>CM070711.1:52406812-53006812 GCA_036346275.1 Otatea glauca
TGGAAATTCGCATTTATGACGTCAGCATGCCTCATGATGACGTCAGCACCAAAATAATTTCCGTCGAAATATTTTTATATGAAAATATTTATGGCGTCGGCGATAGCGTCGGCCGACGACCGCGCACGCCGCCGAGCGCCCGCGTCGCTCTGATCTATGGGTGAGTCTACGGGTTGGCTCGGTCCACCGTGGGCCGGAGAGCCTTGTCGCGCGTCTGCCGGGTGGCGCAACCCTTGGCGTCGGCGGCGCGCGCAGCCAATCCGACGCGACGACGCGGCGGGATCGAACGCTTCGCTCAACCAGCGGTCGGATCTCACCCCGTAGCGGTTCGGCGGCGCCGTACTCCACGCCCCGCGCGTCACGCATCAGCGGTGCGCGAAACCAACGGTTGGATCTGGTCTCTCCTCGATCCCGCGCTGCAGCGTCGGCCGCGAGATTCGATGGGAGTGCGGCGTCATCTCGCCGCCGCGTTCAAATTTGAGCAGCGCGGATCCTAGGACAAAACGGATCTGAACTCAACCGTTCAGATCCGATCCAACGGCTCGAGTTACGAGTATTTTACTATTCAAGCGCGGCGTGGCTCAATCTTACGCGTTCACTAACGATCCAGCGGCTAAGACTAAAACATATCGCGGACATTAGATCTAATCCAAGCCGTTCGTTCTAGATCTAACGATCAAGATTTAGCTAACGTGTAAACCTTGGGGTTAATCGGACCGTCCATAACAGATCTAGCGGCACAGATACAAACTAAATGTAAGAGAGAAGGCGGCGTGGCACGATCCTTACCCTCCTTGCGAATCCGGCGGTCAGCGATGCTCGGAGTCCGGCGATGGCGTCGCGGCGGTGCAAGCTTGCGGAGATGAGGAAGATGATGTAGTCGGCGGCGTTTGGTGGCTCCCGGCGAGAAGATCTAAGCGATTCGGCGCGGCTCGCCGAGCGGTGCTCGGTGACCTCGGCGGCGCAGGAGTGGACCGCGGCGAAGCAAGCGTCGGAGAACCGTGGCGGCGCGAGGGAACAACTTCTGGCGAGCTTTGTGAGCAACCGGAGCGTTCGGGGCGTGCGCTAGGGCTCTGAGGCGTGTCTAGGAGTGCGCGTCACGCTGGGTGCGTGGCGCACTAAATAGCGCCTCGGCGTCGCGAAATCTTGGCGAAATGGCGGACATGCGGCGACCATTGCTCGGCGATCTCGCGAGGAAGAAGCGGCGTGGCGAAATCCGGGCATCCATGCGCGGCGATCCAGCGAGCGAGAACGGCGGGGTGGCGTGATGATTCCACGATCGCACGATGTTGATCCAGGGCGAAAGCGGCGGCAAGGGTTTGGCGGGTGGGCTGCGTGGGCGGCGACGCGGTGGGCCTCGACGCGATCTTGGGCGGTCCAACGATTCGGCCAGACACTATTAGGGATTTTAAATCCTTTTGAATAAAAATAATTCTAGAAATTCAATTAAATTATTTGGGGCTTTTAAAATAGCAGAAAAATTCTAGAAAAATTCCAGAAAATACTTTGAGATATTTGGAACTTAATTAAAATATTTGCAATAAAACTTTGCAAAAACTTTTCCATTATTTAATTGTTTTCAAGGAAGGCTATATTTGAATAATTCCAAATAAATTTTAAATAAATTCCCAAAAACTCACAAAAATAAAAAAAATACTCCAAAATTTAAATTAGAGCAAAAATTAGGGTGTTACAAACCTCCCCCCCTTAACAGAATCTCGTCCCCGAGATTCAGGGCTGTCTATAGAAACAGGTTAGGGAACTCCTTCTTCAGATCTTCTTCACGTTCCCACGTTGCTTCACTTTCGAATGGTTGCTCCTTTGAACTCTGCGAAAGCGTTGACTTGTTCCTTGTCTCTCTGTCCATTCGTCCGAGAATCTTCATTGGATGTTCTTTGTAAGTCGATCTTCTTGCGGCTCAATTGCCTCCAAAGGTGTTTGCTCTTGGTACTCGAAGACACTTCTTGATTGAGACACATGGAATCGTCATGCACTCTGCCAAAGCTGCGGTAACTCAATTGATCGCAACTTCACCTCTACGGCTCAAGATTTTGAATGGTCAGACATATGCAGGTGCGAGCTTCCCTTTTGCATGGAACCTTCGACTCCTTTGAGTGGTGTTACTCTAAGATACACAAAATCTTGGGTTCAAAGCTTAGTTCCTGCGGCGGTTGTCGGCATAACTCTTTTACTGGATTGTGCAATCTTCAATCTTTCCCCGACCGAGGGTGATCGTGGCTTCCGCTTCTGAAGAATGTCAGTCAGAAAACATGTCGTTACTTTGTCTCATTCCAATTCAATGGTGTTCGCGGGACCTACCATCTGAGCTTCAAATGGAGACATTTGTAAGCTAAGCGATAACCGTTGTTGTAACTAAACTCAGCATAAGGCAAACACTTGTCCCATGAAGTGGAATATGCTAAGGCACATGCCCTCAACATATCCTCCAATATCGATTGACTCTCTCGGTTTGTCCATCATCTGCGGATGGTATCTTTGTCTTGAAGTTCAAGCGAGTCCCCATTGCTTCATGAAGCTTACCCGAAATGGAGGTAAATTGGGTACCTCGTCAGACACTATCTTTTGGCACTCCATGTAAGCAGACAATTACGGACATATAAAGTTACGCTAACGGTCTCGGAATAAGTGGTCTTCTTGGTATGAAATGTGCCACCTTAGTTAAGCGATCTACTATGACCCATATGGAATCATATCCACTTTGCGTTACGGGCAATCGGTTATAAAATCCATACCAATTTCCTCCCATTTCCATTCGGTATCTTTAAGGGTTGTAATAGCCTGCGTGCCTTTGGTGCATAGCTTTGACCCTTTGGCATATGTCACATAATGCAGCGTATTCGGCGACTTCTCGTTTCATGCTTGCCACCAAAATTTTCCTTCAAATCTTGATACATTTCGCACTTCTGGATGAATTGAGTACTTGAGTCATGGGCCTCTCCCGAATTAATCGCTTCAACTCCTTTTTGTTCGGCACACAAATCGCCCTTTAAACCACATAGTACCTTGTTCATCAGTTTAAAATCTTTTGCTTTGCCTTCATCCATTTTGCCCTTAATTCTTTTGATCTTATCATCATCTTTACGCCCTTCACGATCGATCTTCGAGGTAGGTCTTACTTCAAGGTTACTAGGAATCCTTTTGGTACCATTTCCAATTCTAGTTTAAATCCTACACAGTGCTGCTGACTTGTTTCCAACGACATATTTACACTGTGGTTCTTTACGCTCAAGGCGTCGCCACCACGTTGGCTTTCCCGGGTGGTAGTGAATTCCCACATTATAATCCTTGATTAACTCTAACCATCTTCTTTGCCTCATATTTAGGTCGACTTGTGTGAAAATATACTTAAGGCTTTTATGATCGAGTATATACTTCACATCTATTTCCGATGAGATGATGGCGCCATATTTTTAGTGCATGCACTACGGCAAACTAATTCTAAATCATGAGTCGGATAGTTCTCCTCATGTGGTCTCAATTGCCTCGATGCATAGGCAATTACCTTCCTATTTTGCATCAACACGCATCCCAATCCACGGCGCGATGCATCACAATAAATGTCAAAGTCTTGGTGAGCGTCTGGTAAAACTAATACAGGTGCGATGTTAACCTCCTTTTCAATTCTGAAAACTCTTCTCACACTCGGTGTCCATAAAATTTCTTTTCTTTTTCAACAATTGCGTAGAGGTCTACGCAATCGTAGAGAATCCTTCAATGAATCGACGGTAATACCCGCCATTCCAAGGAAACTACAGTTTGGGTTACCGTCTTGGTATTCCCAATGTAAAACCGTTTCCACTTTCTTTGGATCTCTGACAACTCCTTCTTTGTCATTATGTGTCCAAGAAATTCCACCTTATCTTTCCGAAATCACATTTGCTAAATTTACGCAAACAAGCTGTTGTTCCCTCAACTTTTCAAGGACTAGCCTCAAGTGCTCGGCGTGCTCTTCTCGTCTTGGAATAGATAAGGATGTCATCTATGAATCTGACGACGAACTTATCAAGTTTTCCATAAAAACCTTATTCATTAAGTTCATGAAATATCTTTGGTGCATTTATCGGACCAAAAGACATCACTTTGTAAACTCGTAGTGTCCATATCTTGACAAAATGCAGTCTTGAATATCCTCGATCGGATCTTGGTGATGGTATCTGATCGAAGATCAATTTTGGAGAATACTCTGCTCCTCTCAATCGGTCAAACAAATCATCGATCTGGGTAGCGGATACTTATTCTTTATCGTCACATCATTGAGTGCGATAGTCTATACACATCTGAAACTTAGTCCTTCTTCTTAACGAATAAGGCAGTGCTCCCCATGGCGATGAACTAGGTCTTATAAATCCCTTTTCAGCGAGTTCTTCAATTTGCTTCTTCATTTCCACCAATTCCTCTGTGGACATCCTGTAAGGTCTCTTAGCTATTGGAGCTGTCCACGGAACTAGTTCTATCACGAACTTCGATATCTCTATCTGGCGGCATTCGGGTAAATCTTACAGGAAAACATCAGGATATTCATTGACTATGGAGACTTCCTCTAAGTCGGCAGTCTTCATCTTTGTTGACCATCAATTGTCCATCTAAATCTTGGTTTCGCTTCAAACTCAATTTTCTTTCCATCAGGGCTCTCGACCGATATGACTCTTTTCCATGATCCAATCTTGCCTTGTGATCGGTTAACCAATCCATTCCCGAGGATAACATCCAAGGTTTGGGTATTAAGGGCGATTAAGTTAGCTAGGAACTCAACTCCATTAATTATTATTCCTACCCGAACATCCTACTTTAGATCGGAGTTACGATCCGAGATGGACTATGAGCACACATTTAAGATTCACTATTTCCATATCATTTTGAACAGCAAAATCTCGGAAATAAAAGAATGCGGCTCGGAATCAAATAAAGCGATGGTGATGCTGAGTTTACTAGGAACTTACCGATTACAACGTCCAGGCGTTACGGACTTCATCTGCTTTGTGATGTGGTTGACTACGCCTCGTGCAGTTCCTTGCGATGGAGTCGCTGCTGTTGATGCCCGCGGTTCATGATTAGTGCGGGAGTCCTTGCGGTGTGTTCCCAGTTAAAGCGAACCGGGTGACACCTCCTTCTTAGGGCGATTGTTGGCAAAATGCCCCATTTCATTGCAATGATAACGTCTTCCCACGGCACGAGAGGTTCCTCGATCATGCCATAGTTCGGTGATCGAACATTTTGACCTTAGGCGATTTGCGTGCGGTGGTGCTCATCATTGCCTCTAAGTTTGTACGAATAATTGTTGGGGTGCCGTCCTCCGCCTCTCTTGGCCTTAGCGACCTCCTTGTTGCGCCATTCTGCGCTTCTGTTGTCATCAACTCTCGGCGCTTGTCCTCTAAGATCGGGGCTTTGTTAACTAACTCTTGAAAGTCGGGAATGTGTGGGTGATCGGTCCACTGCAACCTGCATTCAATCCCTTCATGAAGCGGGATTATGCGGCCTTATCGTAGCCACGTCCTGCAGTGCGTAGCGTGCGGTTAGGTGAACTTGTTCGGTGTCGGCCCTTGTTGGCCGCCTTGCTTGAGGCTTCGAACTCCTCCTTTTAAGATCCATGATACCCTCGGGTACATGATGCGACGGAAGGTGAGGTGAATTCCTCCCATGTGATACTCTGCGGGTCCTCATGAAGCTGCGCGAAGTTTTCCACCATTCTGCGGTAGTCCTTCGAGTTGATGAGAGGCATAGAGTACCTCTCATGTCCTACACATTGGGTAATGTCGGCTTCCTTTCAATTGTCCTTAGCCAATCGTCGCCTCCGGTGGATTGGCGTTGCTGAGAAGGTAGGTGGACGGGTTCTCATAAACTCCGACAACCGTGAGTAGGGGTGTGGTCCATGGTTGCCCCCAGGTTGAACATTCGCAGCAGCTTGATTGGATATCTGCTGCATGGTTTGAACCATCGTGGTCATGAGTTGAGTGCAGGGAACATCAAAAGGCTCCCGGGTTACGCATATCGACTGCGGTGGTTGAGAATCGCTCTTCATTCAGTTGTCCGTCTGGTTAGCTCCACTTCCGCTGGCTCCAACATTTCCACGAGTCCTCACCATCTGTTGCAAGCTTCCATGGTTAAGAAAAGAAGAAAGCATAGACGAGTAAAAGAACTTATGTGGGGGAAACAGGTGTAACTTAAATTATTTAGCCACTTTATTGATATAATATAAGCGGTATGGTTGCTCACAAGTGCCTAAGGGCAATGCAACACATACGTGACACTCACAACCAAAAGTAAGTAAGCAAACATAGGAATCCATGACAACTCACACCTAAGGGTGACTCACAAAGCAAAGCGCGACTCGGATATTGAGTCTCGACACTACACTCTACTACACTCGATCACTCATCGAGCCAACCCGTGCGGCTTCCCGGGCGTACCGTAGTCTTTGCGGCATTGAGGTGGCGGTCTGGTGACTCTCTGCGGCGGGTGCAAAAGACCCCATCGACTCTGCTGGTCCCGGTGCTGCTGCTCTGCTGGCGCCTCTGCTCCGGCTCCTCGGATCTGGATCATGTAACTCGGGGATGGTTGGGCTCGGGTCCATATAGAGCCATCTCCAACTCCTGGATCTTACGTATGGCATGAGCTAAGTTCTCCGGTGTTGGGTTCTTGCCTCTATAACCTCGTCGCGGGTCCTCTGCGGCTCCGGGTTGTCTCGTCCAAGGCGTCCTCTGGCGATGGCGTATCTCGCCGGTGGGTGATCGTGGCGTCCTCCTCCACGAGCTCCATCTGTTGTATCGGTATCGCGGCGGATGGTGGCGGAAGGCGGTGCCCTCTAACTCTGCGGAGTAAGTGCGGGCAATTTGCCGCGCGCGCGTGCGACGTCTCTGAATCCGGCCTCGAAGAAGACCTCTGGCGGTGATGTAGATAGGGCGACTCGCCTCGTCCTCTCCAGAGCATACTGCTGTGATCTTGGCGTCGAGCGATGTCAAGTCCTGCCCGTCCACCGAAGTCCCTCGATGCGGTGGTCGGTCAAAACCTCCAAGCAAGCGCATCATCGCCATAACTCATGGCGTATCCTCAGTCGCTCTCCATAGGTATGGATCATCCTCATCTGCCAAAACAAACCTTGTTTAAATTAAATAGAGAATAATAAAAATTGAGCATAGGTATGAATAAGGAGAAGAGATAAGTCGAGATTTCTTTGACATTCTTGCTCAAGTTGATTAGGTCTTTAGAAAATAGTTTTCACCCTCCTAGGCACAACCAAACTAAGGTCAAGGCCTACGATCGACTGCTCTGATACCACCTCTGTCGGGACCGAATCGCAAATCCGGACCCTCTGTGTATTACATGCGATCCGAGGATCACGCTAGCACACTGATCATCTGAGGTTGCACATCACGGACATTCACAAGGATATAAGAATAAATAGTGCAAACATGTATATAAAGCGAGTTGTACAACCTTATGGTCTCCTTACGGATAAATCGACCACGCAGCTTACATTATTCAAAACAAAGAAATAGCGGCGGAACATAAAAAGTCGTGTAAGCATCCATCTTGCCACAGGCAACCGGTGAGCTTGCCCCTAGTTGCTCGTGTCCTCGGCGTACTCCTCCTCCCATCTTGGTGTAGTCTCCTCCGCGATGTTGGGGTTGATAAGCAAGGTGGGGTGAGTACACAAGGCACTCAACAAGTAATGCAGAATGCGACACTATTACTATATGCAAAGCTTATTCCAATGGATTGGCTTAATTGATCCTTTTGCATCAAGCGGCATTTTTAAACTAGTATCTTGTTTAGATTAAAGCAAATGAAACAGATATAAGTAATACTAATTTCAAATGGTTTTCTTGAAGATTCTCGGCACACTGACCTTATTAGTTCATTTCCAACACGGCACACAGCCACCCTTCCATGTTTTGTTTATGAAAAACTACCCTTGACTGTAATCCCGAGCAATGCTCAATACCGTGAGCACGGCTATTGAATAGTTTTGACACTCTGCAGAGGTTGTACACTTTACCCACAAGATCTGACCGCTCACCACCACAGTGATTGTCGCAACAAAGCTTTTCAGAACTTCTACCTTAACCAAAGAACCTCTCGGTGTATTGCCTTCACTATCACTTCCCACACAGAGGCGAAGTATAGGACCGGCCAATCACCGTTGGATGGGCACCAAGCCGTAGCAGTGCGCTCCCCATACAGATACACCCACGTGTCTTGTCACCCCGAGGTATCGGAGGAAGATATCGTAACCCTAGTCAACTAGGTGCGTCCCATGTCGGACATGTGGTTATGCGGGTGACTCGGATCAAAGGCTTGCAAGGTGAAGTCCTTAATCGACCAAGGCAAGACTTTCAACACTCAACAGATGGCACACACCCAATGTAGCACACAGACTCACATCACTCAACAACCCAATGCCACACAGGCCCACTGCACACTGACCTCTTGCCACTTGCCCCGTCTAAATCATTTTCCACCCAGTTGATTATTGTGCAACACATGCAAGCCAATAACTCAATATCGATGCGGAACCACACAGTTCTTGTACCTCAATCTCAACATGTGGCATCATCACACCACTTTTCAAAATACATTCAATATGTCTTTAATCAATATTGTAGCATTTTTCCGAAAGATCATTCATGATTCGTTGCAAGGCTAAGCATCTACTCACGGTCTAGCCTCCGTGTTGGCACAATATTAACATCCAACTAATATAATCAAAACTTAGGGTGACAATGATCTAGGCATACAATTAATAATTCAAGGTGGCATAACAAAATGGGTTGATTAACTACATTATCCCAAATTAATTTAAATTCATTTTAAATAATTAGCATGCATAGTTTCAAAGCATAAATTACATTTTAAAATCTGGGATCAAAATGATCAAAGCATCACTTGCCTTCAAAGAGTTGCTGGTCGTGTTCGAAGCTTGGTCTTGGCGGCGAATTCTTCCTCGAAACTTCCGGCAAATTCGTCTCTGGCGTACAAACAAAGTATACAATAAATAGCCAATACAGAAGACTATATGTCCTCAAAATTCAAATAAAATTCACTAATAAATAGCTCACAATTTTATGAATTTTTAGAAATTTGAATCACCCAAATCCGAGTTAAAATGCAAAAGTTATAGTCATTTGAAGTTTGAATAAAATCTGAAAATACTGAAATTAAGAAAATCCGATTTTCCAAATTATTTTATACTGAAATTCGCATTTATGACGTCAGCATGCCTCATGATGACGTCAGCACGAAATAATTTCCGTCGAAATATTTTTATATATGAAAATATTTATGGCGTCGGCGATAGCGTCGGCGACGACCGTGCACGCCCGCAGGCCGCCACGTCGCTCTCGGGTCTATGGGTGAGTCACGGGTTGGCTCTGGTCCACCGTGGACCGGAGGCACCTTGTCTTGCGCGTGCCGGGTGGCGCAACCCTTGGCGTCGGCGGACGCGCGCGACCAATCCCGACGCGACACGCGGCGGGATCGCACCGCTTCGCTCAACCAGCGGTCGGATCTCACCCAGCGGTTCGGCGGCGCCGTACTCACGCCCCACGCGTCACGCATCCAGCGGTGCGCGAAACCAACGGTTGGATCTGGTCTCTCCTCGATCCAACGCGCTGCAGCGTCGTACGAGATTCGATGGGGTGCGGCGTCATCTCCGCCGCCGCGTTCAAATTTGAGCGGCGCGGATCCTAGACAAAACGGATCCGAACTCAACCGTTCGGATCCGATCCAACGGCTCGAGTTACGGTATTTTACTATTCAAGGCGCGGCGTGGCTCAATCTTACGCGTTCACTAACGATCCAGCGGCTAAGACTAAAACATATCGCGGACATTAGATCTAATCCAAGCCGTTCGTTCTAGATCTAACGATCAAGATTTAGCTAACGTGTAAACCTTGGGGTTAATCCGCACCGTCCATAACAGATCTAACAGCAGATACAAACTAAATGTAGCGAGAGAAGGGCGGCGTGGCACGATCCTTACCCTCCTTGCGGATCCGACGGTCAGCGATGCTCGAGTCCGGCGATGGCGTCTTGGCGGTGCAAGCTTGCGGAGATGAGGAAGATGATGTAGTCGGCGGCGTTTGGTGGCTCCGGCGAGAAGATCTAGCGCGTTCGGCGCGGCTCGCTCGCGGCGGTGCTCGGTGACCTCGGCGGCGGCGAGGAGGACCGGCGGCGAAGCAAGCGTCGGAGAACGTGGCGGCGCGAGGGAACAACTACGGCGAGCTTTGTGAGCAACCGAAGCGTTTGGGCGTGCGCTAGGGCTCTGAGGCGTGTCTAGGAGTGCGCGTCCGCGGGTGGCGGCGGCGCACTAAATAGCGCCTCGGCGCGCGAAATCTTGGCGAAATGGCGAACATGCGGCGGCCATTGCTCGGCGATCTCGCGAGGAAGAAACGGCGTGGCGAAATCCGGGCATCCATGCGCAGCGATCAGCGGCGAGAACGGGGTGACGTGATGATTCCCGATCGCGCGATGTTGATCCAGCAGGCGAACGCTAGCGGCTAGGGTTTTGGCGGGTGGGCTGTGTGGCGGCGGCGAGTGGGCCTCGACGCGATCTTGGGCGGTCCAACGATTCGGCCAGACACTATTCCGGATTTTAAATCCTTTTGAATAAAAATAATTCTAGAAATTCAATTAAATTATTTGGAGCTTTTAAAATAGCGAAAAATTCTAGAAAAATTCCAGAAAATACTTTGAGATATTTGGAACTTAATTAAAATATTTGCAATAAAACTTTGCAAAAACTTTTCCATTATTTAATTGTTTTCAAGGAAGGCTATATTTGAATAATTCCAAATAAATTTTAAATAAATTCCCAAAAACTCACAAAAATAAAAAATACTCCAAAATTTAAATTAGAGCAAAAATTAGGGTGTTACAATAAGGGAGCTAATGTGTTAGCCTAGTGTGGCGGAGAGAGCTTGTCGGGACTTGAATATGCAAATTCGGACCGTCTGTGTATATCGCATTAGTCCAGAATCATGCCAGTGCACACAGGCTTAACATAGATGAATTTCACAATCATACACAGCGAAAACATAAATAAAGACATCATATATTAAATATTAAACCGTTGACTGACCTTGCAGTTGAACTTACATGAATATGCCTCACAAGGCTAAACTGAGAATAATAGGTTAAATTGTAGTGGAATGAAAATGTAGATAAACCCCTCAGTATACCACAGGCAACTGACAAGGCTCACACCCTAAACTTTCGTCTCTTCCTGATACTTCTCCTCCAGCAATGGTGTAGACTCTTTAACTGGTGATGTTGTTGTTGGCAAGGGTGAGTACTTAAAGCACTAAACAAATTGTGCACATAATGCAATTCTTACATAACTATATGCAAGGCTTATTCCAAAGGAACGCTAACATGGCTATTTTTCAATAAAGCAGCATTTGTAAATAAATACAATAAATAGATTGAAAGACAGTAAAACAAATAATGATAGTAAGTAATTTTAGCATTTCTCAAGTAAACAAAGGTGTCCAATCCTAAGTCAAATTCCAAACCATCCAATGGCAACTCGCCATTCATCCCGTGTTTTCATTTTATAAAATCTAACCCTTGACTATAATTCACGAGCATTACTCAATACCGTGAGCACAACTATCCGAATAGATTTTACACTCTGCAGAGGTTAAGCACTTTACCCACACGACATGAACATCTCTTGGTATAATCGATTTTGACACACTTCCTTTGGTGTGTATTTGAGATATCATGACAAAGCCTTTACAATGCTTTGTCTTAACCCGATACTACCCTCTAAGGTTTCATCACTAAAGGGACGAGTTACCACACTCAGGGCCCCCTTCTTGCACCATGTGAGTTCATAAAAAGGCGAACCTCACATCATTACTGTTAGTACCAAAGCTAAGACATCAGAAATTAATCAGCTAGGTCCATCCTATTCCAGACATGTGGTTGCATGCTTGACTCAGGTCAAAGGCTTGCAAGGTTAGGTCCTTAAGATGACTTATGCAAGACTTCCATATAACCTCTGCCCTTCGGCCCTCCTTGGCGCACTGCCCCTTGGCACTTACTCCAATCTAAATAATTACCACCCCAGTTGATTACCAAGCACCACATGTCATCAACAAATCAACATCGTTGCGTGACATCCCTCGCCACAACAACTCAATATCCTCATGTTACAACACCTGACACACCACTTCATAATCATGTTCCATATTCCATTAGTCAAGATTAAACTTTGATGATTCAAGTACATGTGATGACGTGGTATGGCTAAGCATACTAAATACGGTCTAACCAACACATATTGATCTTATATTAACCAACTAGTAATGAACCAATCTAGGGTGATAAAAGATCATGGCAACAAATGACAAGGTAGGGAATAATTCAATTGGCTTGATTAACTAGATCCCAAACTATTTGAAAGCATTTGTACACATAAAATATCATGCATAAGATTGAAACAACAGCAATTTTATAAGGATGGGTTCAACATGATCAAAGCACAACTTGCCTTGGAAAAGCTCTTATTCTTGCTCTGGATCTTGGTCTTAAATCAACGAATCTTCCTCGAACGCGTCGAATGATTTGACGTCTACGTGTATCGAGAGTGAATACCAAATAAACACCAAAATAGAGAACAAACAAAATTCTAAAAATCAAATAAAATTTATCATTAAATATATCTCAATTTTCAAAAAAATTAGAAATTTTAATCACCTCAATCGGAGTTCGTATGAGGGAGAACGGACTCTCGAAATATTTGAATAAAAGAGAAAATGCCAAAAATAGAAAATCAGATTTATCCAAATTATTTTTTTACAGAAAAACATAATTATGACGTCAGCAACAGACCTAAACTAAACACCAATTGACACGTGTCCACTGGTCCATAGACCGTGCCTACGGACCGAACTAGTCCATCATGGACTCCGTGCACATAGTAGTGCAACCCGACACACGGGTTCGGTTGACATGGCTAGCCGACTGGATTGCACACGTAAGCGACGAATCCCACACGGTGCCAACTCGGCTGCCAGCACAGCTGCCACACATCGCGCTTCAGCATGGAACACGCCGGCGGTGGCGGCACGGAGACTTAGGGTCTCCGCCGGCGACCAGCAACGGCATTCCCGGCGAGACCTCGGCGTTGTGAACTTGATGACGAGCACTGATTTGTTGGCGACAAGCTCAAGCAACAGCCATGACCTCGCGAAACCTCCAGGCCATGGTCTCCATGGCACAGCGGTGCTCCAATGGCTCCCCACCCGAACTACCGTGCGCACCCGCAAGCCCTTCCTATGGTGAAGCTAACGGAACCAACCTCAACCTCCGAGCTGCTTTGACGGCGCTGAATCAATGGCTTCTTCCTCGGCGACAAAGACCTCATGATGACTGTGATTCGGCGGTGCTCGCTCTCACGCAATGATGCGCACAAGGTACTCCTTGAGACGATGAATTTGGTGGTGTGCTCAACTCTCTAAGAAGACCGTTATCGGTGGTGAATCGATGGAATTCCCTTCTGCTGTGGCGCATGGCCTAAACACCGAATTACGGCAAAACTGCATCACAAACTATCTAATTGATCTAGGGTTTGAGTTGATGAGGCCTTCACGCACTGCATGCTCACCTTAAATACCCGGAAGAGTCCCTGCCCCAACCGATCAACCTTGGAATCCATACTCTAGACGGTGGTGGCGTAGAGTAGAGTCCTGCTCGGAGAAGACAACGGAGTGCCCGCCAAGTGTCCAAATCCGACAGCCACAAAACGCCCAACCACGCGGACGAGAATCGGCCTTGAGATCAAAATCGAACGGCTCGGATTCACACAGCTAGGGTTCACAAGAAAATGGGCTGCGGGTAGCGACGGGTTGGACCAGCGCGATGACAAACTAGGCTGGCCCACCCGGGTCGGCCCGATACTATTACAATAATCTCTAAAACCTTTTTCTAATAGAAATAAAATGAGAAAATGTAATAATCTAATTGAGGCAATAAAAATATGAATAAAAATTCGGAACAATTCCCAAAATACTTTAAGACATTTGGAACTCAGATAAAATATTCTTGTCAAAACTTTATTTAAACTTTTCACAGAATCAAATAATATCCATAATAAGCAAAATTCAAAAATGCATACTAAATTCCAAATAAATTCCAAAAAATTCTAAAAATTCACAAAATGCACAAATAACATTGTTTTAATAATTTGGGCTAAATTTTTGGGATGTTACAAACCTCCCCCTTAATAGAATCTCGACCCCGAGATTCCGGTATAACTAGAGAATATGTTAGGGAATTCTGACTTTAGATTTTCTTCACGCTCCCAGGTAGCTTCACTTTTTGAATAATTGCTCCACTACAAAAGCAAATGGACTTGTTTCTGGTCTTCCGCTCTATCACATCTAAAATCTTGATCGGCTGCTCTTTATAAGTTAAATCTTCCTACAGTTCAATTGATTTCTACGATGTTTTCTCTGTTGACACTCTGAGGCACTTCTTAAGCTAGAACACATGGAATACATCATGCATTCCTGCCAATGAGTATGGCAAATCTAACCGATAAGCAATTTCTCCTTGACGGCTTAAGATCTTGAATGGACCAACATATCTTGGAGTAAACTTTCCTTTAGCGTGAAATCTTCTAACACCTTTAAGTGGGGTAACTCTGAGGTACACATAATCATCTGGCTCAAAGCTCAATTCACTACGATGATTATCGGCATAGCTCTTCTATGTTGACTGTGCGATTTTCAACCTCTCTCTGATCATAGCAATTTCCTCTTCGACTTCCTTGCGAATATCAAGCCCAAACACCAAATACTCTCCTGTCTCATTCAAATTCAATGGAGTACGATAGGCACGACCATTTAAAGCCTCAAATGGTGATATTTGCAAACTTAACTGATAACTGTTGTTATAGCTAAACTCTGCATACATCAAACATTTATCTCATGAAGTGGCATAAGCTTATGCATAAGCTCTTAGCATATCCTCTAGAATCTGATTAACCCTCTCAGTCTGACCATCTGTCTATGGATTATACACTGTACTAAAATTCAAACGAGTTCCCATTATTTCATGCAGCTTACCCCTAAACCTCGAGGTAAATTGGTACCTCTATCTGACACCATCTTCTTAAGCACTTCACGCAAAAATATAATTCTTGACATATACAGCTCTGCTAAATGATCTCCTGAGTAAGTAGACTTGACTGGTATGAAGTGAGCAACCTTGGTCAATCAATCAACAATGACCCTCATGGAATCATAACCCTTCTGAGTTCTAGGCAAATTCTCAGCGCTGTGGATCTTATTACTGGTTTGCATCCTACTTCCACTCAAAAATCTGCAATGACAGTAGCGAACCAACAGGTCTCTAATGCATTGCCTTTACTCTTTGACACACATCAAATAAAGCAACATATTCAGCAACTTCACACTTCTTCTAAGGCCACCAAAACTTTTCCTCAAGATCTTGATACATCTCGGCACTTTCTGGATAAATTGAGTATTTTGAAATATGAGCTTCCTCAAGATTCAACTGCTTATGCTCCTTTTTATTCGGCACAAAATTCCAACCTTTAAACCACATGGTACCTTGCTCATCCCAAGTAAAATCCTCAGCTAATCCTTCATCCTTCTTGGACTTGATTCTCTTAATATTTTCATCGTCTTTCTGACCATCTCTGATCTGACCCTTTAGAGTTGGCTTCACTTCCAAAGCAGCTAGAAATCCTTCTAAAACCACTTCCAAGTTCAACTTCTAAAATTCCTTGCATAACTTCAGTTGATCATTTAACGCTAGCATGTTAACGCTATGGCTCTTACAACTCAAGGCATCGGCTACCACATTAGTCTTTCCAAGATGATAGTGGATTCCAACATTATAATCTTTTAACAACTCCAACCATCTCCTCTGTCTCATGTTGAGATCTGGTGAGTAAAGATATATTTTAGGCTCTTGAGGTGCATATATATCTCACTTTAATTCCTAATGAGATAATGAAGTATGTTATCCTCGATAATGTGCTATATTATCGAACCTTAGAGGGTTTGTTGCTAAGATGTCTTGAAGCCAAAGAAGCTAAAGTGGCTATAGGAGAAGTGCATAAAGGTATTTGTTGATCCCATCAATTGGCTTGTAAGATGAAGTGGTTGCTAAGACGTAATTGGTATTTGTTGCCGACAATGCTGGAAGATTGTTTCAAATACTTCAAGACGTGAAATTAACTCCAAAGATCGACTTTGCATCCCATTATCAAACCTTGACCATTTAGAGAATGGGGCATGATGTAATTGGGCAAATATTTCATGCGTAAACCAAAGGCCATAAATTCATATTGGTCGTGGATGATTATTTTTATAAATGGGTTGAAGTAATTCCACTTAAAAAGTTGAAGTAATTCCACTTAAAAAGTTACAAGTGTTGAAACTATCGGATTTGTTACAGAGCATATTATCCATCGGTTTGGAATACCACAAACTATTACGACCGATCAAGGGATTGTGTTTTATGTCCAATGAGTTTCAAGGTTTTGCCAAAATTTTGGGTATCAAGTTATTAAATTCATCACCTTATTATGATTAGGCTAATTGTCGTCGAATCGTCCAACAAAATGATCAAGTTAATCGAAAGGAAAATCAAAGAGAAACCAAGGAATTGGTATGTAACGCAATCGCAGTCATTGTGGGCTTATCAATTTGCATACCATGGTGTGACCAAATTATCGCCTTACCAATTGGTATATGGACGAGAAGCTGTTTTGCCCTTAGAAACCAATATTAACTCCGTACGAACGGCCAGGCAAAATAGCTTGTCGGCTCAAGATATAAGGAATTGATGATGGACAATTTGGATGATTTAGCAGAGTTAGGCTTGTATACGCTGGATCGACTTAGAAAGAACAAGGCAAGGGTTGTGAAGGCTTATTACAAAAGAGTAATGCCTAAATCATTTTATGAAGCCGATTTAGTTTGGAAGAATATCTTGCCTGTCAGCTGAGATATCCGGTTTGGAAAATGGTCTCTTGTGGATGGTAATTCTTACATTTTAGAAACGCTGAAAGGTGTGGTGTTTCTTAAGGTGATTAACGGCAAGTATATAAAGAAATACCACTCAAGTTTTCAGTTGGCTCATGATCAGATAGAGACGACTATCGGTCATGAAAGGCCAAATTAACTTGTTGCAGTTAATTCTGGCTATGAACTAGAAATAAACTAAAAGCCGATTACACACATCACATCAGAAGGAATTGAAGCATGGATAAGAAATCGGTTAAACAATCGATTAATATTACAAAAACATTCAAAAGTATTCCAAGCATTGTTTCTAGACAACCAGCATTACAAAACATTCAAGAAATAAGTTTTCAGATAAGCCGATCATGCTTCGGGGTTGTTGAGCTTGGCTCTGAGGGCCGATAGTGCAGCAGTAGCCTTGGTTATTGTTTGCTCCAAGTCGTAAAGAATCTTCTCGTCCTCTACGGCACTTCCAGGAACATGAGAAACTTTAGCTGATTGCTTCTTTATTTCTGCTACAGGCAAGGCAAGCTCAAGTTTTTGAGTTTTCAAAGCCGTTGCCGAGTCTGATAGTATCTGCTGACCTTCATATATTTACTTGTTGACCTTGGCAAGTTCTGCTTCAAGGAATTTTTTAGTCGACTCCAACTTCAGAGTCGCCTCTTTGTTCAACTTGTGGTATTTGGCGTCTTCATCAAACTTGGCTTTCTTGGCCCTGGTATTGGCTACTATTTTGTCCAAGACTTTTTTATCATCTTTTTTAGCCTCCCGGAGAGCACTTCTGGACTTGATCGCATCAACCTCCGCTTTCTTGACGACTAGGAGACAAACGTTCAGCAATGCCGCCATCACCTCTGGGGGCATGTTGGCTTGAACCATGGCCATTGCATCTCGGAGCTGCTGGGTGTTCTCGAGCAACCTAGTTGATAGAGCAAGCACCAGGTCGAAGAGCTTGTTCGGCTTCTCTTGCATGCCTGGAGCCGGCGTCACCGCAGCCGATGCATCCGCGAAGACATTGAGGATCCGTTGGATCTCCTCGGGGTAGCTATCTATTGCCACCTCTTCATCGTCCTCTAGGTCCAATAAAGTAAAGCCTAGCTTATCAGTGAGGGAGTCCGTCAGCTTGGTAGGCTCAGAAATAGGGGCCGTAGGAGTAGGTGGCATCAGCTGAGATGATGGCGGAGGAAGCTCAAACTCGACAGCAGGCAAATCAGCCAAAATGTTGGCTACTTGTGTTGAAGGGGAGAGCACAGGCTACAAAAATAGTCCAGAGGCAAGTTAAGCCAATTTGATGGATATAAAAAGATGATGACAAGGTATTTTACCTCAGTTGTACCCGATGAATGAGGAGAACTCTCAGCCTATTGGTCTTGGGTTTTTTGGCCCCTGCTGGCTATAACCTTCTTGTTCACCTGGCCATATTGTTTCTTTGTTGAATAGTTAGCTAAAAGTTAATGAAACAGTGAAATACAAAGTAAGCTTGTTGACCTAAAAACTTACCGGGCTGCTATTTCTCTAAATCGGATAAGGAGCAGGATTGAGCTTCCAGAGTACCTGATGAATATCTAGTAATTGCCGTGCCGATGGTGGGTTTCTTGGTAGAATGGTCAACACTTGGCTCACCAGCGGGCCTCTTTCTTGCCGACTTAGCCTGCAGAATAAAAGGAATGGCCGATTAGTAAAATTCAAGGATGATAAAGTTGTTTAAAAAATAAAGGCGGACCTATATTAGCCAATATCTCGCTAGTTATGTCTACAAGACTTGTGTTAGTATAGCCTTGAGTGTGAGTTACGCTGCTGGAGCTCGAGATACTACTATCATTGGCCATTTCTGTTGGCTCGTCAGGAAGGTTCGGGAAGAACTTGGTGATGATAGCCCATGAAGTCCTTTCTGCAAAGTACAATGCTACAGAGATAGATGACAACCATGTAGAAAAACTTCGAGCCCTCCGAGTGTGCAAATAAAAATGCGGCAAAGTCTCGAGTTGAAGATTGTCGGCCAGATGAAGGACAATGTTGACCCTAGAGGCGTTGCGGATGTGTTCTTTGGGTTGAAGTCAATCAAACAGCTGAAAGGCTAGAGGGACTTGCCCAAATCCTAGCTGCCTAGCATATACTGATGGATGATAAAATTCATAAGACGGTTGGAAAGTGCAGTTCCTGGTGTTGAAGCCGACAGAAAACAAGCTTGGGGAGAGAAACATTTTGTACAAGTCAAGAGTGCTATCGAGCATGCTATTACTGTCAGCCGATAGGTGAAGAAAAGATGGGCATGGATACTTGTCGGCTTCCTTGTAACTAAAAAAGTCACACTGGCTGAAGTCTTCACTGTCCAACTGAAGGAAAAAAGCTGAGATATTTCTTTGAGCTGATTTAGGTTATCTTTGTCACATTGCTAGAACAAAGTATGAATCTCTGTCCAAAGGATCGGCTATTCCTGTACTCCTCGTCCTGACCCTTTGGGACTTATTTTAGGGGAAGGGGGTCATTTCAGAAGAATCAATCTTGAATGATCAACTAAATAGGCAGTAAAGCTAGGTCTAGATGAACTAAAGAGGACCGCCTACATTGCCGATCGTGTGTGACTCCATTTCGGTGAATAGCAGACTGTGAATTATGTTCATCATCTGGTACATGGCTCCAAGAAACATCTTTCCTAATGCTAGCTGATGACCTTCTGCTAACTTTTCGGCCAGCACTTGGTAACCTGGGTTGGTCCAAGAGAAGCTTCACAGAATATGAACCAGTGAAGCTAGAGGTTAAGGAAAGCAATGTGTTCTTTGACCGATACTGGGCTGGTGCCTTTGTTGTTTTCAATGTACTTGCTCCATCCTTCTCTTTTGGTGTGGATGAGCTTGTATCGAGGCTTGGCACTAAAGCCGATACTTGCTCCCCATTAGGCCTCGCATGACAAAGTTGGGCTACGTTCAAAGAGTGGGGCGGTAGGGCTGTTCT
The DNA here is from genome assembly GCA_036346275.1 of Otatea glauca. Lineage (NCBI taxonomy): Eukaryota > Viridiplantae > Streptophyta > Magnoliopsida > Poales > Poaceae > Otatea > Otatea glauca. Next base: position 52,426,789 of record CM070711.1, read on the forward strand.
AAACATGAAGGCGTTGAGGGTATATAACCAGAAATACTAGGCCATGACCACTAATGTCTCGTTGGCCTCTAGATCGGGTAGAGATAAGGGGAGACACTCGTCTATACCCATCCTCTCCTATTCTACCATTTTCTAAACTGCCATCCGATTGTACCAATTTCTCTATCCATCTAATGTTGTCGGCTAGGCTATAAAGCTCTTACTCATCCTTCTAAATTAAATTTGGGGGCCGACAGAGGGAGACGGGTAATTCTTGTTCTATGATGATCGATAGGTTAGGAATGCCTAGCGGTCCTAAATAATACTGGTCATCACTATCGGGAATTGGGATGAGTACCTGACTAGGGTCCATTGACCCGATTTGATGAAAAAGTTATGCTGGCCTATGAAGATTGCTGAGCAAGACTTGGAGTGTGAAGTTGAAGATAAAGCCGATGACAGAGGATTTGAGAGCTTGAGTGCATGAAAATGATAGTGAATGGACCTCATATTTATAGGGGGTAAAAATATGAAACGACGGGAAGTTTTTTGGAGGGGCGCGTACGATTAATGGTAAAGATACGCGTCTCAAGATTTTACGGCGTCATAAATAGAGCATTTACCAACAAGAATATTACTCTAAAAGCCGATGATGATAGAAGCGAAAAGAAAATGTTTGGAAGATAATATATTATCTCCAAAAATAAAGGGCATATGTTTGCACGAATTTGGCAAAGCATGGCCAAATTGTCGCTAAGGATAAAGGTATATTTTGGTCGATATCGGATAAGAAAGGAAAAGTTAAAGATAGAATTATGACCGATATTGATCCAAACTTGAGAATTCCATCCGAGTAAAGGCCGATAAAGATCATGGTCGACAAACATATCGGAGAGGAATACGATCGGCCAATGTACTATAAAAGGCGAACAAAGAAAACAACACAATCAACCAACCAAACTCGCATTTACTCTTTTATTTTCTTGTCATCTAAGAGTAGCTCTTGTAATTTAGAATCTCTTGCAATATGATCTTGATCAATAAAGTTGCGCATTGTCGATTATTGATCTTCATCGATTATGCCAGTCAGATTTGATTTTCTCCGATTTTGTTGCACATCGCCTTCTTTAGAAAAATCTACATTTATTTACCATCTATTTAGTCCTAATTGGCTGTTTAGACTTATCATTACCTTAGATTTGATCAGCTTATTGACTATTTAGATCTCTACTGATTGTTACCTTAGATCGGCTTTGAGCATATTTTTTTTATCTATCTTACCAATTGCAGAATCAAATCGATTGACACGCCCTGAACCCGGCGTTCTTCGTGTGTTGAAACCGATAGAACTCTTTTGATGCCAACAGCGCTGTTCTACTAAATATGCATGCACATGTATACATCTGTTTTTCATTTTTTGATGAGCGCACAGGTCGACAGATTCGAACACGAGGAGACCGAGCGCACAAAGGCGCATCTGCCATCCTCAGCCGATGGTGTTTTCGAGTGTAGGAATCATGGCGCGCGACAAGCAGTTTCTGGCTCCCCGTTATTGGGCTCACTCCCTGCTGGGCCTAAGATTTACATTTAAATTTGAATTCTCAATTTGAACATGGTGATGCCTAATTTTCTACTTTATGTCATTTTCATTTTCTCTCCACAACACAACAGGTGGGCTGTTAACAAGAATGGCAATTGATTCCATGAGAGTCTGGCACTAATCAAACCAGTGGATGATCGGCTCGTCATGTGCATAATAATATGCACTAATTAATAATACACATTTTCTCTCCACTTTGCATAATAATATGTATTAATTAATAATTAATGCAAGCATTAAACACAACATCACTGGAAAGCCGATACTACCGCCACACGGGGCCAGTACTCCCGCAAGTTTGGTACTACCGCTACTGCATGGCCGGTAGTAATGCTCCACTGAACCAACTCTCGAAAGTACCTACCGCCACTGGAGGCTGGTAGTACCGTACTCCTGGTACTACCACTCCAAGATTGCCGGTAGTGTCGTCTGTGTCTAACCCGAGAGAAAATACCTATCTAAAAAAAGATTACCGCTCCCAAGGCCGGTAGATCCACAGGGCGGGCACTACCGCTTCTACATGATCGGTAGTGCCGCCCTTGACCTTACAATACCTTAAATTGCTTCAAATTCAAAATATAATTCAAAACAAATTCAAACTTGAATACCACATACTCAAACGTTCTCAATAACTCATCCGATAAAACTCCACATAATCTTTCACCTCTACATTACCTAAAACCTATATAAAATAGACTTACTAACAGCGGACATATACCAATATATTTATTCTTACATCAACGTGACAATTTAAAAGTAGTGAATGATAAGTACTATGGCGATGTTATGATCAGATTCCTCTGATCTTAATCTGCGCCCCATGCATCGGACGCAACATTCCTACGGTATGCGGCGCATGAGTATAAGACGGTGCGAGGTCGAACTCAAATCGCTGAAGGATCATACACAGCGCCATCTTGGCCTCAAGCAGCGCGAAGTTCTGACCAATGCAGATCCGCGGCCCCAGCCGAACGGAAGCAATGCACCTGGATTCTTGGATGCCTTGGAGATCCCCTCGGCGAACCTCTCTGGTCTGAACTCCTGCACGTTGCTTCCCCAGATGTTCGGGTCGTGGTGGATGAACAGCACGGGCAGCACCATGATCACGCCGGCGGGGTACGTGACGCCTCCGATCTCCATCTGCTTGTAGGTTTTCCGGTTGAGCGAAACGGCCGGTGGGTATAGCCGGAGAACTTCGTAAAGAATCATGGTCACCTGCACCACAGGTCAGCTAGATTTTATACCTCCCGTTGCATAGTCGTTGTTGTCATGAAATCAAGTAATTAATTTGTACTCACGATTTTGAGGCGACTCAGGCCTTCATATTCAGGTCTGTTTTCCCAAATAGGCCTAGGATCTCCTCCCTTGCACGGTCCTGCCACTCGGCGTGCATGCTTAGTACGACCATTGTCCATGTGAGCAGTACTGATGTCGTCTCCATTCCTGCAAAATAGAACAGCTTGCACTCGTTTATGATCTCTTCAGTCGTCATTCCTAGGCTAGATTGACCATTCTCATCTGTGTGTCTCATGTTCAACTCTAGCAACAACCCAAGTAAGCCATCTTTCGTGCACCCGCCTTCTTTCATAGCTTGCAGTCTTTTCCCAACTTGACCTCGTAGAATCGATTCGATCTCGTTATTAATTTGATGCATCCTCCGGTTGTTTTTGGTAGACAAGGACCTGAAAAGTGAAAATGGCATACCCTTTTTCATTTCCAGTACTACAAACGAACTAAGAGTAGTGGAAGGTATTTTTTTAAGGGAATTGCTAAACGGCACTCGAGTGTTTTTTTTTGCTTGTGAGCACTCAATTTTTCTTGTCTATTAGATATTGATTTTTTTATGAGCTCTCAAATTTTTTTGCCTACTAGATATTTCTTTGTGATCAATGTTGTACTTTATTGTGTTGTCTTTGTCAATATTTGACTTTGTGATCCACATTTTTGTTTGTTTTGTTTCTTTTTTTTTTACAAATTGTCTTATTATTTTTTACATAATTTAATTTGTGTAAAAGTAGTATATAATTGATGTAAAAAAGGTGTGCTGAAAAGAATACTATTCTTCTTTTTTTCAAATTGTCACGTCATTTTTACATAATTTAATTTGTGTAAAACTAATTTATGTAAAAATGTCATGTAGAAAAATAATGTTCCTCGTCCAATACTTAAAAATTTTAGTACTCTTTGATAAAATAGTACTCAAATGGGAGGGGAGGAGGCAAATTGATTTTATACATTGGATCTAGATCTCAAAGCTCAAAATTTGAATACTATTTAGCAAGAAAAAAACTCATATTCTTCCTAGAGACTTCTTTTTTTAATCACGAAATAACCGATCGACTTTACAATATTGGTCCTCAATGTTAAATTTGCAGTTCTAATAAAGTTTATCTGGTACTAAGTACTCAATGTTAAATTAGTAGTGCCCCTTTTACTCACATGTAACCAGGAATGACAATCTTCTGTATGTTTTTTGCCATGATGCGCCCAATTTGCTCGGACTGAAGCTGGAAAATCCTTCTTCCTTCAAGGTAGCTGCTGCTAGGGGTGGATATCGAGCTAACTCGACTCGACTCATTAAACTCGTTACGATAATGAGCCAGCTCGACTCGACTCGTTATCTTAACGAGTTCAAATCTCAGCTCGGCTCGACTCGTTAAACTTGTGAGTTGGCTCGTTAAACTCGATATTGCCATCTGAGAGGAGGATTGCTGTTGAGACTATACAGTATGCTATGTGTTATCATCATCGCCTCACATATATACAGTTATACTTGCCGACTTGGAGGACTCGTTAAACTCGCGAGTTGGCTCGTTTAACTCGCGAGTTAGCTCATTTAACTCGTTATAGAAACGAGTTCAAATCATAACTCGACTCTACTCATTAAGAAACGAGTTCGAGCTGAGTCGAGCCGAGTTTGCGAGTACTCGTTTAACTCACGAGTTTCGAGTTTATTTTCCACCCCTAGCTGCTGCCGAATGCGGTGCGAGAAATGACATCTCCGGTGAGGCTCTGGAGCTCCGGCCAGACATCCACCTCGCACGTGTTGTATCTTGGAACAGAACACCTTAAAACCTGCACAAGCTCTGATGGAAGATTCACCTGGATAACGTTCTTCAGAACAACAGAGCAAAGAAAACTTCAGAGATGATAACAGAGAAGAGTATTTTGGTGCTGCGATCAAAGCTCTGACTTTTGGGTATTCTTCATTAGCTTATATAGAAAAGAGTTAGATTAAAATAACCAACTTAATGAATCTATCGGATGCATCCGTAGCTAATATGATTTAAACTAACTAACTAATGTATGAATTCGATTGACTTAACCGAAAAACAACTTCGGCTATTATACGGCAGAATAACTACTACTATAGCAAATCACGGCAACACGGTTAGCGCAGCAATTCAACAGGCTTAACTCTATCAAATCACCCCCTTAAGCCTGGTGTTTTGGATTTACTTCCACAATCCCTAGCTTCTGCCTCATCTCAACAAATTTTATGTGACCCAGCGCCTTAGTCAAGATGTCAGCCAATTGACCATCAGTACCAACATGATCAATCAACATTTTGCCTTCATCAATGCATTCTCGAATAAAATGAAAACGATTATCAATGTGTTTACTTCGTCCGTGATGCACTGGATTCTTACTCAAGGCAATTGCAGACTTATTGTCCACCGTGAGCTTCATTGTTTCAGTCTTATGCCCAAGCATTTCTTCCAGCAGTCTGCTCAACCAGACGCCCTGACAAGACGCCATTGCCGCTGCTATGTATTCTGCTTTACACGAAGAAAGTGCGACCACTTTTTGCTTCTGTGAGGCCCAAGTAACCACGCTTGATCCGAGAAAGAAAGCAATCCCAGCAGTGCTTTTCTGGTCATCAATATCATTGGCAAAATCACTGTCACTGAAACCAACAAGCGTGAGTTCTTGTTTATTCTTCTTGTAGCTGCAGCCATAGCCAATGGTTCCTTTGATGTATCGCAAGATCTGCTTGACAGCAGTCCAATGCCGAGCCGCTGGTGCCTCCATAAACCTGCTCACAATTCCTACTGCGTGAGCGATGTCTGGTCTTGTGTGAACAAGGTACCGCAGGCTACCCACAATGCTCCGATATTGTTTCTCATCCACAGGTGTACTAGCTTCTTTCTTGCTCAGCTTCAACCGGCTTTCCATTGGTGTATGACAGGCGTTGCAACTTGCCATTCCTGCAGCTTCAAGAATTCTGCGTGCATATGCACTTTGGCATAATGTGATTTCATTAACGCCTTGTTTAACCTCAATCCCTAGATAGTAGCTGAGTAATCCCAAGTCACTCATGTTAAACAGTTGTTGCATTTGAGCTATGAACACAACAATATCACTCATATTTGATCCTGTGATGATCAAATCGTCAACATACACACCAATCAATAATAAAGACTCCTTGCTTTCTCTTCGATAAACTGCATGCTCCAGTGGATTCCTCACAAATCCGAGTGAAATCAATGCTTTGTCTAGTTTCAAATTCGGGCTCGTGGAGCTTGTCGCAACCCATATAGTGCCTTATGCAGCTTAAGCACTTTTCCTTTGTTGTTGTGGTCTGTGTAACCGGGTGGTTGACAAACATATACCTCCTCAGCCAGATCACCATTCAGAAACGCTGTTTTGACATCCATGTGATGTACTTCCAGTTCTTATAAAAGCAAGTACGATTAGCAATCGTCTGATTTCCATCCGAGCTACGGTGCAAACACCTCATCAAAATCCATACCCTCTCTGTGCATAGCCTTTTGCCACCAAGCCGACTTTGTGTTTAATGATATTTCTGCTGGATCCTTTTTATCTTGAATATCCATTTGAGCCCTATGGCTTTGTGCCCAATCGAAGAGAGGCAAGCTCCTGTGTTCCATTTTTACCAATGGAATTCATTTCTTCCTCCATGGCTTATCTACAACAATCTTCACCAAGGGCTTGATCAATGTTAGCTGGTTCCTCAGCAGAAAGAAAACAGAGACCAGAATACTCCATTTCTTGTTCTGTAGTGGCTGCATATATGTCTGTGAGTTTTCTATACCGATGAGGACCACTGGCTGAATCAAGTGTATCATCATACTTTGGTGGTGTTGCCCATTCAATTGCATTTGTTGGTGTTGATGCAGCGTACTCGGATCCGCTTCTTGTGGTGTCACTTGATTCGTCTCTAATGAAGGTCTGTGTAAGTATCTTCATGTGACAGGACTTGATCTTCAGAATATTTCATAGTGAACGTGGCTACCGGATGAAAGATGTGATTGCCATCTTCTTTCTCCCATTCCCACTTCCTTTGCTCATTAAATACAACATCCCGTGTCACATGTAGTTTCTTTGCAACCGGATCATAAACTCTGTATGCTTTTGCACCTTCTTCATATCCAACAAAGATCATCAGTGTTGGGCGATCGGCCAATTTGTTCATACCTGGCCCAATCCTCTTAACATGGGTGACACAGCCGAAGGTCCTCAAATGGTGTACCTTCGGTTTCCTTTTGTGCCATGCCTCGTATGGAGTAATTCCTTCAAGGCTTCTCGTTGGTGATCGATTGAGAATGTAGACTGCAGTCTTGACTGCTTCTCCCCAGAATTCAGCCAGCATTCCCATACTTTTTAGCATGCAGCGAGCCATTTCGACTACCATTTGATTTCGGCGATCGACAACACCATTTTGCTGTGGTGAGTAAGGTGCTATGGTACAATGCCGAATACCCAGACCTTCACAATATTCTTTGAATTCAAAGGAATTGAACTCTCCACCACGACCTGAATGGAAAGCCCTAAGTCTGCCACCAAGTGCAGCTTCTACATAGAGCTTGATCTTCTTAAAATATTTGAATGCTTCATCTTTGGTTTTCAGCAATTCTATCCACATGAAACGACTATAATCATCAACGATTAACAAGAAGTACTTATTACCTCCTGGTGTCACCGGCGTGATGGGACCGCACAGATCGCAGTGAACCAATTCAAGTCCTGTCTCGGCACGATATGTTGATGCCTGTGGGAAAGGCTTGCGATGTTGTTTGCCCAAAGCGCAACCATCACAGAACTGCTCTTGATGTTCAATTCTTGGGATGCCAACTGCCATATCCATCAACGCCAAATTCCGCAAAGAGCGAAAATTCAGATGGCCATAACGTGCATGCCATAACCATGCCTTGTCATCAATCCTTGAGAGAAGACATACTGGTTCACAAGTCTGCAGCACTATTTTGTAGAGTCTATTCGATGATCTTCTGACTTTCATCAAAATCACTCCACTCCGATCATAAATCCACAAGAAAGAATCATGCATTACAATCTTGCTGCCTGTCTCTGATAGCTGACCTAGGCTGATTATATTACTGCATAACTTAGGTATATAGTATACCCCAGTTAGAAGACGTTGCTCACCATTCTTGCACCGCAACAAAATGGAGCCTTTTCCCTTTATTTCCACAGTTGAGCCATCACCAAATCTGACATGCCCATTAATGTCTTCATCCAGTTCCTTGAACTTGGAATATTGACCTGACATGTGGTTACTTGCCCCATTGTCAAGGTACCACATATCTGAGTTCATCTGTTCTTCAGTAGCGAGGAGTTTCGGCCTCTCCTCATGAAGCAAAACCGGCTCGTGTGTTTCTTCCACACATGCGGCTAAAAACAAGGCTGGTTCTTCTTCTTGCGTTGCAGCAAGATTGGCTTGCTCCTCACGACCCCGACGTGGCTTGCGACATTCGAGGCGTAATGTCCATAGGCATCACAATTAAAACACTTGACTCTGTTCTTGTCACGTGTTTTATTTGGTCCTCGGCTTCCCTCACCCTCCTGGCGAGTCATGCTGCCAGCGCCACGACTGCGAAACCCTCGTCCGCAACCACGGCCATGTGGCTTGCCACGGCCGCGACCTTCACTGATCCGGCCGTTTGAAGACGTATCTCCGCCGCCGCTCTTCTGCCGTGCCTGCCACTCAGCTTGAGTCAGCAAGAGTTGTCCATCGCCGTTGCCATCACTTTGTCTTCGAATGTGTTCTTCGTATGCTTTGAGACGGCCAATCGCTTCTTCAATTGTCATCAGCTCCAAGTCAAAGAATTGCTCGATTGCGGCGACAACCTGCAAAAACTTGTCAGGAACTGAGACAAGTAACTTCTTTACAAGCATTGCTTCTTCTACTCCTTCTCCCAAACTGCGGATTTGATTTGCCAGGCTAGTAATTTTCCCGGCAAATTCATCGACAGTTTCAGTTTCCTTCATGCGTAAGGCTTCAAAGTCACTTCTTAGTGTCTGGACTCTAGCCTTCTTCACCCGATCAGCACCCAGGTTCATAGTCCTCAGACTTTCCCATGCTTCTTTGGCCGTTTTGTGCTTGGCCAACTGCAGCAAAATTTCTTTTGGAACTGCTTGAAAGATACAAGCCAATGCCATCTTGTCCTTCCTCTTCTCCACAGGTGTGTTATCCGCAAGTTCAATAGCCTCCCAGACGCCTTGTGCATCCACAAAGATCTCCATCTTGATTGCCCAAGTGGAATAATTTGTGGAGGTTAGCATCGGGTAATGCAAAGTTACACCCCCTTCTTTTGATGCTGGCAATGTCATCCTCTCCTGGTTCGGCACTGGATGGATCTTGCAGGCTCTGATACCACTTGTTGTATCTTGGAACAGAACACCTGAAAACCTGCACAAGCTCTGATGGAAGATTCACCTGGATAACGTTCTTCAGAACAACAGAGCAAAGAAAACTTCAGAGATGATAACAGAGAAGAGTATTTTGGTGCTGCGATCAGGCTGCAGCTTTTCGGGTATTCTTCATTAGCTTATATAGAAAAGAGTTAGATTACAATAACCAACTTAACTGAATCTATCTGGATGCATCCGTAGCTAATATGATTTAAACTAACTAACTAACAGACAGAATTCTGATTGACTTAACCGAAAAACAACTTCGGCTATTATACGGCAGGAATAACTACTACTATAGCAAATCACGGCGGTTAGCGCAGCAATTCAACAGGCTTAACTCTATCAGCACGTACCATCAGAGCCAAGGGACAGCGTCCATTTGCCGACAAGGTCTTCGCAGCACGCAGAAAACGCCGGCAGCATGACCTGCAAAGTCATTCATTCCAAGGATCAATTATTGTACAGTCGAACACACAGTAAATAGTTCACAAGAGTATAAGAAAATATGAAACATCTTTTGTGTACCTTGAGCTTCTGGAGATGGAATGCAGGGTTAAGGATTCCCCTGTGCTTGACCCACTTCTCGCCCTCGTGGTTGGCGAGGCCGCCGGCCAGCAGCTTGGTTAGCTTCTGGAACTTTGGCTTCTCGAAGTGCTCGAACTTATTGGACAGCACGTCCTTAGCAAGGTCGGGGTCGGTGATGATCACCTGGGGGATCGGGCCGAACCAAGTGATGCACGCCTTACCGTGCTCCCGGACGGTGTTGTAGAGGAAAGGCATGACACGGGGGCCGATGTCGTGGCAGCGCAGCGGCATCGGCCTCGACCAGGCCTCCTTGTTCATCCGGACCTCGTCCTTCAGGTCGCCGGAAAGGAAGCGGTAGGACGTGCCGCGGAGGCCCTGCGCGCGCAGCTCCCGCTCAAGCCGCCGCGGCCGCCACCACAGCCGGTCCATGTCCAGCAGCCGGGCGACCTGCCACAGAAGCACACGAAGCCCAGTAGACCGCAGGCCAGGAAGCCCCATGGCACTGAGGCTGGACTCATCAACGCTCCTGGAATCATTGCTTTTGAGAGAAGTGGGAGAAGAAGACAGTGCGAGTGAACTCTTACTTGATGGGTACGAAGATAAGTATCTGGCGTCTGGATATATAAGTGCAGCTGGGACAGTTAGTCTACCGTGCCATTTTTCTAGAGCCTTGGATTTTTTTGGCTCTTTGAATTAATTTTTTTTGTTGAGTTTGATCTCTGTTTGAACAAAATTGAAAATCTTTTCTCTTCTCGATTGCGATAAGCACCTACCACTCTCCTATATCACGAAAAATGATACATGCCGTCTTCTGATACTTTCGCAATTAAGAAGGGAACTAGATTTATAATTTAGTTCGGACTGAGACCATACATGCAAAAGAATTAGGCCAAGGTAAAAAAAAAAAGCTAAAAATTCAATTTTCTAAGCTTATTTTCTCTGGAGTACAATTAAGGCTGTGTGTGGGGCCTTTGGGCATTTCGGTCAAGGAACGGTCCATGCTTTGCTTGTAAGGAACCTCGTGGAGAAGAAACGCCGACGGGGATCGTGACGCGCGTGGGATGCCACTTGTTAAGGAACCTCGCTATCGAATAGTCTGGGGTTTCCGAACAGATCTAAATTGAAGAATAGAGAGAGACACAGGTATATGAGGAGCGACGATAGAATTCTTTATTGATTTCTGATTGCTTGTACATAGGGGGGACCCCCTCCTCTTTATATAGCGCTCATCTAGGGTTTCGTCTAAGGGACCATCGTGGGCTTTTCATTGGGCCACGTGGTTTCCCAACACTCCCCCTTGGGCCCTTTGCCGCGAGATGCATATGCCTCATTAAAACTCCAGAAAAACCCAGTGGGAAAAATACTAGGAGAAAGAGTACATAGCATACGCTTACTATGTTGCACGAATTGCCTTGTTAAAACCTTATGCAAGAAAACTTCATGAAAAACTTGCTGAGGAAAAATAGTACAATTCACCCAACTTCAATTGCTAATCTTCGAGATTCATGTTGGGTATTCATAATTCATGTTCGAGATTCATGTGGGAGTACGTGAAATATCTCCCCATGAAATCTGCACTTCTCTAAGTCTCATCATTCCAATTCCTTTAATGCACCTTTCAAAGGTAGATGCTGGAAGTGATTTAGTGAACAAATCTGCAAAAATTTCACATGACTTAGTATGCAATATCTTGATATCGTTCATCTTATGCAATTCATGAGCATAGAAGAACTTGGGGTTGATATGCTTCGTGAGATTGCTCTTCACATAACCCATCTGTGCTTGGGCAACACAAGCTGCATTATCTTCATAGATTATCGTCGGAGTTTGCTCAATGTTAAAGCCACGTGACTTCTGGATGTGGTGAACCATTCTTCGGAGCCATGCACATTCACGAGATGCTTCATACAAAGCGATGATTTCCGAGTGGTTTGTCGACGTCGAGACGAGAGTCTGCTTAGACGACTTCCAGGAAATTGCTGTTCCTCCACATAGGAAAACATAGCCGATTTGGGACTTGCCGGTGCGTGTCCGATAAGTACTCAGCATCGGCGTAGCCAACCAAATTCAATTCATTGTTTCTTCTGAAAAACAAACCAAGATCTTTGCTTCCTAGGAGGTAACGGAAGATATCCTTGATCCCTTTCCAATGACTTTTGGTGGGTTCTGCACTGTACCGGGCTAGCAAATTCACAGCGAACGCAATGTTCGGCCTGGTGCTATTCGCATGGTATATGAGCGCTCCAACTGCACTCAGATATGGGAATTCTGCTCCCAGGACTTCCTCCCCCTCTTCTCTAGGTTTGTACGGGTCTAGGTCTGCTTGGAGTGACCTTCCGACCATTGGAGTCTTCGCAGGATATGCCTTTTCAAATCCAAACCTTTCCAACACTTTCTGCGTGTAGGTTGATTGGTGTACCAAGATTCCTCCTTGGACATGTTCAAGCTGCAAGCCTAAACAAAACTTGGTTTTACCCAAATCCTTCATTTCAAACTCAGACTTCAAGTATGAGCATGCTTCTTCAATTTCTTCATCCGTCCCAATGATATTCAAGTCATCTACATAGACGGAGATTATAAAAAATCCATTCGGGGATCGCTGTATAAACACACATAGACAATCTTCGCTGTTTATGTAGCCTTTCTTGCAGAGAAAGTCACTCAAGCGATTGTACCACATTCTTCCTGACTGCTTCAGCCCATACAGTGATTTCTCCAATTTCACATTGTACAGGTTTCTATTTGCTCCATCTTGGTTGGGATAGGAATTCCTTAGGTACTTTCATGTATATCTCCGAATCCAAGTTTCCATACAAATATGTTGTGACAACATCCATTAGCTTCATTCTCAACTTCAAGTTGACTGCCATTGAGATCAAATATCAAAAGGTAATTCCTCCCATGACCGGAGAATAGGTTTCTTCATAATCAACTCCGGACGTTGAGTGAAACCTTGAGCTACAAGCCTTGCCTTGTACCTTACAACCGTTGTTTTCATTCCTCTTCGAACAAAGACCCATTTGTGATGTCTGGGGTTTATATGGGGAGGTGTGCGGCATACTGGCTCAAACACCTCTCTCTTGTTCGAGAGACTAACACCGCAGTGATTGCCTTCTTCCATTCTTCCCAATCTAGCCTTTTCTTGCACTCTGCTAGAGATGCAGGCTCGGGATCATGATCAATGATCGAGGCAATCTTCTTTGCGAAGTATGCATCAACGTTGGCTGTTGTTCTATTCAGGGATTCTCCTGTTATTACAAAGTTTATGGCCATTTTTTCATGGGGTGCTTCATGCACTTCTACTTGCTCTTCGCTGCTTTTCCCTATCGCATGAGCAAGTTCCTTTAGCTTTTCATCGCCTATGTGTGCGCACACATTATTTCCGGCGGCTTCCTGCAGTGGAAGATTCAAATCTGGGATTGCCTTTCCTGTTGGCTTCTTTCCAGTGCCAGGTCTCAACTGGCTCCCCTTCTTTCCTTGAGGTATTTTCGTGATTGGTTGTGGTAAGTCCTCTCGCCCAGTTTTCTCCAGACGTCTCCGGGTACTTTGGGTTTGAGGAGCCAGATTTCCTGTTCTTTTTCTTTGAGGCCTCTGAACAGGATGAGGGGTACCTTCTATTTTCTTTGGTATTTCCACCCTTTCTGGTGCATTTCTTGCGGGTACATGCGACTTAATCACACCCTTCAGATCACAAAAATGATCAGGCAGTTCATTTGCTAAAGTCTGCAAATCAATTATCTTCGGACTTCTTGATTTGCTTCATTAGTGCGGGGTCATGTGCGGGATCGGTGGAATGCCATATGATTTCCGGCATTTTTCATCCAAAGGTTGATTTCCTTCCCCTAATGACGGGAAACGGTCCTCGTCAAAGATGCAATCAGCGAATCGGGTTGTATGCAAGTCTCCAGTCATGGGTTCCAGATACCTGATTATGGATGCACTCTCATAACCAACGTATATCCTGACTTGCGGAGAGGGCCCATTGTAGTCGGCGAGGGGTGGTATAGGTACATATACCATACACCCAAATTTCCGAGATGGGAGATCTTGGGATGATCCGTGCACAAGTTGCATAGAGAATGGATGTTGTAGGCGAAGGTCCGAAGTTGATGAGAGCTGCTGCGTGCAGATCGCATGTCCCCAACAAGTGTTGGGCAAGTTACAACTCGCAAAAGTGGTCCGCAATGAACTTAATCCTCTTTATTAGTGCTTCACTAGCCCATTCTGCGTATGGACGTGCGATGCAGTGCTCAATTGCTATCCTGTTGCGGCAATAATCATCAAATGCCTTTGAAGTAAATTCTCCGATGTTGTCCATTCTAATGGACTTCACACGATGATCGGGGAAAGCATTCTTAATTCTTATGATCTGCGAGACCAGCTTTGCAAAGCATGGTTTCTTGTTGACAATAAGCATACATGCGACCATTTCGAGGAAGCATCGATGAGCACCATAAAGTATCGAAATGGCCCTGACAGGGGCTGAATCGGTCCGCAAATATCCCCCTGGATGCGTTCTAGGAATGCAGGAATTTCACTTTGCACTTTCATGACAGAGGGTCTAGTTATTAATTTCCCGGTGGCACATGCAGGGCACACGAAATCTTCATGATTCGGGAAATTTTTAACATTAATGCCATGACCTTGTGAGTTGTTCACTATATTTCTCATCATTCTAAGACCAGGATGGCCTAATCTACCATGCCATAAAGAAAATAACTCAGAGCTTCTAAAAACAGTCTTCAAGGAAGTATACACTTCGGGTGCATGAATATTCGTGTAGTACAACCCAGATTCATACGAGGGACATTTTTCTAATACCATTTTTCCACATACCGCGTGCTTCACAATGCACAAGTATTCTTTGCCATTTTCTTCATTGGTTTCTATGTGAAAACCATTGGCGCGGATGTCTTTGAAGCTTAAGAGAGTGCGCGTTGATTCAGGGTACAAAAGGGCTTCTTCGATTACCAAAGTTGTACCCATAGGCAATATAATAGTATTCTTTCCAGCGTTCTTCGTGATCGACTGGAAGTATTTAGACTCTCTTAAGATGGTATTTGTTGTGCCACTATCAACAATGCATATCTCTTCCATTTGGGCGCTACACGATTTCTAGATAAAAAATAATAATTCTAATCAGATAGAGGCAAAATAATCCAAATATTGCTTGCAAAATTGAAGAATATTGGAATAAAGAATAAATTGCATATTTATTCATGAGAGAAGTATGCTCTTCTAGAGCTTACAATTCATTATTCAAAAGAAAATGCTAACAACCATCATCTAAAAAAATATGCATTAAACAGAATCTGTAAAATATGCATTAATTTCTGCTTCTATGTCATCGATAGAAGTTTTCTTTTCATTTGCCATAATATTGGCTGCAGCGTCGATGTCCAGGCTATTCTGTGAGGATGAGACAAGTGGGGTATCTTCATCCATGGCATCATCATCACCGATGTTGGCGAAGTGCGCCTCTGCGGGGGCGTTTTCTTTTGCCTTCCTCTTAGCCTGATATGCATTGATCACTTCCTTGGATTCCCGACATATCTTCGACCAGTGTCCCAAGTACCACACTTGAAGCACGTTTGGTTCTGCTGTCCATACGGCTTGGCGTGTGCCTTTTCTTTGTCATCCTTTTTCATTGGGGCTTTGGACTTTCCTTTGGCCTGAGTCCTCTCTTTTCCACCCTGCTTGCCCTTCTTTCTATTAATGGGCTTTCTCACCTTGTACCTATTGGCATTGACTTCTGTACCAGTGCCTCGTCCAGGTGGCTATGAGACATAGTTCTTGCGTAGAACATCGTCTTGCGATTCCGCAACTTGCATTACATCAATCAGTTTGCTATACTCCTTGTATGCGTCCTAACGATAGCTGCGTGCCTCTGGATAGCATTTGGGTGGAAGGTGGAGAGAGTTTTCTCAATCTTCTCCTCATCAGTGATCTTCTTGCCACATAGGAGAGATTGGTACAAATTCTGTGCAAGGCAGAATTGTACTCGATCCATTATTTTAAAGTCTCAGCAAACCTCAGCGTACCCAATCTTGCCGTGCACAGGGCAAGATGGTGTACTTGAGCTTTTCGAACCGCTTCTGAAGTGCAGTCCAGAGCTCATGTGCACTCTCCTCAGCCATGTATTCGTTCTTCAAAGTGGCTGAGAGGTGGTGCCTGAGAAAATACAGGGCTTGATCGTTCTGCTCGGCGGTAGGTTTCGCGTCCTGCGAGGACCCTAGACCAATCGCGGTGCGGAGCTTCTTGCCTGTAATAGCCCAAAATTCAATAAAATCAGAAATGCAATATTAAAAATATCCATATGATTTGTTGTTATGTTTTCTGATTTTTCCTGAATTAAAGAAATTCTTTTGGCTTTTTCCTATTGAAAGAAAATCAAATAAACTATATAGTAAAATGGTAAAAGATAAAAGGTAAAAACCTGAAGACAGTAAAAATTCTTGAAAATCTCAGAATTTTATTTGTGCCACTTGCTCTGACTTGGCATTAATAAAATAAAATAAAAGACAAGATCATCATGAGGAGACAAGTGAAAATCTGAACCAAAAGATTTTCTCAGGATAATTCTTACCTTATACAGAGTTGAGATTTTAACCATGCTGACATATTAACTTAACCCAACCTTGGTAAAAATATCAAGAATTTATCTCTTAATTTAGTAATTTTAGAAATTCAAAAACTGTCAATAAGAAAAGATGAAAAATGCAATGTCAGAATTATGATAAATAAAATATCAAATTTAAAATCATGAAAATCTTATTCAAGGTATATAATATTAATACCAATTCTTTGAAAAAAATTCATAAAATAATAAATTGATTTTAACCCTCAATTAAATGAAATACCGAATCAGTTAAAACCTTTAACAGTGCATTGTCAGATTTTTAATAAATAATTTACTTGTCATAATTATCTGGAAATTTTACTAGACCTTAATATTTACCTTTACGACCTCTGTAAAAATTATTGTAAAATTTTGATCTTATATTGTAACATAAACTGTCGGATTTACCCTGAGCTGTCCAGAATCATCCTGAGATTTAAAACCTTGTCTCGCTGACGTGTGGGCCCATGTGGCCAGCTGTTCCCTTTTGCCGACTTCTTTCTCTCTCTCTGACCGCCTGGCCCCACTTGTCAGCCCCTTTCTTCTCCGTTCTTTCCTGTTTTCTCCCGTTGCTTCGCCGTTCTCTCGCCGAGCTGTGCGCGCCTCCGCTTGTCGCTTTCCGCCGTGAGTATCTTCGCCCGAGGCTGCCAGCTCGTTGCCCAGACACGTTGCACCTGCCTCAGCCTCCGTGCACTCTCTCTCGCGCCAGAACGGCCGAGAAAACGCCCGCGCAAGCCGCCGCCTTTCCCCTCTCTTCAAACACTGCTCAAACCGCCTCATCCCTCTATTTAAGCCTCGCCGAAGCATTGCAAGCATGCGCATACAACCCTGGAAGCCGCACAACCACACCGAAGCGCCTCAACGCCGCCAGAACCCCCTTCTTCCCCAGCTCCAGCCAAATACCCGAAAAAGGGAAAAACACCCAAACTTTGTCTCCTCTGCACCATACCCGGAACCATCACCCCTGAGGCTTCCTCACCACACCTAGACCTCGTCCTCGACCTCAATTTTAACCCATTCCCTCCGGTGAGCCGCGCTGCGTGTGACCTTCTTCCGCCACAGACGCTCACGGTGAGAACACCTCTCCGACCCTTAATTCTTTGAATGAAGGCCTAAAACCGAACCCTATCAACCCGTTGATGCTCCGGTGGTGATCTTTCACCTCGGGATGCCGTCGTTTAATTGTTGCGCCGCGGTCGAGACCGTCGCCGCCTTCTTCACGGTGGCGAGCCGCCTCCGCCACCTCGTGAAGCTTCACCTCCACTAGGTTTGCGCAAGCGCGTCTTGATTGTGAAAGTGGAATCCATTCCACTTTTCCGGCCGTGCTCGCCGGCCGAAGCCGCAACCGTGACCTCATCTCGGGTCGCGACAATGGGACCAAAGCATGTCGATTGCACGCAACGCGCACTCATCGCCATCGCGGGCCTGGCCGTCGATCTCGTCTTGCGCTTCGTTATTGCGGTCCCACGTCGGCCCGCACCGCGAGCCCTCCTCGCGCCAACCGGGCCCGGCATGTCGATTGCCTTGGTCCGTCTGGCCAAAAAGGAAAGCGTAGTTCGATCGAGCGTACTTTCCATATTTAGTAAAGTTTCTAATTTTCTGTATTTACAAAAACCGAATGCATTCAAACTTAAATATCTTTTTAAATATCCAACCAAATAAAATGAAATAAATTTCTAAATTCATATAAAGTCATGTAGATTCAGAATATGCAAAAATATTTCAAAATGAACTCTGTCTGAATTTCTGATTTAAATTTAAAGAAAAAATTTGAAATATGCCATTTGTAGAATTTTTGCAATTCAACTTCAAATTTAATGAAACAAATTTTGTTAGACTCCATGCTCTGTTAGGAACTTGATTCTGCAAAAATACTTAGGGTATACCATGGAAAATAATTAAAGTAATATAGGGCAAGAAAGTAGTCCCTTAGTGGCAATCCAAATAATTTCAGAATTTAGAAATTGAAGATTCAGAATAGTGAAACATGTAAAAATGGTCTCTGAAAATGATAAATAAAAGTGAATTATTCAAGAAAATAAGATTGACTATTATAAGAACCTAATTAGAAAATGTTCATGAAACTTGCAAATCCATATTCAACAAATATGTTGATTTATGCAATTGATCTTATTTGGTTGTACTTATGTCTGATCCTTTCGTTTTATTGGAATTGCTATGTTATTACTATTCGACGTGTAGCACCTAATGAAACCTGTGAGTTTGACGATCAGGAATTTGACGTCGAAGATCATCAACAAGGCAAGCACCCCCCTTTGATCATATTGATCCCAGTTTTATAAATATTTTCATTAAATGTTTTACTGCATACTTTATTTTATTAAAGTTTGCTATGTTATGTGTATTAGTAGTTGTACCTATTGCTTCATAGAACTTCCTTGATAAGTATGGATTTATGATCCTTGATAACCATAGAATAGTATAGACAGCAATTGATGTCAATCTGGGTTGCTCACACATAGTGTTATGCTTAGCCATGCTTAAATAAACATAAAACTTGACATGATTAAAAATGTTGGATATGACAACTTAATGGGTATGACCTTTCTTGGTTGGTATTTTGATCAAAAATGAAAATAAAACTATGGTTTTGATGCGGGCAATTATTGGCAATAGGCGGGTGTACAAGGGACTTGTACGTAGTGTAGGGTGGAGATTATTGCCCGTATCAGATTAAGGACCGAACTACGTATTCGTTAAACCCAAGAATTTACCGTACAACCACAAGTGCTGGTATGGGACAGTCTTAACCTATTAAGTTGCTTAAAACTAGCTTTGCACATTGGTAGGCTGGAGTAATACGAGCTTCTTCAGTGACTGGTTGCTCGTAGGGGCGCCCACACCGAGGTGTTGGGAGTCACGTTTGCTAATACAACGGTGAATGCCATACTATGGACATGCTTAATCATTATTGTGCAAAGGATGGTGTGCAAACATATACACCATAGTACGGGTTTGGCGTCACCGGCTGGTGCAAAGTTAGGGTTAAATAATGTAACGGTTATGTTATGATCTCTTTGCCGACACAACAAAGGAAGTGTGTTACTGGCCTGGCAAAAGAGGTTGATCATTACTTGTGGGTAAAGATGTACAACTCTGCAGAGTGTCAAACTTTTCGAAAAGCCGTTCTCGCGGTTATGGGAATCTTGGTGCGCCAGCACTAGTTAGTTGTTTTTATTTTCATAAAACTTGGAATTTCTACCTGGGACTGGTAGGAATGGTTACTCGGAAATTTCTGCTGTGACAGTAGAAATGGTTCTTGGATATGGTCATGATACCCAGGTACTCGCAATTTATTATGCTTACATTCTGTTACCTTTTATATTAAGTTGTTTTTACTTAAATTCTATTTTGAAATCTACTATTCCGTATTTACATTCTAAAGTAGCTTTATGCAAAGTAACCATAAGCTTTTCCTTGAACTGGCCTGCATGTATATTAGGTTTTGCAAAAGTCTTGCGAGTACGTAAGTACTCAACTTGCCCCTGTTGATATTTTTTTAGGTGAAGAAACAGATTTCCCCGACGATACATTTTACGACGCAGGATTCGGGGATGTGAACGATGAATTTTACTAGGGTTCTCCTTGTCAGTTGTCTGTGGGGATTTTGGGTTAAAGGCATACTACAAGAAATGTGTCTCCATTGATATGTTTTTACTTTTGGTATTGTAAGAATATTATGTACTTTGCTTCCACTGTAATAATAAAGTTGTGTATGACTGTGATATCAATTTGTATTTGTGCGTACTAGCCACTGATCATGGGACTAGTACTGTATGCACATGGTATCCATTTTTGGTATTAATTATCAAAAATGGGGGCCTTACATTGCCCCCAAGAACGATCTTCACGTCCGATGCCCAAGTGAGGTAGTTCTGACCGTGCGCGGCCAGTTCTTCAAACTCACGATTCATGATGCCAGACATCTGCATGATTTCAAAATCCCGACATTAGATTACTGCGTGTAATCTAATACAAAAAATGGTTGCAAAAAGCATAAAGTGCAGAAAAATAAATTGCCATGCATTGCAGTATACAAAATAAAGCAATGAATTCAAAATTCATAAAGAATATTAAAAAAAAATACAGCTAGAAAAATTAAAAATAGAGCCAAATTAATCTTTTGGATTTTCTGGCAATTTTCCAAATTTTTCTGCCTTTTTTTTCTTCCTTTTCTTTTCCTTTTCTTCTCTTTTCCCTTTCTTTCTCTGGCCGATCGGGTATATGGGCCTTGCCCTGGCCCATAAGCGCGCAATGCGCTAGGGTTTCCCCACGCCCGTGCCGCCTTCCCACGCGCGCCCGCGCCGCGCGCCATGCACCGCCACCTTCTGCGCCTCGCCGCCCGCCTGCTCCGCTTCCGTGCCGCTTGCCGCGGAGCGCGGCGGCCGGACAAGACGGCCGTGCGAGTTTCGGGCGGGCGCTACGGTGCATGCAAACACGGCTTCGAGCCGGCGGCGGCTATGGCGCAACGGCGGTGGAGGGCTGGGCGCAGGCGACGAGGCCGACGGCGCGCATGGCGGCGATCGTGAGGCATGGTCAAGACTCTGTGGTAGAGCGAGGCAAGCGGTGCTTGGCCGGCGGCGGCGTGCCGGGCGCCCTCGTCGGTGAGCCGGCGCGCGCTGGCCGGAGGCGCGGCGGGCTCGCCGGGCGAGCGGCGCGCGACGGCGGGTGCATGCGAAGGTCGTCGGTGGCGGGCGGCCGAGCCGGCCTTGCGGGCGCAGCAGTCGGGTCGGGCCGACGGCGGCGGCCGCTGGGCGGGCTGTTGCGTCGCGAGCCGCCGACGATGGCGGCGGCGGGGCTTCAAGCGATTTGCCGCTTTGCGTGCCGTCGGGAGAGCGGCGGCGAGGGCGCCGACGGGCGCCGACGAGCGATGGCGAGCCGATCGCGTGGCCGCGAGTCGAACGCTAAGGTGACGACCGCGGCTTCGTGCACGCCTGCCGATGCGACGACAACCGGCGTGCACGCGCCGAGGCGGCGCGCTCGAGCACCATCTCGTTGTTTTTTTCGGATGAGCGGTAGATTCTTGTACTGTAGCTTCATGTCGTGTAGCTTCTTGCCACGTGACGGACAGTACTAGATGCATAGGTTAGATGCATGCATAGAAAACAACAGCGATTAGATTCAATCGCCGAAACCCACCTTTCTCACCTTTCAATTCTGAACTCCGGTAGAGCTTCGTGCTGATAACGTGTTAAGGAACCTCGCTATCGAATAGTCCGGGGTTCCCGAACAGATCTAAATTGGAGAACAGAGAGAGACTGAGACACAGGTATATGGGGAGCGACGACAGAATTCTTTATTGATTTCTGATTGCTTGTACATAGGGGGGACCCCCTCCTCCTTATATAGCGCTCACCTAGGGTTTCGGCTAAGGGACCATCGTGGGCTTTTCATTGGGCCACGTGGTGGCTGTTTCGTTGCAGCTTCGTGGTGTTTGTCTGAGCTTTAGAATAAACTGCTTGGCCTACATCGGGAGACGGGAATCGTTCAATCGAGCGGAGCTAGTCCGCTGTATAAACAACATCAAACGTCAATATACCGTGTGACTAATGACCAGCAAGGGTGCGATCGGCTGATTCAGTCGGATATGGTTCTTTTTTTAGAGATCATGTGGTGGTCCATCTATGTTTGTGATAAATAATTAACATTTAAGCTTGTTTCGTCATAAACAAATTGGTTTGAGTGATCGTGGTCTTGTCCAGAGTGGTCATGACTTTATCCAGAGTAGTCATGATGTTGTTGTGAGTGGACGTGACTTCACCATTAAATAGTTATGATGCTACTAGAGATGTCGTGTCGTAGCCTTTGTGACCTCTAGGGTGGTCGTTTCCTAAGTGGTCGTGGTCTTTGTGACCTATAGGGTAGTCATTCCTAAAGTCACCGTGGCCTTTGTGACCTCTAGAGTGGTTGTAGGTTTTGTGATCTCTAGAGTGATCGTTTTCTAGAGTGATCGTGGCCTTTGTGACCTCTAGAGTGGTCGTCCCCTAGAGAGGTCTTTCCTTAGATTGGTTGTGACCTCGAAGAGAGTAGTCGTGACCTCTTGGGACCTTTTAGATAGTGGTCGTGACCTTTATAGTTGTGATTGTGACCTTTGATAGAGTGGTTTATATCGTTGTGGGAGTGGTCTATATATCTAAGGACCACTTTGGAAGTAGTCATGATTTCTGATGGAGTGGCCTAGATCGTTGTTGGAGTGGTCTAGACCTCTAAGTACCACTGTAAAGTGATCTTGACCTCCGATGGGGTGGTCTAGATCTCTGTGGGAGTAATCTAGACCTTAAGGATTACTTGGGAAATGGTCGTGACCTCCGATGGAGTGGTCTAGACCACTGTGAAAGTGATTTTTATCACTAAGTATCATTTGGGAAGTGGTCGTGACCTCTATAAAAGTAGTCTGGAGTGGTCTTGACCACTAAAAAAGCGACCGTGGCCTCTAAAGGAGTGGTCATGACCTTTGTAAGAGTAGTCACATCTAAGAGTGACTTTGAGTGGTCTTTAGCTTTATGAGATCACAGACAAGAGTGGTCTTTAGCTTTAAGTGGACACTGCCAAGAGTGGTTTTTGGCTTTGAGTGGTCACTACCAACAATGGTCATTGGCTTTGGGGGATCACAGCAAAGAGCGGTCATGGACAATAGTGGTCACAGACCAAAGTGATCATGGACTAGTGTGGTCACAGCCAAGAGTGGTCTTTGAAGGGTCACAGCCTAGGGAGGTGATGACTTGAAGAGTGGTCGTGGATCAAGGTGGTCATGTTCTAATTAATTCCATGTGGGATCTTTTGATATTTGATTGATAATTGATCCTTTGTCTGGTTTCTATGCATTTTATCTGAAACAATGCTATGTGATGGTTTGCTTATCTGTGTTGGTTGCAGGACTCCGGAGCTAGGTCATGGTGAGACGAAGGCAAGATCGACACTATGCTAGGAGAGCTGAGATCCAGAACGATCAAGGGACATCGGAAGATGACTGAGGCCGAGAAGTGGTTGTAAGTTGGAAAGACAAGAAGCATTGGTGATGGACATGGCAGACAATGGAAAGGTAGACCGAGACTAGGCTCTAGGAGGAGTTGAGGTCCAGAACGGTCAAGAAAGCTGAAGTCGTCATGATGAAGCGGACAACGACACATGGCGTGCCAAGTGATTTGGGCCCGTTTGCAAATTAGGACAGTTTGGAGGAGTCTGGACGTGTGAGAGGCTTCGCGGAATGTTATTGGGGCCACATGGAAGGTGACGAAGCATGGAATATGCTTCAAGTGGTTGGATGAGACACTAACTTGAGGATCGTTGGATCAAGTGTTTGCGAGTAGAGTAAAAGCTAAGTTAGTGTTAAAGGGTATGGTCAAAACTGGTGATCATGTTGGGTTTTAAGTCGGCCTATGTGTGAATGAGTGAGTTAATCTCACCCCTACATTAAATTCCTTATGTAAGTGAGTGAGTTAATCTCAGCTCTACAATAAGACTTGTGTGTGATTGTAATTGGACTTAAATTGTGGCATTATGTTATGTGGTTGTGTGTGATTGTAAAATTACGAGACATGTATGTAATTGTACAATGTATATGATATACTACCCATGGGTACCTATGAGTATCAGGTATCTATCGGGTTCGGGCGTGGGCACTGATCTGCACCCGTGAAACTTAGTGTGTTCGGTTGGGTGGCACGTGTTCAGGTTCAAATGATGGGTTTAAGGCAGTCATACGATTGTCTTCCCTAGTGGGAATACCCTTGTAGTGACAATTGGGCGGATGCAAGCCACACTTGGTCGATGCCAATGCAAGCAGCAAATCTAGGTTTTGCTTGTCCTTTGTGTGGCACTTCTTTTTCCACAAGCCCCATCCTTGGCCGCCAAGAAATCTGGAGAAAACAAGAAAGAAATAAAGAAAAACATGTGACGCCAAAGAAATCCCATCCGGCGCCAAGAAAACATGGTAGTAAAATGATCTACCGTGGACTACTTGTACCGCTCACTACACACTGCCTCAGAAGAGCACAAAGCAACAACAATGAAGAAACCAATGGAGGCCGTGGCAGCAACGTCGACACTGGAACCTGAGGCTTCTCCAACACCGTGGAGCTTGCTCTACGGTCTTGCTGCCCTGCTCGTCGCGTGGGCGGCTTCCCGGGCCGCGGAGAGATGCTGGCTGAGGCCTCGGCGGCTTGGCCGGGCGCTCCGAGCGCAGGGGCTCCGCGGTACGGCGTACCGCTTCCCGGCCGGGGACCTCACGGAGAACGGCCGGCTCAACGCGGAGGCGCGGTCCAGGCCCATGCCTCTGTGCCACGACATTGTTCCCCGCGTGGTGCCACTCCTCCAAAACGTCGTCAAGGAGCACGGTAAACGAATTATATTGTTGCAGAGGGATCTTCTTGCTCTGTCACGTCCATCCATAACACTTTAATTGACTTAGCTCTAGCTGTAGCTTGTATATGCTGGTGGTGTTTTACCGGTTTTGGACGAATCAGGGCTGGATTTCTCAGATTTTCCGTCAATTATATGTTTGCTTCCGACGTGAACATTTGAGATTGACGCGTTTGACAATTGTGTTGTGTGAATTAGTGGATGTCACAATGGACGAACGTGACCGTTATTAGTGATATGATGATGACTTTATCCAGCTCCTAAATTCCTAATTTCAAAACATCCGAAAAAAATCTAAAAAGAAGAAGAAGCAGGAACAAGTTCAGAGAGTACCGGTCAGATCTACATTGAGAAGATCACCACTCCGCCCCGGTCGCGCAAATAATTTTCTCTACGGCTGCACTACAAATTTTCCGATTAGACATAAGTTTTCATAATAAAAAAAAACCACATTTTCCATCTCTCTGACACCACAGAATATTGAACCGCATGTAGGTAACATTTGCATCACCTGGTTCGGCCCAGTTCCCAGGGTGGTCGTGGCAGAGCCAGAGCTAGTGAGAGACATCCTATCCAACAAGTTCGGCCACTTCGAGAAATTCACGAACAAACGTCTCGGAAAGTTGCTGGCCCTTGGGCTTGCGAGCTACGACGGCGAGAAATGGGCGAAGCACAGGAGGATCCTGAACCCTGCTTTCCATCTCGAAAAGCTCAAGGTATTCTTACTAGCTTCGAAGTGATTAATTAAGCGAGCAAAGGTACATATAGGTGTATGTGTGCTAGCTAACTGAAGTTATTTTCAGCTCATGTTGCCGGCTTTCTCGACGTGCTGCACCGAGCTGATTGGCCGCTGGGAGAGTAAACTAGCTGTAGCTCGCTCTGATGGACCATATGAACTAGACATCTGGCAGGAGTTTCAGAACCTCACCGGAGACGTGATTTCTCGCACGGCGTTCGGCAGCAGCTTCATGGAAGGACGAAGGATCTTCCAGCTTCAGGCAGAGCAAGCCGAGCGACGTATCAAGGCCATCCAGAATATTTACATCCCAGGCTACTTGTGAGCACTCTTCTATGGCAACTTAATATTTGTCACGTATAGATCTAGCGATTTCAATTCTTTGAATACAATTGGTTGCGTTTTGCAGGTTCTTTCCAACTGAAAACAACAGGAGGATGAACGAGGTCAACCGAGAGATCGAAAGGCTCCTAAGAGGAATGATCGAGAAGAGAGAGCACGCCATCGAGAACGGCGAAGTCTGTGGCAATGATTTGCTTGGTTTGATGCTGCAGTCGAACGTGGACAGTGGAAAATCCAGCCTGACGATGAGCACGGAGGATGTGATTGAGGAGTGCAAGCTCTTCTACTTCGCGGGAATGGACACCACGTCGGTGCTGCTTACATGGACACTCGTCGTGCTAGGCATGCACCCTGAGTGGCAGGATCGAGCGAGGGAGGAGGTCCTCAGCGTGTTCGGCAGAAACAAACCCAGTTTCGACGGCCTGAGTCGACTCAAAACGGCAAGTGTTTGCGACAATTCTAATATCTGCATTACATCAAAAGTAATACTTTAATTGTCGCCTCAAAGACGTTGATTGCTAATTGCTAATTGCTAACTATGCCTACGCTTCAATTTTTTATCTAGGTGACAATGATACTATATGAGGTTCTGAGGCTGTATCCTCCGGCGATCACGCTAAACCGAAGAACATTCAAAGAAATGCAGATCGGAGACATCGCATACCCTGCTGGGGTAATCCTTGAACTACCCATAATCTTGATTCACCACAACCCTGATGTATGGGGGAAGGACGCGCTTGAGTTTAAGCCCGAGAGGTTCGCAGAGGGGATCTCCAAGGCGACGAAGGACCAGCCGGCATTCTTCCCGTTTGGTTGGGGGCCAAGAATTTGCATCGGCCAAAACTTCGCGTTGCTCGAAGCCAAGATGGCCCTGAGCATGATCCTTCAGCATTTCGAGTTTCAGTTGTCACCTTCGTACGTCCATGCACCGTACACCGTAATCACACTGCATCCTCAGCATGGTGCGCAAGTTATACTCAAGAGACTCTGATCATCTTATATGGCATGTTTGTTGGAGGCTATTTGTCAAGGTGTTGTAATAGTAGTTGTACACGCGCGCATTCAATGGAAATGTGCATGCCTAAGCTGCATGAGGCCTTGTGTGCCTCTAATAAATTTCATATGTGCGTAAGAGATATGTACGTGTACGCGCGTGGACGGTGTGAGTGTGATAAATGTGTTTTTTTTTCCTAGAAAAAGAGTAGTGTCTTTATTTCTGAAGGTGAAAATAAAAGACAAGCAATATGCTTGATGTAAAAAGGTCAATCAATAGGTGGTACGCACGCTGCACGCTGATTTTGCGCTCCACAACGGTGTCCTCCTGCCTCATCCACCCTCCATCTGACTTCAGATCTGTGTCTACATTTCTCCGCTTCAATACACCACCCTCACTTTAACCAATCCTTAGACTATGCAGTACAAATACACGCTATTTCTGCTGTCCCGAGCTCCGTCGAGGCAAGCCGCCGCCGCCGCAGCCGTGTAACATCCCTAAATTTGAAAAAGTTTGAAAACACTTTAACAGTAATTAATTTCAAAAATATTAAAAAAGAAATTGAGAAGGCATGACCAAATTTTATGGAAATAACCAAAAATTAAATAGCAGGGGTAAAATTTAAGTAAAATATCCTATTTTCCAAAGGCTATCAAGAACCTCCTTCAATTATCTAAACCTAAATAGGATTAAAAAAATTCTTTAGAAAGGAAGTGAAATCCTAAATATTAAAACCTCCAAATTAAATATAATTCTATCTGCATTCAACTTAAATAGAGTGAGACTTCTGGATTTTTTTTTCTGAATTTATTAGCATTTACCAAAATTTTGAGCCTTCTCTGAATTTTCTGAAGTTTTTAAATGCCTTTCCCTTTACTCCCAAATCTTTTTGAATTTTTCCAGAGTTACCAAACAACTACAAAATATGAAAATATTTTATTTCGGTTATAAATATTTTAATTACCTATTTTTTTCTGGATTTTATAGAAGTGTTTTGCTGATTTTAAAAGTAGGAAAACCTTCTCTTGAATTATTTTATTTCAAAATCAAATAAAAATCCTAATAGTTACATGGCCGAATCTTGTCCTCGCCTGACACTATTCAGACACTGTTTCATAAATCGGCACATTTCCTGGCCTGTTGCCGACCTCCCTGAAACCACTTCCCATCTTTCCTGGCGCGCCAACTGTCAAAGGTTAGAGATCAACAATAAAAGTTGTAATTCGGGTTACTTCGGGTGAGCATAGTCAAACACGAAATTAGGGACAGCAGATGTAGACAGGTTCGGGCCCTCTGGCGGAGTAATACCCTACTCCTGTATGGATGATATATGGAATCGATGAACAAAGTACAGAGCAATGTATCTAGCCCTAATTATAACGTGGATTGCACCTAAGCTAAGGTTATGCTTTGGCTAGAGGATGACGAAACAGGTTTTGTTGGCTCTTGAGCTCAATGCGTAAAGAAGAACTGCTTGCTTGAAAGCTCTAAATGTCTAATCTTCTGAGAATTGCTCTGCCTCCTTCGCTTTTCTTTTCTTCTCTCTTGAGGACCCCTACCCTCGGCCTTATATAGTCGGGGTAGCCTGGCCTCAAGTCAAGTTGTAGTCGGTTTGGAGTACCAGATCGTAGCCAATGTGGAGTCCATCGTCGCGTGATCTTCACAGCGTATCCAAACTTCTTTGAATATCAGGCATACTCAAGTCGGTTTCCTCGTAACGGGAACATGATCAAGTCCTTCCTAATACGGAGTTATCTCTTCCGTGCATATCTTATCCCTCATAATTGGGCCCGTGATATTTGGAAATCTCGCATGTCACACTACACTGGAAAAGGTCATTAGTGGCGGTTCATAACTGCCATCAGTGGCGGTTATTGAACCTCCACAGATATAGTGCCACTGATAATCGAGGATTATCAGTGACGGTTTTCTAACCGCCACAGATAAGTGTTATCTGTGACGGTTCTACACACTAACCGCCACAGATAACAATACTATCTGTGGCGGTTCTATCCACCAACCGCCACAGATAACTACACTATCGTGGCGGTTCTTTCCTACAACCGCCACAGATAACTATATTATACGTGGCGGTTTATACACCAACCGCCACAGATAACTATATTATCTCGTGGCGGTTCTATCCACCAACCGCCACAGATAGTACCGACCGAAAAAATAAAAAACTGCATTTTGGGCTAGCCTCAGGTGCTACTAGCCATACCCTCTGAAACATATAATACATCAATCACAGATTTTGCATATACACAGTTACAATGTACAACAATCACAAATTTCGCATATACACAACTACAATATAATACATCAATCACAATTGCAATTTTGCATATACACAATTATAATGTACAACAATCACAGATTTTGCATATACACAACTACAATATAATACATCAATCACAATTACATATAATACATCAATCACAATTACAATCACAGATTTTGCATATACACAATTACACAATTACAATGTACAATTAAAGTGTCTCATGCATGAGGCGCTCGATCATGGTGATGGTGTAGGGCATGCCTCCCATGGACTGCTCCTTCTCGATTCAAGTATCTTTGCATCAATATTTCTCAGAGTATGTAAATGAAGTCATTATATATCATACTATGGAAAGCTAAATAGATCACTTTAGTTGTATCACAAATCTAGCCGATCCATTGCCGTCTTATTCCATGTGAATGCCGTGGCATCCTCCAGATGTTGTACATGCATTAGCTAGTTTATACTCCCTCTATTTTTGAATATGTGACATTCTATTTTTCAATTTTTATTCCTAAATACATATCATTCTACAATTTTGATCCTACTTTTTACTATTTTTCCTTCTATAATCTCCATTTAGCTATTTTCAATGGCATTTACTATCATACATTAGAGTAAAACACACCATCTAAAAATATAAGGACCATGTAATCAAATCTCTTATGAATGGACGGTAAAGATGCAAAAGGAAACTTCGGCAACTAAATCAAGCAATCAAATAAACCTGCTGTAATGGTGCAGTTTTGGGGCTGAGCTCTTTTCGTATTCATCCATCACCCACGTCTATAAAAAGCTCTACTAGCCATCATGAAAGGGCACGGAGAAAAGCAATAGAGGGAGAGCTCCTCGTCTAGAGCGCACGCACACACACACACCACCCATCAACGCACACACACGCACGGTAGAAGGGCAACAACACAAGCGCAGATCAATCACAACTTCTTAAATGAAATGACAGAAATTAGAACATGTGCAAGCCATGCCATCCAATACTAAACTTGACATTCAATGAAACATCAATTTACACCACCGTAAGAAAAAAATTAACTAGTTTTGTGAACTATAAGCCTACGAGTCTTCATCTGTTGGTAGGGGCCTCGGGAGGTGGCGGATGAGTATGGAAGACTTCATCGTTATTATCGGGTCATGAAACTCGC
Organism: Otatea glauca; assembly: GCA_036346275.1. Classification (NCBI taxonomy): domain Eukaryota; kingdom Viridiplantae; phylum Streptophyta; class Magnoliopsida; order Poales; family Poaceae; genus Otatea; species Otatea glauca. Next base: position 52,457,090 of record CM070711.1, read on the forward strand.
CGTTCTTGTTGAGTACTTCCTTCATGATGAAGTAGGCGAGCTGTCCTGAATGCCTTGGATTTCATTTGGAACCGATCCTCCGTGAGGCAACTTCAAACGCTATAGATAGAAAAGTTTGTCTTAAGAGCTTATATAGAGAATGAGATGTGCAAATCAATGTGTGATGTTAGCGTGACAAACCTCTACGTCATTGTTTACTATTGTAGAGCCTAAGATTTCGCGCATGTATTGGCACACGAAGTACCCACATAAATTTGTTCCTGGCGGCTGCTTGTGGCACTGCAAAAAATTGAATAAACTTATACTACATTGAATGAGTTATTGACTACGAGGTGCAATATAGGAAAATTGTTTTTGTGCGTACCGAAAATTTAGTACGGATTGTCAGTGATTTATGGAAAGGACGGTGTCTCGAGCACTTTTTACAATATGCTTTGAAGGCCCTATTCACTAGACTTGTCATATCTTTGTAGTCTTTTGGATCTTTGTCCCGCGGGTCCAAGATCAACATCTTGCTTTTATCTGGAGTAATTACTACGAGAATCCAAATGGAAACTACATACACATGTATGATGCCGTAGTCATTAGTCCTAACTCGAGCAAAGAACGAGATCAACAAGTAGTTGAACTAGCTAGCGAGCCACTTACTTGAAATTGTATGGTAAAAGTATGAACTCCTTGTCTTGGAGTTTGATGAGAGCGTTATATCGTAGTCCTCGACCTCCTTTGGTACTCTTTTGATTTCCGGTGGCAAACCGTTCTGGATCGAGGAACGCCATCGCCCTTTGGTTCTTTTAGTTCGATCAACTCGTATCTACATAACAAATGATTTAGACATCACATTTATCAGTATTACATGAATGTAGACAATGATTTTTATATTGGACACTTACAGTGACCAACATCTCATAAGAGACACGTCGAGGGCATCTTGATAGTACATGTTGTGCAACTCGCTGAATTCTATCATGAAGCAGCCAATCCCTCATGGTGGAAATGTTCCTCTCTGAAAATGGCGGTGATCACCTTCGGAGTACATGTTGGTTCGATCGCTCCATATACCATTCATGTAATCGCCTTAGCTGCACTGTTAGACTATCAAGCTTTGAAGGGGTGACAAACGGCTTCGCCAATTCGTATTTCAGTCTTTCTTCAGCAGCTTGTCCTTTGGAGACCGCTTTACCCTTACTTTTCTCGCACACAACATCATACTCCGTTCTGGCTTCGCCTGACCTCGCTGATATGGCTTGTCTATTACGCCATGCCTTGAGAGGATGGTTTTAAGTCGGTCAACGAAGTTGTCGCACTAACTTTGTGTGCTGATGTGTTGGTGACGATATGCGAGGTTTCTTGTAGGACAGTGGCGAGTTCATCTGCAGAGAGGCGGCGAGTTCACCGCAGAGAGGTGGCGTGGTCACCTCGGGAGGGTTGGCGTGTTCACCTCGGGAGGAATAGGCACTTCATGATGGTCCAAGTTGATGTCACGTTTGCGCCCTTTGGATGAATGAGTGGGCGGCACTTCCTAGAGTTGTAACCTCGTCGTTCGGGGCATTTCTAGCCCGAGGTTGGCAAACTGGGGATTAACCGTGTCCACCTGGACCTTTGCATATCTCGGCGCTATCGCAGAGTTGTGCAATACACCTCCTTCTTAGCATGGGTGCGCTATGCCCGTATCGGCTGAATGAATATGTTCATGACGGGCAAAGTGAGCTGGCATGGTGTGGGGTCATGTATGTTGTCCACAGGATAATGACCCATGTCCTGTTCTACAAGTGGGGCGGATGCGCAACTGCTGCGACGATTCGGAGGGCTGGTCGTAACAATGTTCTCGGCTTGCGACTGGCTCATGGCTTGTTGTACTTGTCGTTGTACTTGTTGTTCTATTGTGCCTTGTAATTCTCGAAGCATCTTTTCCTTCATCATTTCTATTTCGGCAAACGCTTCTCTAGCTCTCTTTCGACTCTTGTAAGTGTGAAGGTGCTCTGGGAATCCTGTCTTCCACGGAACCTTAACCCCGACACCTCGTGTCCGTCCAGGATGCTCCTTGTTTCCCAGGGCACGTGTTAGTTCGTCGTTCTCCCTATCTGGTTGGAATGTTCCTTGGGAAGACTCGACGTACAGCTCCTGGACCCTTTGCGACATTGCTTCATCATCGCTATTCTGAAGGATAAGCCCCCACCAGACGTGATACTTGCCCTCGCTAGCACGTAGTGCTTGACTCGATCAGTAGTTCGCCAATTGACTTGTACCATCGATCGTAATGATTACGCTTCCTGCCTCTCCCATTGAGGATTTTACAGCGTACCCACCCGTACCAAGTGCGTGTGGATGGATGTTCCTTCTTCCGATGTTTATGTGATCCTCATTGGACTTCTTTGTCGCTTCACTTTGCTTCATCGACACGAAATCATCCCAATATGGTTCTAAGTTTGGGTAGTCCCGATGGCCGATCGGTTTTTCTTCACATAAGTAGTATTCACTGGCCTTGAAGTTCCTCCATGCCGCATCCATGGTCATCAACGCATCCCGGCGACGCGGTGTTCATCTTCTTCGGGAATTCGAAGGTTTGTTTGAGCTCCATCCATAGATCCGCTTTGATGGTCTCGGGCACTTTGTGCCAATCCAAAAGGTGATTGGCACTCTCTCCTTGCGATATACCCGCAGGTTGTTACGTACTTTGCTACGAACTTTGGCGGTGAAATAGGGGCCCGACACGAGACCTCCGAGATGGTATACGGCCTTGGGCTTCTTATTTCTTCCTCGGCCACGAGGTCTTGCCACGGTATGTCAAAGATCGGCGACAACAGCGGTGGTTGGGTGGAGGTTGAGGAACTGCTAGGGCTAGGGCTCGGGCTCGGGGTGGATTGCTCCTCCATATCGACCTTGGATGTGCGAATGAAAGAGGTAAAGTATGGAACCATTAGAATTTGGCGGTCATTTGGGTTAAGTCACGGAAGTTTAACTCAAAATCGAAAGAGGTAAAGTATGGAAATCTGTTTTTCATTTCATATTTCGTAAATTCTTACATGCCATGTTTAGATCTGTTGGGATGTGCGAACTATGTTGGTGGAAAAGTTGTGCACATGCACCTTTACAACGATGTTCTTCCTAGATAACGTTGGAAAAAGCCTAGCTGACCTTTTCTATCTAACACAAGAATTTTCCCTTATCTTGATAGCTAATTAGTATTTGTAAGTATGCAAAACCGTAATATATATGATGATACTCCTCCAGTCACAAATATATAATGATGATACTCCTCCATCACAAATATATAATGATACCAATTGATGATTGCTTTATTTGATGGGTACAAATAATTAAGTACTTGTGTTTGCGGATCTGGATGGATGGATGCTTAACTTAATTTGGATTTCATAGCATTTTGTGTGTTTGTGTGTTGTGTTTGAGGTAATGAACTAAGAGAGAGAATAAAGATGGCTAACAAAAGAGCCTCTCTGATAGCCAATTAGTATTGCTAAGTATGCAAAACCGTAAGCAAGTAATCCGAATATAAATTACCACTTATGTAAGTAGATTTATTCCTAAGCGACACTAAGTCAAATTTGTTGCTAAGTATGCAAAATAGTAAGCAATTTAATCTTAAGCAACACAAAGTCAAATGTAGCACAAGCAACAACATAAGCGCACAACTATCACACTACTATTTCTAATTTGATACTTGTTTATTGATGATTATGCGGATGAATATGATATGGTTTTCCAAGATTTTAATGGTCTAAAGAAGACACTAGTCAACATAAGCAAATTTAGGACCTTGATTATATTAAATTACCCATCCGGATGTTTAACTACAACGAACACGATGTTAAAAGGAAATCAAGGTAGTCAACTTAAAAGTCGGATGGAATTAATATCAAGGCGATCAACTTAAAAGTAAATAGTGGCAATGAAAATGTTTTAACCTTGGAGCAATAAGCCAACAATCGATTCCTAATCTCTCTCTACTAACACAAACAATGTTCTCACTACTCTTATAAATTTTCGAATATTGCTTATCAAGAAAAATGCATATGTATAATTACAACAAAAGATTAGAAAGTTGAGTAAACAATTACAGTTATACTTTACGAATGAATGGATTTTGCTCATGTGCATACATGAGAAAATTAAAGAGCTGACTTGAATGCAGACAATACACAGCATTCCCTTTTCTTTCTAGCTAACCTATTTAAAAATTAAAGACTGCATTGAATGCAGCAATACACAAATATTTATTGTAGTGGAACAATAATTCAGATCAAGATAAGCATATAAGTCTCATTGTTAGCAGGACCTTGTAAAGTGCAATTCAAGTATCGATCCATTTCATTGCCTCTCGAAAATAACAAGTAATGCGATCGAGAGTTGTAACACCTAAAGGCTAGCCTATAGGAATATTGCTATGAATATTGCCATTTCAGAGCCCTCTTTGTTTGGAACCTTGTATAGAACCTTACTATGTGCTCTGCTTTTGTAGTAAGCTGGGGCCTTTAATTTAGTTCTATACAAAAATGGCAAAAGCAAAAGAATCATTCATGCACTCACTCGACTGTCATTAATCATATGTCCGTAGTTCTATACAAAATGGCAAAAGCAAAAGAAGTTAAAGCGAGATTGACCACATTTCGTTGGTCCGCTACAAGCCTACAATAGCTATTGCAAGATGAGCACTAGCAAAACCCAATCAACATGGCCAAATATTGGCCAACATCTATAAGTTACGGCTACAAACCAAACAAGCGGCGGGGTCGGGCGGAGTCGGGCATGGCGGCGTCTGGAAGGCGTCGGGGCGCGTCCGGGCGGAGTAGGGGCGGCATCGGGTGGAGTCAGGCGGAGTAGGGAACGCGTCGCGGCGGCGCGCGCGGCGTCGGCGCGTCGAGCTCGGTGAGAAGAGTGAAGCGGGAGTTTGTGAGAAGAGTGAAGCGGCGGGAGTCTAAGGGTTTAGAACAGCGGTGCGGCGACATTTCATATGTGGGTTATCGTGGCGGTTCTTAACAAGAACCGCCATCGATATATCTGTGCGGTTCTTTATACGAACCGCCATCGATACATATATCGTGGTGGTTCTTAGTAAGAACCGTTCGATTCATATATTATCTGTGGCGGTTCTTCATACGCGATAAATAATGTCTGTGGCGGTTCTTCACAAGAACCGCCATCAAACATATATTATCGTGGCGGTTCTTTGTACTAACCGCCAGCGATAAGTATATCGATGGCGGTTCTTTTGAAGAACCGCCACCGATAAAATTATCTAACATAATTCTAATACGATAATATACCCTACATAATCCTAATATATTAATGACCTTATATAATCCTAATAAATGTTATATACCCTATGTAATCTGCTAAATATTATATACCCTATATAATCCTAATATAGTAATGACCCTACATAATCCTAATGTATTAATGACCCTATATAATCCTAATAAATATTATATACCCTATATAATACTAATATATTAATAACCCTATATAATCCTAATATAGTAATATACCCTATATAATACTAATATATTAATGACCCTATATAATCCTAATATATTAATGACCCTATAATCCTAATACAGTAATGACCATATATAATTCTAATATAGTACTATACCCTATATAATCCAAATATATTAATGACCCACATTTCCATTACTCCACACAAATGCATAACACCATATTTCCATTACTCCATACAAATGCATAATGTTTACATCACATTGCCATTACTCGTATATAGCTAATTATTTTCTTTCACAATTTGCCCTTCTTCATGATCGTCGCGATGATAGGTAGCTTCCTGAGTGGTTTCTTCCTCGAGCCTGATGTTGCCATCTACGAAAGGAGGCAACTCGTCAAACTGGTTGTACTCATCCTCATCCACGACATTCTCAACTCCGACGATCCTTCTTTTTCCCTGAAGAACTACATGGCGCTTCTTATCTGCCGGGTCGATTACATAGAAGACTTGTGCTACTTGCTTCGCAAGTACGAATGGTTTGTCTCTATATCCAACATGTTCGATGTCCACAGTAGTGAAGCCGTACTTGTCCACCTTGACACCCTTTGGGAGTTGTACCCAACGACACCAAAACATCGGGATCTTAAAAATACAATAGTCGAGCTCCCAAATCTCTTCTATGAACCCATAGAAGCTAGTCTTCTTCTTGCTGTGTTGTCATAGGCATCTATGCGACACCACTATTTTGGTAAGTGCTTTTGCTATCCCGAGATCTCGTGTAAAAGGTATATCCATTTATGTCGTATCCTTGCCATGTCAAGATTGTACCGATGGCCCTTTGCCAACCACCTCAACATAACACTCGTTTTTTCCAGTCATATGCTCTTTGAACCAATGATTGAACAAATGGTTATGCTCTTTTGTTACCCAAGCCTCGATCGTCCACGATTTTCCTCTCGTAGCTTATCCTTGTGCATGTCCATATCGAGGACACCTCAACCGATTGTTGCAAGATTGTGAAATGAGCTTTTGAACAATCCATGATCGTAAGAATTTGTTGGTTTCCTTCCAATCGTCCCTTTCCCAGCTAGCCTACCCTCATGGCGAGATCTGAGCACTCCTACCGGTTCCACCCCTCCATGTAATCCACGCAAAACTCGATAACCTCCTCGGTTGCATAACCTTCCACAATGCAGCCCTCGTACGAGATCGATTGCGTACATACTTCTTCGGGATATCCATGTACCTTTCGAGCGGGTACATCGATGCGAGAATACGGGGCCACATACATTTATCTCATTCACAAGGTGAACAATGAGATGAACCATTATATCGAAAAATGATGGAGGAAATACATCTCTAGCGGCATAGTGTCTTCACCACATCATTCTGCGATTGAGAAAGTCCTATGGGATCGATGACCTTCTGTGAAATCGTGTTGAAGAAGAAACACAACCTCATGATTGCCTCTCGGACCTTTTTAGGCAAAATACCTCTAATTGCAATAGGAAGCATTTGTGTCATCATCACATGACAATCATGAGACTTCATGCGATTAACTTCAAATCTTTCATCGACACGGTTTCTTGATGCTTGCGGAGTAACTGGATGGAACTTCCACACCATGTAAGCATAAGAGAGGTCTGTTCTCTCTTTCTTGGACAGAGTGTAGCAAGCTGGGGGAAGGTAAAGTTGGCCTTTCCCGTTGTCTCGAGGATGTAGCTCAGCTCTGATTTTCATATCTTCCAGGTCCCTTCGTGCCTTCAGTCCGTCCTTAGTTTTGCTAGGAATATTCAGCAAAATACCAATCAAGTTGTCACATACATTTTCTCTACATGCATGGCGTCTATGCAAATGTCGAACTTCTAAGTCCTTCCAATAGGGCAAGTTCCAAAATATCGATCTCTTCTTCCACGTGATCTTCTCGACGAGACCTCGATTTATTATTACTCTCTCCTTTCCAAGTACAACATTAATATCCTTAACCATATCATATACCTCTTCCCACGAGGAGGCCTTGGAGCTATACCATCCTCTTTTGTCCCGTCGAATTGTTTCTCCATATTGCGGTAGGGGTAATTCTGCGAAGGAACTGCGGTGATGCATGTACAGTTTTCCTCGAGTTATTGAGCCACACACTTGCGGTTTCATCCATGCAATGGGGGCATGCTTTGGCCCTTTACGATCTGACCGGATAGGTTACCAAGGGCGAGAAATCATTGATGGTGCAAAACAACAATGCGCGTATGGTGAAGTACTCGCTTGTACTCATCCCATACCATACACCTTCGTTCCACATATCACAAGATCTTCCACCAATGGTTGTAGGTATACATCAATATCATTGCCAAGTTGTCTCGGCCCTTGGATAAGCAGCGATATCATAATGTACTTTCGTTTCATACACAACCAAGGAGGAAGGTTATAGATACAGAGAGTCACGGGCCAAGTGCTATGAATACTACTCATGTTACCAAAAGGATTCATTCCATCCGTACTCAACCCAAACCTTACATTCCTCGGTTCATTCCTGAAGTCCATCCTAAAGAGCCTATCGATGGTTTTCCACTGGGCAGAATCAGCAGGGTGTCTCAGCTTTCCATCCTTTTTACGCTCTTCTGAGTGCCATCGCATCGATTGGGCATGCTTTTGTTTCAAATAAACGCTTCAACCGAGGTATTACCGGTAAATACCACACCACTTTAGCGGGAGCTCCTTTCTTCACCACGGTGCCCTCGCTGTCATGGCCTTTACGCTTGTATCGCGATGATTTGCACACCGGACATACATGCATGTCTGTATACTCTTTGCGATAGAGTATACAATCGTTTGGACATACATGTATTCTTTCTACTTCCAATCCCAATGGACATACAACCTTCTTAGCTAAATAAGTGGTTATCGGCAATACGTTTCCATCTGGAAGCATGTCCGCTAAGAGATGTAATAGCGTCGTGAAACTTTTATCGGACCAACCATTGCTTGCCTTCAATTTTAGAAGTGAAAGCACGGTGTGCAACTTTGTGTATTCCTCCTTGCAACCCGAGAACAAAGGTTTGTCCGAGTCGTCCAACAAACCCTTGAATTGATTAAACTCTCTCTGACTAGTGTAGTTCCCTTCTGCATCGCGCAACATCTGAGCAAGATTATTATCGTCATCAATGTCCAACCTATCCTCATCAGATCCATAACCGATGTCAGCTGCCATAATGCCTTCTCCATCATCCAATACGTTATCACCTTCATGTATGTTTTCCTCTTCACCGTGACTTGTCCAACGTGTATAGCCAAGTACAAAACCTCTTGAATCAAGTGCAAGTGGATGTGTTCTTTGTCCAAAACATTTTCTCATTCTTGCAATCAATGCATGGACAATGTATGTACTCGTCTTCTTGTGCAACTTGTTCTCCTCAATGCTCTTAAAAGCAGATACCCCATCGATGTAATCTAAGTATAGCAGTTCGCATTGTACATCCATCTCGGTCCATCTAAAATTAATTAACATATAAAAATTGATTAAAAACTAATCTAATTACTTATCATCTAAATGAGCTAGATAATAAATTCATCATCTAAAAATGATGAGCATCCACCCACCAAATTAGCTAAAATTTCATGTATATTAATATCCAATAATCTTAATTAAATAAATTTAATATATGTCCGCACTAGTGGAACCAAATTAATAGTAATTAAAAAACTAATCTGAATACTTTTTCTGTAAAGAAGCTAGATAATAAATTCATCATCTAAAAATGATGAGCACCCACCTACCAAATTAACTAAAATTTCATTTATATTAATACCCAATAATCTTAATTAAATAAATTTATTATATGCAAGATGTATATGTCCGTACACTAATGGAACCAAATTAATAGTAATTAAAAAACTAATCTAATTACTTATCATCTAAAGGAGCTAGATAATAAATTCATATATATGCAAGATGTATATGTCCGTACACTAATAGAATCCAATTAATAGTAATTAAAAAACCAATCTAATTACTTATCATCTAAAGGAGCTAGATAATAAATCCATCATGTATCAAATTAACTTAAAATGCAATTAATATTAAATATATGCTTAATCATAATTCATCATCTATAAAAGGAACACAACATCATCTAATGAACCTAGCTAGGAAATAAATTCATCAACTACAAAATGGTAGCTAAATAAAAATAAACAAAATCTAAACTTTTCATCTCATCTACATATAAACCCTAATTAAACTTGGTTTAAAAATTAAATTGCAACAAGATTAACACAAATCAAGAGAGGAGAAAAATAACTCACCAAGGAACAACTAGAGGAAGTACAAGCACAAGAATTGAGAAAGCGAAATCAAATTTAGAAGTTTTGGTTTGCTCTCGGGAGGAAGAAGACCGGTCTTGCCATCGACCACCTATTTATAGGCAATATTATCAGTGGCGGTTTTTAACTAGAACCGCCACTGATAACATTATCTGTGACGGTTCTATCCTCGAACCGCCACGGATAATCCAATAGAATCAGTAGTGGTTGGAGGATAGCACCGCCACTGATAACCTAGTTATCAATGGCGGTTCTAGCCTCCAACCGCCATCGATAATGTATTTGTTATCGATGGCGGTTCTATCCTCGGCGCCAGCGATAATTCATTATCAGTGGCGGTTCGAGGATAGAACCGCCACTGATATTCTTCTCGCCATTTTTGAAATAGAACCTCCACTGATAATTATCTTTGTGGCGGTTCGAAAAAAACCGCCACAAATAGACCGTCACCTATTGCAGGTTTTGGCGTAGTGTCATTAGGACATATCCTTCATATATCCTCTGTGGACACATACCCCATGTTTAGATATTCGATAGTAGCCCCCGAACTCTATTCAGTGGAGGGTCTGCTTAAGCGCTCATTCGATTACTACCAAAGCCTTGCTTGGTCGAGTAATGCCTTGCCTGCTTGTAACCGAACGATTCGAGTAGATTGGGAAACGCTGAGTATCGAGTAGGGATGCGCTTGGTCGAACGCCCTGCCATCAGCCCGTATCGAGTCCTCAGGGTAACCACAAGTTACTCGATGTTGACTTATCGACTTAACGTTGGGTAGTTAAGCATTTATTGCTCTCTTCTGCAACGACAAGATGGGTGCAGCGTCATCATTTCTCCTTTCTCGCCGATCGAAATGTTGTGCCACGGGGAATGAACCGTTCGCTTGGAGAGAGGATTTTGGTCTATAAATTCACATACCTGGAACTGTAGCCATTCCCCTCCTTTTCCCCCCCATCCTTACTCTCGAAGCCTTCATCACGCTCCTGAAGCCCTAGCGCCATCACCTTTAGGGAATTCACCCCACATCTCTCTCAATGGCCTCTGCCCCTTCAACCAGTGTCGGAGTCGCTGCGCTGCTGGAGAAGAAAACTGAGAACTGAGGCAGCCTTCGAGGATGAGGCCCTCGAAAGGTGTGGTAGAAGTCGATCATGACGGAGAAGCCTCTCGCTGACTTGGAGAAAGACGGCTTCGTCCCTCCGCGGGAGTTCTTCCATTGGAGGCCATCACAAGGTGAACTATATCCTACCCCCGAGAATGAGAATGAGACCGTTGTTTTCGAGGCCTTTTTCCACTGCGGGCTAAGCTTTCCTCCCTCTCAATTTCTTCGACAAGTTCTTGATTTGTATCAAATCCAGGTTTTTCACCTGATCCCCAATTCAATCACAATGCTCAACGTGTTCGTCCACCTTTGTGAGGCTTTTCCGGGCATCAGCCCGAGTCTCAACCTGTTCTACCACTTCTATAGCTTGAAGAGGGCGATGAAGAACGATGCTGTTGAGGGTGCCGATTTCCACCTCCGTAGTGGTGCGTCGAGTTCGTATATTCCTGTTCTTGTTACTTCTTCCTAGCATCAAGGTTGAAAAAATAGTGGTTTTCATCACCTCTTCGGACATTGTGAACTGCCCTCTAACTTATCGACCACTTCTCCCCAATTTGATTGACCTCTAGATGAAAGTCCCTCCTTCAACCGCCCGCAACACTTATGCTCATGCATCGCATCAAACAAATAAACGCCCACTTGATTTCAAAATAGGAGCCATTAAAGCAAGTACCTTTCGCAAGTACAGCGAGTCCTAACTTTTGCCCGTCGCATCAACGAATTTGTGGAAGAAAGTGGTGCCGTTGCAATACAGCATGAAGTTGATAATGCTCATGCGTGTCGGTCCAATCCAAGAATCGTACATGATGGTTACGCCATACGTTGGCCAATCCCTCTTGAATTTCCTCATCTTTCGTTGTATATCCACTTCGTTGTCATCTAAATATTTGCCGTATATGCCTCTCCCACTGGGAGATGGGAAACCCTCGTCTGCAAATGAAATATAGGATAACCATGTGAGTTATTGTTGAAGGTATAACTCGACAAAAATTAGAAACCTCACTTACCCCATTTTTGAGTTTCCCTGACGGCACTAACAAAATACGGATTTTTTGCTTTCCTCCCCGCGATACCAGCCGTGTGGAAAAATTTGGCCCATACCGAGCCAAGCGCATTCCTCCCCTTTGTGTCCAGCTCCTAGTCTCAATCCTTGATTGCACAGGACCACAGGCTGTACCAAGGTTGTAATCCCTCACGACCGGTCTGTCCCGTTGTGATGAAATCTGTTCCATCCTTGGCAACTAACTACCACCCCCTCCTCTAGCCCTTGTAGAGGTGCCACTGCTAGCACCGTGCTCATACCTGCCACCTGTCTGGCTGATAATTCTGCCTCAGCCCTGGAGATCTCCATGGCATGTGTAGTTGTTCCTCCTCATCAGCATCACCCGTGTACGCTTCATACATACTTCTCCTCGCCGGGGAATGTGCAGCTGATGCTTCCTTTCTGAACCTCCCCTCCTTCTGTCCCTTCTTATTATCCTTCGTCCTGTCCAGGTTGCACTGAAAGTACTCGCAAACCTCCTTAGGGATTTGATTGCAATGGACGATATTTGTACCATGTCCTACCAGGTGGTGCTTAAATCGGGTTGCACCGCCTCCCTTCTTCTCTTTTGTGATAGTACCTGCATCGAAATCCACCACCCATCTTCTCGCCGTGCTCCCAAACAAATCACCCTTGTCTGCCATCTGCTAATACAAAACAACAACAGGCCAGTCATTCTCGCAAAAAAAAAACAGGTCACACATTTTGATGACTACACTCACAAAGATCATGCATGCTGTAGCTCAGAACATACATGCAGAATCACTTTGACAAATAGCGACTAACAAATGTTAGCTACATGGTAGCTTCCCAAATATTTCTCATGCGTTTAGCATACTCTCTAGTCTCTACTGCATCCTATCAACACATGCATAAAAAACTACTATACATGATTAATCTCTACTATACATCCAAGTAGTGCTTCCATAGCTCGGATTATTATACATAACTAATCTCTCTACTGCATTCTATCAACACATTCATCAAAAACTATTATACATGACTAATCTCTCTACGATACATCCTAGTGGAGCTTCAGTAGCTCAGGCTATTATACTTCACTAATCTCTCTACTGCATCCTATCAACACATACATGAAAAACAACCAAAGTAACCAAACATCGGCACACTACATAGTTTGAGCAAAGCAATGAAAATCGAAAACAACTCACCGAAAATAGCTCGGTTCCTCTCAAAATTCGCTTGGCTTTTGCGAAAAATTGATGCAGGTTGCTGAAGAACTTCAGGCCGTCGAATTTCATTGTTGATATGTCGATTTTCATGGCTAGCTGATCGGTTTTCGACTAAACTTCGCCGGTTTCTCCACGGCGACGACATGATCTCAGAGGAGCGCCCGTGAGCTACGAGCTAGCGAGGTGGGGAAAGGTGAAGCACAATAATGTGGTCAGAATACGATCGGTAAGGTCATATGCTGAGGGGAAAAAGTTCGTGGGCCGGCGGTTAGATGGACTTAGGAACTGTGGGTCGGCCCAGAACTGTTTATTTTTTATTTTTTCATATTTTCATCTTTTTGTGGCAAAAAAATGGCTCAAAATTTCTATTTTTCAACTATTTTTCATCCCAGATGATATAAAACTATTAATAATGATTTTAGGTACCTTCAGGATAAATTTTTCCAAAATTTTCAAATTTTTTGAATTCAAATTTGAATCTCACCGGTTTGTTGACCAGTTTTATTTTGCGAACTGAATCGAAACGCTCGGTTTTCGCTATTTTCTCTCGAAAGCCGACAACATTGTGAACCTTGGACAACACAAGGCGCACAGGTAACCCTAACCCCTCCAGTCCTCCCTGACACCCATCCATTCGGCCTCACTCCTCACGCTACCGACGCCCTCTGCACCTCCCGCTGCCGCTCTCCGCCCCTCCCGCCATCGCCCTCCACCCCTATCGCTACCGCTACCACCGTTGGCCCCTAAGTCCACCCCTCCGACCGCTGCCCTCTGCCCCTCCCGCGACTGGAGTCAGAGGTCACGATTAGAACCATTGCCCCAACCGGCACTACCGTGAATGCACACCGACCTCTGCATTGTCCAGCTACATCTTCTGCCCTCTGCATCCTTGGCTCCCGGTGGTGCTAAGTGGGCTCCCAAGTGTCATCTTGAAGGTTTAGAAGAGGGTTTCCCCTGTGTTTTCCTTATTTGTTGTTTCGATTGGCTCATTATGCCTGAATATTCTGTGTATTATATGCTTTTTCTTGCTTGGCTTACAGGGTCAAAGCTTTTGCTCTACCGGATTGACAATTGTGTGTGCGGTCATTGCAAGGGTTCTTTTGTGGATTGTGTTGTGTTTGTGTTACTCATGTTGGGCGTATTTCAGCATGTAGGATGAAATGACCAGGTCATATTCATACTGCCGAATAGTGAGCTGCATCACAAGATTTCCATACTTTGGACTTTAAATTGGAAGATTTTTTATTATTATTTAACATGTTTGGCTTACATCTGAAGTGAGATGATTGGGTCAAATTGCTGCTACTGTATAGAGGAAATGACTTGATTAGCTCCTCGATTTTACAACTTCCTTATCTTCCTTTCCAATCACGGCTAGCGACGGTGCAGCCGTTGTATCTCTGCACCTTTGTTTTTTGTTAGGTTTGTTCATAGCTTTGGAGTACATGTTAGGTGTTGTACAACTCATGTTATTTTTTGGGTACTTTTACGGTACATAATATTGAATATTAGTTATCTATTCTATTTGATTTAACGGATCAGATTAGTTAGAATGTAATTATACTTTCGCTGGTTGTATTGGTAGTAGAAATCATACGAGGAGTAGTAGTGTAATTAGCCTTTTTTTATTATTTTGAACGTATGTGCATTTTATTTGTGCTTTTGCGTAAAATTTGGGACTGATTCGTGTTGGACCACTAGGAGAGAGCGCTCAACTCCCTTACGGAGCGTACAGCGATGGGGTCGTTGTGTTAGTGCGATAGGGTTAGGAGGTGCCGGTGGCCGCTGCTCGTTGTGTTCAGGAGGATGGCGGCCCGGGGACATGAGTATTGTGGCGGCCGTTTGCAAGGTGTCTTGGGAAGGGAGGAGGTGATGTGCAGCAACAAGTGGATTGCAGCTGTGCAGCACGTTGAGAGGTGGAGACGGTTGCACGAGATGATCCTCTACGGCACTCCCCAATCCGGTGCTGTATCTTGCAGTGCTCCATCGCAGCGGCGAACTCTCCAGTCGTCAGTAGCAGCTCCGTCTCTGCACATAAGTTGCCTCCATCCATAGCAAGAAGTCACCTCCATCCATAGCACTGACTCGAAAGCTGCCGCCATCCATAGAAGAATCCTATGTTTTAGGTGAACTTATTTCGATTCAAAGTTGCAACCGTTTCCTTCTTGCCTCATTTGGCATTTAACTTTTCATACACATTTTTGTGATTTAAGATATTTCAAGCCTGGTATGTTGGCTAATTCCTTTGGTATCCCTCTAGTTACGAAATTGTCTGAAAAGTCAATCTCTCCCGCAAGTGAACGATTCCCAATTTCAGATGGAATTGTACCATTTAATTAATTCCTGTAATGGTATAGCTTATGAAGATACTTGATGTTCCCAATTGTTGTAGGTATAGGACCAACTAGATCATTATCATAAAGGGCAATTACCCTAAGATTTGTATAGTTTCTAATCTCTGGAGGTATAACACCAGAAAGCTGATTTCCCGATAGGATTAAGGGGCTGTTTGAGGGGTGTTGTGCTTTAGCTTTAGGCTAAAAGTTCCTCCAAACAGCATGGCTGCAAAGCAGCTGGGAAGCTAAGCCATAACAGAAGTACCCCTAAAAGCTGCAGCTGCTGAGGAGGAGCTTTTTCAGCTGTGGCTTCACTTGACCACCTCCCACCTCGCTCGCTCTCGCTTTCCCGACCTCCACCACCCCGCCTCATCGCCTCCACATCACCTCCCCACTTGGATGCCGCTGTACTTTGCTATGTTGCTACCTCCCCGCTCGGTTAGCCCTCTAAAGCTACAGCTGCAGCAGCCAGTTTGCCAAATAGCATAACAAGAAAAGCCATAGCCACTAGCTACAACTGCTTTACAGCCCAATAAACCAAAAACAGCTTTTCAGCTCAGCCGCAGCTCCCCTAAACAGGCCCTAAGTCTTTCATGAGACCCAATTTCACAATCTCTTTAGGTACAGGACCTCCTAACTTGTTTTGTGCAGGACCAAACACAACCAAGTTTAGGCATTCACCGATCTTGACAGGAATTAATGTTATCGGAGATAAGATTCTTACCCAACCGGACAGTCTTCAGGTTCTTGGGCTTGCCAATAGTATGAGGTGTAGAACTAGAGAGATTATTACTATATCCTACCAAGTCCTCAAGTGATGCTAGCTTTTGTGCGCATAACATGTAGCATTATTGCCAAAGATGTGGAGGCTAGCTTGTTCTGCAGTAGCTGCACCCAGCAGAGGATGGTTTTACGAGGATAGGGTGACTAACCTGTTTGAAGTTGTGATCCTTGCAAAAAGCTTGAGGAAGCAAGACGTTATGAGTTAAGATATGACACAACAATAGAGCCACGAAAAGTCAATTTCTTTTCAAATCATTTCTATCAATTATGTGTTTCATTGAAGGAATTATGATTTGGTTGATATTTGATACTCCTAATCTGCTATGCAACATCTCAAAGTAATATGTTTTTGAAAAATTTATAATCGGTTCACAATGGTTTAGGCCTGTTTGATTGAAAATCAGATTGTTAGCATGGAATACAATAGCTTTGATTTTGGCAATAACCCGTTCAATCAAAGTGGCCTTAGCAGTGGTTGAAGAAATGCCTGCTTCAATATTAGAAATGTTGAGGAGGAGAGAGAGTAGTATAAAATGCTTCAATTCATCTTTACTTACAGTTTTCAAATTATGTGGATGCTTTGATTTTGGCAATAACCCGTTCAGTCTAAGTGGCCTTAGCAATGGTTGAAGAAATGTCTGCTTCAATATACTTGAAGCGGTCGAACTACCTCGTGCTTGTTGCGTTGTTGAGGTAGATCTTCGTGTTTTACTTCTGGTGCCAAACTTCTCGTAATATTAATTGAAAACTCTTAAAAATCGTTATAAACATGAGTATAGGCCTCGGAGAAATCAAGATCGAATGCCTGTCTTTCTTTTTCTACGCCATTTTCTCTTTCTTTCCGGTGCGATCAAACACCTCTCTCTTTTCTCTCGCCCCCTCTCTTTTCTCACGCGAGGGGACGGCGAGGCGGCGAGGCGGGCGAGCGAGGCGGGTGACCCAGGGAGGCAAGCGGCCGCGACTCGGGCGGCAAGGCGGCCGTGTGATGTGTTGGGCGAGCCGGCGAGGCGCTGCGAGACGGCCGTCACAGGAGCGTGCGGGCACTAAGCGAGCCTGTGTCCGTGGAGGATCTCATGATGGACCACCCACGCCACTTCGTCGTCGACGCGCCTCCCTCTCCCCTCCAGCTCCGGCCTCCCCGCGCGCCGTCGCCCCTCCCTCTCCCATCCGGCTCCTGCCTCCCCGCGCGCCGTCGCCCCTCCCTCTCCCATCCGGCTCGCCACCGCTCCTCCCTCCCCTCCCATCACTCGTCGGGCGCTGCCTCCCTCCTCCGGCCCGACCATGGCGTGGGAGACCAAAAAGGCCCCCCTCCAGCGTGGCGCAGGCGTGCCCGAGGAGCGGCAGCGGCCGTGCGCGACGACAACAACGGCGGCGGCCGGGCTCGAGCAGAGGCCGTGCCGTGCGCGAGGCGGCTTGGCTGGCCGGGCGAGTTGGATGTGTGGCCGGAGCTCCAGAACTTTACCAGAGATGTCATATCTCGTACCGAGTTCAGCAGCAGCTACCTTGAAGGGAGAAGGATTTTCCAGCTGCAGGCCGAGCAAAGCTGAGCGCCTCATGACAAGCATTCAGAAGATTGTCATTCCGGGTTACATGTTAGTTAGTACTAAACTTCACTAGCACTTATTTATTACTGCTACACTGAGAGGATCTTAACTGCTCAACTATCACGCAATCGAACAATGCCTTCTTATTTATTACTCCTAGTTCATCTGTACTGACAATATAACGGGATTCGGCATTTTCAGATCCTTACCTACCAGAAACAACCGAAGGATGCATCAAATTAAGAGAGAGATCGAATCAATTCTACTAGGTCTAATTTGGAAAAGAATGCAATCTATGAAGGAAGGCGAGAGCACGAAAGATGACTTCGCACTGCTTGAGGCCAAGATGGCGCTGTGCATGATCCTTCAGCGCTTCCATTTCGACCTCGCGCAGTTGTATTCTCATGCGCCGCATTTACCACATACATGCATGGCGCGCAGATTAGGCTCGGAGCTATCTGATAGTTTTAGTCATGTA
This sequence comes from Otatea glauca, assembly GCA_036346275.1. Taxonomy (NCBI): domain Eukaryota; kingdom Viridiplantae; phylum Streptophyta; class Magnoliopsida; order Poales; family Poaceae; genus Otatea; species Otatea glauca. The sequence continues at coordinate 52,475,343 of CM070711.1, forward strand.
TGGTTTAGCAGAACATGTTGGTTGTGACTCATGAGAATAGTACGGGTACGAACAAAAAATATAACTGAAATGTTTCGATCGCTACTTTTGTAGCACATATAGTTGCATGCTATGTTGCCTTGTAGGCAACTATACCTATAAAATTTGTTGCTACTTTTGCAGAGTTCACTATGGCAAAAACTCCCTCCAATCGAAATAAATTAGTTAGGAAAAGCTTTGTTTAACGGGCACCTTGGATTTTTGTTCGACGCCTATGTATAGGTTGATTTTCACTCAAAAAGTGTCATTTTTAGATAATACTAGTCATGTGCCCGTGCGTTGCAACGAAAACTCAATTTGCGATAAAAAATTTATTTGCAAACAACACTAACTTTAGTTATGTTTCAATAGTAGGAAAAATTTGTTCATTCGAAGAGATTTGACTATCGGATTAAATTCTCTTCCATCTCAACCGTTTATGTTAGATCCAACGAATCAAGTACTTTGAAGGAGGACGAACGATCGCAACCAACTCTTAATTAGAATTAGTAGAGAGATATCAATCCTTACCATTGAAGGAGGAGGACATTATTGCCTTTCTCTTGCAGGAAGGAGTAGATGAAAGTAGAAGGTAGCGTACGCAGGTGGATAGAAGCTAGGTCTCCCCGACATCTTCGTGATTGGCACGTGATTTGGTTGCGTGATTCTTTCCTTTTAATCTATGCATTTCCAGATATGATGAGATATAATTTTCGTATTATGGGATATGATGAGTATATCCTTCTATCCATGCAAGACATGATGAGAAAATCCTTCTAATATGAATAACATCCTTCCATAGTAAGAACATGTCAATAGAGATATGTTAAAATAATATTTCTATTCAAAAAAGATACGATAAAATCCTTCAATCTAAGATATGATTAAATCCTCTTATATCTCAGTCGTTCATGTCAGATTCAACGAATCAGATACTCTAGAGGAGAACGGACTACTGCCACCAACTCCTAATTAGAAGTAGTAGAGATAATTATTAATTGCACTTATGATTGTTCCCTTAATTTGTGTGTTACATATATCTTAAGATTATTTTGAGACTAATATAAATCTTTAGATGATTAGGCCCGTTATTCCCACCCAAATAATCCAACTAGGCTTCATGTTTTCCGAAGAGATCGGCGTAACAAAGGCCCATTAGGGCCATTACTACAGTTTACTAGTATAGTGCTCGTGCTAACGCTACGACAGCAGTACACCCGCTTATCAATTAAATGATAAGATAAGTATGAATATAACACTTAATAATAAATAATCGCAGTGCCCGTATGCGAGTACAAAAATGAAGATATAACACTCAATAATATTTTTCGCTAAACGTTTCTCGTATGCTCTTAAGACTTGTTCACGTATGTATGTACGCCGACGTCGTCGGTCGCCGTTGCCGCACGTAAAAGCCTCGCGGCCTCGCCGAACGGGCTGAATGGCTGGAGGTATGGCACCTCCGTCCCAGCGTTTGGGCATTCTTTAGTTAGGAATTCCCGGGACCTGCGCAAGAAACACGGGAAAGTAAGGTATGGATTTAGTTTGTGTTTTTTTAGAGGATTCTGTTGCAAGAATAGAACTCCTGTTTGACCATGGGAGAGGAACCAATACGTGAGAAGATTAACAAGAGAAGAGAAGATGGTGTGTATGATAAGGGATTAAGGGGTTGTATATGTACCACATATTTGGAAGGAGAGCCAATCAAACAAGGAAATAAACAGGGAGGATCCGCATGCAAGGAAACCAGACTTGAATTTTTTACTATCCTGCCCTCGTGATCGTTTTTTCCCAAATATGACCCTTCTGGAGACTTTTTTATGGATCTAGCCCCATAGAGCCTAATTTCAGCGCACGAAGAGCGCTGAATTTTTTTAATTTTTATCCACGGAACAAGCGGTCTGTGAGTGCTACTTTTTTTTTAATTTTTTCTCGCGGAACCAGCGACGGGCTAGCGCTGTTTAATTTTTATCTTTTTTTCCCTGCGGATCCAGCGGTCGGCGAGCGCAGTTTATTTTTCCATATTTTCCCAGAATTATTCAGTGGACGGGCACCGCTTGAATTTTTTTTCATTTTTTCTTCCACGCTTGAATTTTTCAGTGGCTGCCGAGCATTTCTTTTTTTTTTGCCAAAATTATCAACCGGACGGGCACCGCTTGATTGTTTTTTATTTTTCGGGAATTTTTACTGTATTGGCATCATCGTTATAATTTTTTCTGAATCAACTCTCGCGACGATGAATTTGCGATTGTAGCCTTGAGCCAGAAAAATTCAGCGGAGCGGTGGCGCGGTATTATTTACCAGCGCTCAGGCTCGAATTTTTTACTATATTAGTATCGTCGTTATAATTTTTTTCGAATCAGGCTCTTGCGGTGATGAATTTGCGATTATGGCCTCGAGACAGAAAAAATCAGCGGAGAGGTACTGGAATTTTTTTCCGTGGTTGAGAAGCACTGTAATATTTTTTCCATGCCCAAAATTATCCAGCGGCCGAGCAGAGCTTGGTTTTTTTTTCGTGCTTAAAATTTCCCATCGTCCGCTGGATAATTTCAGACGTGGGAAAAAAATTCCAGCACCTCTCCGTTGAATTTTTTCGGCTCCAGGCTACAATCGCAAATTTATCGCAAATTGAGAACAATCTCTAATGAAAAATGATTCAAACAAAGTTGAAATCTAAATATTATATATATTTGAGTTTCAAGAAGTATAAGGATTATAATAAAATTAATTTCATTCAATTTTCAGTTCTTTTGCAATATTTTTATATGTAGCATATCTTTGGGCCTTTTCTTTAAATTTGAATTTGAAATTCACCCGGTACTATTTTTCAAAATATTTTTGCATATTATGGAAGAACTTGATTTTAGATGATTTTAGAATTTTGTTTCATTTTATTTAGACATATAATGTAAAAGTTACAAATACTTGTATGCTCTCGGGTAATGGAAATTCTAAAGAAAATAGAAAATACGCTTTCGCAGAACAGAAAGCGTCTTTCCTCAGTGGCGCGTGCGCTTTACATCGCCAGCCATCCATCGACCTTGGGGCCCGCCTGTCAGCAAGAGCAAAACAGGGGACCAGCTAGGGCTGGCCGCCGACGGAGCTACGGTCACGGATGGGCCCGACCGAGGGCACCATTAGCACTAGCTCGCTGACGCGCACCCGCCGGTGGACTTGGTCGCCGCCGACGATGGCCGAAGATGCCTCGCCACTAGTGAACCCTGCGAGTGATGCTTTGCCACACAGCTTCAGAATGGGCTCTCCTCCGATCGCCTCCGAGGGCGCGCGGGCTCTCCTCCGCTCGCCCCGGCCACCGCGTCGATCTCCTCCTCCACGCGCCCCGGTCGCACTGCCCCGGCCGTCGTGTGCAATCTCCTGGCCAGACTGCCCCGTCTTTGCCGAGTGCGACCTAACGTCGCCGTTCGCGGGCGTGCGCCGCCGATCGCCGGGCGGGCTCTCCTCTGATCACCGCCGAGGGCAACGCGGGCTCTCCTCCAATCGCTGCCGAGGGCCGCGCGGGCTCTCCGCCGCTCGTCCCGACAGCTACGTCGATCTCCTCTTCCATGCGCCCTAGACGCCACGTGGATCTCTTCCTCCGCGGGCCCTGGCCGCCGCGTGCAATCTCCCGACCGCGTTGCCCCGTCTCCCCATTTCCTCTTCCCAGCACGTATGTATCGGTCATTTCCTTTTCCAGAAAGTTTGTTTCTTTTTCCTTGATTGTTTCCTTTTCCTTGATTTCCTTTTCCCAGCACGTATGTATCGGTCATTTCCTTTTTCAAAACATTTGTTTCCTTTTCAATAAAGATGCTGGATGGAGGTGCGGGGAGAAGGTCTGTTGTGGGCCACAGGGATGATTAGACACACTAAACAATGGCCGTCGGATGTGGGTGAGTAAAGCTGAGGAAAGATCTGAGAGGTTAATTTTGATGGAGGCAAGTTTCTGGGGAAATTTCGCTGGTGCACGATGGTTGGGCCATCTCTAGTGGGATGCACTATTTGGGGTGGACGTAGAAAAGAATGTTTAGGTGCATTATAAAGGGGTATAGATTTTTCTTTTGAGGCCCTACGAATAGACGCACGGTACGACCGCTAATCAGGCAGCCATAGATTTTTTTTAAAAAAAATACATTTTAAAAACAAATTTGCAAAAATAATACGTCGAACCCAAATTTAACAACAATAACTATCTGTCTGTCGCCATTTGAAATGGCGATAGGACTCTATCGCCAAGGGGATAGGTCCTATCGCCATTCAAAATGGCGACTGGTATTGTTGTCAATTTCTTTTGCTGCAAATTATTTGTGCTGAGAATTGTCGACATATTATTTATGAGAGGTGCTTTCATGCTTTTTCTTTTAACAGTTGCACAAATATTAAAGTATGAATAAATGGTAGATGGTGATTACTTACCCTTTCGCTTGCTTTAAGATTTGTGCAAATTTTATTGGAAGGGAAAGCATTGAAGCACTGCTCATTATTTATATATGCAAATTTTGTTTCTGTACCATTTAAAATGGAGAGATGTTATTTGTTTTTTGAAATATTATTTTGTAAGAAAATATTGACAGGTTGTAATATTTCTTTGCATAGAAGGACATCGTGATTTACTTGTCGACACCGGAATAAAAATAAGGAAATAATCATCGGGAGTAGAATTATGTAGAATTTAATAGATAGAGAAGGACATAGCCAAGGTTCCAAAAAAGATTGAAAAAATTCGGAGCGGCTTTCGTCGATTGACGGTGGAATTGTTGTAGTGTGATGTTACTTCGACGCGGTGGAGCAAGTGCAAAATGAGAAATGAAAAGATAGACGACATCGGTAACAGGCTAAAAAATAGTAAACAAACAATAATAAAGAAAAAGTATAGTAATAAGAAACAAACGGAAGTAACGAGCATGCAAATATAGTCGTCCAAACAAAAGTACAGTAATAAAGCAAAAACAAACACTAGCTGCAATTCTTCCACAGCGCAACACCCCATGTGGTGCCAAGCCTATGATGGCACTCACATGTCCAGATGGGTACATGAGCTGGTCTGGTGGCACTCCCGAGTGCTCCTAGCAGGACGTACCAGTGCTGGCGGAGTAACAAGGTAGCCTGTGATTGCTAGCTTTGTATGGGTGCATCAAAAAGCTACGAGGAACCAAGTACAATAGCCGACGACTGATGGGGATGTCGGCGAACCACTCGTCCACTAGGGCATCATTGTCGTAGTACGGGACACCGGAATGGGTCATGGTATCATCCTGTGGTGCATCGTCTGATGCCGAAGAACTTTTTATATTAGTACACAAAAGAATGTAGAGAATGTAAAGATGAGGTGATCCGCTAAGGTGTACCTGGAAACATCTGGGCATACGGTGCCGAACGTTGCCAATTGGAGCCCCTGAGCATGTTGGGAGGAGGGGCGCTCTATGCGTGTGATGTTCTAGCTGCGGTGTGTAGCGTATATCGACCACATATAGTGGAGGAACGGTCGTGGACCTATAGCACGTCGTCCTCCCTAGGTCTCCTGCAAGACGTAAGGTGGACGATGCGTAATGTCTTCTTGCGAAGACACTGCAATGCCCCTCTCAGAGAGTCCATGCTGACCACCAACCTGTCCCGTAGACCAACTCAGGACCTAAGTGAGGTGAGCTCATCGTAAGCCTCCCTTAGCGAGGTCGCTCTGCGCACCAGTGAAATGCCTATTAGCTGTAAGAATTGAATGAACGGTATATTATATGACATGTGAACAGAAGTACTAACTGAGTGATAAAAGCTGAGTCCAACTGCGTGGGGTAGGTGTTTGCCGTAGAGGGAACGTGCCATAGAGGATCATCAATAACACGCACGACTCGAATGCGTGTGCATGGGTTGTACCACCAGATGTAGTCATCGTATGTTGTGTGGTCGTAAGGGGCATCCTCCTCATGTACATCCACCAATGCATGCACCCACTGTTACACATGAGGCAGCATGTGTGCTGCCTAGCGCCCATGTCCAATGACACCCTTCCGTGTGTGCCTACAAAAAGGATTCACAACATGATCTCATTAGTAATGATGTACAACATGTGTTGCAATTGAAAGTGAAGTAAAGGAGAACTCAAGTGTGCATGGTCAGAGGGATGATGTCAATAGTGGGAACCGAAAAAGCCTACAGGAGACCGAATTACCGCATCACACGATGTATGCATAGATCTCGATGAAGACATCGTACACATGTGACGAAGGGTGAACCAGAAGGCAGTATCACGGGTGCACTGCACTGAGAGGCCGTGAGGTGCTCGTGCAATGACAACCTCTAGGATGTATGGCCTCGAGATCACACAATCATCCATCAGCTGGTCAAGCATCACGATGTTATGATGCGTGCTACGTAACTGGGGCAAAAGTCGGCTACAAAAATAGTGAAACAAGCAAACATTAGTATGGAATATGGCAAACTATTGTACAATTGATGACAAAGGTGATAGTACTAACCCGTCGGCGACACCACAACATCCCATGGTAGGATGGTCCACATCATCCCAGGGGCCTCGTAGAGGACTGACTCATAAGGTGCTAACTCGATCTGTGGTCGTCCGATCTTAAAGCACTCGAACTACCAAAGCGGAAGATGTAGAGGGCATCTGTCAAGAGTGGAGTTGTTCGCCATGCGAAGACACTCGTCACAAAGGGCAGGGTACATGCCAGCTAGTACATCCGGGGCCTAAGCTAGCTGCATGATCTCCTCCAGATCCGCATTTTCTATCGTCCTCGTGTACTGGATCATGTGTTTATCCACACTATCCCTATGGGACGAGCAGAACATGACCTAGCTAAAGAATCAAAGCAGGTACGCCTCGAAGTGACGACACATGATGTAGTCCCTTGCTCCGTTCACCATCCTCTCTGGGTACAAAATATATTTGTCAGTTTGATAATGGAAATGCAAAACCAAATAGCACTCCGTCGAACCTACCGAACTGCTTAGTACACCAATCCGGGTCGATGTCCTAAGGCACAATCGTGTCCCTAGTGCACGGAAGGGCCAGCAGGTAACTGACATCCTCAAATGTTGGAGCTATCTCCCCACATAAGAGGTGAAACGTGTGCGTATCCGGTTGCCAGCAATCGACGAAAGCCGTCAGGAAGCACCTGTCATACAGAAACCTCCTGGAGGCACCATGCCTATCGTGCGCGTCGTCCCCTATCGGCTCCACCATCTTGCTAAAGGAAGCAGCCCTACCGCTCTCAACCTACACGAAGACATTGCCAATACATCGCATCCTAACATAACTATGAAATGAGTGTACTTACCTTGGAATCCATCGCTCGTCGATCCGCCATGCCCTCATCGGGATGCACAAGCGGAGGAAGCCAAGCTCAATCGATGGCTCATCCTCCATCGGTGCCAACATGGATAAGTGGTTGCGGTGCATCACATTTGTTGCCGGGTCAAGTAGGTCATACTGGGACTGCGCATATGCCTGCCATACCTGTAATTCAAGTGTTCAATGTTAGTACGACGAATATATCAGTTTATAGATACAAATGGAGACATACAAATTGGAAATACAAAATTAAAAAATGTAACTACTAACGACATACATACTAAGTTCTTACATACAAACGGACACATACAAAATTGGACATTCATGATGAACATGTAATGCCCCAAGAATTATGTTCATTGTTGAAGAATGTTTACAATAATAAATTATGTATTTGTGAGTTTTTATGCATATTTAGTTTCTTATTTCAAATATTTTCCTACTAAGGACAACAGTGTTTGAATTTTCTAGAAAATTTAAAAGCTGATAAAATCTTGAAAATTATTTTCTTTAGATGTGAGATTGTGTCATGAACTTCCTCAGAAAATCCATATCCATTTTCGATCTGATACTATCCGACAAATATCCCATACGACATACTCTCCGCAATTTTTCATGTCCCAATTCGATCATACATACTTTCCGTAATTTTTCATGTCCAATCTAATCCATCCTAAGCCATAAAAATAGTACTACATATCTACAAATACCTACATATGTACACAACTATTGGTACTGTACACAGCTAATTACTTGCAATTCTAATTAATTTGATCTCTAGGTCATGTATCTATACAACTATTGCTACTGTACACAGCTAATTACTTACAAATCTAATTAATCGGGTTGCTAAAGCTTGCTTCGAAATGTTATTGATAGGAAAAAAATTATCCCTGCGACATTGCTGACGACCTCGCCCTCCTCCTCCTCCCCTTCTTCTTCTGAAGACGACATATACTTTGATGCAGGTTGCAGGAATTATGTTAGTGAGTTTTTCTAAGGTTTATACCTTGTCAGCTGCCTGAGGGTTGGATGGGCACACTACAAGACTTTTTTTTTCCGCTGCAATATACTCTGCTTTATAAGACCTTATTGTATAAATTAACATCATATGTAATAATGAGTATGGATGTGTTTCGATTATTGTAAATGTGTGTACTAGCCACTGATCATGGGATTGGTACTGCATGCACATAGATCATCCTTCTTGGTATACCGTACAAAAAGGAGGGTCGTTACAAAGACCGAGGGCACATTTGCAACTACATGCGAGGCTACCCGACAAAATGATGAATACCTCCTGGCAGTAGTAAAGGGCATCCATGTCAACGACAAAATGAAATGGTTATATCTTGTGGGTAAAGTTGTACATCCTCAACAGAGTGAGATCTCAATTTATTCGAATAGCTACGCACCAGGTCATGGGCATTGCAAGAAAAATGTCACATTTGGTTAGACTTTGGTTTTGGAAGCTAGTTTTAGAAAAATGGTTTTGGCAAGAATGGGATATTCATGTATGGTGCACTAATGGGATTGTGCTACCACACTAGTGTAGGAAATTGAACCTATTGTACAATTTAGGATTATGAATAATTGTTACTTATCACCTTTTTCTTAAATTCATGCTTTTACAATCATTGTTTGGAGATTACTATTACACATATTTAGATTAAAAGTTGACATTGAGCAAACAAGACATATAGTAGTTAATAGCCTCACATTTAGTTAATTGCACTCGCAAAAGTCTTGCTGAGTACGTATGTACTCATTGTTGCTTGCTGACTCTACCAGTTGAAGAGAAAAGTCTTGCAATTGGCTACTTCTACATTGTTGGATTCAATGAAAACGATGAAGATGATGAAGCCAAATACCAGGTCGCGATCCTCAGTCAGTTGCCTGTTGGCTATGGCATACCACATGTGCACTATCTTTTATGAATCTTCTGCTGTAAGACTCTTCACTTGTTCCCCTATGGCCTGGTTTGTAACCCTTGTACTATGCAAGTACCTCGTTATTCAATAAAAGTATGAGTTATGATGATATTATATGAATATTTTTGTGAATCACTTAATCCAAGGTCCCACACGGTGCCCCAAAGCCTCACCATCCTTCGCCTCTGTCGTGCTGGATCTAGGCTTGAGCTCCCCACTATCGCCACCTCCTTGAGCCGTCCTCAGCCTCCGCAGCGCTGGATTCGAGCTCGAGGCCCCCTGTCACTGCTTTTGTGAGCCATTCTCCGCCTTCGTCGTGCTAGATCAAAGCCCGTTGCACTGTTGCCTCGACGTTGATAAGATACAGAGTGAGATTTTGTACAAATTTTACACAAATCCTAATAATGGATAAAATTTGAACACATACAGAATCTAAATATGCACAAAAATTTGAACATGTACAAAATCTAAATACAAATTTTTACAAGACCGAATATGTTTTGTACAAACTTTGTAACAATCTAAAGTTTGTACAAAAATTTGAACATGTACAAAATCAAAAGGTGTACAAATTTGGATATATGCCACTCCAAAATATGGCATCTGGAGATATACCATCAGAATCCTAAAAATGGATATATGCCACTCTAGCATATGTTTGTTTAGATATATGCAACTCAAGGACACTTTTGCCCATGGGCTCTTCTTCTTCCTCCCTTCCCTACCATTGAATCCAAAGCCTGCCTCCAAGTCCTCATTGCCATGACCACCACCAACAAATCCATCACCACCGGTGAGGTCCGATGCCTCCTCATCGACCTAGACTCTTGACTACGTTCACTCCTCGTCCTCACCTGCCTCGACACCTGGCCATGCCCTCTCCTCCTTCTCGCCCACCTCTACTCCTAGTGTTGCATAGCCAAGAAGCAACATAGCATGATAGCGTCCATCCAACTACATATCCATCGGAGTGTGCCGCAAACGTCAACAAGGGGGAGCACAACAGATTCAGCCTCGATGGAAGCCTAGTTGGTGTTGAGCATCATGAGAGATTCAAAGCGCGCAAGAGGCCATGTGAGGTGCACAAGGATGGAAGCCTAGCTGGTGTTGAGCATCATGAGAGATTCAGAGATGGAGGCGTCGTCGACGGCTAGTACCTCATCATGGTCAAGCTTAGTGAAGTGGAAGCGAGCGCGATCGGGTGTCGTGGCAAGCAGATGTCAAGTGGGCGTGGCTCAGAGTCGAAGTAGTGAAGACGCGTAGGACCTTGCTAACGGGTGTGAGTCATTAGTGGGAGCCATGAAAGCTATCGTGTGTAGTGGTTTCATTTGATTCGGTAGAGAAGGGAGGAAGAACAAGAAGAGCCAAGAGCAAAAGTGTCATTGATTGGCATATATCAAATCAAATATATTCTAAAGTATCATATATCCGATTTCAAGATTCTATATGGCATAACTCCGAATGTCATGTTTTGGAGCGGACTATATCTAATTTTGCAATACAAAATTTTAACTCGGGTGTGTGACGGAGGTAATGGTGGGGCCCACGATGTAAATGGGATGGACACGGTGGTTGAAAAATAGGAAAATGGGATGCGTATATTTGGCTTGTATGTATATGCGCATATCTCGATGCACAAAAGAAAGGTGGATAGGTAGGACATGCTAGTCAGTTGCAAATGCTTTCTCCGTGTGCACACAAGGATCTCACGTGCAACAAGTGCATGAATTTTGTTCTCGCTTTGCCCAGAGTAAATTACCGACCTAGCAATTAACGGATCGTAAATAATGTGATGACAACCTCCACTTTCATCGACAATGTAAAGGTGCAGTATTTAAGGTTGATGTACGCCTATCAAGAAAAAGCATATGCTCAGTAGAACCCTTCTTTTTTCGAACAAAGTGTAAAAGAAAAGGGAAATAACAATCACAGGACTACTACTGAAGCAACACTCTGGTTGGTGCTTCTTGTGCAGTTGACCGACTACATCTGCCAGGTTTCCAAAGAAGCCCAACCGACATCGGACTTGTTTTAGCAGCAACTAATGTAACGAAGCAGCAACGAAACAACCCCAGGCATGGACCTAGGGTTTACGAAACTACGGCTTTCGCGTGTACCGCGGTGGTTCGAGAAGAAATGCCTAACGGTTTACTGGTTGCATTCAAATTCAAAAAATTCAAAAAATTTAGACAAATTTATCCAAAAAAATCCTAAAGTTAGTATTGATTGTTGTATGGCTTCCGGTATGAATAATTTTTGAAAAAACGAATATTAGAGATATTATTAAGCTATTGTAATTGTTGAAAATGGAAAAAGCAAAAAAAAGAAAAAGAAAATGGTGGGCCCACAGGCCAAACCTCCTTCGGGCCGGCCAGCCCTGCTTGGCCCACCCTAGCCGAATGGCCAACCCAAAGTGGCATCTCCTCCTGACCGCATCACTCAGTGCGAGGCAGCTCCATTATTGCACTACCTCATTCCCCAATCCCAACAGCAGGCAACCGCACCGCCACTGACCAGATCCATCCTTGCTCGTGCGAGAAAACCGCCAGCGAAGCAGAGTTTTTCGCTCGGTTTGGCAAGAAAATCGAGCAGTTTTGCAATTTACCGCGAAGACTTCGATTTTTGACCGTTCGAACGAATTTCGCGATTTCAAGTGATTTTTCGCTCAGTTTGTAGCAATTTTCGTTCGTTTTTTTGTGAAAACTGATCGGCGGTTGAATGAGCATGTGTGTGTGAGTTGGCTTTCCATTTTGGCATGTTATCCGTGGATTCACTAGATTGTATTGTTTTGCCATGCAATTCAATGAACATATATGTGTTGATTAAACTTGGTACTTACCATTGGATGGTAGATGACGGTGAAGGTGAAAAATAAATTGATACGCGTGGTGATTGTGATGATTTGATTATTACCATTGTGGTTGTGAATTGTGTGATCATTTTTTGCTATTGAAAAGCATACGTAAGTAGATAACATGTCTTGTCTGTAGTGTGAAACTGTGAACCCTCTAACTAGTAGGTGCTACGATGCTGCTACTTTTGATTGTAGCTTGAATAAAAGGTAGCAATATTTGTTCAAATATGGCAACTAGCAATGGACGACAAACGCAAATGGTAGTATTTGTTCAAGTAGCGATATTAGTTTTTATGCTTACTTTTATTGTTTTCTATTAGTAGATGGTAGACCATGCCGACGTGGTGTGGGAGCAAGGCGAGAAGTTGGGTGTTGAATTTCGATGCAAGCATTGTCTAAAAGAGAAGAAAGGAGGCGGTGCGACCCGACTGAAACAATACCTGGCAGGACATGGTACGAGTGTCCACCATTGTAGTAAAGTTCCAGTGGACGTTCGTGAGTACTTTCAACGTGAGCTAGATAGGACGAGGGATAAGAAGAAGGACATGAGAGAGGAGATGCTGAGGAAAGAAGGAGCAGCTGGAGATTCCCCATCGAGGCGAAGTGTATACTCATAGTACATGGGTGATGCAGATGAGAAGGACCAACTCCAGCATGCTATGGTTGCCTCCTTGGCGCAGGTAGAATTTAGAAGCTGGGCAGGTGGCAGGTATGAGTATGGTGGTGGCAGTGGCTCCTCTAGGGGGGCTGGAGGAGATTACGGCAGTCTCTTGTCAAAGGTATTTTGGAGTTCCTCGCAACGAGAAAGACCGCCGGCGGTGGGGGATTACAATGTTGGGTACGGCCTGTGGCCCCGTGCAACCAAGGATTCACACCCATCAGTGGACACAGAAGGGGAAGAGTGCGAAGAAAGCCATTGGCTTGGTGTGGGCCAAATTCTTTCACACTACTGGTATCGCGGGGCGAAAAGCAAATAGTCCATACTTTGTTAGCACTGTGAGGGAAACACAGAAATATGGTAAGTGAGATTTAAAATATTCGCTCAGTTGTAAGTTGATTCATAGCTAACATTTATGTTTCATTTGCAGCAGAGGGTGTCCTATCCTCGAGTGACCGAGATATAGATGGAAAATATTTAGATGCCAATGAAGTAGACATTAAGGAGAGCTTTGCAAAGTTCATGAAGCAATGTCCTACATACGGAGTAACAATCATGTGTGATTCTTGGACAGGGCCGACACGCATGAGCATAATAAACCTCATGATTTATTGCAATGGCGTCATGTTCTTCCACAAGTTTGTCGATGCCACCGGCATATCGCAGGATGCCTCATACTTGCGCAAGATAATTGGTTTCGTTTGTACTCTTCTGCAGTTGAATTAACGCACACATCACGTAATTGTCGTATTGGTTTTTTTGCTCACGTAGGAAATATATTCAGTGGTCAACGAGGTGGGTCCGACAAATATGGTGTAGATTATCACATATAATGGTGCTAACTACAAGAAGGCGTGCAAGCTCATCGCACGCCATCACCGCAACATCGTGTGGCAGCCTTGTGTGGCCCACACCATTAATTTGATGTTGAAAGAGATTGGAGAGTTTCCTAATCACATCTCCATCATTGAGAGTGCAAGAAAAATCTCTCGATGGATATACAATCACTCCAAGATACATGCTATGATGAAGAAGTACATTGGAGGCGAGTTGGTCAAGTGGAATGCAACTCGTTTTGGTACTAACTATATGTCCTTGGATGGATGGCTGGCGCAAGAAGAATTTGCAATAGCTCTCGCTTTGTTGATAACAAAGAGGAGATAACACCAAGGGGAGGTGCGTGTATAGCTGCCTCTCTAGTTTAGGACTGGTTGGATAGTCTTGACGTTGGATAGTCTTTAATCTATTGTCAAGTTGGAGGAACCGTTACTTGTACTAAAACGCCTTCCTGTGATTCGAACAACACCTTCGATCGATGGACAGGGTGCTCATCATTACCGACCTAACAATTAATGGATCGGACAAAGCTCAAAGGAGCACACAAAACCTTAAATAAAGAATCTTGTTCTCGCTTTGCCCAGAGTAAAATTACCGACCTAGCAATTAACGGATCGTAAATAATGTGATGACAGCCTCCACTTTCATCGACAATGTAAAGGTGGGGCATTTAAGCTTGATATATGCATATACAGAAAAAGCACATGTTCTACTACTACTGACGCAACACTCTGGTTGGTGCTTCTTGTGCAGTTGACCGACTCCATCTGCCAAGTTTCCAAAGAAGCCCAACCGATATAGGACTCGTTTTAGCAGCAACCAACGTAACGAAGCTGCAACGAAACAACCCCAGGGATTGACCAATCGGATCCCCGTCGGAATTTCTTCACCACCAAGTTCCTTAGGAGCAAGGCAGCATGGCTAACCGAAACGCACACTTGTCTTAAAAATCCGATAAACCTTAAACAAATGTACACAGGAGATTAATGCGACCCAGTGACACCTCTATTTAACTTGGCCCCAAATACCGTACCATACCCATCTCCAGTCAAAGTTCACTTGGATCTGCTTCTAATCACTCTTTCTTGTCCCACTTCTCTCGAGACTTCAGAGCAATGGTTCTTGCAGTGTTGTTTGCAACTGCGGCCTCAGTGGCATGGAGCTTCCTAGTGTACGGTATCCTGGGCCTTGTGCTCCTCTGGCAGGCCGCCCGGCTGCTGGACAAGCTGTGGTGGCGGCCGCGGCGGCTCGAGCGGGCGCTGCGCGCGCAGGGCCTCCGCGGCACGTCCTACCGCTTCCTCACCGGCGACCTCAAGGACTACGGCCGTCTCAACAGGAGGCCTGGTCGAGGCCCTTGCCGCTGCGGTGCCACGACATCGCCCCCCGTGTCGCGCCGTTCCTCTACAATACCGTCCGGGAGCACGGCAAGGCGTGCATCACTTGGTTTGGCCCGATCCCAAAGGTGACCATCACCGACCCTGACCTGACCAGGGACGTCATGTCCAACAAGTTTGGGCACTTCGAGAAGCCCAAGTTCCCGGCGCTGTCGAAGCTGCTCGCCGACGGCCTCGCCAACCACGAGGGCGAGAAATGGGTCAAGCACAGGAGGATCCTTAACCCTGCATTCCATCTAGAGAAGCTCAAAGTACACAAAGATGTTTCATATTGTACATCTTTTTTATACTCCTGTCCTGTGAACTATTTACTGTGTGTTCGAGTGTACAATAATTGATCCTTGGAATGGATGATTTTGCAGCTCTTGCTACCGGCGTTTTCTGCGTGCTGCGAGGAGCTGGTCGGCAGATGGATAGAGTCCCTTGGTTCTGACGGTTCATGCGAGGTGGATGTCTGGCCAGAGCTCCAGAACCTCACCGGAGATGTCATTTCTCGCACCGCGTTCAGCAGCAGCTACCTTGAAGGAAGAAGGATTTTCCAGCTACAGGCCGAGCAAGCTGAGCGCCTCATGGCATGCATTCAGAAGATTGTCATTCCCGGTTACATGTGAGTTGGTAATTAGTAGTTAATCAGTGCTAATTAGACTTCACTAGCACTAACTAATTTAACAATGAGGACCATTTTGCAAGCAGTAAAGTATCAAAACTGCGGAGCTATCACGTGATCAAGTAGCACCGTCTTATTTAGTACTATTAGTTCGATCGTATATACTAAAATTTCAACTGGATTTGCCGTTTTCAGGTCCTTGCCAACCAAAAACAACCGAAGGATGCATCAAATCAACAAGGAGATTGAATCAATTCTACGAGGTCTAATTGGGAAAAGAATTCAAGCAATGAAAGGAGGCGAAAGCCCCAAAGATGACTTACTCGGCATATTGCTAGAGTCAAACATGAGGCACACAGACGAGAATGGCCAATCCAGCCTGGGGATGACAATGGAAGACGTCATTGAGGAGTGCAAGTTGTTCTATTTTGCAGGAATGGAGACGACATCAGTACTGCTCACATGGACCATGGTCGTACTCAGCATGCACCCCGAGTGGCAGGCCCGTGCAAGGGAGGAGGTCCTAGGCCTATTTGGGAAAAACAAACCTGAATACGAAGGCCTGAGCCGCCTCAAAACGGTGAGTACTGGTTTCATTTCATTCTTTGTTGAGGCTTCAACGGTAATCATGCAGCTAGAGGTATAAACAATTCTTGCTCTGCTTTTGCATTTGCAGGTGACCATGATCCTTTACGAGGTTCTCCGGTTGTACCCGCCGGGCATCGCGTTCAGCCGGAAAACGTACAAGGAGATGGAGATTGGCGGCGTCACTTACCCCGCCGGCGTGGTCGTGGAGCTGCCAGTGCTGTTCATTCACCACGACCCCGACATATGGGGGAGCGACGTGCACGAGTTCAGGCCGGAGAGGTTCGCCGAGGGGATCTCCAAGGCGTCCAAGGATCCGGGTGCATTCCTCCCGTTCGGATGGGGGCCACGGATCTGCATCGGCCAGAACTTCGCACTGCTTGAGGCCAAGATGGCGCTGTGCATGATCCTTCAGCGCTTCGAGTTCGACCTCGCGCCGTCGTATACTCATGCGCCACATACCGTGATAACGCTGCATCCAATGCATGGTGCGCAGATTAGGCTCAGAGCTATCTGATTGTTGCAGAGCCATGTATATAGTGCTCGACATATGTTTTTGGTGGTTGTTTAATAATTAATATAAGTGTTGATTGTGACTTGTGAGTTGTAAAATTTGCGAGGGATTGAATAAAAATGTCAGTGTGTTTATGGAGCAGCTTTTATATGCTTACTGCTTACGTACATACGCTCCCCTTAGTCAAGAATAAATGACGATATATATATAATGTGTTCTGAGTTTTTATCAAATATTTTTTTAATGATTTTATCCATAAATATACGACATATTTTATGTTCTAATACTAAATTAGTATGGTGTTCCCTTTATAGCCCTAATAAATATCCAGCTTTACTTACATTATCTACATACATGCATTGAATATAGTTCTTAGAGATAATAATTAGGGATATTCTAGTCATTTTCAATATCTCATTAGTCTATATGACAAGAGAAAATACGTACTATAAACATTGACGGAGGAGTACTTTAGTTTTGTAATCACTAATTTACGGAGGGCCCTAGGTGCGTTTCACGGGGACATGGCCCACAGAAACGATGGAGCATCCTAGGCTGTTTTTGTTTACTCTTCTATGAGCGACACGTCGAGGGGAGGGGGAGCTCGCCGAGACTCTTGCTGACTGTTTGAGGTCGGTTCCGAGGCTCTAGTGGAAAAGTAAAGGTAAGGGACCAGCTAGCGAGCTTACAGAAGCAAGACTTAGCCAACAATGCTTTAAACTTTGCACAACCCTGCTTTAGGTGTGGACGTATTGGCCATTGGTCGTGCACCTACCGCACATTAAAGCATTTGGTAGACCTTTACATGCAATCCACTAGAAAATAATCCAGAAGAACTAGGGGAATAAGACTGAGGCACACTTTATCGCTCAAATTGTCGCTGAGAAGGGAATCGACAACAAAGTCCTTGATCCAACAACAGAGTTCAAAGAGGGCCTTCTCGAATATGGAAACTCTTCCATGGATGAAGATGACCTTCTTGGAACTGAGCTCAATAATTTCTAGAAGAATACACATGTTCTAGGAGAACATAAATGATTTATATAGAAACCTACAGTAGTCTCCTAGCTACTCATTCTTTTGATAGTCGATGTCACTTTTTTTTATAAGAGTCTCATTTATCAGTTTAGTGTTTAAGTTCATGAATGAACATTTGTCTACGCTTCTGTTGATTGATTATCAGTTAAAGTTAAATAAATTATTATTTTCTAGGATAATTGTTTAATTGTGCTATGTTTTTTCTATATTATTACAATATGTTCCTGATACAATAACTGTTTGATTGTTAAATTATTCATTTAATATAGAACAACATATAATCCAATGAAGGATGAAAACTGTCTACTAGATAGTTGCCCCACAAATTCGATTCATAGGGAAGCTAAATATTTTCAGACCTTGACTAAATATTTCTTGAAGAAGTCAAAATTCTAGATCCCAATAAATATAATCTCAACATGTATAGCGTCAAACTGCAGAGATCGCTATACGTATTGAAACAATCGGGGAGAATGTGGTACAACCGACTTAGTGAGTTCCTTCTAGAGAGGGGATACTCCAATAATGATGATTGTCCCTGTGCGTTCATAAAAAAAATCCCAGAATGGATTCTGTATCATCCTATTCTATGTCAATGAACAGAATATCATCGGAACCATAGAGGAGATAAAACAAACAAGTTCTTACCTCATGACGGAGTTTGAGATGAAATATTTGGGTAAAGCCAAATATTTCTTAGCCTATAGCTAGAGCATTTTGAGAAGAAATTTTTGTACACCAGTCTACCTATACCAAGAAGGTATTCGAAAAATTTAATATGAATAAATCTCATCCTTTCAAGACCCCATGGTAGTAATATCCCTTGAAGTGGATAAAGACCCTTTCATACCGAGGATGGAAAATGAGAAAATCTTAAGACCTAAGGTCCCATACTTAAGTGCTATTGGAGCACTTATGTATCTTGCGAATTGCATAAGGCTTCACATTGCATTCGTAGTAAATTTGCTAGTTAGACATGGTGCAAATCCAACCAGAAGACATTGGGCTAGTGTCAAGATTTTACTCTAATACCTCCAAGGTACTCAAGATCTTGGCTTATTTTATCGAAAGAGCCACGACTTTACCACGGTGGGATATACTGTCGAGACCGAATATGCAAATCCGAATCCTCTGTGTAAACCATACTAGCCCAGGATCTCGCTAGTGCACACAGTGTCAACATCGATGAATATCACAATCATACACAGCGAAAACATAATTAAACACTATATTATTCACTATAAGACAGTTGATTGACCTTATAGTTGACTTACATTAATAGGTCACATAGGGCTTAAATTCTAATTAATGAAATAGCAACGGAATGAAAATTTCATAGGAAAACCCATCAATATGTCACAAGCAACTGACAAGGTTCGCACCATAGATGTTCACCTCCTCCTAGTACTCCTCTTCAAAAGTTGGTGTAAACTCTTCTTCAACTAATGATTTTGTTGTTTGTAAGGATGAGTACTTAAATCACTCAATAAGTTGCGCACAGAATGCAAGTCTAGTATAACTATATACAAGAATTATTCAAAATGAATGGCTATCATGGTTCTTTTGCAGAAAACCAATAATTTCAATTGAATACAATAAATAGATTGAAAAGATTGGAAAACAAATAACAGTAGTAATAACTTTCAAGTATTTATCATAATAAAGTTATCACTCAGCCCTAAATCACATTCCAAACTTTCAATAGCTCACAGCCTCCCTTCTCGAGTTTTATTTTATAAAATCTAACCCCTGACTGAAATTCCAGAGCATTGTCCATAACCAGGTATACGGTTATCCGAATAGATTTACACTCTGCAGAGGTTATACACTTTACACACAAGACATGACCAATCTCTTTTTGCCACTATTTTTATACTTCATTTGGCGTGGGGCCAAGAGGTCCTGACAAAACATTTCAAGAACTCTATATTAACATTGACCCTCCCGTGAAGCCTAACTCTCTATCCTTCCTCACTCAGAACAGAAGAACATGAGGGACTTACCGTTGGACAAATGTGTGGCTATGGCGACACACTTGCCCTTAACTGCACACTCAGTTTGGTTATCCTCCTAAGGCACCAATGTTAAGACTCGGCAACTTACTTAGTTAGGTTTGTCCTATTCCAGATATGTGGTTGCATGATTAGCCCAGTTCAATGGCTTGCAAGGTTAAGTCCTTAATTGACCAAGGAAAGATTTTCAATCACTCATAACAACCACCTCACATTCACTCGTATATATTATTATGTCAACCTAATGCCACTAAGGCCTACCATAACTCACAGTCTCTTGCCACTAGCCCCAGTCTAAATCATTTACCACCCCAGTTGATTATCATGCAACACATGCCATCAACAACACAACATCATTGTGTTACAGCACATGACACACTCATTCATAAACATGTTCCATATTCTATTAGTCAAATTGAATTTGCACATCCAAAAGACATAGTTGTAACGTGGCATGGTAAGAAAACTATTCAAGATCTAACCAACCTACGTTGGCATCTATTAGCAACCAACTAATATTGAACCATCCTAGGGTGACAAATAATCATGGCAATCAAATGACAAGGTATGTATACTTCAATTGGGTATAATAACTAGATCCCAAACTATTTTGAAACAATTCTAGGTATAAAATAGCATGCAATAATTTAAATCAATATAGCATTTGCAAAACTTGGTTCAATATGATCAAAGCAAAACTTACCTTGGAATAGCTCCTGGTCTTGGTCTTGAGCTTGATCTTGAGTCAACGCTTCTCCCTCGAACAATCCCGGAACTTCGACTTCTATGTGAATCAAGACAAAAACTACAACTAAATATAAAATAGATAGCAAACAAACTCTAAAAATGAAATACAATTCTCTATTAAATAAATCTTAATTTTACAATTTTTTGGAAACTTGAATCGTCTCAATCAGAGCTCGTATGAGAAAGAACGGACTCTCGAAAGATTCAAATAAAAGAAAACCAGAAAAAGAATAAAACTGAATTTCCCAATTTATTTTTCTATTGAAAAATCAACTTATGACATTAGCTAACATCAGCAGCCTATTTTCCTGGAATTAAAATAATAAAAAAAAACCCACTAGAGGCTGACATGTGGGCCGCATGATTGGTGGACGGGGTCCACGGTAAACCCTAGCCCATCATAGACTTGGTTCACCGCACCATCCGATCGACAAGTAGGTCCACTTGGCTGACGTGGCTATGCTGATGGGCGTCCCAACTTGGCTGCCACATAGTGAAATGCAGCGACACGTTGATCCTTCGGCTTCTGGATCAGTCCAATCAACACCTTGATCAGTCCAAACAGTTGTCCTTGAGCAGCACCGCAATATTGCAGCACCTCTATCGGTATACACACATCCGGGGTTGGAACGCCGAGCGCCGGGGTGCTAGCACCATATGCACGGCAGAGATGGTGGAGGACGCCTAGGGTTTCAGTGATGGTGCAACTCTTGCATACGACTTCTGCCTGAAACCCTAAGCCTACGTCCCTTTTTTATAGCCCTCGGTGGCATCCAATCTTTGGGCCTAATCTGAGTCCATATTCAATTCAACCCATTAGAAATGGATCCAATCCAAACTCTGATAACCGATTATAACTATTCTAAACCCCTTAAGTGTGTGACCCTATAGATTCATGTATATTTGGACACGACTTAGAAACACATTTCGATCAACAGTCGATAGCGGTCCCTAGTAGTACATATCGATTCCTAAATATTCATAAAGTATCGAACGAACCTACTATAGTGTTGTGTCATCCTATGATAACTCGATTTGTTCACTCATACCATAGTAGATTAATTTATCTAGATTGACTCTCAATCACATTCAGTATGGCCAAGCAGTTCCTCAATCCATCTACCTCGAGGGGCCTAGGGATATCTCTTCGTTATATAGAAGAGGCAAATTCCATCTTGATCATTCATTTACCTCAATATGTTTCGTGGTAAATATGAAAACTACCTTTATAACTACCTGGTTAAAGAGTAGCGTTTGGCACCCTCTAAGTAAATCATTACACATCTAGGAAACAAATAACGATCCCTAGTCTAAGGATCATATATACACTACGTATGAGACCAACTGATAACACATAAAAATATATAATAATTCTCACAGTGTCTCACATGGGTCTATCCAACTCATGTTCTCCAACATGTGTCCACATTATTGATTAGATATCTCCATATCTTTGTGACCCATGAAACATGGTCATCAATCAATACATGTGCTGATCTATGAAACATAATAGTCCTATATTATGATAACTGATCAGGAATAACTTGAATAACATCAATATATGAAAAGAGTTGCACGAACAAAAATCATATGTATTATAAGTTGCACTCTTTTTCTCTGGGTGAATTTTTTCTGAAATTTTCTCATATGAAGGTTTTTAATAAAGCAACAAGTGTAACACAATATGCGAGTGCAATGTACTCTTTTCTCCATCCTTTTTTCCCACTACGTTTTTTGGAGGAGTTTTTGATGAGACATATGTATTATGCAGTATTCTCCTAAGGGGAGTGTTGAGATATAGCATGACTCTTCATCTTGGTTGTTCAAATATGATGAGGCTCTATCTCTTTGTGAACGAATTCGAATTCATCTTTAATGGGTTTTTACTATAAATATAACACCCATTGTACAAAAAAATCAATCTAATAAAAGAAGAGAGTTTTGTCTCTTTATATCTTGTACGCTCTTCGTGATTTTTGGCTATTCAATCGGCGTATTGTATTTGATCTACGGCAGTTGTTATTGTTTTACCACCAGGGTAACAAAATATAACGAAACCCTCATGTTTTGACGAAAAAAGAAATATGATCATTGCCCATTGATGTTGTACGAGTAGAGAGAAGTATCCTGCTCAGAGGAACCTCTCATTTTGACCAAATTATGGGGATAGTAGCTGAAGCAAGCAACACCCAGGATCTACCGATTAGGACAAGCTTATTGAATTTGCGTTTCGGTTGGGGATGCTATTGTAATCCTTCGGTAGTAGGTGGTTGTTTATTTTCCCCTGGTGCGCCGGTTGTATAAACTAATGTAAAATGTTTTTTTAAATAGGGGCAGGAGCTCTGCCAATGCATTAATAAGAAAAGAGTCGATACAGAACAGCCGAGGTTGGGAGTGTCCAGAATTAGGCTCTGATCAGAAGCAAGGACCCAAACACCAAGAGAAAGAAGAAAAGGCTGGGAAGCGCGTGTGAAAGCTTTAGACCACCGATATAGCGTGACTCGCGGGACCCATTGCATTCCGGAAAGCACTCTTACGGTTCTGGATATCCTAACAATGGTATTGACCACCAGATGCACTGTACGGTATGAGTTAGTGAAAATCCTGGCATTTCTTTCTTTCCAAAGGTTCCACATGGTGACCATGACGGCGCCGTCCACCTCTTTCCTGCGCTCTTTTGGCACGGTGAAGCGGACTGTTCTCCACCAAACAGTGAGACCTAGATTCACAGATGTAGCGTCAGGAGCCATATGGTTTATGGCCATGTAGCGTAGCACCTGCGCCCACACCTGCCTCGCGAAGGGGCATAGCAAAAGCAGGTGTCCTGCAGATTCAATGTCTGATCCACATAAAACATAGACTGTGCTATGTGGCCACCCCCTAGTTGCAAGCCTGTCGGCTGTAAGGATCATTTCCTAAGCAAAGAGCTAGGCGAAGAACTTTCACCTGTCGTCCGCGCTAGCTTTCCAGATTATGGTGCAGTTAGAACTAGGATGGAACCTGCGAATTGGATCATGTACGCTGACTTCGCTGAATACTCACCACTGGGTGTCCATTTCCAAGAAATGTCATCATGTACGTCGTCCTATAGCTGCACCTGGTGGATGGCATTCCACAATCTGGTGAACTCAACTTGTTGCGCCCAAGTTGTGATGCCGAAGAGGGCGAAGCCACCTCCTACTGAGCAACTCCTCTTTAACTGACCCTTGAGTCTTACGGGCCATACGGTAATAGCATGGAGCTACGTCATGAGGGGAGACCCCCTGCAGCTAGTTAGATTCCCAGAATCTCTCTGTTTCGCCATTCCCTAGCGTTATTGTCGTGTTTGCGTCAAACAACCTGCGAGCCGATTCGTCACGCGGGAGCTGCATACCTATCCAAGGCTTGGTATGGTCCTTCCAGGAGAACCATAGCCAGCGAATGCGAAGCGCACGACCAAATCTGTCAAGGTCCTTTACGTTGAGGCCTCCTAGATTCTTCGGCCTACAGACTTTCTTCTAATTAACTAGACAATGTCCTCCATTGCAATCCTGCAAGCCTGTCCAGATAAAGTTTCTACGTAACCTGTCCAACTTCTTTGTTAACCACCTGTCCAAAGGGTAGATGGTTAAATGGTACACCGTGAGGGATGTGAGTACCGAGTTTGTTAGGATCACTCTAGCTACCCTGAAGAGCATCTTTCTTTTCCATCCCGCCAAACGACTGTGGAATTTATCAATAAGCGGTTGAACATCCGAACGTTCCAAGGATGTAGGGTGCTTCTCAATTTGATGAAGAGACCCGGAATCCTTTTCTGTGCAACTTCATTGACCAAGTTCTTGATGTAGAGAAATTGTCATGAATACATCTTTTCTTAATGAAGGCGCTTTGGTGGATGTGCAGCGGTGGTTGAGGAGCAGTGCTAGCTTTGTTCTCAAGGATCTTGGAGAAAAGCTTCCCACCACTTTGTGAATGAGGCTAATGGGTCTAAAATCTACAATTTTGATGGCGTCTTTTCTCTTGACAACAAGACAATGTTGGTTGAGTTGAGGAGAGCGAAAGGCGCCCGACCGTTGAGGTTGTACAACTGATGTAAAGTGTCCTTGAGATCATCCTTGATGATATCCCAGCAGGTCCTATAAAAAAGCCCTGTAAACCCATCTGGACCCGGAGCCTTCTCAGGAGGCATGGAAAAAACTACCTCCCTGATCCCTTCGGTAAGGAAAGGTTCCTCTAGAGTGGCCAAATCATGATGGGCGATGTCCAGCCTGCCCCAGTAGAAGGAATGAGCCCTCTTTTTTTTACCTAGAAGCTGTGTGAAGTAGTCGGCTAGCTCATCGTGCTTGTCGATCTCGGTACGTAAAGTACCCTTGTCAGTTGATATGCTGTGCAATGGTTTTTCCGCGCACGCGCATTAACCTTAATGTGGAAAAACTTTGTATTAGCATCTCCTTCTCTGATGAAGGTCATCTTGGAACGCTGCCTATGGCGAACCCTTTGAATGGCAGCAATTCCAAGGAGCCTGTGCCGAAGGCGTGCCCGGATCCCCCTTTCTGCAGGCGAGAGGGCTCTCATTTCCTGCGCCCTATCCAGCTGGAAAATAATCTCTACGACCAAGGAGAACTGCAGCGCCACATCCCGTATCATTTGACGACTCCATTGTCTAAGCGCTTTCGCGGTTTTGGTTTGCTTAATGTGAAACCTGAGCAAAGCAACCGTTGTGCTTGCTGATTTATCCCAAGCCTGTTGCACGACCTCGGAGAAGTGGGGCAATTTAGTCCAGAAATTCTCAAACCTGAACACATGAAACTTCCTGGGAGAGATCTATCCTAGCAGCAGCAACGGACAATGGTCCGACACTAAAGAAGAGATGGCCTAGAGATGACAGTCTGGGAAAAGGAGGTCCCACTCAGCTGAGGCGAACATACAATCTATTCTTGTTAAGGTTTGGTTCTCCCTCTCGTTCGCCCAGGTAAATCTCCTGCCATTTAACGTTATCTCTTTAAGATTTGTGTCATCTAGAACTTTGGAGAAGGCCCCCATGAGCCGCCTATTGAGATTTGAGTTATTTTTATCTATAGCCTGGTAAATCATATTGAAGTCCCCTAAGATAAGCCACTCGTGGAACACCTGGGCTTTAAGTTGCGCTATTTCCAGTAGGAATAGCAACTTGTCACTGTCACACTATGGTCCATAAACAGCTGTGCAAGACCATTTGATTCCGTCATTTTTCATGATGATCGACACAGAAAGCATGTTGGTTCCCCTCGATATGTCTCGATGCACAAAAGAAAGGTGGATGGGTAGGACATGCTAGTCGGTTGCAAATGCTTTCTCCGTGTGCACACAAGGATCTGACGTGCAACAACCGCATGAATTTTGTTCTCGCTTTGCCCAGAGTAAATTACCGACCTAGCAATTAACGGATCATAAATAATGTGATGACAACCTCCACTTTCATCGACAATGTAAAGGTGCAGTATTTAAGGTTGATGTATGCCTATCCAGAAAAAGCATATGCTCAGTAGAGCCCTTCTTTTTTTCGAACAAAGTGTAAAAGAAAAGGGAAATAACAATCACAGGACTACTACTGAAGCGACACTCTGGTTGGTGCTTCTTGTGCAGTTGACCGACTCCATCTACCAGGTTTCCAAAGAAGCCCAACCGACATCGGACTCGTTTTAGCAGCAACCAATGTAACGAAGCTGCAACGAAACAACCCCAGGCTTGGACCTAGGGTTTACGAAACCGCGGCTTTTGCGTGTACCGCGGTGGTTCGAGAAGAAATGCCGAACGGTTTACCAGTTGCATTCAAATTCAAATTCAAAATTTTTGAAAGATTTAGACAAATTTATCAAAAAAATCCAAAAATTAGTATTTTTGTATGTCCTTCGGTATGATTTTTTTTTAAAAAAAATTAGAGATATTATTAAGCCATTGGAATTGTTGAAAATGGAAAAAGCAAAAGAAGAAAAAGAAAATGGTGGCCTGTGGGCTTTCGCCCACAGGTCAAACCTCCTTCTAGCCAGCCAGCCCTGCTTGGCCCACCCTAGCCGAATGGCCCACCCGAAGTGGCATCTCCTCCCGACCGCATCACTCAGTGAGAAGCTGCTCTCTATTATTGCACTACCTTGTTCCCCACTCCCAGTAGCAGGCAACCGCACCGCCGCCGGCCAGATCTATCCTTACCATGCCAGAAAACCGCCAGCGAAGAAAAGTTTTTCGCTCGGTTTGGCAAGAAAACTGAGCAATTTTGCGGTTTACCGCGAAGACATTGATTTTCGACCACCCGAACGAATTTCGCGTTCGTTTTTTTGTGAAAACTAATCGGCAGTTGAATGAGCATATGTGTGTGAGTTGGCTTTCGATTTTGGCATGCTATCTGTGGATTCACTGGATTGTATTGTTTTGCCTTGCAGTTCAATGAACATATATGTGTTGATTAAACCTGGTACTTACCATTGGATGGTAGATGACGATGAAGGTGAAAAATAAATCGATATTCGTGGTGATTGTCATGCTTTGATTAATACCGTTGTGGTTGTGAATTGTGTGATCATTTTTTGCTATTGAAAAGCATACGTAAGTAGATAACATGTCTTGTCTGTAGTGTGAAACTATGAACCCTCTAGCTAGTAGGTGCTACGATGCTGCTACTTTTCATTGTAGCTTGAATAAAAGGTAGCAATATTTGTCCAATTATGGCAAGTAGCAATGGACGACAACCGCAAATGGTAGTATTTGTTTAAGTAGCTATATTAGTTTGTATGCTTATTTTTATTTTTTTTCTATTAGCAGATGGTAGACCATGCTGACGTGGTGTGGGAGCACAGCGAGAAGTTGGGTGCTGAATTTCGATGCAAGCATTGTCTAAAAGAGAATAAAGGAGGCGGTGTGACCCGACTGAAATAGCACCTAGCAGGACATGGTACGAGTGTCCTCCATTGTTGTAAAGTTCCTGCAGACATTCGCAAGTACTTTCAACATGAGCTTGACAGGGCGAGGGATAATAAGAAGGACATGAGAAAGGAGATGCTGAGGAAAGAAGGAGTAGCTGGAGATTCCCCGCCGAGGCGAAGTGTATACTCAGAGTACACTGGTGATGCTGATGAGGAGGACCAACTCCAACATGCTATGGTTGCATCCTGGGTGCAGATAGAATTTAGAAGCCGGGCAGGTGGCAGGTATGAGTATGGTGGTGGCAGTGGCTCCTCCAGGGGGGCTGGAGGAGATCACGGCGGTCTCTTGTCGAAGATGTTTTGGAGTTCCTCGCAACGAGAAAGACCGCCGTGGTGGGGATTACAATATTAGTGCGGCCCGTGTACGTGCAACCAAGGTTGACACCATCGGTGGACCACGAAGGAAGAGTCACGGCGAGCCATTGGCTCGGTGTGGGCCAAAATTCTTACACACTGCTGGTATCGCGGGGCAAAAATCAGATAGTCCATACTTTGTTAGCACTGTGAGGGAAACACAGAAATATGGTAAGTGAGATTTAAAATATTCGCTCAGTTGTAAGCTGATTCATAGCAAACATTTATGTTTTATTTGCAGGCGAGGGTGTCCCGTCCCCGAGTGGTCGAGATATAGATGAAAAATATTTAGATGCCAATGAAGTAGACTTTAAGGAGAGCTTTGCAAAGTTCACGAAGCAATGGCCTACATACGGAATAACAATCATGTGTGATTTTTGGACAGGGCCGACACGCATGAGCATAATAAACCTTATGATTTATTGCAATGGCGTCATGTTCTTCCACAAGTTTGTCGATGCCACCGGCATATCGCAGGATGCCTCATACTTGCGCAAGGTAATTGGTTTCGTTTGTACTCTTCTACAGTTGAATTAACGTACACATCACGTAATTGTCGTACTTGGTTTTTTTGCTCACATAGGAAATATATTAAGTGGTCAATGAGGTGGGTCCGACAAATATGGTGCAGATTATCACAGATAATGGTGCTAACTACAAAAAGGAGTGCAAGCTCATCGCACGTCAGCACCGCAACATCGTGTGGCAGCCTTGTGTGGCCCACACCATTAATTTGATATTGAAAGAGAATGGAGAGTTCCCTGATCATACCTCCGTCATTGAGAGTGTAAGAAAAATCTCTCGATGGATATACAATCACTCCAAGATACATGTTATGATGAAGAAGTACATTGAAGGCAAGTTGATCAAGTGAAATGCAACTCGTTTTGGTACTAACTATATGTCCTTGGATGGATGGCTGCAGAAGAATTTGTAAGCTCTCGCTTTGTTGATAACAAAGAGGGGAGGTACATGTATAGCTGCCTCTCTAGTTTAGACTAACGGGATAATC
Organism: Otatea glauca; assembly: GCA_036346275.1. NCBI lineage: Eukaryota > Viridiplantae > Streptophyta > Magnoliopsida > Poales > Poaceae > Otatea > Otatea glauca. The sequence continues at coordinate 52,504,142 of CM070711.1, forward strand.
TTCAATCTATTGTCAAATTGGTGGAACCGTTATGCGCCTTTACGTGATTAGCGGTGCAGTTGACCGACTCCATCTGCCAAGTTTCCAAAGAAGCCCAACCGATATAGGACTCGTTTTAGCAGCAACCAACGGAACGAAGCTGCAACGAAACAACCCCAGGGATTGACCAATCGGATCCCCGTCGGAATTTCTTCACCACCAAGTTCCTTAGGAGCAAGGCAGCATGGCTAACCGAAACGCCCACTTGTCTTAAAAATCCGAAAACCTTAAACAATGTACACAGGAGATTAATGCGACCCAGTGACACCTCTATTTAACTTGGCCCCAAATACCGTACCATACCCATCTCCAGTCAAAGTTCACTTGGATCTGCTTCTAATCACTCTTTCTTGTCCCACTTCTCTCGAGACTTCAGAGCAATGGTTCTTGCAGTGTTGTTTGCAACTGCGGCCTCAGTGGCATGGAGCTTCCTAGTGTACGGTATCCTGGGCCTTGTGCTCCTCTGGCAGGCCGCCCGGCTGCTGGACAAGCTGTGGTGGCGGCCGCGGCGGCTCGAGCGGGCGCTGCGCGCGCAGGGCCTCCGCGGCACGTCCTACCGCTTCCTCACCGGCGACCTCAAGGACTACGGCCGTCTCAACAGGGAGGCCTGGTCGAGGCCCTTGCCGCTGCGGTGCCACGACATCGCCCCCCGTGTCGCGCCGTTCCTCTACAATACCGTCCGGGAGCACGGCAAGGCGTGCATCACTTGGTTTGGCCCGATCCCAAAGGTGACCATCACCGACCCTGACCTGACCAGGGACGTCATGTCCAACAAGTTTGGGCACTTCGAGAAGCCCAAGTTCCCGGCGCTGTCGAAGCTGCTCGCCGACGGCCTCGCCAACCACGAGGGCGAGAAATGGGTCAAGCACAGGAGGATCCTTAACCCTGCATTCCATCTAGAGAAGCTCAAAGTACACAAAGATGTTTCATATTGTACATCTTTTTTATACTCCTGTCCTGTGAACTATTTACTGTGTGTTCGAGTGTACAATAATTGATCCTTGGAATGGATGATTTTGCAGCTCTTGCTACCGGCGTTTTCTGCGTGCTGCGAGGAGCTGGTCGGCAGATGGATAGAGTCCCTTGGTTCTGACGGTTCATGCGAGGTGGATGTCTGGCCAGAGCTCCAGAACCTCACCGGAGATGTCATTTCTCGCACCGCGTTCAGCAGCAGCTACCTTGAAGGAAGAAGGATTTTCCAGCTACAGGCCGAGCAAGCTGAGCGCCTCATGGCATGCATTCAGAAGATTGTCATTCCCGGTTACATGTGAGTTGGTAATTAGTAGTTAATCAGTGCTAATTAGACTTCACTAGCACTAACTAATTTAACAATGAGGACCATTTTGCAAGCAGTAAAGTATCAAAACTGCGGAGCTATCACGTGATCAAGTAGCACCGTCTTATTTAGTACTATTAGTTCGATCGTATATACTAAAATTTCAACTGGATTTGCCGTTTTCAGGTCCTTGCCAACCAAAAACAACCGAAGGATGCATCAAATCAACAAGGAGATTGAATCAATTCTACGAGGTCTAATTGGGAAAAGAATTCAAGCAATGAAAGGAGGCGAAAGCCCCAAAGATGACTTACTCGGCATATTGCTAGAGTCAAACATGAGGCACACAGACGAGAATGGCCAATCCAGCCTGGGGATGACAATGGAAGACGTCATTGAGGAGTGCAAGTTGTTCTATTTTGCAGGAATGGAGACGACATCAGTACTGCTCACATGGACCATGGTCGTACTCAGCATGCACCCCTGAGTGGCAGGCCCGTGCAAGGAGGAGGTCCTAGGCCTATTTGGGAAAAACAAACCTGAATACGAAGGCCTGAGCCGCCTCAAAACGGTGAGTACTGGTTTCATTTCATTCTTTGTTGAGGCTTCAACGGTAATCATGCAGCTAGAGGTATAAACAATTCTTGCTCTGCTTTTGCATTTGCAGGTGACCATGATCCTTTACGAGGTTCTCCGGTTGTACCCGCCGGGCATCGCGTTCAGCCGGAAAACGTACAAGGAGATGGAGATTGGCGGCGTCACTTACCCCGCCGGCGTGGTCGTGGAGCTGCCAGTGCTGTTCATTCACCACGACCCCGACATATGGGGGAGCGACGTGCACGAGTTCAGGCCGGAGAGGTTCGCCGAGGGGATCTCCAAGGCGTCCAAGGATCCGGGTGCATTCCTCCCGTTCGGATGGGGGCCACGGATCTGCATCGGCCAGAACTTCGCACTGCTTGAGGCCAAGATGGCGCTGTGCATGATCCTTCAGCGCTTCGAGTTCGACCTCGCGCCGTCGTATACTCATGCGCCACATACCGTGATAACGCTGCATCCAATGCATGGTGCGCAGATTAGGCTCAGAGCTATCTGATTGTTGCAGAGTCATGTATGTAGTGCTCGACATTTGTTTGGGGTGGTTGTTTAATAATTAATAGAAGTGTTGATTGTGACTTGTGAGTTGTAAAATTTGCGAGGGATTGAATAAAAATGTCAGTGTGTTTATGGAGCAGCTTTTATATGCTTACTGCTTACGTACATACGCTCCCCTTGGTCAAGAATAAATGACGATATATAACGTGTTCCGAGTTTATATGACATATTTTTTTAATGATTTTGTCTATAAATATATGGCGTATTTCATATTCTAATGCAAAATTAGTATAGTGTTCTCTTTATAGCCCTAATAAATATCCAATTTTACTTACATTCTCTACATACATATATTGAATATAGTTCTTCGAGATAATAATTAGAGATATTCTAGTCATTTTTAATATCTCATTGGTTTATTTGACAAGAGAAAATACCTTCTATAAACATAGACGGAGGAAGTACATTAGTTTCGAAATCACTAATTTACGAAGGGTCCTACCATGCATTTCACGTGGACTTGGCCCACAGAAAGGATGGAGCGTCCCAGGCTGTTTTTGTTGACTCTTATGTGAGCGAGACGTACGTGGAGGGGACAGGGAGCTGGCCGAGACTCTTGCTGACTGTTTGGGGTCAGTTCCGAGGCTCTAGCGGAAAAGTAAAGGTAAGGGATCAGTGAGTTTACAGAAGCAAGGCTCAGCCAATAATTCTGTAGACTTTACACAACCCTGCTTTAGGTGTGGATGTACTGGTCATTAGTCGTGCACCTACCGCACCTTAAAATATTTGGTAGACCTTTACATGCAATCCATGTGAAAATAATCCAAAAGAACCAAAGGAATAAGACTGAGGCACACTTCATCACTCAACCTGTCGTTGAGAAGGGAACCGACAACAAAGTCTTTGATCTTACAATAGAGTTCAAAGAGGGCCTTCTCGGATACGAAAACTCTTCCATGAATGAAGATGACCTTCTTAGAACTGAGCTCAATCAGTTCTAGAAGAACGCACATGGTTCCAGGAGAACATAAATGATTTATATAGAGACCTACAGTAGTCTCGTAGCTACTCATTCTTTTGATAGTCAATGTCACTTTTTTTATAAGAGTCTCCTTTATCAATTTAGTGTTTAAGTTCATGAATGAACATTTGTCTACGCTTCTATTGAGTGATTATCAGTTAAAGTTAAATAAATTATTATTTTCTAGGATAATTGTTTAATTGTGCTATGCTTTTTCTATATTATTACAATATGTTCCTGATACAATAATTGTTCGATTGTTAAATTATTCATTTAATATAAAACAACATATGATCCAATGAAGGATGAAATCTGTCTAGTAGATAGTTGCCCCACAAATTCGATTCATAGGGAAGCTAAATATTTTCAGACTTTGACTAAATATTTCTTGAAGGAGTCAAAATTCTAGATCCTAATAAATATAATCGCAACATGTATGGCGTCAAACTGCAGAGATCGCTATACGTATTAAAAAACAATCAGGGAGAATGTGGTACAACCGACTTAGTGAGTTCCTTCTAGAGAGGGGATACTCCAATAATGATGATTGTCCCTGTGCGTTCATAAAAAAATCCCAGAATGGATTATGTATCATCCTATTCTATGTTAATGAACAGAATATCATCGGAACCATAGAGGAGATAAAACAAACAAGTTCTTACCTTATGACAGAGTTTGAGATGAAATATTTGGGTAAAACCAAATATTTCTTAGCCTATAGCTAGAGCATTTTTGAGAAGATATTTTTGTACACCATTCTACCTATACCAAGAAGGTATTCGAAAAATTTAATATGAATAAATCTCATCCTTTCAAGACCCCATGGTAGTAAGATACCTTGAAGTGGATAAAGACCCTTTCATACCGAGGATGGAAAATGAGAAAATCTTAAGACCTAAAGTCCCATACTTAAGTGCCATTGGAGCACTTATGTAACTTGCGAATTGCATAAGGCGTAACATTGCATTCGTAGTAAATTTGCTAGTTAGACATGGTGCAACTCCAACCAAAAGACATTGGGCTAGTGTCAAGATTTTACTCGAATACCTCCAAGGTACTCAAGATCTTGGCTTATTTTATCGAAAGAGACAGGACTTTACCACGGTGGGATATATTGTCGAGACCCAAATATGCAAATCCGAACCCTCTGTGTATACCACACTACTCCAGGATCACGCTAGTGCACACAGTATCAACATCGATGAATATAACAATCATACACAACGGAAACATAATTAAACACTATATTATTAACTAGAAGACAGTTGATTGACCTTATAGTCGACTTACATTAATAGGTCACACATGGCTTAAATTCTAATAAATGAAATAGCAGTGGAATGAAAATTTCATAGAAAAACCCATCAATATGCAACAAGCAACTGACAAGGTTCGCACCCTAGACGTTCACCTCCTCCTAGTACTCCTCTTAAAAAGTTGGTGTAAACTCTTCTTCAACTAATGATTTTGTTGTTCGTAAGGATGAGTACTTAAAACAATCAACAAGTTGCGCACAGAATGCAAGTCTAGTATAACTATATGCAAGACTTATTCAAAATGAATGGCTATCATGGTTCTTTTGCAGAAAAGCAATAATTTCAATTGAATACAATAAATAGATTGAAAAGATAGGAAAACAAATAACAGTAAGAATAACTTTCAAGTATTTCTCAAAATAAACTTAGCACTTAGCCCTAAATCACATTCCAAACTTTCAATGGCTCACAGCCTCCTTTCTCGAGTTTTATTTTATAAAATCTAACCCCTGACTGAAATTCCCGTGCATTGTCCATAACTGGGTATACGGTTATCCGAATAGATTTACACTCTGCAGAGGTTATACACTTTACCCACAGGACATGACCAATCTCTTTTTGCCACTATTGTTATGCTTCATTTGGCATGTGGGCAAGAGGTCATGACAAAACATTTCAGGAACTCTATATTAACACTAACCCTTCCATTAAGCCTAACTCTCTATCCTTCCCTCACTCAGTGCAGAAGAATGTGAGGGACAGACTGTGGAATATATGAAACCAGGTATCTTCATGGTCGGCCCAGCATCGCCTGAAGAGAAGACAAGCCCAAGTAGAAGGCCCAAAGGATAAGCCCCGCGCCAAGCCTTGCTGCCGTACAGAATGGGAGCACATCCTATAGACAGTTGTATGTATATTTAGATATAAAAGATACGGTCGTAATCCGAGTCGTTAATAGGGTAGATAAAGATGTAAACTCTATCCCGTAATCGACTAGAATCTAGTAACCGATCGGAATCTTCTAACCGATCGGGACTCTGTAAGCCGCCCCACCCCCGCTATATAAGGGAGAGGGCGGGCAACAACATAGGCATCGAGCAATCGCCTCAACACACACATATTGCTTTTCGCCCAGAGCACGTTGGGCTTTGAGTGATCTTAGATCCAAGGGATCCATATAATCCCAGCACACATGATTAGGGTATTATCTCCTCCGCGAGAGCCTGAACCTGTCTAAACCCCTGTCTTGTGTGACCTTCGAGTTTGAGATCTAGCGCCTGCCCCATAAATTTATTGCCGACTACAAAAGTCGGCGGTTAGCGCGCGCGAGTAGGGAAGCGCTAAAATCTTTTCCTCTGAGACTCGATGGTAGCTATCGGCGGAATCATCACCGCCGTCTTGGCCGGGCTTTCCGCCGGGCTTTGGACTTCGCCGCAGATCTGTAGCGGAGAGCTTATGCACTGGTCCAAAACCAGATCCAATCTGGTGGAGATCAGGCCAACCCATCTCAGGTATGCTGCTCTGACTCATCTAGCGAACCAGTCGGCACTGTGAGAAATCGCTGCGACCTTTGTGGCGTCTTCGTGATAGAGGAGCAGAGGACCGATCTCCAACGCCAACAAGAAGATCAAGAAGCTGCGGAGGAAGATCGTCTTCGTAAGGGAAAGGAGGTATAGACGCGATCACTTCGATCGCGTGGCCGCCATGTCCGCGAGGACATCTTGCAGTCTAGGTTGGGAGACCAAGCTGTCTTCCATACACCGCTGCAGAACGTCGTCACCTCCAAGACTCTTCTTGATACACTGGATCCAATGATTGCGTCTAACAGCCTGGCAGCCCCGATCGTGGCCCAGATCAAGGCCATGGTGACGACGGCAGCGATTCAGTAGAATCAGGAGAAGCCGGTAGGGGAAGCGCACTCACCCTCCCACACGGCCACTCGTGTCGCTAGCAGTCGGACTGCAACCAGTCGGAATTCAGGTAGTCGGCGCCTCACACCACCAGTCAGAGACGCTCGCCGAATTCTCAACCGCGACCTCCGCCAAGACATCACCGCCAGACGGCAAGAGTGGGACGAGTTAGAACGACGCGAGCGCCACGACGACTACGAGCGCTTCGGCACCGGTCACAATCGACGAAGTGATCGAAGGTACGAAGACTACGATGACCACAGAGACTATCATCGTCGGGGTCGAAACGACGACGATCGCCGAGTCATGGACTCGCCGCACCGAACTCCTGTTAGTGTTATGCCCTTGAGGCAATCATTTAGATGATTGTAACATGACTATGTTTATGAATAATAATATGATTATTGGTTCAATGAATGTATATCATTGTATTGATCAACAAGTATGTGACTAGATTATGAAGCTCTTTACTTAATGATGTAATTCGATAAATATCTCTGATCGGATATCATCGTATAGGACTACGATGAATAGATCAGCACATGTAGTGATCGATGATCATGCTTCATAGATCATGGGATATGGAGATATCATCTCTACATTGTGGACCATGTTGAAGAACATGGGTTAGATAGACCAGCTATGGGACAACTGCGAGAATGTTTCATTCTTATGTGTCATCGGTGTATCTCATACCTAGAAGATGTATGATCCTTAGACACGAGATTGTCATATTCCCTACATGTGTAATAGTTTTCCTTGGGGCTATCAAACACTACTTCCTAACCGGATAGTTATAAAGGTAGCTTTCATGTTTACTATGAAGCGTGCGAGGGAAGTGAGCGATCAAGATGGAATTTGCCACTCCAATGAAAGCGGAGATATATGACAAGGCCACTCGTGTGATATGATTAAGAAAGTGCATGGCCATGCCGTGATTGAGGAGTCAATCACAACTTATTAATATATCACGGATACGAGAGATGGATTGAATCATCAAAGGATGACATGCTTCTCGCCTTGAGATCAATCTTCATATACTTGGCAAAGGGATTATTACATGAGTTCTTTTGATAGGTTCTGTTCGATTTGATCACAGTATGTTTGGGAGTTGGCATACTTTGCAAGAAGCCGCTACCAACTATTGGATTGAAAAGGAGTTTTCCGAATCCATGTCCAAACGTATGTGAACTTGCAGGGTCACACACTTAATGGGCTGGGACGCATTAATTTGGATTGGATCCGTAATTAATGAACCTCGTGGGCTTAGCATCTTTGGTGGGCCTGGTTTAGGGTTTCATCTCGTGGCTATATAAGGAGGGAGGAGGAGGGCGCAGGTGTGCTTTCCACGGTTTAGGTTTGATTCACTTGAAACCCTAGCCTCCTCCTCTCGCGCCCCGCCGAGCGACTAGGTGCTTGCACACACGCACGGCGTTCCATCTCTGGGCGTGTGGACTATCTGCGGTGGCGCTGCTGCGGCTGCGGCGTGGGAGGGCGATCCACGGCGAGGCGAGGACGATCCACTACATCGACGCAACGATCGCTGCGGCGAGGACGAACCACTACATCGGCGCGAAGGATTCCGCAATCGCGCGTCTAGTGGTAATCTTATCTATGATCCCCTTCTTGCGAGTAGCTTTCTGGTTGCGCGGTAGTTTTTTTTTTGTGCTAGCGTAGCATACCGCGTTTCCCTTCAACTCCACCCCGACGCGTTAAAGACAATCGCCGAGCCAGAGGCTCGCCACGTCGGTCTTCCCCTCATCATGATGAGAGATCCATTGACGGGATCCGAGCGTTCACTCCTCGGCTACGCCGAGTGGTATGGCCCGAAGGATTTAATCCCAAGGGCATCGTCAAGTTTGATGGGGAGCGAGATCCGAAAGCTTGGCTGCAGGTCTATGCCCTGGCGGTCAAAGAGGTCGGGGGCAATCAGAATGTCATGGCGAATTATCTGCCAGTCAATCTCACCCCCTCGACTCAAGCATGGCTCACTGGACTTTCTGTGAACTCGGTGGACTCATGGAGCGACCTTTGCGATCAATTTATCGTGAACTTTCAGGGAACCTACGAGAGACCTGGCACCCCGTGGGATCTATACCAGCTTCACTAGAAGAAGGACGAGACGGTGAGAGATTTCATCCGGCGTTTCATGCAGAAGAAGAACACCATTAAGGACGTATCTGACGCTGTGGTGGTGGCAGCCTTTTAGAAAGGGGTAAGTGATCCTGACTTGATTAAGAAAATGTCCAGGAAACCCCCGGCCTCCGTGAAGGAGATGTTTGCATTGGCCGACCACTACGCCACGGCCTCAGACGCCCTGGCCGAGAGCCAAGAAGATCGCCCACAACAGAAGAGTAAAGGCGATAAGGCCGAGTCCTCCAAGCACAAAGACAAGAAGCGGAAAGGCGAGGAGCTAGTTGCAGTAACAGGACGCAACCGGCCCTAAGCCATGCGGAGGGAGGCGCCCGATTATAATTCTGTTATGGATGCGATCTGTCCTTTCCACCCCAAGGGAAAGCACGCTGCTAAGGATTGCTTCACCCTGAAGCGTTTTGCGCGGGAAAGCAACAAGCAGCCGACCCCAGCGAAGGATGAGGCGGCCAAAAAGAAGGACCTTCCAGACGAGGATGACTATCAAGAGTCCGAGCAACAGCTGAACTACATCTACGGAGGCTCCGCTGGATACGAGTCCAAGCGGAAGCAAAAGCTTACTGCTCGGGAGATCAATGCGGTGGAACTAGTGACCGCCCAGTACCTTAAGTGGTCTGAGGTCCCGATCACCTTCGATCGCTCAGATTACCCCAACTGGGTTCTGTATTTGGGTAAGTACCCTCTAGTGCTTGACCCTGTCATTCGCAGTGTAAAGCTCAAGAAGGTATTGATCGATGGAGGGAGCGGACTCAACGTCTTATTCGCTAAGACCTTCGACGATATGAACATTCCCCGCTCCGAGCTAAGGCCGAGCACTCAGCCGTTCCATGGGGTGATCCCTGGGGCATCTTCATTTCCACTCGGGCAGATTTCTTTGCCCGTTTCTTCCGGTACCAAAGACAACTACCGGACCGAGTATGTAAGTTTCGAAGTGGCCGATTTCGAGACAGCGTACCACGCTATCTTGGGAAGGCCCAGTCTGGCTAGATTCATGGCCGTCTCGCACTACACCTACTTGATGATGAAGATGCCGGGACCCAGAAGCGTCATCACGGTTCGCAGCGACATCAAGCGATCTCTTGAATGCGACCGAGAGAATTGTGAACTTGCTGAGCTGCAGGAGGCAACCGCCGAAGGGAAGAAAATCCAAATAGAGGCTGCCACATTGCAAGAAGAAGATGATGTCCCGTCCAAGAAGCAGGCCACGTCAGGGATGAAGCCTGGTGAAGGAACCAAGAGAATCATTCTCGATCCATCTGACTCGTCCAAAACGACTCTGATCGGGTTAGGGCTCGAGGATAAATAGGAAGGTGCGCTCGTCACCTTTCTCCAGGCTAACAAGGATATCTTTGCCTGGAACCATCCGACATGCCGGGTGTTCCTCTGGAGGTGATCGAGCATTCCTTACACGTCGATGAAAAGGCAAAGCCTATCAAGCAAAGACTCCGGCGGTTCACTCCGACCACCGAAACGCCATCAAGCAGGAGATCACCAAGCTATTAGCTACAGGCTTTATAAAAGAAGTGTATCATCCAGATTGGTTGGCAAACCCTGTACTAGTTCAAAAGAAGAATAAAACCTGGCGCATGCGAGTTGATTATACTGATCTCAACAAGGCATGTCCGAAGGATCCCTTTGGGCTACCTCGAATTGATCAGGTGGTTGACTCGACCGCCGGGTGCAAAATTCTCAGTTTTCTCGATGCTTACTCAGGGTACCATTAGATTCGCCTAAAGGCGAAAGATCATATCAAGACTTCATTCATCACGCCTTTTGGAGCCTTTTGCTATACCACGATGGCGTTCGGGTTGAAACATACTGGTGCTACGTATCAGCGCGCAATACATCGGTGTTTTCACGCCCAACTCGGACGCAATGTGGAGGCATACGTGGACGATGTCGTGGTGAAGACTTGGGAAAAGAAGGACCTTATCGCCGACTTGACCGAGACGTTCGAGAGTATAGGGGCTTTCAGCATGAAGCTTAATCCCGAGAAGTGTGTTTTCGGAGTATCTTCGGGAAACTGCTCGGGTTTATCGTATCCCAATGAGGCAGTGAGGCCAACCCAGAGAAGATCAGGGCCATATCAAATATGGAAGCGCCGACTTGCCAGAAGGATGTCTAGAAGCTTACAGGATGCATGGCCGCACTCAACAGGTTTATTTCCCAACTGGGTATGTGAGGTATGCCATTCTTTAGACTCCTCAAGAAGCAGCACAAGTTCCAATGGACACCAGAGGCACAGCAAGCGTTTGAAGATCTAAAGACCTTCTTAACAACGCCCCCGGTCTTGGTTTCGCCGATGCCAGAGGTGAAGAGGAGCGCGGTATGCTACACTAGCACAAAAAAAACTACCGCATAACCAGAAAGCTACTCGCAAGAAGGGGATCACAGATTAGATTACCACTAGACGTGCAGTTGCGGAATCCTTCACTCGTCGATGTAGTGGATCGTCCTCGCCGCAGTCGTTGTGTCGATGGAGTGGATCGTCCTCGCCTCGCTGTGGATCGTCCTCCCACGCCGCAGTCGCAGCAGCGTCACCGCAGTAGTCCACACGTCCAGGGATGGAACGCCGTGCGTCGGTGTGCAAGCACCTGGTCGCTCGGCAAGGGCAGCGAGAGGAGGAGGCTAGGGTTTCGGGTGAATCACTTCTAAACCGTGGAAAGCACACCCTGTGCCCGCCCTCCTCCCCTCCTTATATAGCCACGAGATGAAACCCTAAACCAGGGCCCATCAGCATGCTAAGCCCACGAGGTCCATTAATTACGGATCCAATCCAAATTAATGCATCCCAGCCTATTAAGTGTGTGACCCTACAGGTTCACGTATGTTTGGACATGGATTCGGAAAACTCCTTTTCTATCCAATAGTTGGTAGCGGCTCTTTGCAAAGTATGCCAACTCCCAAACATACTATGATCAAATCGGACAGAACCTATCAAAAGTACTCATGTAAAAATCCCTTTGCCAAGTAAATGAAGATTGAACTCAAGGCGAGAAGCATGTCATCCTTTGATGATTCAATCCATCTCTCGTATCCGTGATATATTAATAAGTTGTGATTGACTCCTCAATCACGGCATGGCCATGCACTTCCTTAATCATATCACACGAGTGGCCTTATCATATATCTCCATTTCATTGGAGTGGCAAATTCCATCTTGACTGCTCACTTCCCTCTGCACGTTTTATAGTAAACATGAAAGCTACCTTTATAACTATCCGGTTAGGAAGTAGTGTTTGATAGCCCCAAGGAAAGATATTACACATGTAGGGAATATGACAATCTCAGGTCTAAGGATCATACATGTACTATGTATGAGATACACTGATGACACATAAGAATAAAACATTCTTGCAGTGTCCCATGGCGGGTCTATCTAACCCATGTTTTTTAACATGCGTCCACAATGTATAGATGATATCTCCATATCCCATGATCTATGAAGCATGATCATCGATCACTACATGTGCTGATCTATTCATCGTTGTCCTATACGATAATATCCGATCAGAGATATTTATCGAATTATATCAATAAGTAAAGAGCTTCATAAGCAAGTCACATACCTATTGATCAATACAATGATATACATTCATTGGACCAATAATCATATTATTATTCATAAACATAGTCATGTTACAATCATCTAAATGATTGCCTCAAGGGCATAACACTAACAAGAGGAACCTCTGCTACTTTACATCGCGGCAACGACTCATGTAGTCAGCGCTGCGGTCATCGTAGAAAGGGAGGAGCCGGGCCACGTGCAAAAGATCCAACACCCGGTCTACTTCGTCAGCAAGGTCCTGAGTGAATCTAAGGTGCGGTATCCGCAAGTACAGAAATTATTATGTCCCGTACTTCTTACATCTCGCAAGCTCAAGCACTACTTCCAAGAGCATGCTGTTTCGGTGGTCACCTCCTTCCCAATAGGAGATATTCTTCACAACCAGGAGGCCACTGGGAGAATTGCAAAATAGGCAGTCGAGCTTGGAGCTTTTGATATCCTTTTCAAGCCTCGCACAGCCATCAAGTCTCAAGCACTCGCCGACTTCACTGCCGAGTGGACGAAACTTCAAAATCCGGTGGTTATCAAGGAACTCGAGTATTGGACGATGTACTTCGACGGTTCCCTCATGCTCAGCGGCGTGGGGGCTGGTATTGTGCTCATATCACCAAGTGGAGAAAGATTGGGGTACGTTCTGCAGATAATTTTTCCCGCATCAAACAACAACGCCGAGTACGAGGCACTCATCCATGGGCTCCGTATCGCCATATCGCTCGGTATCCGACGTTTGGCGGTTCACGAAGATTCAATGCTCGTGGTCAATCAAGTGCAAAAAGAATGGTCCTGCATCAAAGACAACATGGGCGCCCATCGCGGGGAGGTACGCAAGTCGGAAGGCAACCTTCGACACGGAACTTCGTTCATGTGCTCCGTCGGGACAATGAAGTGGCCGACGAGCTGGCGAAAATGGGATCCTGCTGGTCTACAGTGCCCGTGAGAGTATTCGTTGAAGAAATTCATAAGTCCACGATTAGCACTCGGTCAAAGCCGGAAGCCCCGGCGGAGAGATGTTGAAGCTGAAGTTCTAGTCATTACCCCCGATTGGACAGCTCCATATCTGAACTATTTGACGAAGGACGAACTACCCGAAGATCGCGTACAAGCCGAACAAATAATGCGCCGAAGCAAGAGCTATGTAGTGATCAGGGAAGAACTCTATCGCAAGAGCTCCTCTGGTGTACTACGACGGTGCCTATCAGAACAACAAGGAAGAGATCTCCTCAAGGAGATCCACTCGGGAGTCTGCGGGAACCACTCGGCGTCATCAACCCTAGTTGGTAAGGCTTATCGTCAGGGATTTTTCTGGCCGACTGCCGTCACTGATGCGGAGGACATCGTCCGGACATGCGAAGGATGTCAGTTCTTTGCGCGACAGATGAACAAACCGGCACAATAGCTACAAACTATCCCAATCACCTGGCCGTTTGCGGTGCAGGAAATTTGAACATGGTGGGACCTTTGAAGAAGGCCCAAGGCGGTTACACTCACCTCTTCGTGGCTGTCGACAAATTCACCAAATGAATTGAGGCCAAACCAGTTGCCACAATCACAGCTGCAAAGGCCAAAGAATTCTTCCATGAAATCGTGGTTAGATTCGGCGTACCAAACCGAATCATCACGGATAATAGCACTCAACTCAGAAACGGCATATTTCAAGACTGGTGCGGCGAACTCGGCATAAAGATCTGCTTTGCATCAGTAGCACACCCCCGAAGTAATGGGCAGGTTGAGCGAGCCAACGGCATGGTTTTACAAGGCCTAAAGGCAAGGATTTTCGATCGTCTCAAACCATACGCCACTCGGTGGGTCAAAGAATTGCCTTCGGTACTCTGGGGGCTGCGAACTACCCCTAGCAGAGCAACCGGGCAGTCACCTTTCTTCCTGGTGTATGGCTCAGAGGCGGTCCTCCCCACCGAGTTAGAATTCGGATCCCTACGGGTTCGGAGCTTTGAAGAAGTCGCTTCGGAAGAGAGCTGCCAAGAAGACCTCGACCGACTGGAAGAAGCCAGAGACATCGCAACAATTCAATCGGCAAAATATCTTCAGGGCTTACGTCGCTATCACGGACTCAATGTGAGGAGCCGCGTGTTCTCTAAAGGAGATCTGGTCCTTAGAAAGAATCAGAAGTGCGAGCATAAGCTCTCCCCAAATTGGGAAGGCCCTTACCTCATCGATGAAGTGATACACCCTGGAGCTTATAAGCTCAAGCGTGAAGACGGCACGGCAGTCAGCAACACTTGGAACATAGAACAACTACGTTGTTTTTTCACTTGAACTTTGTAATTCAATTGTTTCTTTATGAATAAATGTTCGCTCTTAAAGTTATTTTCGTTCAAACTTCTCGTAATTTATGCGTTCGAGTGCTTTGCTCCTACGATGTTAAGACTCTGAGACATGCGTCATGAACCACGCCTCAGAGCCTGGGGGCTGGACTAGTCGGATAACGATATGTCAAAACCACTCGGACAAAGCAGCATACTTGAAAGACAAAATGCATGAACAAAGAAAATTTTTCATATATCTCGTTTACAGCTCCATAGTTTCTACAATGGCCGTAGAGGCATCCTTGATGTCGGGACCTGGATTTACAAATCCGAAACCCTCTGTGTATACTGCACTAGTCCAGGATCACGCTAGTGCACACAGTGGAAACATAGATGAAATACCATTCCATACAACGAATTAACTAAGAAGAAGCAAATTATTATTTATTAAGCAAGCGACCTTATGGTCAATGTTTACACCATTATTCCTTAAGGGCTTAAGAAACAAATAATTATTGCAGCGGAAAAGATAACTTGGACCATTCGACATGCCACAGGCAACCGTCTGGAGAACGCCCTCCTAATCCACGTAGTCTTCATAGAATTCCTCCTCATGATATTCAACATTTCCTGATCCTTCCTCAGCAACTGATCAACAAAGGCGTATAGCCGTGAGTACAAAAAGTACTCAGCAAGCCGTAGGGAATTGATGCAATATACTCATGCACTGCTTGACAAAGATGGCTATATGGTTCATTTTTAGAAAGCAATAACTCGAATTGAAATACAATAAATAGATTGAAAGCATATTTATGAAAAGATAAATAAATAACTGGTAGATCAATGGTAGACAACATGAACAGAATGGTGAGGCATCACCCTTCACCATCTAAAACAAGTATCAACCAACAAATTTAACAGTATTACTTTAGATGACAAAACAACAGTGAACTCCTCGTTCACATCCCAACAATTCCACATTCCCACATTTCATGAAACACTCTATACCCCGTGTGAAATTCACGGGCTTGTCCATGACCGCGGACGCGGCTATTCGAATAGTTTTACACTCTGCAGAGGTTGTACAACTTTACCCACAAGACATGAACATCTCTTTGTGCAAACGTTACTAACACACTTCCTTTGGTGTGTCGCAGAGATATCATGACAAAGCCTTTACAATGCAATGTCTAAACTCGGTACTGCCCGCTAAGGTTTCGCCCATGAGGGCCCCCTCTTGCGCCTTGCGAATCTACCCGTCCATCCCGGAGCCCACACCACCAACTGGCAGTACTCAAGGCTAGACATTGCAAATTAATCAGCTAAGTCTGTCCCATTCCAGACATGTGGTAGTACGGTTAGGCCCAGTTCAATGGCGCACAAGATTAAGTCCTTAAGTTGTCTCAGGCAAGACATCCACATCCCAATGTGCTAGAAAGCACCCCCTTTACTGCACGATCACTTGCCTGAGGGAAAACAATTCGTTCAACCAAGACCAATGGCAAACCCCGCCATGGTACAACAAATTTTACAACAGTGGCTAACGGCCACGATTCAATATCTCATTAAGTCAAGATTAACATTATTCAATATGTGACATGAATCCCAATGTATATCTAAGCATGTCTAAGCATAATTACGATGACCCAATGTTGGTATAGTGATTATGTCCAACTAGTAATGTTCCAACCTAGGTCTAACAATGGATACATGGCATACAATTAATCAAGGTGGCATAATGTCAACTAGGTATATAGCTATTCCCATGAAATAATCATTGATACACAAATAGCATGCAATTGTATAAAAGTAAATTACTTTTGCAAACATAGGATCAATATGATCAAAGGATTACGACTTGCCTTGCTGATCTAATGTTGAGTCTTGGTATTCAAAGTCTTCGTTCGCTCTCTCGGAATTAGCGTCTACCGGAAAAGAAGCAACGAAACCAAATAAATACAAAAAAGAGACTCAAACAAGCTCAAAACTGAAAATAAATGGTTCTGGAAGATAGACCTTGATTTTTAGAAAAATTTAGAAACTTGAATCGCCTCAATCGGAGTTCGTATGAGCGAGAACGGGCCTCCGAAAGATTAAATTCAGAGAAAATACAGAAAATCGAAAATCGTAATTTCGATTTATTTTTATCTGGAAAAAGGATTTATTGCGCATCACGACGTCACCGGCTCGGTGGACTCGGTCCTGCGCTGAGCTCGGTTCACCAGGCACCGCGCGACGGCCGACGCTCGGCAGCGACGCAACGGCTCGGCCGACGGCGGCGACGCTTGGCGATACGCTGGCGCCGACGGCGGCCGACCTTGAGACGCCACGCGTCGCTCATCTGGCGAGGGACCAGATCGGACGGCGGAAACAGTGCGCGGGCAGCGAAGAACGTGGCGCGATCGGGAGCGTGGCTCAAAGATCGGGCGGCTGGGGTTGGCGAAGGAGGACGGCGGCAGGGCGACGGCGCGAGCTCACCGGACTTCGAGAAGAAGACACGGCCGACGTCGAGATGGCGACGGATCGGACCCGGGATAAGGCGAAACGGGGAGAGGATGACGCGGGGAACTCGGGGAGAACAACGGCGACGGCGAAGATGCACCGGCGGTGAAGGAAAAGGCGGCGGAAGCTTCGGCAAGGGCGGCGGACTCCGGCGAGGAAGATCTCGTCGACGGAGGGCTCTCAGGCGACGGTGAAGGACGCGGTGGGTGCGGCGCAGCAAGGGGAGTCTCGGGAGGCGCGCGGCGGCTTAAATAGCGGTCTTGGGAGGCGTGTAGAGTGCAGAATCCGAGATCGACGTCGTGCGGCGGCCGGACTACGAGCGGCGCTAGGGTTAGGGTTTCATGGCGGCGACGACGTGGCGCAATCTCGCCGACACGTGTCACGATCGAGCGCCAACGCCGAGCGGCCGGGCGGCGAGGTGGCGCGCGAGAGGTGGGGCTGTCGAGAGCCGGGCCGAGGCGTTGGGTGGAGAAACAGGCCGCTGGGAAAACGGAGCGGGCGGAGGAAATTCGCCCGAGAGGTTTTGGAAATTTAAAACATTTTCCGATTTAAGAAAATCTAGAAATTCAAATAAAATCAAATAAATTCAATTAAATAGCAAATAAATTCAGAAAAATCCCCAAAAAATACAGAAAAATTCCTTGGAGCACAATGAACCCAGCTAAAATTGAAATCTTTAGTTTGATGAATAGTTTAGTCAAATTAAATCCTTTCATTTAATGGAAAATTCAAATTAAGCTAGAATTAATTCAAGAGAAATGCACAAGGCTTATTGTTGAATTCAAACATTCTAAAACTCAAATTTTGGGATGTTACACTTGACTTCCTCCCAGAGCTCGATGGCCCGATCTTCATCTACATTGCAGGCGTAGCCTTCCTTAACGGTTTCAAGATCAAGTCGGGGATAGAGCGACTTGGTGATTGCCAAAGCCTGGCTAGCACCATTGGTCGTTGTCTCCTTCAAGAGTTTTTTGAGCGCCTCGGGGGCTTCCTCCAGTTGAGAGATGACCTAATCCCTGCTGAGTGGCCTCTCACCTCCGGGATGAAGCGAACTCAACAGCGGCTCGGAGGCTTCATGAAGCCTGGCGCAAGACGTCACAAGGGCTTTGACTTTTTCATTAAAAACGGTGTATTGCGCCCGCGTTTTGAGTTTATAATCTGCAAGACAGAGTATTAAGAAGTACCAAGAAAGCAATGAAGACATGGGAGGTCCAAGCTGCCAACCGTGCCTTCTAGCTCCTTCTTCGAAGTTTTAAGTTGCCCCTGGAGCTTTACATTAGCAGAGTCCCGAGCTAACACGATGATAAGAAGATAAAAAACCAGACGATTAAATGAAAGAATGAGATGGTCCGGGAAATATCTACTGCATTTACATCTATCTTCTCTGCCAAGAGTCTCCTTCTCAGCCAGGCGCTGGACCTCCGGATCAAGAGCTCGTAGCTCGGCTGCATGTCCAGCCTTGATCTGCTCCAGTTCAACCAGATATTCCTGGCGCGTCCGGACCTACGGAAGCATCTTTTGGAGGTACTCGGACTTCTTCTTGGAGCGCTCCCCTATTTTCTGTAATCATCACAGGGAAAGGTGACTACGTGCTGACTGACGTAAACAAGAAGACGGCGAGAATAGAGAAAAGTTTACCCGGGCTAGGCGTGCACAAGCAGTGGCATGACTGTAAAAGTCATTCCTCTCCCTCTCCTCCTCCGAGTCGTCTAGGAGCTTCAAGCCGTCCTCCTCATCAACCCACGCAGCTTGCATTATGAGCTAGGGGCGAGCAAGAGTCGACGAAATCCGGGAGATCTCTTCAACCTCGGGGGACGGGCAGGGGATGGACTCCTGAGCAGCAGAGCCTAATACTGAAGCACGAGGCGTCGGCGAAGGCGGCTGAGGCTCGGGGGGCGCTCTTGTGTCCTCGAGCGAAGCCCCCTCAACCGAGAGTTGAACCTCCGTGGGCCCAGCCTCTTCAGGAGCCCTAGACGGTGTCTCGATGGGAGCATCAAGTGAAGGATTCCTACGAGAAGATCTGTCAGTAAACAAGCCGGCGAAACGCGTCAAATAAGAGTCGATAGAGTAACAAACCTGTCGGACTTCTTCATCCTCATCGGGGGCTTCTTTCGAGTGGCCGAGCCGCTCCCGGAGGAACCACTCGGGGCTCCACCGACCGGTATGCTGGGCTCCTCTCGACTGCCAGAGTCCTTCGAAGTTGGACTCAGCCGGGTAGCGGGCTCACTAGAAAGGGGAGCCGAAGGCACCGGGGCTCGTGCTGACGGTTCCTGGATCTTGGGACCACCAGTCGGGCGTCGGAGCTTCGTAGGATCCTTGGCCATAGTTTTCTTCCCCTTCTTGGCGGCGGGATCTCCCGCAGGAGAGCTCGCTGGCCGCTTCGGGGAATCGCCTATACGAGTGGGCATTTTCGGAAGAGGTGCGTCGCTAAAGAAAGCCACTCGATCCTGGAAAGGAAGATTAAAAGTTAGAAGTCATTCAAGAGACGGATGTAAAAATCTATCGGCAAAACTTTCTCACCTCAGGAGGAGGATTCGATGCAGAAGGCCTTGGGGCATCCGTGGGCATCTCGACGGGATAAAAATCGTCTACTCGAGCAAAAATTTGCTCTTTCGTTATTAAATCGGACAATTCCCTGGTCGGATCGTCCCTTCCCTCAAACTGATACCCCAGATGGTCGCGCTCCTTCAGGGGCTGAATCCGATGAGCAATGAAGTGAAGGGCCGGACCAACCCCTGTGAGGCCCCCTTCCTTTAATTTGCCAATGAAAACCAAGAGGTCTTGCCTCGCAGCGCCACCGATGTAAGACCAAGAGAGGACACCTTGGTGGCGCCGATGAAAGAAGGAGAGCTGGATCAGATTGGCACAATAAAACCACTCTTGGTGCCAGCCTTTATTCGAAGACTTGAAAGGAATAGCAAAGTATGATTTCTTTAGCCCCGGTTTGAATCCGGCTCCCCCAATTACCTTGGGGTCACTTTTTGAGGGATAGGGCTTCAGAAGGTAAAAATGGTGGAAAAGATCAAAATAAGGACGGATGCCCAAGAAAGCTTCGCAAAGGTGAATAAAGATAGAGATTAGCAAATAGAGTTGGGATTCAAGTTCACCAACTCGATGCCATAGAAGAAGAGAAGGCCGCGGAGAAAAGCGCAGGCCGGAAGACCCAGCCCGCGCTGGAAGAAAGACTCAAATACCACGACTTCTTCAGGACGAGGAGTGGGGATGGATTCACCAGCAGCCAGCCGAGCGGAGATCAAAGCCAAATCTGGGAGAACCCCGTCATTCATCATGGACTGCAGTTTCTCCTCTGTCGTGATCGAGGTCGTTCAATCCTGGGGCGAAGGCTGCGAGGAGGAGTCCTTGGAAGGAGGAGAAGACATCTTCGAAGGAGATCAATGGTGGCGCGAAAATGCGGGCGCAGCAGCGGATAACCCTAGCGGCGGAGAAATCGAAGAGACAAGGAAGCAGAAGGGGCAAGAGTGTGCGGTGGAAAGAATGAACTGTCGGGCGATGCATGGCCTAGCTTTTAAAGGGGGGAAATTAGGTTTTCACCGAATCGGCGGGAAAAAGATTGAGAAACGCCTCGCCCTTCCTTATGCTTCATAATGATTTGACTGGCCCGACGTTCTGACTTACAGAGACAGTCGTGGTTTGACCAAGTCATATTTGGGATACGTTGCACCCCACGATGGGATGTTTAACCGCTTATCGTGCTAAGCGGGACGTGGATATCCTCCAATTCGGATAAAAAATATATCTTCTTGTGATATGCCCCACGCTGGGTCGCTAGGTGGTTACCGCATGACGGAATCATATATCACGAGATGAGCCTAAATGGGTATGACTCCAATGGTATGCCCCATGAGGGTCGAAAAGCTGTGCGTCATAATAAACGAGTACAGATATCGTTCGGATTAATCTCGATGTGTCCCGAGTCAGACCAGAGTCATATCCTACATCAGTCGGGTTTGGGCATCACTTGGCCATGAGCCAAGAAGTCCTTGATATGTCCCAAGATGGACCAGAGCTATATCCTACATCAGTCGGGTATAGGTATCACTCGGCCAAGAGCCACGTATGTATGGTACGCTCCAAGTTGAGCCTAAGCTATATCCTACACCAGTCGGGTTTGGGTATCACTCGACCAAGAGCCACGTAAGCATGGTGCGCTCCAAGACGAGCCTAAGCTATATCCTACAGCAGTCGGATATAGGCATCATTCGGCCATGAGCCATGAAAATCCTGATATGCCTCAGGTCAGGCTTAAGCTATATCCTACAACAATCGGACATGGGTGTCGTTCAGCCAAGAGCCACGTGTGAAGCTAATATGTCCCGAGGTTTGGACCTAAGGATGTATCCTACGACGATCGGATATGGATGTCGCTCGACCAAAGAGACATGCAAGCTTCGATGTACCCCAAGTTGGGTCAGAGCCAAGACAAATGACAATCATGAAGGATACTTGAAAAAGGTAATTCTTTATTATATTATATTTACGGGGGCCCTAAACCTCACCCCGGCGCACGCGGCCGAGCGCCTCCACAAGAGCCTCCCTGGCTCTGTAAAGGGCGGGGAAGATCTCCAGGAGGGTGTCGACGGCGACGCGGTCGAGGGCGGCGGCTTTATCTTCCGCCCACTCCGCCATAGCGAGGTCGAAAAGCGCCCACAACTCAAAGCAATCGAAGGACCTTGGTTGGCCATGGAGATCTCTCCAAAAAGAGGTGGAGCTCAGAGCAAGAGAATGGAGAACTAAGCACGAAGGAATGCATTTTACAAGAGTTGGTTCGCCTTTTATAGCCGGTACAGTGAGGATGAAGTAAATGCATCAGAAGCCGAGGAGATTTGGAGTTAATATAGTTTCAGAAGCCAAAGAGGTTTTCGGAATTTGGGTTGACATAGAAAACCAGAACAACCTTAAAGACTGTTCGGTGTTTATCCACGAAGAGAAAGGATATTAAAGCTTCTCCTCGAGCGGGAAGAAGTATTCAATCCACAACTGAAATATGGGTCAGGTCCACGAAGCCGCTCGCGACAAACACGTCTGACAGAAGATTATACCCAGTTTAAGTAAAAAATCAAGGGTTATATTCGAGTCCTTCATAATCCACTTGCTGCAAGAAGAAGCTGAAAAAGAAAAAACCAGTCGGAAGTCTACGCGGGAAGCTTAGAACAATGATTCAAGTCGAGACCCGGAAAGAGACGTAGCAACCGGATCATGAATCACTCGGGGGCTACTGTGGAATATATGAAACCAGGTATCTTCATGGTCGGCCCAGCATCGCCTGAAGAGAAGACAAGCCCAAGCAGAAGGCCCAAAGGATAAGCCCCACGCCAAGCCTTGCTGCCGTACGGAAAGGGGGCACATCCTATTGAAAGTTGTATGTATATTTAGATATAAAAGATACGGTCATAATCCGAGTCGTTAATAGGGTAGATAAAGATGTAAACTCTATCCTGTATCCGACTAGAATCTAGTAACCGATCGAAATCTCCTAACCGATCGGGACTGTGTAAGCCGCCCCACCCCCGCTATATAAGGGAGAGGGCGGGCAACAACATAGGCATCGAGCAATCGCCTCAACACACACATATTGCTTTTCCCCTAGAGCACGTTGCGCTTTGAGAGATCTTAGATCCAAGAGATCCATATAATCCCAACACACAGGATTAGGGTATTATCTCCTCCGCGAGAGTCTGAACCTGTCTAAACCCCTGTCTTGTGTGACCTTCGAGTTTGAGATCTAGCGCCTGCCCCATAAATTTATTGCCGACTACAAAAGTCGACACATACCGTTGGACAAATGTGTGGCTATGGCGACATACTTCCCCTTAACTACACACTCAGTTTGGTTATCCTCCTAAGGCACCAATGTTAAGACTTGGTAACTTACTTAGTTAGGTTTGTCCCATTCCAGATATGTGGTTGCATGATTAGCCCAGTTCAATGGCTTACAAGGTTAAGTCCTTAATTGACCAAGGAAAGATTTCCAATCACTCATAACAACCACGTCACATTCACTCGTATATATTATCATGTCAACCTAATGCCACTAAGGCCTACCATAACTCACAGTCTCTTGCCACTAGCCCAGTCTAAATCATGTACCACCCCAGTTGATTATCATACAACACATGCCATCAACAACTCAACATTATTGTGTGACAGCACATGACACACTCATTCATAAACATGTTCCATATTCTATTAGTCAAATTGAATTTTCACATCCAAAAGACATAGTTGTAACGTGGCATGGTAAGCAAACTATTTAAGATCTAACTAACCCACGTTGGCATCTATTAGCAACCAACTAATATTGAACCATCCTAGGGTGACATATAATAATGGCAAACAAATGACAAGGTATGTATACTTCAATTGGGTATAATAACTAGATCCCAAACTATTTTGAAAAAATTCTAGGTACAAAATAGAATGCAATAATTTAAATCAATATAGCATTTGCAAAACTTGGTTCAATATGATCAAAGCAAAACTTACCTTGGAATAGCTCCTAGTCTTGGTCTTCAGCTTGATCTTGAGTCAACGCTTCTCCCTCGAACGATCCCAAAACTTTGACTTCTATGCGAATCGAGACAAAAACTACAAATAAATACAAAATAGAAAGCAAACAAACTCTAAAAATGAAATATAATTCTCTATTAAATAAATCTTAATTTTACAATTTTTTGGAAACTTGAATCGTCTCAATCAGAGCTCGTATGAGAAAGAACGGACTCTCAAAAGATTCAAAGAAAAGAAAAACCAGAAAAAGAATAAAACTGAATTTCCCGATTTATTTTTCTATTGAAAAATCAACTTACGACATTAGCTATCATCAGCAGCCTATTTTCCGGAATTAAAATAAATCAAAAAATCCCACTAGAGGTTGACATGTGGGCCGCATGCTCGGTGGACGGGATCCACAGCAAACCCTAGCCCATCATAGACTTGGTTCACCGCACCATTCGACCGACAAGTAGGTCCACTTGGCTGACGTGGCCGTGCTGATGGGCGTCCCAACTTGGCTGCCACATAGTGAAATGCAGTGACACATTGATCCTTCGACTTCTGGATCAGTCTAATCAACACCTTGATCGGTCCAAACAGTTGTCCTCGAGGAACACCCAATATAGCAGCGTCTTTATCGGTATCCACACATCTGGGGTTGGAACACGGAGCGCCGGGGTGCTAGCACCGTACGCACGACAGAGATGGTGGAGGACGCCTAGGGTTTCAGTGATGGTGCAACTCTTGCATACAACTTCTGCCTGAAACCCTAAGCCTACGTCCCTCTTTTATAGCCCTGGTGGAATCCAATCTTTGGGCCTAATCTGAGTCCATATTCAATTCAGCCCATTAGAAATGGATCCAATCCAAACTCTGATAACCGATTATAACTATTCTAAACCCCTTAAGTGTATGACCCTATAGATTCATGTATATTTGGACATGACTTATAAACACATTTCCGATCAATACTTGATAGCGGTCCCTAGTAGTACATATCGATTCCTAAATATTCATAAAGTATCGAACGAACCTACTATAGTGTTGTGTTATCCTATGACAGCTTGATCCATTCACTCATACCATAGTAGATTAATTTATCTAGATTGACTCTCAATCACATTCAGTATGGCCATGCACTTTCTTAATCCATCTACCTCGAGGGGCCTAGAGATATCTCTTCGTTATATAGAAGGGGCAAATTCCATCTTGATCATTCATGTACCTCAATATGTTTCGTGGTAAATATGAAACTACCTTTATTACTACCTGTTTAAAGAGTAGCATTTGGCACCCGAATTTTTTTCTTTAATATTTATTTTTATTCTTTTTTTCAAAACTATGCGTCGGAATTAAAAAAATACAAAAATACCCTCCGGTCGCCCGTGTATGGGGCGATCGCCCCATACACGGGCGATAGCTCCCTCGCCGTTTGCTGCCGTTGGTTGCCGTCGGTGTGGGCCCCTGTCTCCGAGACAGGCATGAGGGTTGCTGAGCGATTTTTTTAGTATTTTTGTAATTACTATATGCCTTTTAATATGAACCCCATAACTTTTGCTAGAGTGTCCAAATGAAATGGAACTTGTTTCTAAATTTAAATTTTGGAATGAGGAATTAGATTGTAAAATAAAAATTTATGTGTTGTTTGAGAAAAATAATTTTATTTGAGTTGAATGCTAGGCTCTAACTATGGATTGTGAAGGAATTACAATGTGTGTTGATCCATAAATCATGAAATAAATGGAATAAGTTACTACAACCTTATGCACTTCATTTTGCAAAATATTTAAATATGATTGCATTTTGAATCAAAGATGGCTAGTTTAAACCCTTTAAAACATTCATTGTTCAAGTAGTTAGAATAATGTCTAAAGGACCTCAAAACTTGACAGAATCGGTTTGTTGCATTCTTGGGCTTGCATAGGTTACAATTATGTAAAAATATTTAGATGTCACTTTAGGTTGCACTATTTTATTGTTGTCAGAACATGCAATCGGTAAAACATAAAAATGGCGTATCTTCGCAAACGAGGTCAAACTCGATGAAATCAAATCTGATGAACTTAAAATGCTACAACCTATCTTGATGGACAAAAATAACATCATTTGGGACAACTGGGGTAGTAGGACATATACGAGCCCTTCGGACAGTGAGCATACACTTGAAGGTTAGGTTGCACTCTTTATTAGGACTTAAAACTGAAAGGAGTACCACGAACAAAGAAAACCAAAGTTAACACGGGACGCCTCTCGAGTGCTTCGAGGCCACTTCCCATTTGCCCATGCCTCCGGCGGGGCTTCTCTGGCACGCCGCGCCCTCTCTCGTTTCCTCTCTCTCTCGGCCTCCTTCTCCTCCGCTTCCTTCCTACATGCCTCCTCGCGTGCGACATCGCGTTGTTCTTGAAGCGCCGCGTGAACTCATCCTGCCGGTTGGCTTGGTCAAGAAACCGTTGGTCCTCGGGTTGATCTCCGTATCAAACCATCGCTCAAATTCACACGATGGCGGAGGTAGCGCATGAAGCGTAAATTAGCAAAGTTTCATTCACAAATATTATGTAACCCGCACGATTGTTACCATGCGGCGATCCTTGAGCTCTTCTCCGTGGATCGAAGGCGTGGTGCGGCACTTCCAATACCTCCTCTTCCAAGTTGAAATTTCCCAAGAGCGGACAAGCTCGCAAAGATCTCCGCACATACAAAGTGCTCTGACTCCACGAGGTAGAAAGAGATCTTGGTACACTAAATTGCGCGGGCATGCACTTGCTTCTTCCTTTGCCTTCCCCTTTGCACTTGCACGCCTCGGCATTTTCGATTGATCATGAATTTTTTTCCTCACCCCTCTATTCTTTCTTCCTCTATTCTTTGCGAGACCGCTTGTGAGAACGAATGTTATAAAGGGCAGATATCGCCCGGGTATGGAGCGATCGCCTCATATTAGGGCGATCGCCCCATATTAGGGCGATCACCCCGACTAGAGGCGATAGGTGCACCGAGACGTTGGTGTGTTGTCACGTAGTGTGGCATAGGCAAGCAATGCATACATGAATTTGAACAATTTAAAGTGATAAGGCTGTCATCTTACTAACTCGGAGAGTTACACAATATGCTGCTAAACGTAAAGCCATTACAAAAATACATCCGTGCAACAAGTCAATCATGGCCACGCTTCCTGATCTAGCCCGTGGGGTAGGTGAGTGGCGACGGCGGACGGACATCCCTCCTAGGCCGGCCCTGCGGCGCAGGCGTAGAGTAGTGTGGCGGCGACGAGGGCGTGTCCTGTGGCGGCGCCTCAGAGCCGAGAGGGATCGAGGTAGTCGGTCGAAGGTACTCCTCGTGTCGAACTCATCGCCCGCTGTGGTCGTCGAAACCACCATGGGGTCCTGCTGGGGCGCGAGACGACGAGAGAGCCTCCGCAGCCCACTGTCCCCACTACTGCTGCGTGGGAGCGTAGCGAGGAACCGGCGGGGTAGGGCGAGACGCGGAAGGAGCCTCCTTAGCCCACTGTCCCCCTGCAGCTGCGTGGGAGCGTGACGAGGCACCGACGGGGTAGGGCGAGGTGCTGGGGCGTAGGGACGTGGTGTGCTGCGTCCGCCGACGTCTCCGCGCCCCCGGCAGGTGGCCAAGCGAGCCAACCGCCTCATCCTATCGAGGACCCGAGCCCAAGCTGTCTCGGACTCGGTGGTGGTCACCTGTATGCCCCCCCGTAGGCGCGTCAACATGGACACAGCCTCCACCTCAATCTCCCCCATGAGCTGAGTCTGCATGTAACGTCAGATTGTTATTACGTAATTTACATGAAAAAGATGTGCCCATGTAGCTTCAATTGTGACAATTACCGAGGCGTTGTCCCTCTGGGACATCTGTGAAGGGTACGAGTCCGCTACCGATGCTCGTCATGCGACGTCACGGTCCGTGTGTACCCCACCCGAGGCGAGTCTTGTGGGCGAACCACTCCATGTCTTGATCGTACATGTCATGGTCGTCTGGCGGTCTCGATGACCCTCTCGTCGAGTGCGGTGTCCCTTGCCTGACGCCCATGGTGCATCTACGCTGCTTGTGCCCAGTGCCCACTGCAGCACCTATCCGGGTCATCCTGCAATGCAAAAACAGTAAGTACACACCACATTCATTTCGCAAAGATGCGGAGTAGTAGGATCAGGGCAAGTACCTGTGAGCGCCACGTGCGACAGCGTGGCGAGGCAGCAAGGGAAAGGATCGAGCAGCCGAATCGCGCAAAGACTCGGTCGCGGGAGTACTCCTCGACACACAGGTCAAAGTCGAGAACCTTACGGGTGAGCCAGAAGGCCTCATCTCGCGTGCAAAGCACGGAGACCCCACCAGGTGCTCGGGCGTGGACGTCGTACGCGGTGTATGGCGTCCACCGCACGTCCTCGTCGTGGAGGCGGTCGAACTCCCGAACGAACTCCAGGTAGGACCTCCTCACCTATCGGTGCACGTACCTCCGCTGCGAGGAAATAAGAAATGGCGAAGGTTATTCAAGTGCGTTAGTGGGGAAAAAGATACTAGGAGCATACTCGCTGCCGGACCAGTGGTGGCCCATGGTGGGCGATCCACCGGTCGTCTCCGTAAAGGTCACGAAGTGCGGTGTCGTGTCAACAACGAGTTCTGCCGGCGGAGAAGCACTCCCGGGACCACAAGCGGAGGAGTAGGGCGCAACGACATCGTCGCGTCGTGCTCGCCCAGAGACGGCGTCGCCTGCACCTTTGTGCGTCGCCGCAAGCACGGTGAGGCCCACGAGCACTTCATCATCCATTTACAAGGGGAGTTAAGCGTGCTCGCCGAGGCGAGATTGGAACCGGAGTGTGTTACCTCATCCACCGGGTGTCGGCGATGTCTTTGGGCGTACTCGATCGGTGGCGATCCACCGTGTTCCGTGGGAGGGCGGGAATATCACCCAACCGAACAACAACAGGAGGTATGCCTCCAAGTGGCGGGCCACGTCCGCCGCCTCCGCGTGCGGGTGGAGAAGCTGAGCCTGCAGCGTTCACAACAAACATTATCAGCAACTTAGCACTTCTCTTTTAATTCTCAAAAAAAGAGGTACTCACCGTGAACTGAAGCAGCCACGCCTTCGTCGGTCCGTGGCTCTCACCCTCCCTAAGGGGCTGGTAGGGGGCTGCCCGGGGGTGCCGCTGCACCGCGGTGAAACGTGCGGACAACTCGGCGTGCCACGTGACGGAGGCGTCGTGCGGCACATCGCCGGACCCGCATGGGGAGGCCTAAGAGGTGCGACACGTCTGCGGCGTCGGAGCCATCTCTCCGCGCGGAAGGTGGAGCGTGTGCGTCTCGGTCTCCACCGGTCCACGAGTGCGGCGGCATAGACCGGTCGTACGAGGCTGCGGGACCTCCTTGCCCGCTAAGGCGATCACTGCTCCACCATCCTACAAAGAGGAAGTAAGCCACCGCCGCAACTTTGCATGTAGTGCATTGCGTCGTTAGAATTGCATTCACGGTAAGTACATGTACGTAAAAGAGTGCAAGCGTTGGCGACTTACCGTGGAACCCGGCGTGGGTCGATCGAAGCGGCTCGTTGGGCACCCGAGGTCGGAGTGTCCCTAGCTCTCGGTTCTCTCTGCGGAGTACCTAGACCGGTGGGTCGCCGGACGGTCACGTCCCAGCACTCGAGGGCAAGGTCGCGCCATCGTGGCCTGTTACAAAGCAAATACAACAAATTTGTCAGTAATTACATGTGCACACAAAATGAAATGCGAAATAACTATTGTACCATACTCAACAAACAATACAACGAAGTGTAGAGAGCCAAAAAAAATCTCATATTACAAACATACAAAAGACAAAGACATGTTCGACGAGGCACACAACGCCGAGACTTACATTATCCTCGTAGCTATTAATTGGTACATCGGAGAATTACATGATGCGAACAACTTACTAGTACATTGAAAATTACATCGAACATTACAACTTACATTACAACTTACCGGTCCATTGAAAAATACAAGATGGGAACAACATGGAAAATTACATTATCCGCGGTTGCGACGCGCCTCGGACTCGTCCATATCGTTCCGAATGCGCCTTGTCCTTCGACGCCCGACCTTCATCTTCAACATTCGGATGTCCGGTACCCACCAATGGTCCGGAGGGGGGGCTGTTGTCAACGATCCATCCACTCGGTACCCGTACACCTCGTGATGCCACGTGTTGAGAATGCTCTGCTTGTAGTAGTACGGGGAGATGAACGGACGACAGGATTGATGCGTCTCGGCTGCTGCGACAATGATGTGCGAGCACGGCAAGTGCAGCAGGCGTGGTTTCTGGCAGGAGCACTCGCACTCAGCTGCTCGGAGTATGCACAGATGGGAAGTCCTCTCCCGGTGGGCACCCCTAGGACCTTGGTCACCGCAGTGCACGTGGTATCTCCGTTCCACGCCACTCTCCGGTGTCACCCGATGTGTCTGCGCCTTCCTTGTTTTCTTAGACATGTAAGTAGATACAACAGTTGAGTACGACAGCCGATTGTCCGACATACATGATGTGGAGGTCTTGTATCGCTCGATGAAATATCTCTGTGTCCCTAGTAAGACACCTTCAACTATACCCACCAATGGAAGGCATCTGGTGCCTTTCATTACCCAGTTGTAAATCTCCGCCAGGTTTGTTGTCATGATCCCATAACACGAGCCGCCCTCATCATGCAGAAGGGACCATTTCTCCAAAGGCTCATGTCGTATCCAATCGGTGAAACTCTTTATCTTTGGTACCCGCCTACGCCGAGGTTTGGGAAGTGCATCGGCAGCGCACACAAGGCTGTGGGGTCCTCTCCTTGCTCATGGTACACCATCGGGTTCCTTGATGAACTAGCGGTACCTCTGGGATCCATTGATTGCTTCTTCGTTAGTTCGTCCAACGTCCTCCAAAGCGCATCGAACTTCCTCCATTGGTTCTGTTTGCATAGGCGCTTGAACATGTTCATAAGCTCCTTGTTCCTGAACTAACAGAAAAAATTGGCACCCATGTGCCTCATGCACCACCGCTCCTCGTGTGCCGCCGTTCTTCGCTCCCACGACGACGGACCCTTGTTGCATATCCACGATCGCCCTTAGCAGACCACGCATGTCGGTCATGGATGACACAAACATCGTGCTGTCAAGAACAACCGCCGACTTCACTCTTTCAAGGAACGATTACCAGCTCTCCGTGTTTCCCTCTACACGAATGCCAATGCAACCGTAGAACTCGTTGTTGGCATCCACCGCGATCGCATTAGAATCGCCCTTGTACTTCCCGTGAGGAATGTGCCGTCCATGCAAAGGCCAGGCGGCGATGCGTTTAACGCATTTATGCATGCGCCCAGGCGAAGAATGCACGTTGCAATACCCACTTACCGGCGCACACACCACCCGTAGGAAACTCCGCAAGGTCGACGGATGTACCGGGGTTCCTACGATGCGATTACCACGAGCAAGTGGGAATATTCTCGTCTGAAGCCTCGTGACGTCCCGAACCGTATTTCCGAGCTGTCCTTTTGCTCTCCATGCCTTTGCGTAGCTAATCTTATATTGAAACCTCTCCTCCACGGCCGTGATAATAGATCGAGGTGCGGATGGGGATTGTCCACGATCGACCATAAAACACATTTGCCACCCAAGTGGACGACAGATTGCGTGTCTCTCGCTCCGCTTCTTCCACCGCATGATTATGCTCAATCACTATGTAGCATTTCCGGTAGTCCTTCCACTTCCTGGTATGCATGCACCGCCATGGGCACGAATCAACTACGCATTTCACGTCGTAGTCCTTCTTCTTTGGACTTCACTACTGAATTGCCGCGAGAGACATTGCCCAAGACTTCACCGCATCCATCACAGACCTCCTTGTCTTTATATATGGCCCCCTCCGTCACCTCGTTCTCACGATACTCCCATGCATCAATGTTCCCTTCATTCATTGTTAGGTCTTGAAATTGTAATTGGTCCACGCACGAGGATAGGCACCTCGTGAGCGTTGTCCTCCTCGTCAGTGCTCACCATCGGGGACTTCCTCATCCGCACGGTCCTCCTCTTCCATCAGTCAACAATGTCCTCCACCTCCTCCCCTCGTCGGCCACCCCTCGTGCCTCCACCGTGTCTCCTCGCCCCGGTCCCTTCGCCACCGGTCTCGTGCTCCTCATCTCGGGCTCCTCGCCGCCTTCCTCTTCGCATCCTTCTACATTTGATGTCCCCTCCCGTAATGTCCACCTTGACATCACGAACTTGCGACACCGATGGAGCTACGGGTAGCATGTACCAACAACATGAGCGGCCAACCCCGCTCTCTGCAAAACCAACATAACTCCTCCATGTTGACGTCGAGTTAATAGGAATCAACTCTCCGTAAAAGCGGTCTTGCGCTCGGCTCACTCTCGCTCCGAGCCGCAACCAACACTCTAGGCATCCAAACTGAACATCCGAGACATCCACTCCAACAAACCCCTGTATGTCCTATCGCTCGGTCTACATATGCCCCGTACGACTCTTGAAAATGATGATAAATCCACCCCATCCGCCCCCTGTGCTTCTCCCCATCTCCATAAAATATTTGGAAATACAATTTCTCCGACATGCTTTAACGTCCAAAGCGAAAAATATTACTCTAAAATACAATCTACAAGCGTTACATTGATCGTACTACAAAATACGACTATGAATAAGTGATTCGACTAGCCTACTATACGGCCTAATATTCAATTTCTACTACATTACATTTGTATATATTGCCTAATACATTATTTACATAATAAAATTAGTAATACACGACCCTACTAAATTAAATTCATACCACATTACATTTGTATATATATTGCCTAATACATTATTTGCATAACAAAATTACTAATACACAACCCTACTAAATTAAATTCAAATATTGTCTAATATTTCTCTTGTATAAATTTCTACATCTTGAATACTACATTAAATTTGCACATCTTGACATACTAAATTAAATTTGTAAATACTACATACTACATTAAAGTTTTGAATATTAACTGCTATATTAAATTTCTAAACAATACATAATCCTAAAATTTCTAAATACTACAACAAATTCCTAAAAATTAAATGCTACATTAAATTTTAAATACTGCATAACCTAACAAAAATTCCTACATTTACCTCTACAAAAAATTGCTAAATTAACTCTACAATAAAATTCAAAAATTTACCTAAATTTCTCGGCTCCTTCTCTTCTTCTTCTCTTCCTCTTCTCCTTTCTTCTCCCTCCTTTTTCTCATTGCACGCTCGGCTCCCCTCTCTTCATTTCTGCTTGACCGAGCGGCGTTGAGGCGCTTTATACGACCTGTCGCCTATATGGGCGATCGCCATCTGAGGCGATAGGGGGCCCACACTCGCGCCGTTAATGCACTAGCCGTTACTGGCAACGGGAGGCGCTGCTATCGCCCGTGTATGGGGCGATCGCCCCATACACGGGCGACCGGAGGGTATTTTTGTAATTTTTTAATTCCGACGCATAGTTTTGAAAAAAAGAATAAAAATAAATATTAAAGAAAAAAAATTCTTTGGCACCCTCTAAGTAAGTCATTACACATCTAGGAAACAAATAACGATCCCAGGTCTAAGGATCATATATACGCTACGTATGAGACCAACTAATAACACATAAAAATATATAACAATTCTCGCAGTGTCTCACATGGGTCTATCCAACGCATGTTCTCCAACATGTGACCACATTATTGATTAGATATCTCTATATCTTTATGACCCATGAAACATGGTCATCAATCAATACATGTGCTGATCTATGAAACATAATCGTCCTATATTATGATAATCGATCAGAAATGACTTGAATAACATCAATATATGAAAAGAGTTGTACGAACAAAAATCATAAATAATAGTATTAAATTAATTTGAGCCAAAAATTGGGATGTTACATATACAAATGTTGGTGATTTGTCTGATACCCACAGTGCCAAATCTCAAACTGGGTTTGTGTTTTTTTGCGATGGTACAGCTGTTTCTTGGCGGTCTTTTAAGTAGACCTTGGTAGCTACTTTCACTAACAATTCAGAGATTATAGTATTATAGGAAGTCTCACGTGAATATGTTTGGTTGAGACATGTAATTAGAGATATCTAGAAGTCATGTGGCATTAATATTATTGATACCCCTCTAATTATCTATAAAGATAATGCTGCTTGTGTTGCACAAATTCAAATGGGTTATGTTAAAAATAATATCATGAAGCATATTGCCTCTAAACTTTTCTATCCTCCTGAACTCCAGAAAAATGGTGAGGTAAAGATCCTACAAATTAATTCATGTAAAAATCTAGCAAATTTATTCACTAAATCTTTCGTGGTGTTGGAATGGACGACTTAGAGGTATGCAGAGTTTAGAGGGAGTAAATCCCTGTAATATGACCTTAGTATGATCATGAAGATACTGCTTTAATTCAGAAGATTATAAGTTGCACTCTTTTTCTCTGGGTGAATTTTTTCTCAAGTTTTCTCGTATGAAGGTCTTTAATAAAGCAACAAGTGTAACACAATATGCGAGTGCAATGTACTCTTTTCTCCATCCCTTTTTCCCACTACGTTTTTGGGAGGAGTTTTTGATGAGACATATGTATTATGCAATATTCTCCTAAGGGGAGTGTTGAGATATAGCATGACTCTTCATCTCGGTTGTTCAAATATGATGAGGCTCTATCTCTTTGTGAACGAATCCGAATTCATCTTTAATGGGTTTTTACTATAAATATAACACCCATTGTAAAAAAATCAATCTAATAAAAAGAGGAGAGTTTTGTCTCTTTATATCTTGTACGCTCTTCGTGATTTTTGGCTATTCAATCGGCGTATTGTATTTGATCTACGGAAGTTGTTATTGTTTTACCACCAGGGTAAGTAAATATAACAAAACCCTCATGTTTCGACGACAAAAGAAATATGATCATTCCCCATTGATGTTGTACGAGTAGAGAGAAGTAGCCTGCTCAGTGGAACCTCTCGTTTTGACCAAATTATGGGTATAGTACACTACTACATAATGTTACATCACTATCACTTCATCTGTGTCGGTTCTTAAGTTTTTAGGAAAAAATGATTGTGATAGATGACTTAGGAGAGGCATTAGTAATAATCACTATCGGTTCTCAGGTTAGAAGTGATTGTGATGTAGCACTTGGAACATCACAATCGGTTCTTATGCGAGAAGTGATAGTAATGTGCATTATCATCACTATCGGTTTCCACATAAAAAAGTGATAGTGATGAGCACGTACACATCACTATCGGTTCTTATGTGAGAAGCGATAGTGATGAGAATGCACATCACTATCGCTTCTCACAAAAGAAGCGATAGTGATGAAACGTGTTCATCACTATCGCTTCTTTTGTGAGAAGCGATAGTGATGTGCATTATCATCACTATCGCTTCTCACATAAGAACCGATAGTGATGTGTACGTGCTCATCACTATCACTTTTTATGAGGAAACCGATAGTGACTATAATGCACATCACTATCACTTCTCGCATAAGAACCGACTGTGATGTGCATGATCACATCACTATCGCTTCTCGCATAAGAACTAACTGTGATGTGCATGATCGCATCACTATCGCTTTTTATATGAGAGCCGATAGTTATGTGCCTCGTTAGGTTATTTATACCACTCGAGCTGGACTCTTCTCTGTTATTGTTCCAGAGGAGATTTCTCTGCCGCCACTCGAAAAAATAGCTCATATTCTGTGGTTGGAAGCAATACTTGGGTGAGAAAATTTGAAATCCTCAAGGGTGGGTGTTAAGAGGGTAAATTTGAAGCCCTAACTTGAGGAGATTTCCCCTCATTTTGCATAATTTGCTGTTTTCTTCAAAATGTGAGCATTCCTTCAAACCCCTTTAATTTTGCACTATGTAATTTTGATATGTCGCGAAGAAAGTTTAGATTGCACTAGTATTGTGTATGTCCTATCAGATTTCACACCATTTATTTTACAAGCACACATGTATTTAATTATCTTAATTTCTAGTGCTTTGATATTAATATGGAATTATTATTGCTGTCACCTGATGAATGTTAGAGTTTAGGCTGCGGAACCTACGTCTCCCGTTCGAGGATGCTTGTTTATAAATATACCGAACGAAATGGCATATTTATAAGCGAGCAGCCTCGAATTGTCCACGTTCTTTAGACAGTTCGAGGATATGTGCTTTGGGCAAGTTCCTGAGCTGTGTTGTACAACTGCAGAGTAGATTTTGGTAGCGTCTCCCTGGTATTCTCCATATACACACCCCTCTTGACATGTTGTCGAGACGTGTATATGGAGAATAGCGGGGAGATGCTGCCGAAATTTTCTCTGGAGTTGTACAACGGCTTACGAACTTGTCCGAACCACATATCCTCGAATGGGATTAGGACCAAACCTATTTAAAGATTAGGAGTCATCGTTGGTACCCTTGTTTTGTTTCGTTGTAGTCAAAAGATTTGTAAGCTACTGCACTATATAATTAGATTGTTTAATATCATTGTTCATGTTAAAAATGTATGTCTCCTATCTAGGAAATTGGAAGCTCTAAACCAGGGAAGAATCTAGGTATCGATCGGGAGTACATATTTCATATATCTTGCAGGAAATTGTCCTCTATTTTGCAAAGGTAATATTAGCGAAATGATGTCTCAATATTTCAAATAGGTAGCTTCTTCGTCGCTTCAGTTTTTGCTTAATTTATTGTGTGAAGTTTAATTGCAGATGAACCGTAAGGAATGGATGTATGACAAAAGTCGTGTGAGTGCTGAATTTCAGAGGGGTGTTAAGGAGTTCAAAAGAGTTGCCGAAGAGGACATGGTGAGGAGGGGTTTAAGCTTCATATATTGTCCTTGCATTGATTGCACCAATCTGAGAAGATTTGACAACTCAGCTCAAATTGAGGACCACCTGATTCGACGTGGCTTCGTGAGGAATTACACGTGTTGGATCCATCACGGGGAGACAAGTAGTACCCTGCCGGTATGCAACGAAGACACGGTGGAATCGGATAATGAGTTGCAGTTTGATATGTTTGAGGAGGAGAATTTGGAGCAAATGTTGCGGGATGTAGAGGGTAATTACACGGAAAGAGAGTTTGGAAATTTTAAAAGCTTGATGGAAGACGATGCCAAACCACTGTTCACAGGTTGCAAAGCAGAATACACCAAGTTGGGTTCGGTCCTTGCATTGTTCGAACTGAAGGCAAAACACCGTTGGACAGATACAAGTTTCAATGCACTTCTAGTTCTTCTATCGGATCTGCTTCCGGAGGGAAACGAGTTGCCAACAAGCATTTATGAAGCGAAGAAGCTATTGTGTCCCATGGGAATGGAAATAGAAAGGATACATGCATGTCCGAATGATTGCATCTTGTACCGTAACGCACATCAGGAGCTGCACATTTGTCCAGTTTGCGGTGTAGCTCGGTACAAACAAAAGGAGAAGCGTAACGACAAGAAGCGTAAGAGCCGGGGCAACGACGGTGAAGAGGTCACTAAAGGTGCACCTGCCAAGGTATTGTGGTACTTGCCCATCATTCCCCGTCTGGAGCGGTTGTTTGCAAATCCTAGAGAGGTAAAATTGTTGCGTTGGCATTATGAGTCTCGAAAGGAAGATGGCAAGCTAAGACACCCTGCTGATTCGGCTCAATGGAGAAACATCGATTGGAAACATGAGGAGTTTGGTGCCGAAATGAGGAACATAAGATTTGGGTTGAGTACCGATGGAATGAATCCATTTGGTAACATGAGCGATCGTCACAAAGACGTGGCGATTCATTGTGTATCTACAACCTCCTCCTTGGTTGTGCATGAAGCGGAAGTATATCATGATGTCATTGCTAATCTCAGGACCCAAACAGCCGGGAAATGATATTGAAGTATACCTTGCACCACTGATCGAGGATTTGGTAAAATTGTGGAATGAGGGGGTCGTGGTGTGGGATGCGTACAAAAAAGAGCATTTCACCCTACGAGCTATGGTATTTTGCACTATAAATGATTTTCCGGCCCTTGGTAATTTAGCAGGCTACACTACGAAAGGAGCCAAAGTGTGTCCTATTTGCGAAGAGGAGACTGAGAGCCTATGGCTGCCAAACTCCAAGAAAACTGTGTATATGGGTCACCGTAGGTTTCTACCTCGAAGTCATCGATACCGTAAGATGGATGACAAATTTGATGGAAAGAGGGAAGTCCGATCGACACCGCAGCCTATGAGTGGTAGGCAAGTATATTCACGTGTACAGGATATCGATGTACAGTACGAAAAGAGCCGTAAAGCTGTTTGTTCTAGGACCATTTGGAAGAAGAGGTCAATATTTTGGGACTTACCGTACTGGAAGGAGTTAGATGTCCGGCATTGTATTGATGTCATGCACGTTGAGAAGAATGTCTGCAACAATTTGGTTGGCATCCTGCTGAACATACCTGGAAAGACCAAGGATGGTGTGAATGCTCGTCGCGACATGGCCTACATGGGAATAAGACCCAGGCTAGCAGTGATAGAGGAGGATGGAAAAGGTCCGTACATCCCCGCTGCATGCTACACCCTGTCCAAGAAGGAGAAAGAAGACCTTTGCAAATGTCTCCAAGGTATTAAAGTTCCATCGGCTACTCATGAACATTCTGAAGCTTGTGTCCATGGGTGATTTGAAGTTGATAGGCATGAAGTCTCACGGCGCCATGTGTTGATGACCCAAATGCTCCCGGTTGCAATAAGAAATATTACGCGAGAGGATGTCGGGTTTGTAATCACGGTGTGTTATTTCTTTAATGCGATCTCCTGCAAAGTTATTGACCCCGATGTGCTAGACAACTTACAAAGTGAGGTGGTGCAGACTCTATGTCAGCTTGAGATGCATTTCCCACCATCATTCTTCGACGTCATGGTCCACCTTGTTGTTCACCTCGTCAGAGAGATTAAGATATGTGGACCGGCATTCCTACGTTACATGTATCCGTTCGAGAGGTACATGGGTATATTAAAATCCTACGTGAGGAATCGGTCGAAGCCCGAGGGTAGTATTGTCGAAGGTTATGGTACTGAAGAGGTTATTGAGTTCTGCGTGGACTATCTCGGGAAAAGACAAGCAATCGGTGTTCCTCTATCTCGCCATGAGGGCAGACTTGCTGGCAAAGGAACCGTTGGGTCGAAACTAAGGAGGCCACGGTTTGATATGTATTGCAAAGCGCATCGGCGATCTTGCAAACCTGTAGTGCGAAGTTGCGAGGTACATCGAGCAGCACAAGTCGATATTACGAGAAGAGAATCCACATATGGATGAGCTTTCCATCATGCGAGAACACAACGATAGATTTCTCACATGGTTCAAACAAAAGGCGAAGGTCTCTATTAGTGAGACTATCAAATGGTTGGCTGACGGACCTAGATTTAATGTACAGACATGGCAGGGGTACGATATTAATGGGTACACCTTTTACACTGAAAGTCAGGATGCGAATAGTACTGTTCAAAATAGTGGTGTAAGCATAGATGCTTTGTCCGATGAACATCACTCGATAGGAGGATCCTCAATGGCAATGAACTCTTACTACGGGGTGATAGAAGAAATTTGGGAGATCGATTACGGAATATACCAAATTCCATTGTTCCGATGTAAGTGGGTGGGACTTCCACATGGAGTAAAGGTCGACAAGAGAGGTTTTACTCTTGTGGGTCTCAACAGACTCGCCTATAAAGATGACCCATTCGTACTTGCAAAGCAAGCAAATCAAGTCTTCTATGTGCGTGATCCGGCCAATCCGAGGTTGCACGTCGTCCTTTATGGCAAGCGGCGGATCGTTGGTGTTGAAAATGTCGTAGATGAAGAAGAATACGACCAATTCGATGAAATACCTCCGTTTGCGGATGGGGCCTGTCTTATTGGCGACGACGACACACATGGAGGAAATTACATGCGTGTAGATCATCAAGAAGGGTTGTATTGTAAATAAAATGAGTACGTCATTGTATCAGTTGCTACGTGTTTGAAATGTTCGTATTGTACATAACTGTAGTTTTGTGTTTGCACTGCACGTATCAAACTTTTACAATTTTTGTCAATGGATTGTGGTATGCAGCTACTTAATGCAAGAAAAATAAGGCACTGTACAACAAATCATTTCTCGAAATTTTCAAAATACTTGTCCTTCATTTGAGAAAGATTTGACTTTTTCTCTCTTTGATCAAAAATCATGCCTACAAAGTGAATTTGGCCTTCTTTTTTCAATGATAACTCTTTTTTCCAAAATCCTTTTTGGAAAATATTTGTAGTATCACAAAGTATGTTCCTGCAAAATTTGAAAAAATTCCAACTATGTTTGCAAAAGTTATGGCCTTTTCACTCTTTGAACAGATATTTCTAGCTACAAGTTCAGAATTCATGGTTTGTCTGGAAAACAAATAGTGCAGTGAATAACATTTGTGTCGGTTCTTATAGGAAAGCGATTGAGATACACACTCAGTTTTCGAAATGAAAACATTATGTGCTTTGTGTTATTTGTGTCGGTTTTTGGAGTAAAACCGATAGAGATATTTCCTTATTTGTGTCGGTTTGTGCAAAAAACCGATTGAGATATGTAATCAGTTTTGTAAATGAAAACATAATAGTGCTTTTTGTCATTTGTGTCGGTTTTTTCAGTGAAACCGATAGAGCTATGCTGTACTTTCTCATCTGTGTCGGTTTTACAAACAAACCGATTGAGATAAGAACTTAGTTTTCGAAATGAAAACATTATGTGCTTTGTTCCATTTGTGTCGGTTTTTGGACTAAAACCGATAGAGATAGTTAAATATTTGTGTCGGTTGGGGAAAAAACCGATTGAGATATGGGATATGGAACCCGCGGTTTTGTAAATAAAAACATAATAGTGCTTTTTGTCATTTGTGTCGGTTTTTTGAATGGAACCGATAGAGATATGATCTACTGACTCATCTGTGTCGGTTTTAGAAAAAACCGATTGAGATATGGATTCAGTTTTCGAAATGAAAACATAATAGTGCTTTGTGTCATTTGTGTCGGTTTTTCGAGTGAAACCGATAGAGATATGTCTCATTTCTATCGGATTGGAATAAAAACCGATTGAGATATGTATTCAGTTTTCGAAATAAATCTCTGTATTATTTGTGTCGGTTTGTGCAAAAAACCGATTGAGATATGTAATCAGTTTTGTAAATTAAAACATAATAGTGCTTTTTGTCATTTGTGTCGGTTTTTTCAGTGAAACCGATAGAGCTATGCTGTACTGACTCATCTGTGTCGGTTTTAGAAACAAACTGATTGAGATAAGAACTCAGTTTTCGAAATGAAAACATTATGTGCTTGTTCCATTTGTGTCGGTTTTTGGACTAAAACCGATAGAAATATTTAAATATTTGTGTCGGTTGGGGAAAAAACCGATTGAGATATGGGATATGGAACCCGCGGTTTTGTAAATAAAAACATAATAGTGCTTTTTGTAATTTGTGTCGATTTTTCAAATGGAACAGATACAGATATGATCTACTGACTCATCTGTGTCGGTTTTAGAAAAAAACCGATTGAGATATGGATTCAGTTTTCGAAATGAAAACATAATAGTGCTTTGTGTCATTTGTGTCGGTTTTTCGAGTGAAACCGATAGAGATATGTCTCATTTCTGTCAGTTTGGAATAAAAACCGATACTAATGTTTCATTATTTTTTGTGTCGGTTTCTGCATTAAAACCGATACTAATGTTCCTATATTTTTGTGTCGGTTTTTGGTGGAAATGATGACATTTGCCCTCGAACCGAATTATCTACGCCTAATCGCCAATTACATCTCGCGTGTACTACTTTTCCCTCCCACGCGCTGTAGCCCTAGCTTCCCGCCGCCTCATCCACCTCGTTGCCCGACCGCGTCGGCTCCTCCCGAGCGCCACCGCGCTCCTCTGCCGCCGACTCCGCCCACACCACCCCACGCCCCGCCACCGCGCGCCGCCACGCCTCTATCGCCAACACCGTCCACGCCACCCCACGCCGACCCAGCGCCACCGGTGCCGCTGCGCTCCCTCGCCGCCGCCGCCGCCCACGCCACCCCACGCCTCGACGCTAACGCGCGCCGGTGCCGCTGCGCTACCTCGCCACCGACGCCGCCCACGCCACCCCACGCCTCTGACGCCGACGCCGTCGGTGCCGCCCGCGCTCCACCGGTGACTCCCTCCACTCGCTCCACCGGTGACTCCCCCCACTGCATGGATCACAAACGCTCATTTGTTTTGTTGCAGAATATAATGTTGCTATATTTTTCTGTGAAAAAATAATTTTGCTATAATTTGCATCTACCAATTCTTTGCATATGGATCGGTTTTAGTGTCTTGGTAGAAACTAGTGTTAAATTAGCGCGATACCACTTTGATTGGCTTTAGTGTCTCGTGCATCGCCAAATCTCGCATATGCTTTGTTTCCTTTTGTCTCTACTGCTTTGTGGATGGCTTGTCATCCTCTGCTCTACTCTACTTTGATTTGGTGTGCTCTGTTCGAACAGGCACAGGCTGTTGCTTGCATGGTGTACTAGTAGAAACCCCCTGAAATAATTGGCCTCTATTAGGTAGTAGCAACTGGAAACAGAGAGGCTTGTGTAGATGACTGGTTCTGGGTAGCTAGCTTCTTTGGAGATTCTTTCTTTCTGAAGGCAGCCAGTTTCTGCTTGGTCAAAAGGCTTGAAACTCTCTTTCAAAAAAGGCTTGAAACCCTGATGAAAAGAAAAACAACGGTTCTTGATCTTCTTGGTATACCAATGAGCAATGTCGACTACGTAGTAGGTGAACTCTTGTGGTAGTGTTGCTTCCTTTTGTTTTCACTGTCAAATATGTTCTGGACATGTGCTCACTTTTGATTAAAATAGGAGGCTTTAATAATGCTCGACACAAGCTATTTGAGATTATTTAGTATAAAGTTAGCTTTGAAATGTATGGTTCCTTACTTCCAACAGCCAAATTTTGTGAATTTAGTAACATATTGAGATTATTTAGTATCAATCAGTAAGTGATATCTTCTCATTCAGTGTAGAGTTTATAATGTTTCCTTTACTGATTTCAACCTCTCACGGAATTTTAATTGTCTTTTGGCCATGTTTTGTACGCACCAGCTATATGTATGTAGTGGTGCAATTTTCATTATTTTCTCATATGTGGTTATTTACTCGTCATATTATTATGCAGCTTTTGACTCTGTTAATTGAGATCGTTATTTCAAACATAATTGCATATTATTTTTCTTTTTCATCTCAGCATATGCTAGAGTTTAGGTTGCGTAACCTACGTCTCCCGTTCGAGAGTGCTTATTTATAAATATGCTGGAATAGCATATTTATAAGCAAGCAGTCTCGAATTGTCCACGTATTTTGGACAGTTCGAGGATATGTGGTTCGGGCAAGTTCCTAAGCTGTTGTACAACTCACAGAGTAGATTTCGGTACCGTATCCCTCGTGTTCTCCGGATACACACCCCTCTTGACCAGTTGTCGAGACGTGTATCTGGAGAACGGTGAGAGATGTTGTCGAAATTTTCTCCGAGTTGTACAACGGCTTAGGAACTTGCCCAACCACATATCCTCGAATGGGATTAGGACCAAACCAATCTAGAGATTAGGAGTTATCGTTCGTACGTACGGAGTAAAGGTCAACATACGGACCTTTCTTGAATATCATTCATTCATCTATTACTCTACTGCAATATTCAGCTACCAATTGCTTTATCTCATGTCCAATATATGACCATGTCAGATAAGAAAACTCAAAATGTCGCAATTAGAGAGCATCGGCTCATCGCCAGACAGAGTAGACGGTGCTCCTGTGGGGCCGAGCCAACTTCCATGTGTTGAGCCGAGCCAAGTTCCAACTGTCGAGGGGCCGAGGAAGGTGAGGAAGGCCCGAGGACTGAACAAAGGGGCCATAGGGAGAACGCCGCAGGTTCTCCACTTCAGTAACACGGGGGTTTGCACGGGTCCTCTGAAGTACAAGGGGCGATACCGCTCATTCCTCGGCCAATTGGCGAGGGAGAGACTACCCATAACGGTTAAGGATTGGAGAAAGGAGGTCAGCGCCGAGCAGAAGAACCGGCTGTGGGAAGAGGTTAAGGGAAAATGGATTATAGAAGAGGAGGATGAAAACAATGCCAAGAGGTACGCCTTGAAGAGGATGGGTGTGGCTCTGAGGCACTTCAGGGTCTACATGCACAGTGAGTACGTGCTGAAAGGCCGTACACCGTTCGAGAGGTATCCGTTCGTGACTCCCGATGTTTGGGACGAGTTCAGGAGGATCAAGATGACGCCCGAGGCAGAGGAGCTGAGACAGAAAAACGTTGCTACCTAGAGGCAGAACACGCACGCGCACCACCTCGGTTCAGGAGGCTACGAACGGAAGAAAGCAGAATGGGCGCGACTAGCCGAGGAGTGCGCGATCTCCGGGACAGCGATGCCTTACTTGCACATATGTGAGGAGCGGGCACGTGACTGGGTATTAGCGAGGACAAAGAAAACCGCGGACGGGCAACTGGTAGTAGCAAACCCCGTCACCGCGCAAGTCGTCTCCACCATCGTAAGATATAAAACTTAGTACATTGCAGTCAACCATTCTTGTCGTATTTCAGATCTAATTCATACTCGCTTCTTGCAGGAGGAGGTATCGCAGAGGAAAGAGCAGGGGACCTTTGTTAGTCAAGGGTCAAATGACATACTGTCCTCAGCGATCGGGAAGCCTGACCATCAGGGCCAGGTACTTGCTGCAGGGGCGGGGCATACGAAGAAGTCCTACTTCCAAG
Source organism: Otatea glauca (assembly GCA_036346275.1). NCBI lineage: Eukaryota > Viridiplantae > Streptophyta > Magnoliopsida > Poales > Poaceae > Otatea > Otatea glauca. The sequence goes on from CM070711.1 coordinate 52,548,538, forward strand.
ATGACGCTGGGAGTAGCAGATCGAGATCGTGGGAGGCACGCGTGGAGCGCCTCAAGGACACGCTCAGGGAGCAGCTCAGGGAGGAGATCAAGGAGGAGATGAGGGGGGAGATGACGGCACGTGAGGAGGAGATGAGGGTGGACATGATGGCACGTGAGGAGCGCCTGAGGGCCGAGATGATGCCGATGATCTCCCAGAGTCAGAGCCAGATGCCCCCGCCTACCGTAGAGAAACCTGTGCCCCCACCAAGTAGCCGCGGTTGCAAAAATGATAGGTCCGGTCCCCAGCTGAAGGTAATAATTAATTTTGCTTAACTTAAAGGTGCGGGGGTAACTTTGTATGTTTTCTCTCAAGTTGCGCACTTTTTGCAGGCACCTACCAAGTGCCAGCTCACCCTGACGGAAGACGGATTTCCTGTTGAGGCTGCACGCGGGGTTGCATTTCCATGCAAGGAGACCGACACGGTGCATGGTCAGCCTTTGGGGAAGGGCTACATGAGGGTCCAGGTGGACTACGTCCATGAAGCCTTCTTATCACATGTGCTCGAGTTCCCCCAACGAAGACATCACCACTCTCGGGCAAGCGCTGATGTCATTCATCAAGTGGCCCACGACAGGCGTCGTACTGGTCAAGGTAAAAATCCCTCACGTCTCATGTACCATTCCAGTAGTATTGCAACAAGTTACTTAATTATGCACGTGCTTTGTAGGTTCCTACCGCTTTGCGCCTACTCCCACGGCCGTGATGAGGCTTGCGCAAAGTCTGAGTGGTGCATAAAAGAACTAGAACGACAACCACAGAACCACTAGAGGCCTCTGCTAAAAAGGCAAGGCTCAGAAAGGACACAGCGCCCCCTCAAGTACATGAAAAGCTCACTGCCCCGATCTCGGAGAATCCTTCGGCCCAGAAAGGAGAGCCGGCACAGGCCACGGAGAAGCCTTATGAATTCAAGGCCTACGTACATGGACAACCCTTCTGCCTTCCAGCAAATTGAATGCTCTAGGCATATGGACTCGACAGCTCCATGGATGGTACGTTGACAAAGTGAAAGAGAGCGAGCGTGTCGACTTCAATGTTAGATCTGAAAGGACATTTCCACCGCGAGGAGGATGGGACATTCCGATTAGTTTTGAGGATCTGCTGGTCTGTACAGCCAACCGATAGCCATCGATATTTCTACTATACGATCCTGGACGCTGTGAGTATCGCACCACGTTGCACGACCTTATGACTTCCATAGGATTTTGCATTACACTTTTTAACATTCAATGCGAGTTGCAGGGCGATGAGGCAGCGGGTCGTGATGAATCGACAACTAGTTGGGTTCGTCGACCCTGAGCTTGTGTCCGCGACGATGGCTAGGCTTCAACCGGAATGGGTTGCCGGCTACATCAAGAGGGCATTGCAAGCTGAGTCGAAGAAGGACTTCATTCTACTCCCATACCACGAGGAGTAAGTGCTACTTCACCGTTCAATTACTTCTACGCACGGAAACCGTATGTGAACTTATTTTCTTTGCTACATACCATTTAATAAGCAACCACTGGGTTCTACTCGTGCTCCTTCCGAGTGACAACAAAGTGTACACTTTTAATTCGATTGATAAGAGACCGATGGCCTACGCGATCAAGCCTCCTTTGGAGCAGTAAGTGCACCACTCTTATCTAACATTTTTTGTATTTAACTACGTTCATTATTTTTTTACTCAACGGCATCTCTCCAATGTATATAGGGGTTTCAAGCAATACGTCGAAGCAGGAGGGACACACGACGACAAAAAGGGCTCCAAGCAGGAGTATGTTCGCTTCAGGGTACAAATGGCTATCATATATAAGATTTAGATTTTCTGACATATTTTCTTCATCTCTTAATTTATTTTTCTTTCTTCACAGTGTCATCAACAGGGTTGCGACGACCGTTGTGGTTTGTATGTCATGCAACACATGGTGATCTTGATTGCCGGCTCAGACCGTTTCCCTAAGGTAGTACATGCATTATTATACAATTAGTCTTTCACATAGAAATTTGAAAACTTAAATTAGAGCACTCGTTTCTATTTTGCAGCATACCAATATCCCTCAGAAGAGTGTAGACAACACTGCACTCAACAAGATACGAGACCACTTATGCCAGTGGTACTGGATAGAATGTTTATCGGAGGACGGGCGGTTTAGAGATCCCGAAAGCTCCTACTAGACTAGATGTGAACAATATTACATATCTGAATGCGATTGCATGTGTACTTATGGTTAAGCATTTTTTACGTTCTATTTTGTTAACGAATGTAATATGTGTTTGTTGTAACAAAGTGTTATGTTCTTTGAATGTGATATGTTGTCTGTAATTTCTGTGTGAATGTGTGCATATTGTGTGGAATATGTGCTGATTGGAGGGTGAATTAGAAATAGCACACCTCACCCCTTCATCTCTGTCGGGTTCTCACAAGAAAATGATAGAGATGTGACGGTCATCTCTATCGGTTTTTTGAAAGAAGCGATAGGGATGATGAACTCATCTCTATCGATTCTTTATAAGAAGCGATAGAGATGAGGGTATTCATCTCTATCGGTTCTTTCAAAGAAGTGATAGAGATGAGTATATGATCTCTATCGGTTCTTTGTACGAAGCGATAGAGATGAGGGTATTATCTCTATCGGTTCTTTGTAAGAAGCGATAGAGATGACCTCCTCATCTCTATCGCTTCTTACAAAGAACCGATAGAGATAATACCCTCATCTCTATCGCTTCTTATGAAGAACCGATAGAGATGACCGCCTCATCTCTATCGGGCGAGAATCGACTGTAATAATGCCGTCTCATCTCTGTCTCATGACTTTGTGTCACCATCAGAACCGACTGTGATGATAAAAAAGAACCGATTGTGATGTATATTTGTGTAGTAGTGGTAGCTGAAGCAAGCAACACCCTGGATCTACCGATTAGGACAAGCTTATTGCATTTGCGTTTCAGTTGGGGATGCTATTGTAATCCTTCGGTAGTTGGTGGTTGTTTACTTTTCCCTGGTGCGCCGGTTTTATAAGCTACTGTAAAATGATATTTTTTTTCAAATAGGGGCAGGAGCTCTGCCAATGCATTAATAAGAAAAGAGTCGATACAGAACAGCCGAAGCTGGGAGTGTCCAGAATTAAAGGTTATGCAGGTACACAAATTGGTAGGCTCTGATCAAAAGTAAGGAACCAAACACGAAGAGAAAGAAGAAAAGGCTGGGAAGCGCGTGTGCAAGCTTTAGACCACCGATACAGCGTGACTCACGGGACCCATTGCATTTCTTTCTTTCCAAAGGTTCCACACGGTGACCAACACGGCGCCGTCCACCTCTTTCCTGCGCTCTTTTCGCATGGTGAAGCGGACTGTTCTCCACCAAACAGTGAGACCTAGATTCACAGATGTAGCGTCAGGAGGCATATGTTTATGGCACACCTACCTCGCGAAGGGGCATAGCAAAAGCAGGTTTCCTGCAGATTCATTGTCTGATCCACATAAAACACAGACTGCGCTGTATGGCCACCCCCTAGCTGCAAGCCTGTCGGCTGTAAGGATCCTTTCCTGAGCAAAGAGCCAGGCGAAGAACTTGCACCTGCCGTCCGCGCTAGCTTTCCAGATCATGGTGTAGGTAGAATCTGGGATGGACCTGCGAATTGGATCCTGTACGCCGATTTCGCTGAATACTCACCACCGGGTGTCCATTTCCAAGAAATGTCATCATGTACGTTGTCATGTAGCTGCACCTGGCGGATGGCATTCCACAATCTGGCGAACTCAACTTGCTGTGCCCAAGTTGTGACACGCCGAAGAAGGCGAAGCCACCTCCTACTGAGCAACTCCTCTTTAACTGACCCTTGAGTCTTACAGGCCATACGGTAATAGGTTGGAGCTACGTCACGAGGGGAGACCCCTTGCAGCCAGTTAGATTCCCGGAATCTCGCTGTTTCGCCATTCCCTAGCGTTATTGTCGTGCTTGCGTCAAACAACCTGCGAGCCGATTTGTCACACGGGAGTTGCATACCTATCCAAGGCTTGGTATGGTCCTTCCAGGAGAACCATAGCAAGCGAATGCGAAGCACACGACCAAATCTGTAAAGGTCCTTTACGTTGAGGCCTCCAAGATTCTTCGGCCTACAGACTTTCTTCCAATTAATTAGGCAATGTCCTCCATCGCAATCCTGCTGGCCTGTCCAGATAAAGTTTCTACGTAACCTGTCCAACTTCTTTGTTAACCACATGTCCAAAGGGTAGATGGTTAAATGGTACACCGCGAGGGATGTGAGTACCGATCTTGTTAGGATCACTCTAGCTGCCCTAGAGAGCATCTTTCTTTTCCATCCCGCCAAACGAGTGTGGAATTTATCAATGAGCGGTTGAACATCCGAACGTTTCAAGGATGTAGAGCGCAGCGGCAAACCTAAATACCTGCATGGTAAGGAGCTCAAACGAGCTGGGAACGCCTGTAGAACTGACGTCATATCAATGGCATCGCATCTAATAGGGAATACCTCGCTCTTGTGCATATTTTTGTGCAACCCTGTGGCCCCACCAAAGACGTGGAGGAGGTCCTAAATAATCTTCAACTCTCCTCTATGAGGGTTCGCAAAGATGGCAACATCATCAGCATTGAAGGATATGCGCATGGTGTCCCCCCTGGAAGGGATCTGATTAATGCGGCCTTCGTGTCCGCCTTGGAAATAAGGCTGTGCATCGGTATCATAGCCCGGATGAACAGCATAGGAGAGAGAGGATCCCCTTATCGCAGACCTGATCTGTGTTGAATGGGCTGTCCAAGGATTCCGTTGAGCAGCACTCGGGAAGATGCTGATGCCAGGATGATGGATATCCACTCTCTCCAACGTGGCCCAAAACCGAGGTTCGTAAGAAGGTCCAGCAGGAATTCCCAGCTGATAGGGTCGAAGGCCTTCGCTATGTCCAATTTGATGAAGAGACCCGGAATCCTTTTCTTGTGCAACTTGGTGACCAAGTTCTTGACGTAGAGGAAATTGTCATGAATACATCTTTTCTTGATGAAGGCGCTTTGGCTGGATGGCAACAGCTGGTTGAGGAATGGTGCTAGCCTGTTCGCAAGGATCTTGGAGAAAAGCTTCCCCACACTGTGAATGAGGCTAATGGGTCTAAAATCTACAATTCTGATGGTGTCTTGTCTCTTCGGCAACAAGACAATGTTGGCTGAGTTGAGGAGACGAAGGCGCTAGCCGTTGAGGTTGTACAACTGATGTAAAGCCTCCTTGAGATCGTCCTTGATGATATCCCAGCAGGTCCTATAAAAAAGCCCTGTAAACCCATCTGGACCTGGAGCCTTCTCAGGAGGCATGGAAAAAACTGCCTCCCTGATCTCTTCAGTAAGGAAAGGTTCCTCTAGAGTGGCCAAATCATGATGGGCGATGTCCAGCCTGCCCCAGTTGAAGGAATGAGCCCTCTTTTTTTTTACCTAGAAGCTTTGTGAAGTAGTCGGCTAGCTCATCGTGCTTGTCGATCTCGGTACGTAAAGTACCCCTGTCAGTTGATATGTTGTGCAAATGGGTTTTCCGCGCACGCGCATTAACCTTAATGTGGAAAAACTTTGTATTAGCATCTCCTTCTCTGATGAAGGTCATCCTGGAACGCTGCCTAAGGCGAACCCTTTGAATGGCAGCAATTCCAAGGAGCCTGTGCCGAAGGCTTGCCCGAAAACCCCTTTCTGCAGCCGAGAGGGCTCTCATTTCCTGCGCCCTATCCAGCTGGAAAATAATCTCTGCGACCAAGGAGAACTGCAGCGCCATGTCCCCTATCATTTGACGACTCCATTGTCTAAGCGCTTTCGCGGTTTTGGCTTGCTTTATGTGAAACCTGAGAAAAGCATCCGTTGTGCTTGCTGATTTATCCCAAGCCTGTTGTACAACCTCGGAGAAGTGGGGCAATTTAGTTCAGAAATTCTCAAACCTGAAGCCATGAAACTTCCTGGGAGAGATCTGTCCTAGCAGCAGCAACGGACAATGGTCCGACACTAAAGAAGAGACGGCCTAGAGATGACAGTCTCGGACAAGGAGGTCCCACTCAGCTGAGGCAAACATACGATCTATTCTTGTTAAGGTTTGGCTCTCCCTCTCGTTCGCCCAGGTAAATCTCTTGCCATTTTACGTTATCTCTTTAAGATTTGTGTCGTCTAGAACTTTGGAGAAGGCCCCCATGAGCCGCCTATTGATATTTGAGTTATTTTTATCTACAACCTGTTAAATCAGATTGAAGTCCCCTAAGATAAGCCACTCGTGGAACACCTGGGCTTTAAGCTACGCTATTTCCTGTAGGAACAGCAGCTTGTCACTGTCACGCTGTGGTCCATAAACAGCTATGCAAGACCATTTGATTCCATCATTTTTCATGACGACTGATACAGAAAGCGTGTTGGTTCGAAATTATTGGAGCAGCATGCTAGGAGAATACCCCCTTGTCTGTTGCGCCGGTAAGAAAGCAAAGTTGTCTGCGAAAGAACTGCCAAGAAGTTCAGTGACCAGTTGGTTGTTGACCTGTTCAACTTTAGTTTCCTGCAGGCAAACAAAAGTGGCTCTAGATTGTATGATTAGCTCTCTAATTACTGCCCTTTTCGCCGAGGAATTAAGTCCTCTCACATTCCAGCTTATTAGGCGCAAGTCCTGCTGAGCCATGCGGCAGATAAGCACCCTCTTGCAAGCAGCCCTGTGTGGGAGAAAGGAGTAGACTTTGTGCAACCTGCTTCCCTAGAGGCAGAAGATGACAACACCGAAGCCCTGTCTTTCCTCCACTGGTCCATGAATCCCCAGCTCCGGAAATTCCGAGAAAGGCGGAGATCTTCGGAATGGCTCCTCGATGTACATGATGGCGCTTTTTGGAAAGGCCGAAGCGTCGCGCGCCCAAACCCACAAGCAGAGACAAGCTGATTCATTGCTGGTAGCCGGTTCATCCGGCTCTGCGATCACGAGACCAGCCTCATTGATCAAGGGGGTTACGGACTGAATGGACCAGGCATGACGTGGAACCCCCTCGATGCACAACCGGACCTTGAACCGCGCAGTTGCTGCGTCGGCCTGAACAAGGCGCGTCCAAGGCACCACCTTGATATCAACTCCCTCCTGGAGGAACCTAGAGTCGGCCAACATGTCGTTGCGAAGCTGCATAGAGCTGCACCGCACGAAGTAGCTCCGAGGCGCATCAACTGACACGTTGAAATCTTCCCTGTTCGCCCTGTATCGATCTGCCAGAAGGCTCTGCATTTGGCGTGCAGAAGTCTCCTGATCCCCCAAGGAATAAACCAAGACAGCAAGCCTGCAGAATTCCCTTTCCGAGCTGGAGATACTGGGAGCAAGCGGCACATAGCCAGACGATTGTTTTAATCAATCTCAGTACCAATCAATAATTGATGAAGAATAATCAAAATAGATGAACATATGAACTCTTTTCTTTCTTTATTGATTGATAGATTGATTCTCTTCTACAATAACGTACTGTATTTATACCCATAATACTTCAAAGTTAGTTTCAGAATTTATCTATCAAAACTAAGAGTTCAAATATATCTCAACCATCAAAATCAAGAGTCTGAATATATCTCAACAATCAGAAACAAGAGTCCCGTTATATTTTAACATAAGCTTCTGTTCTTCTTTCGGTGCAAACGTAAGAAATTATCCAGCGTATTTCCGAAAAAACAAAGTAACGTGAAACAAATAGTCACATGTGGGTCGGTGCGGGGCCCTTCCGCGCGTCACCACCGTTTGACCGATCTTGCAATTTCTTCTCCACCAAGCTCCGGCGAGCAAGGATCGAATGGACCGCCAGATGGCTTACCGAAATGGCACTAGTCTTGAACTCCAAGAAACCCTATAAACAAATGGGCATAAGAGACAAATACAACCAAGTGATCGGCACCTCCATCGTCTTCTATGCAAAGGTTTGAAATTTTAATTTTGGTTTACATATTGGAGGTCGGCGAAATCAAAAATTTTGGTGAAATCTCACAATTTTAGATGAAATCCAGTCAAAATTCAAAAAAAAAATTGAAATCCGGAATTTTTGAACCGAATTTTGGCTGAAATTACCAAAATTACTGCAGAAATTATCGAAATCTCGACGAAATTCAGCTGAGTGAAAAATAATCAAAACTATGTTAAAAACTTTTTATGGAGTTTCCTGACGCATCACTAATGTTCCCATAAAAATTTCAGATCGTGATCAAGCCTGAAGAATTTTTAATAATTCTGACAGTGCTACTGTACTAATAAAAGGCTGGCCGGCAAATTTCAACCGAATGGATAATGATGGAAATAACGTTAGAAAATTTTGAAAAAAATTAGATGGTTCTAACATATCAATAATATTTTCATAAAATTTTCAAATAATGATCAAGTTTGAGGAATTTTAAAAAATTCAGACAGCGCTACTAAAGGCTGATCGGCAAAATTCAACTAAATGAAAAATAGTTCAAACCAAGTTAGAAAATTTTGAACATTTTTGTGGATGGTAATAGTGCAACACTAATGTTCCCATAAAAGTTTCAGATGATGATCAAGCTTGAGGAATTTTCAAAAAATGTGAGAGTGCTGCTTTCCTGATAAAAGCCTTTCTGTCCTACATGTATTGCTTCCATAAATTTGATGAGCAATCAAAACATGTTTACCATTTTTGAAACTTTTATAGATGTGTTATGAGGCAATTATTAATCTCTCCAAAAAAATTTGGATCATGATCACACTCGAGTGAATTTATAAAATTCTTACATTGTTACAGTCTCAATTATGTTCATTCTATTTTTGAATTTTCAAATATAACAAATGAAGTTAAATTTTTTTAAAAAATTCTATATGATTCTAGACTGTTAAATATGGTACCATAAATTTTTTAGAAACTAAAAAAGCTTGTACAATTTTATGAAAATCTGAAAGTGTTTCTACTATTTATATAAAACATATCAAAAATTCAGTTTTTCAAAAATTTTCATAGAAGATGAGATTCTTAACGGATATTGTCCCAAATCTGATCCTCAAAAGTCAAAATCCTATCAAAAATCACTAGATTTCAATGAAATTTGTTGAAATTACTGTAGCATTTTGACTTGTTTTCAAATTTTCTTATCCGGACAAGATTTTGCATCTTATTCCCGATCGAAATCCGAGATCTAAGTTAGAAATTTCAAAATATCACCGGTTTTTCTAACCTTTCTTCTATGTAACCTGACACAAAATACCGTACCGTACTCACCCAGTCAAAGTAGAATTGGTTACTGTACTAGCCCCTACTCGATGTTATTTCAAAAAATAGCCTTCGGTGCTCATTTTTTTCCAATTTTGGCCCCTTGGACTCTTACCCGGCTCCATGGGTCCGCGAGAATAAAATTGCCGTGCGGTTGTAGTGCTGGAAACAACCCGCACTAGGGCTGGTCATATGGACGGTCCGGCCCGGCACAGCCCGGCCCGGCCGAGGCATGGCCCATCTAGGCACGAAGGTCCGGTCGTGCCGTGTCGTGCCCGCCCATGGGCCGAGGTTGAGGCCCAGGCACGGCACGCCGGGCACATGGGCCGTGTCGTGCCGGCCCGGGCACGACTCGGCACGGTGGGCCTCGAGCCGCCCACCAGCCCGTGTGCAAAAAAAAAGGAAAAAAATAGGGGGAAAATTATAAAAAATCAAGAAAAATATGTAGAATTAGAAAATAGCATAAAAATAACGTATAATAAATTGAGACAAAAAATTGTAGAACATGTAACAAAGAGCTTTATTAATGTTTGGATGGTTGCCTCGTTAAAAACTTTGCCAAGTAAAAACTCATCTAGAGAAAACCTTGACAAAGAAAAGAGTACAACTAAAGCTCTAAGCCTCTAATACATACTAAGAGGTAGATGGAGGGTCTTCGTCATTGTCGAGGTAGAGATTTTCGAAGGCTTCCTCTAGTTCTCGGTTTTCAACAGAATGTTGAGTTCTTGTATCAGCGTGTTCCCAGTCTTTGATAGTCATGAGCATCTCCACCATATCACTCGATAGGCTTGTTCTTCTCTCCTCCAATATTCTGCCGGAGAGACTGAAGGCAGACTCGGAGGAAACCGTCGAGACTGGAACAGTTAGTACATCTCGAGCTAATATGGATAGCACGGGATATGTTAGCTTGTGCTCATGCCACCATTGAACAATATTGAAGACATCGTCTCCTTCTTGTTGGTAATCCAACATGTCGCTGTCCATATAGGCAGATAGTTCCCCAGAGGAGACTTGTTGGCTGCGGCTTGTATCACCACCTGTTGTAGAACCTGTACCTGAAGAAGAAGAAGAACCCCAAATTTTGCCCCACGCGGTCTTTTTCTTACCGGCGATAGGTGCAGGAAGTCGTTGCAAACGAACTCCTTGATGCTTTTGTTCGTACTTGTTGTAAACTTCGGTTAGTTTAGTACGAACAGTAGTAAAATAAATTGAATAATCTTCCCCTAGAACATCACCTAAAATAGAGAGGACGTTACCAAATCCTCTAAGTTTTGCTCTAGGATCTAAAATAAAGGCGAAGGCATATAGAAGTGGAATTTCTTTCCAATATTTCAAATATTTTGTTTTCATTGCGGTGATAGAATCTCTTAAAATTATGTCATTTTCGTTGTTCTTAAAATGGGTAGCCATATCTAAGATATGATGCACAATTAGAGAAGATGTGAGTTCATAAACTGCGGATAAAGCAACTGTGGAGTCATAAAAAACTTCAAGAAACTGAAGTAACTTTGATGCAACATACCAATGTTCTTCAGATAATAGATCACGTTTAGGGTGATGTGTTTGAATGAAAACCTCAAATGTGCTCTTATATGGCAGAAGGTTCTTAAGCATTAACTAAGTAGAATTCCATCTTACTGGCATATCTAAACCAAATATTCTTGGACGTACGCCCATTGCAATGCAAAAGTTCTTATAAGATGCTATTCTAGCATTAGAATGATTCATAAAAGAAATTGCCAAACGGAAAGGTGCAATGTAACGTTCTAACGGACAAGTCCACTTTTAACTATAAGGTTAATAATATGACAGCACAACGTTGATGAAGCAAAATGATTGACATAAGTACCAAATATTGGAGTGAGAATATTCATTGCGGAGGTGTTTGCGGAGGCATTATCTAAAGTTATAGCAAAAATCTTATCACTGAGACCAAAGTCCTCCACCACCCTAATAATACTCTCGGCAATATTCTCTCCGTATGTGCGACATCAATTAGTTTGAAACCTATAATTCTTTTTCTAGTTGCCGTTTTGGTTGACATAATGAGCAACTACGCTAATATAATCTTGCTTAGCCCTACCACTCCATATGTCCAAGTCAAAGATACGGAAAATGTGCAAGTCTTGAATATGTTTTTAAATTTTCACGACAACTATTGTAATACTTAACTACATCTCTACTAGTTGTCTGTCTAGATACTTTATTAAATTTTGGATTATGTGCACGCTTAATGTAATTTTCAAAATCAGCACTCTCGCCAAAGTTTAAAGGTAAATCCTGTGATGCAATTAAGCGTACAAGAGATTGCCTAGCTACTTCGCCACTATATTCCCGATTCTGGTGAACCGTCAGGGTTGTATATTAGTTGTGTACGTCTCATAGCTGCTCCTATTTTCGCATTGTAACTTTCAATATGCCTATGCAAGTGTCCCGTACCCCCAGTAGATTTTGCAGATAAAACTTGATGACATTGTTTACAAATAGCAACTCTTACCTCTTTTCCTTTCGCATCTGTCCTCGTTTACTTGTCGAAAAAATCCCAAACTCTCGATGTCTGGCTCGCTCTCTTCACTCCAGTGGATGTCGAGCCAGAAGCACGCATGGTCATGGACATGGAGCCTGATGGTTCTTCTTCTACATGATGTTCTTCAGGTGCTTGTGTTTCGGGTACGGCAGACAAATCTTGGAAGGATTCAAGGTCCTTCGGAGCGATCCCGAAATCGGAGATAGGGAAATGATCCATGCAAAAAACTGCAAATTGAATATTCCGAACATTAGTAAAAATAATAAAAATAATACAATTAGCAAAATTCAGTATGACAAACCCCTTGTGTTACCGAAAGCTCGAGTTTGAATTTCTCCAAAATTTTAGCAAAATTTCTCCGAATTTTGCTAAATAACTACAAACAATATCACAATTTTCACAAGATGACCAATAGAGAAGATGATGAGTGAATGGGTGCAAAATGAGGAGAGGGGTCCTCCCTATTTATAGGAAAAAATTCGGTATTTTTTGCCTGTTTTTTCAATTTTATCAATTTTTTAACACCTAACGGCTATAAAACGGTCAAAAATTCAAAAAAGCTGGGCCGTGCGTGCGGGCCGCCCACGCCCACGCCCAACGATCGGCCAAGACGGCGGCAGAACGGTCGGCTCGCCCGACCTCACCGCGTGCGTTCCCGCCCGCCTCTCCACTCGGCCGTCGTGCACGTGCGTGCGGGCGTGCCTCGCCCACCATGCTTGGTGGCCGGTCCTCACCGTCGCCGTCGCCGTCGCGGCCGACCGTGTGGGGCGGTGCTGCGGCAAGCACGGCCACGGCCTCGTCTTGCGTCGCGGCCGCCCGCCGCCATCGTCTTGCGTCGCCGTGTCGTGGGCCGAGCCAACAGTACAGGGCCGTGGGCAGCACGGTCGGGCCCAGCCCATATGGCCAGCTCTACTCTGCACCTCACGCCAGCAGGAATCGGCTAATTCCCATGCCCCACTCCCGCGGGAATAAGCACTTCGAGTTTCCCGCGCCCCACTCCCACTGGAATGCGTGAAATGCTGCGCTAGGGTAGGGCAGCATTAAGCCCTACCGCGGCATCTTTTTAATTCAAATAATTTTTTAAAAAAAATTAATTGAAATAATTTTAAAAAATTAATTGAAATAATTTTTTAAAAAATGAGTTCATTGCATGCGAAATTTTAGAAAAAAAATAAAAATACTAAATTATTTTTAAAAAGAGTGCATCGCGCGCGAAAATTTACGACAAAAACGAGAATACTTGATATGTTTGCAAGTATGGCCCAAAAGGAGGCAATCCCGTGGTACGGTAGTGCTAAATTGTAGTTTGCCACGCCACCGGCCCATAGGAAAAGTAAAAAAGAAGCCGCGCAATTGTACCATGGGAAATGCATGGAAAATGTGTTTTTTATAATTTTAGTTACAAATTATTTTAAAAAATATAGAAATTATGTGCATGTCAACAAATTTTGTAGATAAATAATAAATGTTTGAACATAACTTGTTACAAAAAGAACTTTTCACTATTATAGCCCCATAAAATAGTTTTTTTTGTAGAATTAGCTCCGTGTGCTTTTTTTTCAAAAATAGGCCCTTGACCTGTTTGTGCTGCGCATGGGTACTTACGTGTTGTATGTTCTATGTGAGAAAGCAGGTTGGACTGTGTTGTCACATCCACTGATGTTATTCTCGAAACTGGTAAAGTCATTGCATATATAATGCTCAAAAACAACGAAAGGAATGAAATATACCAATTGATAATAAAGGGGGATTACATGGCGCATATAGTTTGGTTCGGTTCCCATGTGCGCGTTTGTACTTTGGACGGTACAAATGGCGGCATAGAGCGGTCAAGAACATGGAGAAAAGTACGATACAAATGCCCATTTTGGAATTGTAAAAGGGCGGGATGAACTACGCTTTATAGGCGGAGGACATTAAGGCTCGAATGGGTAACCGTATCGCACCCAAAGGGAGTGTTGATCGTTAGGACGGCGTGGACGGGCTGCTGGTCATGGTAGTAGCAAGCACAACTATAGCGGATATTGATGCAGTAGCAGTAAGTGTGGTAGTCGCTGCTAAGGTGGACGACCTCCTCATTGTTCCTCTCCCTGAGCCTTTGACAGCGTAGGTCATCATTTTAGGTCTGGAGCTCCAAGTTCTACCTGCGGAGCTATTCGTTCTCATTCTTTACCTCGGTGAGGTCCTCTCACATTTTGTCGAGGCGATATAGCAATGTGTAGATATAACATTGGGCATTATGAGAAACGGTGGTGGAACTATCGGTCTGCCCCTGATAGGCAAACTGGTCATGACGACAATGTCCTGGAGGGTGACGGTCATCTCCCCCAGCGGAAGTGGAACATGTGGGTCTCCGATCTCCAACGATCGACGAGCGTGGATAAGAGAGCCCCATCCAAAGTGAAGGAATGGCTGATGTCCATCATCCGGACCAATGGCAACAGCCCTGACTGCTGTAGAATTGGTATGTACCGCATGTCCAAGGGCCAGTGCTCCCTCGGGCACCTGAGAACGAACGATTGTGGACCAACACCCGTAAGTCAGGCCCTACTACGATGCTTGGCATCGTAATATGGGTCAAGCAAAGTCTGTGGGTGTTCAGTCATGTCTTGAAAGAAGACAATAAACGATATAAAATGAATACAACAAATATCAATAAATAACATTAGATGACATAACAATAAATAACACGAAATAATATGATATTACATAATATGAAATAGGTAGCAAGGTACATTCACACAACGAAAATGAAATTACATGAAGGTACTACTCGCACACAAAAACTACATTGCCCCAGAAACACGTGCAAGTACATTGTCGATGGTTGCTATGGATGGGTCTGTAAGTTCAAACTCTATTAGTTTTGGTAATTGGTTTTATATTAATGTTTAATCCTTGTTTAATGATAAATCTAATCATTATGAGACTAACATGTTAATTGAGCTTCATTCTTATTAATCTCAAATTTGGATAGAAAATGAAAAACCCAAGGTATGCACTCGTATTCATTTCTATTGTTTTAATGCATACTTAGGACTCAAGTTAAAAGATAAACTCTTCCATTGTCTTAGTCTAAATATGTGCATTATGTTTCCAAATTTATATATACATGAATGCACACATCTAGGGGGAGTTGATAATTTAATTTGATGTTTCAATTGTATTGATTCATATCCTCTTGCTAAATAACATATAAAGGATCAAGACTTTGAAACAATCTTTTCACTATATATATAACTTGTGTAGTTTTAGTATACTCATGTTAATATGGAATAAACTCAAATACTATCTAAGATTGATTATATGCATATTGATTCCATATTCAATTAGTTATATGCACATACTTAATGGAGTTTGTTCTATAGTTGATGGTCTAAATGTAATGACCCCTTTCCATCACTCAAACATATTGGATCATTACTAACCATCATATTGAGTATATAAAACTTGTGTAGTTATGTATACTCATGTCAATTTAAAATTGAGTTTAAATTGAGTTCAGTTGTCTTTCAATCAATCAAAGAATATTTCATCATGTGTTGATAATGTCTCTTTGTTGATTAAGGACAAGCGGAAAGTTCTTGAGTATAATGAAGCATTAGTTGTATCAAAGTACTCAAGACACAATAAATCATTCAAATTGATTTGGGTTGTTCTCAATCGATCTTGGAGGCATCCATTATGTGTTAATGGAGTGCGGTGATGATTGAGACAACCGTGTTTATTGGACTAACATCTTTCATGAGTTGTGAAGTAGGTTGAGTCCAAGAAAATAAAGAATCGGGAACGAGAAGTCATCATGTGTTGATGAGCTTCAAGAGGTGATCCCGAAGTGAAGGGAAGAGCTAGAAGATTCATCATGTGGTGATGAACAAGAAGAAGAAGATTCGATCCTGGAGAGAAGATGATTGGATATTATAAAAGCTCCAAGTGGATCGCTAGAGGCAAAGGTATAACTAGCTAGGGCTAAAGATGTGTTCCTAGTCTTTTACCAGTCTCGGTGCTTGGATGGGAGATCGGATTGCTAGTTAGGTGCCATACTATTAAGAGGGGTTGAGCCTTTTAGATTGAGCTTCATCATATGCTGATGAACTCAATCCAATTCACTCTAGCTCACTCTTTTGATCGGTTTTTGCATGGAGCTAACCATTTGGCATGTGTTGCGAATGGATGAAGCTCATGCATTGGATTTTGCACGAGCTAAGTATTTGCATGTGTTGCAAATAAGGGAGCTCATGCTTGCTTCTTATTGAATCTTAATTGAATTGGTTTTTGCATGAAGTTATGGATTTGCATGTGTTGCAAAAGGGAGATAACTTATGCAATGTTGTTTATGTGGTAATTGCTTGGAGCTAAGTTTTGTATGTATTGCAAAAGGAGAGAGGTCAAGCAATTTGGTTTAACGTTGTTTCATGGAGCTAGAGATTTGCATATGTTGCAAATAGAGAGCTCATGCACTTGAGTTTGTTTTGGTTGTTTGCATGGAGCTAGGTATTTGCATATGTTGCAAATAGAGAGCTTATGCATTGGAGTTTTAGCTTGTGACTTGATCATGTGTTGATTATCACAAGGTTAAGTGTGTTTTGTGCTTTGAGTTTGCAAAATGTATTTTTGTAAAATATTGAATGGATTCGTTATTTGCAAATGTGTTTTGCACATAAGATCGAGGTTGTGGATTTCAATCCTAGAGCATGTGTTGGCATTTGCAAATGTGTTTTGCAAAGTGTCGGGATCATGTGTTGATCCTTACATAGATAGAGGATCGATCTCATATGTTCGTGGTTTATTTGCGAATTTGTTTTGCAAATATGTTGGAGTTGTTATTTGCAAATGAACTAGAGTTATGGGTTTCGATTCTAAAGTATGCGAATAGGGTTTGCAAATTGACTTGATCATGTGTTGATCATCACATGGCTAAGAGAATTGATCTCATAGGTTCTCGGTTTTATTTTCGAATGTGTTTTGCAAATAAGTTTGAAGTTTTAATGCGATTCGTTGGAGCGTGTGAATAGGGTTTGCAAATGTGTTTTGCAAATTGACTTGATCATGCGTTGATCATCACATGGCTCAAAGAACCAACCTTCAAAAGTTTGGAGAAAAGTTTTTGTGAAAACCTGTTTTTCTCCTCTAGCCGGCACTATCGATCTCTGGGTGCGGTACTGCCGTATGGGCGGTAGTACCGGCCCATATGGCCGGTAGCTTTATTACAAAAGGGGCTGTTTTTGGGATTTTGCCCGGCCGGCACTATCGCCCCCAAGAGGCGGTACTGCCGCTTTGGTCGGCACTACCAGTCCTTAGAGGGCGGTAGTGCTGGTTTTATAGCCGTTGCTGACCGTTGGAGGTCAAGGCTGGCACTACCGGCCCTCATGGGCGGTAGTGCCGGTTTTGCTGAAAAATGCTCGATTTGCCTCCCAACGTCTAGATTTCGTGTGGGGGGCTATAAAAGGATGCCAAGGGCTGGCATTATGTGTTGTTGTTGTTGGGAGACATTTTGGAGGGGTTGTACATGTGTTGCACTCTTCAATTTGGTTTTTGAGCTAAGAGTTAGCCATAATTGCATGTGTTTCAATTAGGAAGTGGATTAAGGACCTCTTGTGCATGTGTTGCAATTGAGGAGGATCCTAGTGCATGTGTTGCACTTAGGAGGTCACCAGAGTGCATGTGTTGTACTAGGTGAAGTTCAAGCGGAAGGCTTGACTTGTTACTTTTGGTGTTTGCCGATACCTAGACGGCGTAGCGATGTCGTGCGTAGTGACCTTCTCAAGAAGATTATGAGAAGGCCTGGCAAGTTGTGAAGGTTGGTTCTCGCCTACCTGGAGGGGGAAAGAGCAACCACTAGTGGATTCGAGGTGGGTGCTCAATTCGTGGAGCCGGTCCAATTCGTTTGGGCTAACCTCAATGTGGACTAGGGGAGGCCGACAAGTCTCCGAACACCATAGTAAAAAGTATCGTGTCTCTTACGCTTGCATTCTATTCCTTATTTATATTCATAGAATTAAATTGATCGATTGCTTGTATTTAGGATTGCATTTTATTGATAGAGACATAATTAGTTAGTGCATATAGTGAGCCTAGTTGATTTAGGTTTTAATTGTCAAAACCTTAGTTTATCGCTTCAGCAATAATTATTGTTAAGGTTTTGGCATAAGGGTAATTCGGGGTGAATTGATTTGTAGAAAATCTTAGAATAAATTTTTAAAAGGCGCCTATTCACCCCCTCTAGTCGGCATCTTCAATCTTACAGGGTCGACGAGCTTGCCCTATTAGGGCAGTTCTTCATTGTTTGCCCCACTGTCCTGCATAACCGGCACTTCCGTGGAGCTGGTACGTCTCCCTACTGACTGTGTCCATGTCGTTACGGATTCGCCGTGACTACCACTGTCCACGGCCGCTCCTCTTCAAAGTGTCATTTTGACACTAAGTCACTTGGCCCGGCCACAGCTCCTTGTAATGCATGTCCAAGCTGTAGGAGTTGAACTCTGAACTACATGTCCCGACAGATGATCGGTGTTGAAGCACTCAAAGACACGCCACATATACATGGGAGCACGTCTTGTGCAGCAGTTTTGGCTTGTTGCATGTGCATGTCGCGATATCACGTATTGTGCACACTTATTTACGATAACCCCTGCAATGGCCATCGACGAACTTCTTCAGTAGACGCACTTCAAACTTCCGGATAACTCCATCCATGTTGCGGGCAACGTGCGAGCGAGCCTTCTCTATTTTCTTCTCCATTTATGCATACATACGTTTATAGAATTGCTTCCCCTCATCTAGGTGCCTCCTCGCATTCATTCCCCTATTCGCAAAATATGCAACGGTTCTGTTCCATGTCTCCTCCACGATGGCACTGATTGGGAGGAACCGAATACCCTTCAAAACACCATTGTAAACCTCCGACATGTTAGTTATCCTTATGTTGTACCTTGCGCCATCCGTGTTATGGAGTAGGGACCACTTCTTCAGCTCTAGAGCATGCAATTTTACCCATTGTGAGAAGTTGTTCACATGGCCCTCTCCAAACTCCGTCGTATGCTTTGAGGTCTCCTCATCCAGCACTCTCCATATTTCCTCGAACTTTCGCCTCTAGTTTTGCATGTACAGTCTTTTGAATGTCTTCATGACTTTCTTGCTGTGAAACCTCCTATGCATGTTCGCGGCAAGATGCCTTATGCACTAGCGATTGACAACGTCATTCCATTGGTACGGTGGCTGTGTCCCTCCTTGCATGGTGATAGCATCTAGGCACCCCTCAATTCTATTTTTATATTATCATGATTTTGGTATTGATGACTAAGTTAGTAATATTCAAAGCTTGAAGATAAGTGAGTTGGAACCTATGATGAAATAAGCTGGTACAACAAGATTAAGGCTTTTAGTTTATATTTTATATCTTGGGAGATGTTTTAAGTCTAATAGCCTAGGTGTTTTATCTTTGTTTAGTTGTCCAAAAAGAGGGACTTTGCACAAGGAAATAATTTGTTAGGCAAAAGCAAAACTAGATCTCTTGGAGCTAAAAACACTCAATCTTTACCCTTCTAAAACTATATCTTCCAGTACAATGGACCAATCTTTACCTATCTATATTCTTCAGTCCGTTGCAAACCTTGAATCTATTCTATGTCAAAACTCCTTTGTATATCTGTTTTTTTGATTAGAATTTACTCGCTTTGATATCCACATATTCTTAAACAAACTTTTCGAGAAAAATATCTTAGTCAAGAAGTGCACTTTGTGTGTGTGGACCAAAAATTTGGTCCAAGCATACATGCAATTTTCTCTCCTCGATGTCGGACCAAAGATGTATTAGGTTTCCTATCCTCGTGAGACCAAAAATTTGGTCCAGCATCCCTTCGATGTATAAGTTTTTGGCTGGACTAAATCTTTGATGTACTTTTAATCGAAACCTAAAACAAGTATTCTCTATCTTCAAAATAGGTTTTACCCAGAAAGCGGACAAAATATTTATGTTTAATTGCTTTAAGTCCGTTGTTAAAGTTTGTCTATGTTGAAAAAGGTTCTTGGCACAAATCTTCTGTGAAGTCCATGCATAACGGACCAAAAATTTGGTCCAAAGTACATGTGTCTTTTTGCCAAAACCAATCTCCTGTGAAGTCCATGTATAACGGACCAAAAATTTAGTCCGAAGTACATGTGTCTTTTTGCCAAAACCAATCTTCTGTGAAGTCCATGTATAACGGACCAAAAATTTGGTCCGAAGTACATGTGTCTTCTCGCCAGAACCTTTCTTCTCTTAAGTCCATGCATTACGGACCAAAAATTTGGTCCGAGGTACATGTGTCTATATGCCTGGCAAATCTGTGGCTTTGTCCTTGTATGACGGACCAAAATTTTGGTCCTGCGTACATAGGTCTCTATGTCTAAGCAAAATCTCTTGAAAGTCATGTGTAACGGACCAAGCCTCTTAGTCAGATACTTATATATATCTCTCAGTTGCATGCTAGACCATCTTCTTGATCAACCCATGTACTGCGGACCAAACTTTTTGGTCCGTCGTGAACTCGGAAATTTGGTCCGGCATACACATACCCAGTATCGCTAAGCCCTGATACATAGTCCGTTGTACGTGTGTTTTTCTGTTGTTTCTAACATCTGACACGTCCAACGACTACTGTAACAGGTGTAACGGCTATATTCACTCAAAATAGCTATATAAGCATTTCCTAAGCCATCTACCAACTATACGGATGAACTCCTTACATTTTGGCATTGTCATATAGCTCTCATTCTCAAAAAGGAGTATGTGCTTCATTCTCACACAAAAATCTTCATACATTCCTAAGTGTGTAAGCTCCAAGTCAGTGTCTAGTTTTGTGATTTGCATAGTGAATCAAGAGACAGAACTTGTGCAAGGTTTATTACTCTTGGATCTTGATGATCCTAGACAGCTTGGAGGAAGTAAAACAGTGTGACCTGTCCAAAGGTGTTTGTGGAAGGCAACTGTGTTTGTGAGAGGTTTGGAACTCACCTCACTGGAGAAGTGAAAGAGTTACCCGAGTGAACACCAGAGCTACTGCGACTAGCTTTGGAGAAGCTGAACTTCGGAAGAAGTGCTTCAACGTGGATTAGGAGTGCGGCTCTGAACCACGGGATAAAATCTTTGTCTCTCAGTGTCATCTCTTTTATTGCTTTCACTGTATTTACTCGTTGCTTGGATTCTGCTTTACTCTTGCTATAAGTTAGTAAACTAAAATTGCCAATATTTATAAAATTGCCTATTCACCCCCCCTCTAGGCCATATCGATCCTTCAAGTGGTATCAGAGCTTAGGTTTACCTTATTTAGCTTAACTAGCTTTGGTAAATGGTGAGGAAATGGTTCTCTCATGTTAGTATTGGTAGAGTACTGTTTTGATGGTACAAACTATGCTTATTGGAAGATCGAATGAGATGCTATTTAGAAGTCAGTCGGGTATGATGTGTGGAGGTTCTGAGAGAAACCTATGCCTCCTCGTGTCATACACGAAGGGCAATCTGCATATGGAGAACCCACTCGGGTGAAATTCAAAATATGCAATATGATGCTCAAGCTAGAAATGCCATATTTTCTTGTCTTAGCTTAGAAGTCTTTGATAGAGTAAGTAATCTTACTTCTGCATATGATATATGGACAATATTACAAGAAATTCATGAAGGTACCTCTGATGTAAAAGAAGAAAAATACTATGTTGTTAGGGAAAATTTTGATCAATTCAAAATGCTTCCTCAAGAAAATGCAAATGATATGTTCTCTAGGCTAAATCCTATTGTAAATGAACTAAAGGGCCTAGGAACTAAAATTTGAGATGTTGAAGTATGCGGGAAGATGATTAGAGTGCTTCCACGATCATATCACAGCTTGATCACTTATCATCTAATGGTGGTGATCTTAAAAGGCTCACTCAACCGAACTCTTGGGCAAAATATCGCTCATGAGCTCACCTTGGTGATGAAGATGCACCAAGAAAGAAATCCATCGCGTTAAAGGCCAAAGAAGTTATTCAAGATTCATCTCAAGAAGATGATGATGAGTCAAGTGAAGATGAAGATGAAGACGTGAAGAAGTTAGCTCTACTCATGAGAAGAGCAAACAAACTCATGAGAAGGGTCAATTTTAGAGACAGAGAAAGGTCAAACTCTTACTCAAAGAAAAATCCTTTTTCTAATGTTGTATGTTTTGATTGCAATGAAAAGGGACACATAGCTGCTCGGTGTCCCAACAAAATCAAGAAGAAGAGCAAGTACAAGAATAAGGACGACGAGGATGAAGAAAAGACTCATGAAAAATCAAAGAAGAAGTTTTTCAAGAAGAGCTACTATAAGAGATTTATGAAGAAAGGAAAGGGAGAGGCTCACATAGGAGAATGGGTCACCGACGATGAAAGTGAAAGTGAAGACTCATCCTCAGAAGAAGAAAGTCCAAAGTCAAAGGGGCTAGCTGGACTCGCGCTAGATGAGTCAACTCCACCGCCACCATTATTCCCTCTCTGTCTTATGGCAAGAACAGATGAGGAAAAGGTGAGTGATTCTCCTACTTATGATGAGTTAGTAGAACTAGTTAAGGAACTAAATAATGCCTTGCATGATAAGACAAATTCAACCAAAACTCTTAAAAGACTATCTCTAGCCCGCTCAATGATCAAAGGATGCTAACAGACAAGCATGAAAAACTTATGCATGAACATGAAAAGTCTGTACAAATTCATGATGATCTAGTCGTAAGTAATGCTTTGCTTGGTAAAAATTATGAAGACTTGCAAATTAACTTCTGTGAACTAGAAATTGAAAATGAGATGATGTCTAACAAGATCAGTCATGCCTCTTTAAGTAATACATCGTCTCGTATGACTCTTCAACAAAAGAGATCTTGACTCTTGGTTCTCTGATGCTTGCAAAGGAAATTGCAAATATGCTTCTGTGTCAAGGAGCTTGAAACCAAAAATAAAGAACTAAAAATTCAAATAGCCACATTTGATAAAGGCTTAGAAAAATGTTTTCAGGAAGTGCTATCCTTGACAAAATTCTTGTTGGACAAAGACCAAACTTGGGCAAAAAGGGCTTGGGATATAAACCCAACATTTGCCAAATAAAATGCATCAGGTCATGTTAAACAAATTTTTGTCAAGAAAGGCACTCAGTGCTATTATTGTCATGGATCTAATCATGCATCTAAAAACTGCTATCTTGCAAATGTTTCTAATGCCAAAAGGGATCGCATGGTTGATGCTCATTATATGTTATTTAAAGATTTCAGGGGCAAAGCAAATGTAAAATATGTGGGTCCCTCAAATCTAAATAAGAAACTTAAAGCTGTCTGGGTACCTAAGACCATGCTAATAAATCCTTTCAAACCTAAGATGGCTGTAACTAACATCAAAGGACCCAAAAGTATTTGGGTACCTAAAATGAAGAAATGAACTTGTAGGTAAATTATAAGAGTGGAGGCAGACATTGGGTCATAGGCAGTGTTGCACTCAACACATGACCAGTACCTCAAGAATGTTCACTTCAATTGAAGGAGAAAGTGATCCAAGTCACAAAATCACCTTTGGAGACAACAGCAAAAGAAAGGTAAAAGGTCTTGGTAAGATTGCCATATCAAACGATCACTCTATTGACAATGTTCTTCTCGTTGATTCCTTAAACTTCAATTTTTGTCACATTGCTCAATTATGTGATCTTGGATTTCATTGTAACTTCACTTGATGGGGTAAGCTGTATTTGATAAAAATGAAAAGCTTATATTCAAAGGATTGATTTCAAAATCTCTATTTAGTAGATTTCAAATCTAACTCCTCATGTATCTCAACTGCCTGTTAGCTAAAGTCTCCCTCGGATGGCTTTGGCATAGGCGTCTGGGCATGTAGGTATGTCTAATCTAAAGAAGCTTTTCAAAAATGAGCTTGTGGTGGGTTTGAAAGATGTCAAATTTGAAAAGAATAAGCTATGTAGTGCTTGTCAAGCGTGCAAACAAGTAGCTAATTCTCATCCAATTAAAAGTATCATGTCCACCACTAGACCACTTGAGCTTCGCATATGGATGTGTTTGGTCCCACCTCATATGCCAAAGCATTGGTGGTAACTCTTATTGCTTAGTAATTGTTGATGACTTTTCCAGATTTACTTGGGTATTCTTTTGCCAAACAAAAGTGAAGTTGGAAAAATCTTCAAAACTTTTGCAAAAGGGCTCAAAATGAATTTGATTGTCCCATCAAGAAAATAAGAAGTGACAATGGATCCGAGTTCGTTAACACAAATATTATTGAATCTTGTGATGAATTAGGAATTAAGCATGAACTCTCTGCAACTTATACTCCCCACAAAATGGAGTAGTTGAAAGGAAAAATCGAACTTTGATTGAAATGGCGGATCTATGCTAGATGAATATGAAACCTCTGATGCTTTTTGGGTGAAGCAATTAGTACCGCTTGTCATGTCAGTAAATAGACTATATCTTCATAGATTGCTTAAGAAAACTCCTTATGAACTCTTGGTAGGAAGAAGACCAAATGTATCATATTTTCGTGTGTTTGGTTGTAAAGTTTATATCTATAAAAGAGAACTCATTTGGGAAAATTTCAAACTAGATGTGACCACGGCTTCATGCTAGGATATTCCTCTAAATCCAAAGCATATAGAGTCTTTAATAATACCACTGGACTGGTAGAAGAAACTTATGATGTAAAGTTTGATGAATCTAATGGCTCACAAGGTGAGCATGAGAATTTAGATGATGTAGGAGGCGATGGCTTGGCACAAGCAATGAAGAAGATGGAAGTGGGAGATATTCACCAAAAGAAGACAAGGATGAACTCCCACTCAATCAATAGTGCCTCATGATGGAACACAAGAGGAAGAAGAAGATGAAAAGAGCAAGATCATCCTGTTCTCATCAAAAGCCATCATACCATTGCTAAAGATCATCCTCGATCAAATCATTGGTGAATTCAAGAAGGGTGTTCAAACTCGTTCTAGACAAGCTTCTTTTGTGAACACTACTCTTTTGTCTCGTGTATTGAGCCTAAAACAGTGGAAGAAGCACTAGAAGATCTTGATTGGACTATTGCTATGGAAGAAGAACTTAACAACTTTGAAAGAAACAAAGTCCGAGTTTAACCAATCGCCCAAGGGATCACAATATTATTGGTACAAAATGGGTGTTCAGAAATAAGCAAGATGAAAATGGAGTGGTGATAAGGAATAAAGCCGACTTGTAGCTCAAGGATTTACTCAAATAGAAGGACTGGACTATGGAGAGACCTATGCCCGATGGCTCGTCTTGAAGCAATTCGGTTCCTTCTTGCCTTTGCTACTCATTTTAATATCACTCTTTTTCAAATGGATGTAAAAAGTGCATTTCTAAATGGATTCATTGATGAAACTGTCTATGTTGAACAACCACCTGGTTTTGAAGATCCAAATTTGCCAAACCACGTGTATAAATTATCTAAGGCACTCTATGGTCTAAAACAAGCTCCTAGAGCTTGGTATGAACGCCTTAGAGATTTTCTACTCAATAAAGACTTCAAAACTGGAAAGGTTGATCCAACATTGTTTTAAAAGACATCAATGGAACATTAATGATTTGTCAAATATATGTTGATGATATTATCTTTGGTGTACTAATACTTCTCTTTGTAAAGAATTTGGTGATATGATGGCCAAAGAGTTCGAGATGTCTATGATTGGGAACTATCATTCTTTCGGGATTTCAAATCAAGCGACTAAAGGAAGGAACCTTTATTTCGCAAGAAAAATATACTAAGGATCTTCTCAAACGCTTCAAAATGGAAGAATGCAAGATCATAAAGACTCCCATGGCTACTAATACACATCTTGATCAAGATGTGGGAGGTAAATCTGTAGATCAGAAGCTCTTTAGATCCATGATAGGCTCTTTACTATACTTGACAAACATCTAGGCACGATATCATGTTTAGTGTGTGTATGTGTGCTAGATTTCAAGCTGCTCCTAAAGAAATTCACTTGAGTCTTTGTAAAAGAATATTTAGATATCTTAAATTTACTTCTAATATTGGTTTATGGTACCCCAAAGGTGCTCCCTTTGAGCTTCTAGGCTACTCAGATTCTGATTATGCCGGATGCAAGATTGATCGTAAGAGCACCACAGGGAGCTGTCATTTGCTTGGAAGGTCTTTAGTTTCTTGGTTTTCTAAAAAACAAAATTCAGTAGCACTATCCACTGCCGAAGCCGAATATGTGGCTGCTGGAAGTTGCTGTGCTCAACTCTTATTCATCAAACAAACATTTTTGGATTTTGGTATAAAATTTGATAATGTACCTCTGTTATGTGATAATGAAAGTGTAGTGAAAATAGCAAACAATCCGGTCCAACATTCCAGAACTAAACATATAGAAATTAGACATCACTTTATTCGTGATCATGTTGCTAAAGAAAACATTATGCTTAGTCATGTAAGAACTGAGGACCAATTGGCTGATATTTTCACTAAGCCGCTTGATGAGGCCAAATTTTCAAAATTAAGAAATGAACTAAATATCATTGCTTTTTCAAATATTGCTCGATAATGTTTGACTAAGGGGGAGCAATTTGTTTACCATGTTTATCTTTTCCTTCTTTCTTGATTTCTTACCCCAGCTGTGCATGAGTTTCTGTCAAAAATCGTTTCGGTTTCCGTAACTCCCAGTTTTTCCGTATCTTCTCAAACTTCAAAAGGTCGCCTCGGATTTTGTTGTATTTACTTCTTTCTTATCACAATGGCTATAAAAGGCGTACAAGAGGCTATGAAGATACAATCTATCTCGTAGCTTCCCTCTTTTCTAAAGTTCGCCACCATGCCGAAAAGGCCCTATGGAGACGATCGAGATGATCCAGAGCTGGCTGAGCTCTGGAAGGATTTCGATCGCTATCTTGAGGAGATGGCAGAAGAAAGGAAGGTTGTCAAGGACACTGCTGCAGTAGATGCTTTTCTAGAGGCTTTCCCCACTCTCCTCAGGGCCAGAGATGCTCTCGTAGAGGCTCTCAGCGCCGTAGGGGAGAAAACTAGTGTCTGTTCTTGTCTTGTCCCATTTCCTCTGATCA
The DNA here is from genome assembly GCA_036346275.1 of Otatea glauca. Lineage (NCBI taxonomy): Eukaryota > Viridiplantae > Streptophyta > Magnoliopsida > Poales > Poaceae > Otatea > Otatea glauca. Next base: position 52,575,367 of record CM070711.1, read on the forward strand.
TGTAATCCGGGACTCTGTATTTAAATAAAATGATCTATTGAGTCATTTCTTTTCTCTCATACTTTATAAGGAAAACTCTATTCATACGTGTATGTCGCTAAAACATGACTTCGACTAGTCGCATAACACGATATGATCTTTCGCGGCTCTAGTTCGACAGATTACTGTTTCGACTACACAATATGGATAAAGTAACATGTCAAGTTAAAATGACTCTTTGAATAAATTTTTTTAAATTTGGCTACAAGACTCATCTTTCTATGCTCATCCCTATCTAATCAAAATTATAAAGAAACAATTTCTTTTTGCATAGTGTCCATATTAAAGTACTTGAGTTCTTCAGATAAGCTTAGTTTAAAGAAATACTTAAGCTTACTTGATTACCAGACTCAAACATTAACTGAAATCGGTTGTTTGATTGAATTTGGTTGTTGATCTTAGATATATCTCTTATCTTTAAAATTTTCAGAAATATAGACATGATGCAGACTGAGAACATCTCAAGTTCTGAGTTCTCGCTTGGATCGGACTAATCTCAAAATAAACTGACAATGCTCGCCGGACTAAATTTTTTGGTCCGTCGATAATAAGAGCTTTGATCTTAATACCAAGCGGACTAAAACTGGTCTAGACTAAGTACAAAGCTTTTTGGTCCGGCCCAAATAGTAATCTATCCAAATTCGTTTAAGTCAAGTCGCCTCATGATTAAATATCTCTTAGTCTTAACTCTTATCTAAATTTAAACAATTTACACCAAGCTTAAATAATTTCCTCTTTCTCCTCTCAAGATTTCAAAAGTTATTCAAAATCTTACCTATTGCTTTAGGTCTTATCTATTGATATCCTGTCCTTTTGGGACTCTCTGTGCCTGCTCAAACTGTCCTAAAAAAGGAGAGGTCCCACATCCTTACAAAAAAACTTTGCTCCTCCAACTACCCAGTTAAAAGGTATCGGTTCCAAGGTCTATTTACTTCTGCAAATGCATTCAATGCAGTAACTTCTTCCATCAAAAACCTCCTTGATTATTGCCTTGCTTGCGCAAAAACTCCTCTGAACCGGAAGTTTCTTTCTTCTCTTCACCGAAGCAAATCCTGACCGGATCTTGACAACGGTGATCGCTCGACCTTGTGCGCAAGAATCTCCTTCAAACTCAGTAAGTTCCCTAGAACTTCTCCTTTTCTTTTCAAAATCTCGAACCCTAGACCTAGTGCTTAGACTTAGTTCTTTCTTTTAGGTCTATTCTTCGCGAAGAGAGTCTAGTTCTGAGTTTGTGTTTGAAACAGAATGAGGTCTAAGAATCCAGATAAAAGGGGTCTGTTTGGAAAGATCTTTGATAAAGTTAAGAGTAAAAGCAAAGAAGATCTAGTTCATCTTCGAAACAAATATGCTGAACAACCTCAAGGACCGCTTATAATCACGATGTTCATAATCTTGCTTGACCAAACCGAAAAATAGTGACCTCTCATCCAAGAAAAGGAAAGCAGATAGTTGACTCTGAGTCATCCTCTGAGGATAATCCCTATGAACCCGACAGTGAATCTTCCTCAGAAAGCACGGAACTGATATCTGAAATTGATATTCTTAATAGTGAAGATTTGGGAAAACTTAGTACTAAGAAGTTAAGAGCAGTTCGGTTGGTCAGTGAAAAGGTCTGGTTCCCTGAGTCAAGGCAAATTTTGTGTCCCCTTTACACAAAAACATTTACTATGCCTATCTAAACAGAAGAGATGGAAAAGGAAAGCCGATTTCTGCTCTGTCAAATCACCAATATATAGATTGGGATCAAGTGAACAATATCATTGGATCATCTGGGTTGTATGATTGCATAAACTCCACTCCTGGACTAGTAGAAATCATGTCGAATAAAACAATTCCATGGAGTGTTTCAAGGACTTTTGAGTTTTATGCTTCTCTACTAGTGAACAAACAAAGGAAATATATCATGTTCACTATGAATGGAAAAATAAGGAAAATCAGATCATCCCAGTTTGAATCAGCAATAGGAGCTTCTAGTCCTCAGGCAAATAGGACAAGGATCTTTGAAAAGATGTATCCACATCATAGGTGGAGACAAAGTGGGGACATGCCAGATTTACAAGTATCACGGCATATATACAAAGATACCTCAAGTAAGGATTTTAATCCAAATAGGGTGTCTTGTCTGTCTGAAGAAGCCAAGGTTCTGCTCTTAATATTAAGACACTCTATATATCCCAAGTCTGGATATAAAGAAGGAATCACCTCAATTTTAGCTTGGTTGCTACACCTGATTTTGTCAAGACAGCCTATAGATCTAGCTGATTATTTCTTTGGACAGATGGAGGAAGCCATCTATAAAAAGTTCAGCAGCTCTTTGCCTTTTGCCCAGTTAATCACTGGAGTCTTGTTGGCTCAAGGCATTATTTCTCAAGATGACCTAAATAAAGAGTTCAAATGCTTTAGAAGAAATACAAGTATGCATCAGACTCTTGGACAAAATCTAAGGATTTCGGTTTCTTCAAAGAGTGGCGAAAATCAACCATTTGAACCGAAGAAGAAAGTAAAGAAAGGGTTGAGGTGAAAATGAGTTTGATGAAATAGTGCTAGAAGTATTTCCCAAGCACAACAAAGTGATTTTTGGCATCATCCTATGGAAGCTATCATCAAGAGTATGAAAGTCATCATATATCCGATCGGAGCGAAATGACAGAGAACTTAGTGTTCAAAAGGAAAAGGAAGACACCGAGCCACCATCTTAAGAAGCAACTGAAGTAATTTATGGAAGTGAATCATGGAACACAGATGATGCTGCTACTCAAAAGCTTTCAAGCTCAGTTGATAGAACCTTAGATGAAGAACATCAAATTTATCAACTTCAAGAAGCATTGCAGCAGACAAGGTTCACTAAGCGCAGAGTTTGGATCAGAGCAAATGAAAATGAAGTGGAGGGTCTAGTATGCCATCTCAAGTACCCCAACCATATGAACTGTCTATCCTTCAACTTCACTCATCCCGAGCATGATCAAAGGAATACATTTCCTGGTTGGGAAAGCTTGTTTGACTATCAGTACCTCAACTCATCCTCTCCCAAGTATGATGAGCAAGGACAAAACAACACATTTCAAGCTCAAGAAAACATCTTTGAAACTCAGCCTTCCTGGTTTTCCAACTTTGAGCAACAATACTATGCCGATCAAAGGGGATTTCAAGCTAGATACATGGAAGATCGTAATCTGACTCAAAGGCATGAGGAAGAAATGAAATTCTATAATGAAGCCATGTCAAGATTTGACCACCTAAGCAAAAATCAAGAAGATCTTAGACAGCATGTCCAACAGATTGATACTACTCAAAATCTGATCAAGGACAGATTGTATGATATGAACCAGAAGATGGATGACCACTACAAGAGACTAAGAAATCAAGTGGAAGGTGCAAGCACATCTCATACAAGCAATCAGTTATGGATGCGACACCAATTAGATCATCTGTCTGAGTTTACTGAAGATGCCTTGCTAGACTATGCTCGCCTAGCACATGATGTCACATATGATGTGGGCGACGTCCTTGCTGAGACTCGCAATATGAGTGATTCTTTGGACCAGATTCAGTCAGATCTTCAACTGTTGGTTATCCAGCCAGGAGACCCAGACTATCCAAGTTGGCATGATCGAGCTATGTCTCAAGGGCCAGATAATCCAAGCCAAGAAGATACTAATGAACATCCTGCCTCTCCTCCAAAGAAAAGCAAAGCTCAGGGCCAGCTCAAAAGACTCTTTTCAAGGCGAAAGTAGGGACCCTTTTTGGCTATTGATGCCAAAGGGGGAGAAAAACCTTAGCTAAAAGCCTTCGTTTTTAAGCTAGCCTAGCTTATTTATATTTCTGTTATGGAATATTTGTTCTGAGTTTTAATTGTTCTGTGCTATGTTTATGGTGTGATTTGTTCAACTGTTTAGATAATATGCTCAGATTCTCTACTTTGATATGAATGCTTTCATTAAGGGGAGCAAATTTACTCTCTATTTCTTTGTCAAGATATTCACTAACTGCTTTTGCAGAATAAATAAGATATTACTAACTAAAAGGTATGTTGTCATCAATTACCAAAAAGGGGGAGATTGATAGCATCTAGGCACCCCTCAATTCTATTTTTATATTATCATGATTTTGGTATTGATGACTAAGTTAGTAATATTCAAAGCTTGAAGATAAGTGAGTTGGAACCTATGATGAAATAATTTGGTACAACAAGATTAAGGCTTTTAGTTTATATTTTATATCTTGGGAGATGTTTTAAGTCTAATAGCCTAGGTGTTTTATCTTTGTTTAGTTGTCCAAAAGAGGACTTTGCACAAGGAAATAATTTGTTAGGCAAAAGCAAAACTAGATCTCTTGGAGCTAAAAACACTCAATCTTTACCCTTCTAAAACTATATCTTCCGAAGACAATGGACCAATCTTTACCTATCTATATTCTTGATCAGTTGCAAACCTTGAATCTATTCTATGTCAAAACTCCTTTGTATATCATTTTTGATTAGAATTTACTCGCTTTGATATCCACATATTCTTAAACAAACTTTTCGGAAAAATATCTTAGTCAAGAAGTGCACTTTGTGTGACGGACCAAAAATTTGGTCCAAGCATACATGCAATTTTCTCTCCTCGATGTCGGACCAAAGATGTATTAGGTTTCCTATCCTCACAGACCAAAAATTTGGTCCAGCATCCCTTCGATGTATAAGTTTTTGGCGGACTAAATCTTTGATGTACTTTTAATCGAAACCTAAAACAAGTATTCTCTATCTTCAAAATAGGTTTTTACCAGAAGCAGACAAAATATTTATGTTTAATTGCTTTAAGTCCGTTGTTAAAGTTTGTCTATGTTGAAAAGGTTCTTGGCACAAATCTTACGTGAAGTCCATGCATAACGGACCAAAAATTTGGTCCAAGTACATGTGTCTTTTGCCAAAACCAATCTTCGTGAAGTCCATGTATAACGGACCAAAAATTTGGTCCAAGTACATGTGTCTTCTCGCGTAACCTTTCTTCTCTTAAGTCCATGCATTACGGACCAAAAATTTGGTCCGAGGTACATGTGTCTATATGCAGCAAATCGTGGCTTTGTCCTTGTATGACGGACCAAAATTTTGGTCCTGCGTACATAGGTCTCTATGTCTAAGCAAAATCTCTTGAAAGTCATGTGTAACGGACCAAGCCTCTTAGTCAGATACTTATATATATCTCTCAGTTGCATGCTAGACCATCTTCTTGATCAACCCATGTACTGCGGACCAAACTTTTTGGTCCGTCGTGAACTCGGAAATTTGGTCCGGCATACACATACCCAGTATCGCTAAGCCCTGATACATAGTCCGTTGTACGTGTGTTTTTCTGTTGTTTCTGACATCTGACACGTCCAACGGCTACTGTAACAGGTGTAACGGCTATATTCACTCAAAATGGCTATATAAGCATTTCCTAAGCCATCTACCAACTATACGGATGAACTCCTTACATTTTGGCATTGTCATATAGCTCTCATTCTCAAAAAGGAGTCTGTGCTTCATTCTCACACAAAATCTTCATACATTCCTAAGTGTGTAAGCTCCAAGTCGTTGTCTAGTTTTGTGATTTGCATAGTGAATCAAGAGACGAGAACTTGTGCAAGGTTTATTACTCTTGGATCTTGATGATCCTAGGCGACTTGGAGGAAGTAAAGCAGTGTGACTGTCCAAAGGTGTTTGTGGAAGGCAACTGTGTTTGTGAGAGGTTTGGAACTCACCTCCTTTGGAGAAGTGAAAGAGTTACCCGAGTGAACACGAGCTATCTGCGACTAGCTTTGGAGAAGTCAACTTGGAAGAAGTGCTTCAACGTGGATTAGAGTGCGGCTCTGAACCACGGGATAAAATCTTTGTCTCTCCAGTGTCATCTCTTTTATTGCTTTCGCTGTATTTACTCGTTGCTTGGATTCTGCTTTACTCTTGCTATAAGTTAGTAAACTAAAATTGCCAATATTTATAAAATTGCCTATTCACCCCCCCCCCTCTAGGCCATATCGATCCTTCACATGGTGCTGATGGCGGATATTAACCTAGCATGCATGTCTATGATGAGGCATACGTTTGGACGGTCTTGGACAATAGATTGCTTGACATTTGCTAGGAACCACAACCAACTCTTTGTGTTCTCGCTTTCCACGATTGCATAAGCCACCAGGAGTAGTTGGTCATTGGCATCCGTGGCGACCGCTATCAGTGTGGTGCCCTTGTACTTGTCGGATAGGAAATTGCCATCTATGGTCAGTATAGGCCGGCAGTACTTGAAGTACTGAACAGCTGGTTCGAATGCTCAGAACACATGGTCCAGGACTAAACAGTTCAGACCCTTTGTGGGGAGCAGTCTATCAATATTATTGATGTAGGTCCCAGGATTGTCTTCAACAATCTAGTGAAGCATCCGTGAAACAAGGTTGTACACCTCTTCGTATGTGCCATACATCATCTCTATAATTTCTTCTTGACTCGCCACACCTTGTTGTAGCTAATAGGATATCCCACCATGTTAACAACGTCAGCCATCAGTAGCTTCGGTGAAACAGTCACGTCCGCCGTGACCAAGTGAGAAATCAGGCTTGCCACATATGAGGACGTCACATTTCTTTTCTTGTGCAGCGGCTCAACAAGCACGCATGTGTGATTCGTCGTGATAGTTATCATGAAGCTCGAACTTGTGCCCTTGAATTTTGGGCACGAATCTTGCCAGGACACTCATTATCCATGCACTTCATAATGTACGTCTCCTGGTTGGACCTGTACACCCGGTATGTGTGGCTGATGTTTACCATATATGTTGCAATTGTCTGCTGGGCGGCACTCCTTATAGGGAAACATTGCCCTACTAATAGAGTGTCATGATTGAAGGCAAAATCCGTGCCAGCTTTGTCTGGCAACACGAGAGAAGCCATCGCCAGATCATCCAAGCGTGAAGATACGTACTCCACATCAATGGACACAATGCTACTGATGGGAGCTGCATTGTCATCTTCGCTGCTATCCGTGTCGACGTCCTCATTGTCATCGGATATTGCTTCATCTGCCAGGCCTTCAAGGTGCTCGTGTTAGTCAATGTGAGCGGCCCACCACCGGCCGACGTCTTCATTCAGTTGAAATTCATTCGCAGTAGTGTCCTCACGGATGCCCCCAGAGGATGCTTCGACGGTGATGCCACCGCCCCCAGAAGGGCTGGATGTTTCTCCTCTGTCCATGAAGCGCACATACACCATCGGCCGACGGTGTATCTTCGCTTGAGGGTTTATCTCAATTTGCATATATTTCCCCACATTGCGCTTTCTGCGATCTTGCATAGCACCCACAAATACTCGGTTGAACCTCCCACAAGTATCGCATGTACCGCCTCGATTACAAGCTTCTTTTGGGCAATCTCCCGATCAAATATGCTCCTCATACACGTACAAAGGTCGGCCAAACTCATCTCCGTCAGACCCTGAGCCTGGATCACCTTCCGTTCACAGTTCGAAAGGACTACCCCATATGGACCCCCTCTCGAACAACGCCGTCACCATAAAACACGAACAAATCTTGAATATCTACCATTTAGTACATACCATAACAAAAGACGCAAGAATGCACATTAAACACTAACATACAATTCATCACATCTGTAATCAATAGTAATATAGCACATGCGTAAACATCATTTTCATGTGCTACTGTTAAAGTAATTACGCACCATTATTTACGTTTTGCATAATCAATTCATGTACTATTCATCTCACAGACTTCAATTACTATTATTGTTTACGCATTTTATTGTCAATTCATGTACTAGTCATTGTGGTACTACTGTCATTTCATGCACGACTCGTTGGACTAATATTATCATTTCTTGTACTACTCCATGTACTAATACCGTCATTTCATGTACTACTAGTTATCCTAATATTGTACTAATCTCACAAATATTTTCGTAATATTATACTAACAATATTGAAGTTATGCATATATCGCACTAATATAATAACAATATTACAATAATAAAAGAACCATATTATTTTTATTCTAATAAATTTATAATTATATCATAGTAATATAAGTATAACCGTTATTTTACGTACTAATAGAGCATTACAATTATACTACCAATGCATTATTATACTATCAATTGCTCCGAATTATGAGCCCTGACTAAACGTGTCCAATATGTGAACAATAAATAAAATCCTCCAACAGTATGATGCATAACATTACAAGAAATAACATAACTTTACAACACTAATGTAACATCACAAAAATTTGCTCATAATGTTATTTTCTCATTACATATGCATTTTATGTTTTTATGAATTTATTGGATTTTTCTGAAATTTATTTGAATTTTACTTTAATTAAGTATATTGAACCTTTGGTGAAAACTAATTATATATAGATTAAGCTAATATAAAGTTTAGTCAAAAATATTTTATTTGAGTTCAAAATGTCTCAAAGTATTTATGAGAATTTTCTGGGATTTTTCCTGATATTTTAATTGCTTAAAACTGATTAAACTAATTTCTGTAATTATTTTAAATCAAAAACCCGTTTAAAATCAAAATGAAGTGTGCGGCCCGTTTTTGCGCAGCCCGTTTGGCCTATTCCGGTTAGGGTTAGTGTCGGCCGTTGGATCTTCATCGCGTGGTCTTCATCAAGCCACGTCGCGTGCGTGTGATCAACCGTTGGATCCAGATCGAGCGGAGGAGGTTGAGCCGCGTTAATTAAGGAAAGATCTGATCGCGTCCGTTGGATTTGGAAAGTGCGGATCGGATCGTATCGCTTCGGAAGTCATCGTGACCGTTCATCACAGATCGGACGGTTCACGGTCGTCGTCTCCGATACGGTTTCTGAACCCGCCGCCGACTTGCCGCCGCCGCGTGATTTAGGGTTTCCATCCTAGCTCGTATGCCGAGGCTATCAAAGCCGCAGCCCACACCCTGAGGATCGCCATCCCAGTGCGCACCCAGCATCTCTAATCGCTTCGCCAGTTTCGTCGCCATTTAGCCGCAAGAGCTCGCCGTAGTTTTCAAGCGTCGCCGCTTATTTTCTCGCCGTTCCGCCGCCGTCGAGCCTCCATCCGCCGAGTGGGTTCCGGTTTCGGGTTCGCCGCGTCAAGCCGCATTGGAGCTACCACCTCTTCGTCGCCAGAAGGACCTAGTTCGCCGTCGGGCTCGTCGTCGTCTTCGTCTCCGGGAACTCAGCGTCGCCGCAACAGCACCGTGACTCGGAGCTTCGCTCAGCCGTCGGATCTTCACCGAACCGTCTAGATCGTGCCACGTCTCCGTCGTCAGCAGTGTTCTGCTCGGGTAAGCGTTAGCCGTTAGATTTAGGATGAGCGGTTAAGATTGAGCCACGTAGGAGTAAATCGGTAGCCGTTGGATCCTTGCGCGGATGTGCGACGCGTGTCGGCTCGGAAGCCGAAGCGTTGTGCGCCGGGTGCACGGTGGACCAGCGTGATTTCGTGGATTGAGTCCATGCGCCGAAGCCACGTGTCCGTCTTTGATTGGTCCATGTGTCGCTTGCGCATTAATCAGTAATTTCCAGTAGAAAAATAATCCTGGAAAATCGGATTTTCTAATTTCTGTATTTTCAGTATTTATTCAAACTTCAAAAGGCTATAACTTTTGCATTTTAGCTCGGATTTGAGTGATTCAAATTTCTAAAAAAAATTAAAATCAAGATATATGTAATGGTGCTTTTTATTTGAATTTTTGGAGCCTATTTGCTCTCTGTTTTGGGTGTTTATTGCTATTTTATCTCGATTCGCGTAGACGTTGAATTTCTCGGTGCTCCGGAGGAAGATTCGTCGCTTCAAGACCCAAGTTCAGAGCAAGACCAGCACCTATTCCAAGGCAAGTTGTGCTTTGATCATGTTGCACCCAATTTCACAAAATTTCTATTTTGTCTTTAGAATTTATGCATGATATTTTCTGTGTATAAATGATTTCAATTAATCTGGGGACTTAATATGCCTAATTGAATTAAATCATACCTTGCCAATTATACGCCATGATCTAATTGTCACCCTAGGATATGAAAGTATAGTTGGTTACTATTAATAATCAACATGGGACTAGCTAGACCGTATTAGTTTGCTTAGCCATGCCACGTCATCACATGTATCTGGAACATTGATATTTAATCTTGACTAATGGAATATGGAACAATTTTTATAAATTTGTGTGTCAATTGTTGTCACACAGTGATATTGAGTTGTCATGGCGAGGAGGTCACACAACTAGATTGAATTGCTGATGGCACGTGGTGCATGGTAATCAACTGGGGTGGTAATCATTTTAGATCGGGGCAGGTGGCAAGGGGCAGTATGCCAAGGTGGGCCTATTGGGCAGGGGTATGTGGAAGTCTTGCCTCGGTCACTTTAAGGACTTAACCTTGCAAGCCTTTGACCTGAGTCTTTCTTGCAACCACACGTCTGGAATGGGACAGCCTAGCCAACTAATTTGTGATGTCTAGATTTCGGTACTGCTGTGGTGTATAGTGAGTCCCGGGTGTACGGGTAGACTCACATGGTGCAAGAGGGGGGCCCGGAGTGCGGTAACCAGTCCCTTCCGTGTTGAAACCTCAGCGAGCAGTACAAGGTCTAAACAAAGCATTGTAAAGGCTATGTTATGGTCACCCACCTGTGTGGTGTTTGATTATATCGTGTGGGTAAAGTGCATAATCTCTGCAGAGTGTAAAAACTGTTCGAATAGCTGTGCTCACGGAATTGAAATTGTTAAATAAAAACTTGTTGGGATGGTGGATTGCCATAAAAACTTGGAATTGACTTAGGATGGAAAACCCTGTTTACTTGAAAATTTGAATCTATTATTTACTAATATTTATTTTACTGTCTTTCAATCTATTTACTGTATTCTTTTATAAATGCTGCTTTACTGCAAATTAGCCATGTTAGCCTTCCTTGGAATAAACAAGCATGTAGAATATTAGACTTGCAATATTGTGCACGACTTGCTGAGTGCTTTATGTACTCACCCCGCAACAATAAACTTTAGAAGAGGAGGAGTCTGCAACATTCTTGGAGGAGGAGTACCACGACGCTGATGCTTAAGGGTCCGATCCTCGTCAGTTGCCTGTGGTGAACTGGGGAGCTACTACGTTTACTTCATTTCCGCTGCTGCTTAATTATTATTTCTTAGTTAAGCCCTATGAGGCAATAATCATGTAAGACAACAGTTATTATTAATCATTGAAGTTATGCTATATTCTGCTGTGTATGACTGTGATAGCATCTATGTTGAGCCTGTGTGCACTAGCGTGATCCTGGACTAGTGCGATATACACAGAGGATCCGGATTTGCATATTCAGGTCCCGACAACTAATAGTACAATATAATCATTTTACGTACTACTAATCCTATCATATTATACTGGTATTACAATAATATTTCAATAATATGGAGCCATTATTTACGCCATACCCTATAATTTCATGTAGAGCTAATTATAATAATATCGTCGTTGCATGCACTACTACCATTATACTACTAATTGCACTAATATCACACCAAGTATACAATATTTTTTACAAATTGTATGGTCTATTTGTGTACTACTCACTACAATACTATTGTCATTTTATTTACTAATCATTATACAATTACCATCATTATTTGTACAGCTCATGTTCCAATACCGTGGTTTCATGTACTACTATTTACACTAACCTTCCAGAAGCTCAACTGAAGATTGCGACAGCCTGAGCAACGTATAAACTAACCTTCCTGGATATTACCTGCAAAAAAAGGCTCCCGGATCAAATGATGGAAAATATGAACCCCGAATAAATTCCTCCAAAAAATTAACCCTTAATGAATTCTTCCCGAAGTACGATTTCAAATTTCCTCTTCCACCTCTCTTTTTCCTCCCTTCTGTCCCACGACTCCTCTATTTTGCCTCTCGGTTTCCTCAGCTCACTGAAACATTTCCGAACCCCCTTTCTTTTTTTTTCCTCGTCGAAGCGAATGCTTGATGCAAACCATCGGAGGGAGTTTAATTTATAACGCCCTTCTCGATGTGCATGCACGGGAGACACAGGTGTCGGTTGGTGCTTTCGGCGCCTCGATGGGACAAAGCGAGATGTTAAATACCAACCCCGCAAAACACCGCAACCTCGGATGCCACAGGCGTCAGGCCCCCTAGCGCGTACCGCGTGGTCCATTCGGCCCCAGTAGGCGCCAGGCCCCCCTAGCGCGCGTGTGCTGCGTGTGCTAATCGGCTGGACTTTCTAGCGCTTGGAGAATGCTAGAATATTTCCAGCGCCTCGGCTGCGTGGCAAAGCCGATTTCAGTGCTTTGGCTGCGCGGAAAAGAGCTGCACTGCCGTCCTATCCTTATCGGCCGAATGCAGCGCTTGGCGTCCGTGCAAAAGAAGATTCCCGCGCCACCCAGGCGTGAGAAATAATATCGCGTTACTACTCTACTAAATTTTGCATGGAAGGGGCTATATATGAAAATTCGTTGCGACGTGAGCCATATTCGAAAAAAAAATCCAGATGACCAGTATAGTAAAAGGCTCAGTCAAAGACACAAAGTACACTCGCACCAGCAGCTTTCTTCCATTTCTCTTGCGAAAAATGGTTCTTGGATTTGCAGCCGCTGGCTCAGTGCCGTGGAGCCTCCTCGTGTCCGGAGTCCTGGGCCCTGTGCTTCTGTGGCAGGCCGGCAAGCTGCTTGACCGTCTGTGGTGGCGGCCGCGGCGTCTCAGTAGTTTTAAATCTATTAACGGTTAAATTTTAAAAGGTCTGGTAGCATGAATTCTACTATGCCAAATTGCCAAGCAAAAAAGTAAAAAACAACTAAGGGAAAACTTATTTTAACTAGAGCCGCAACAACCTGAGTGGTAGGTTGCTAGCTCGTCAAACGTAGCTCGAATCTCATATTCCGTATTTTTTGGTGCAATTAAGTCCTACCGTAGTAGAACCCAAATGCAGCGAGCTGGGCCTCCGGATTTACAAATAGATGACACTATCCGGAGAAATATTAAAAATAGTTACTCTGAACTTGACCCCGAATTTGGATATAGCTATCCATATTTGGTTTTGATCTGGCCGGATAATTAATTAGCTTTCCGAATCCGGTCCAATTACCAAGTAAGACCATCGTCAAGACTAATTTTTTTTTTTTTTTGAAAATGGCAAAGCCAATATTGGATTAGAAGGTAAAGGTATCAATAGAGTAAGTTACAAGGTGCGGAGGGTGCACCCAAAAGATTGAGAAGGGGAGGCGAGATTGGGGAAGAAAAACAAGCCTTTAAGGCCGCCTCTGAATGAGATTGCCGATGTGTGTTGCTCCTGCTACAGACCAGTTAGCTGCCTCATCTTTTACGGATTGAAGGATCTGTTCGTGGGTTGCCCAGTTCCTTTGGAAGATCTGTTGTTACGCTCTTTCCACCATTGCCAACATGCTAAGATGATTAGGGTTTTAACACCTTTGGAGGAGGCCGGATTGCGTAGAATGTGGTGCAGGCTCCATTGCTCTAGATGCACGGAGGGCTCCCATTGGTCCGGGTGGATGGACGGCACATGAACCCATTGCGCAACAGAGGACCACATACGTCGGGCCTGGGAGCATTCAACGAAAAGGTGGAAAACCGTTTCTAGGTTTCGGCAGCACATGTGGCAAAAGTATTGGTTAGGCCAACCCCCGAGCCGCAAACGCGTTGTGCGATCCATAGCCGATTTTCTTTGTGCTAGATGTAAGAAGATCTTACAACATGATGGAGCCCAAGCCGACCAAATTGTGGTGACAAAAGATTTTTGGGTGCATCCATAGAACTGCAAGTGGTAAGCCAAGCTAGCTGAGTAGATGCCATCCGAGGTCTGCGTCCATATGATGACATCTTTCAATTCCGGACGGAGGGGTACTGATTGAATTTTGGACCATAGATGAGCGTATTCCCTTAATAGTTGCGGGGTCAGATGGCGGCGAATGTCTCGAATCCAGTTGTTGTTTCGCAAAGCATTCGCCACCGATCGTATCTTTCTTGTCGAGTGTTTGTAGAGATGCGGCACAAGGTGGCAGGGCGCTACACCGTGTAACCATCTAGAGGTCCAGAAGGTTGCTACTTGCCCATCACCAATGATGAATTTGGTGGCTGCCATGAAGATACTCTGGTCGATCCTATCACATGGCGTCGGCAATTTGCACCACGGCCTTTCCGGATTTGTGTGCCTGAGCCAAAGCCAACGCAGTCTAAGAGCTCGCGCGAATCTGTCTAGATCCAGTACTCCTAGACCTCCCAATTTAAAGGGTCGAGAGACGGTTGTCCATCGCACCTTGCAGTTCCCACCATGTGCTGCAGCATTTCCTGCCCATAAGAATTTCCTCCTTATCTTATCAATATCCATGATAAATTTCTTGGGCACCTTGAGCGCTGTCAACACGTAAATTGGAATGGATGTGAGGACTGACTTGACCAGAGTTAAGCGTCCCCAGGTGTGAGATGACTTGATTGTCATGCCGCAAGATGTCGCGCCATTTTATCTTGAAGGGGCTGAAGGTGGACCCGACGCAGACGACCCAAAGTGAGAGACATTCCTAGGTATTTGATGGGAGTCAAGACTAAATTAACAAGCAATTAACCGAGGATAACTAAATACAATGAAACCCTCCTGTTTCAACGAGAAAAGAAATATGATCATTCCCAGTGATGCTGTGCGAGTACAGAGGAGCCTACTCAGTGCACTACTACACAAATATACATCACAATCGGTTCTTTTTCGTCATCACAGTCGGTTCTGGTGGTGACACAAAGCCATGAGACAGAGATGAGGCGGGCATTATTACAGTCGGTTCTTACCCGATAGAGATGATGGTATTATCTCTATCGGTTCTTTATAAGAAGCGATAGAGATGATGGTATTATCTCTATCGGTTCTTTGTAAGAAGCGATAGAGATGATAGCTCATCTCTATCGCTTCTTACAAAGAACCGATAGAGATAATACCATCATCTCTATCGCTTTTATAAAGAACCGATAGAGATGACCATATCATCTATATCGCTTTTTCAAAGAACCGATAGAGATAATACCATCATCTCTATCGCTTCTTATAAAGAACCGATAGAGATGATCAGATCATCTCTATCGCTTCTTAAAAAGAACCGATAGAGATAATATACTCATCTCTATCACTTCTTTGAAAGAACCGATAGAGATGAATAACCTCATCTCTATCACTTCTTATAAAGAACCGATAGAGATGAGTTCATTATCCCTATCGCTTCTTTCAAAGAACCGATAGAGATGACCGTCACATCTCTATCATTTTCTTGTGAGAACCGACAGAGATGAAGGGGTGTGGTGTGCTATCACATTCTAATAAGCACATATTCCACACAATATGCACATATCACATTCACACGAAATTACGGACAACATATCACATTCAAAGAACATGAACACTTTGTTACAACAAACACATATCACATTCATTAACAAAATAGAACGTAAACATGCTTAACCATAAGTACACATGCAATCGCATTCGGATATGTAATATTTGTTCACATCCGGTCTAGTAGGAGCTTTTGGGATCTCTAAACCGTCAGTCCTCCGACAAGCATTCTATCCATTACCATCGCATAAGTGATCTCGTATCTTGTTGAGTGCAAGGTCTTGTCTACACTCTTCCGGGAATAACGGTAAGTCGCAAGATAGAAACGAGTGCTCTAATTTGAGTTTTCAAATTTGCATGTGAAAGACTAATTGTATATGCATGTACTACCTCGTGGAAACGGTGCGAGCCGACAATCAAGATCACCATGTGTTGCATGACATACAAACCACGTGTCGTCGCTGCTACTGTTGATGACACTGTGAAGAAAGAAAAATAAATTAAGAGACAAAGAAAATATATCGTAAAATCTAAATCTTATATATGATAGCAACTTGTACCTTGAAGCGGACATACTCGACTTGGAGCCCTTTTTGTCGTCGTGTGTCCCTCCCGCTGACGTATTCCTTGAAACCCCTATATACATTGGAAAGATGTCGTTGAGTAAAAAAATAATGATTGTAGTTAAATACGTAAAATGTTAGATAAGAGTGGTGCACTTATCGCTCCAAAGGAGGCTTGATCGCGTAGGCCATCGGTCTCTTATCAACCGAATTAAAAGTGTACACTTTGTTGTCTCTCGGAAGGAGCACGAGTAGAACCCAATGGTTGCTTATTAAATGGTATGCGTGAAGAAAATAAGTTCACATACGGTTTCGGTGTGTAGAAGTAATTGAACAATGAAGTAGTACTTACTCCTCGTGGTACGGAATAGAATGAAGTCCTTCTTCGACTCACTTGCAATGCCCTCTTGATGTAGCCGCAACCCATTCCGGTTGAAGCCTAGCCATCGTCGCGGACACAAGCTCGTGGTCGATTTAACCCAACTAGTTGTCGATTCGTCACGACCCGCCGCCTCATCGCTCGCAACTCGCATTGAATGTTAAAAAGTGTAATGCAAAATTCTATGGAAGTCATAAAGTCATGCAACGTGGTGCGATACTCACGGCCCGTGATCGTCTGATAAGAGAAATATCGATGGCTATCGGTTGAGTGCAGACGAAGCAGATCCTCAAAACTAACTGGGAATGTCCCATCCTCCTCGCGGTGGAAATGTCCCTTTCTGTATCTAACATTGAAGTCGACACGCTCGCTATCTTTCGCTTTGTCAATGATGGGAAAGTACCACAATACCTTGGCCGGTGCACCTTTAGTGACCTCTTCACCCTCGTTGCCCCGGCACTTACGCTTCTTGTCATTACGCTTCTCCTTTTGTTTGTACCGAGGCACACCGCAAACTGGACACACGTGCAGCTCCTGATGTGCGTTACGGTACAAGATGCAATCATTCGGACATACATGTATCCTTTCTATTTCCATTCCCATGGGACATAGTAGCTTCTTCGCTTCATAAATGCTTGTTGGCAACTCGCTTCCCTCCGAAGTAGATCCGATAGAAGAACTAGAAGTGCATTAAAACTTGTATCGTCCAACGGTGTTTTGCCTTCAATTCGAACAATGCAAGGACCGAACCCAACTTGGTGTATTCTACTTTGCAACTTTGTGAAGCGGTTTGGCATCGTCTTCCATCAAGCTTTTAAACTTTTCAAACTCTCTTTCCGTAATTACCCTCCACATCCCGCAACATTTGCTCCAAATTCTCCTCCTCAAACATATCAGCCGCAACTCATCATCCGGTTCCACCGTGTCTTCGTTGCATACCGGAAGGGTACTACCTGTCTCCCGTGATGGATCCAAGACGTGTAATTCCTCACGGCCACGTCGAATCGTGGTCCTCGATTTGAGCCGAGTTGTTAAATCTTCTTAGATTGGTGCAATCAATGCAAGGACAATATATGAAGTTTACACCCTTCCTCACCATGTCCTGTTCGCAATTTTTTGAACTCCTTAACACCCTCCAAATTCAAAGACTCACACGACTTTTGTCATACATCCATTCCTTACGGTCCATCCGCAATTAAAATTCACACAATAAATTAAGGAAGAATCTGGAGCGACAAAGAAGCTAGCTAGCTATTTGAAATATTGAGACATCATTTCATTTAATATTACCTTTGCAAAATAGAGGACTGCAAGTTCCTGCAAGATATATAAAATGTGTTCTCCTAATCGATACCTAGATTCTTCCCTGGTTTAGAGCTTCCAATTCCCTAGATAGGAGACATACATTTTTAACATCAACAATGATATCAAACAATCTAATTATATAGTGCAGTAGCCTACAGATCTTTTGACTACAACGAAACAAAACAAGGGTACCAACGATGACTCCCAATCTCTAAATAGGTTTGGTCCTAATCCCATTCGAGGATATGTGGTTCCGACAAGTTCCTAAGCCGTTGTACAACTCCAGAGAAAATTTGAAGACATCTCGCTATTCTCCATATACACGCCTCGACAACAGTCAAGAGGGTGTGTATCCGAGAATACCAGGAGACGCTACCAAATCTCTACTCTGCTTGTACAACACCGCCGATCAGAACTTGCCAAGCACATATCCTCGAACTATCAAAGAACGTGGACAATTCGAGATCGCCGCTATAAATATGCCATTTCGCTCGGTATATTTATAAACAAGCATCCTCGAACGGGAGACGTAGGTTCCGCACCCTAAACTCTAGCATGCATTAGGTGACAGCAATAATAATTCCATATTAACACCAAAGCACTACAAATTAAGATAATTAACTACATGTGTACATGCTTGTGAAATAAAAGGGTGTGAAATCTGATAGGACATACACAATACCAGTGCAATCTAAACTTTCTTCATGACATATCAAAAATACATAGTGCAAAATTAAAGGGTTTGAAGGAATGCTCACATTTTGAAGAAAACCACAAATTATGCAAAATGAGGGAAATCTCCTCAAGTTAGGGCTTCAAATTTACCTCTTAACACCCACCCTTGAGAATTTCAAATTTTCTCACCCAAGTATTGCTTCCAACCACAGAATATAAGCTATTTTTTCTGGTGGCGGCGGAGAAACCTCCTCTGGAACAATAACAGAGAAGAGTTCTGCTCGAGTGGTATAATTAACCTAACGAGGTACATCACTATCGGTTCTCATATAAAAAGCGATAGTGATGTGATCATTCACATCACGATCGGTTCTTATAAGACAAGCGATAGTGATTATCACGATCATCACTGATCGGTTTCACGTAAGAAGCGATAGTGATGAGAAAGACACATCACTATCGGTTCTTATTTAAGAAGCGATAGTGATGATATCGACATCACTATCGCTCACAAAAGAACCGATAGTGATGAAGACGCGCTCATCACTATCGGTTCTTTTGTGAAGCGATAGTGATGCAGATATCATCACTATCGCTTAAATAAGAACCGATAATGATGCAGACGCGCTTATCACTATCGGATCTTTTGTGGAAGCGATAGTGATGTGCGATTATCATCACTATCGCTTCTTAAATAAGAACCGATAGTGATGTACAGATCTTTTCTCATCACTATCGCTTCATATGTGAAACCGATAATGATGATAACGCACATCACTATCACTACCGCATAAGAACCGATTGTAATGTTAAGGTCTACATCACTATCACTTCTAACCCGAGAACCGATAGTGATTGTGATTAACGCTCTCCTAAGTCATCTATCACAATCGTTTCTTCCTAAAAACTTAAGAACCGACACAGATGAAGCGATAGTGATGTACCATTCTGTAGCTGAAGCAAGCAACACCCTTGATCTACCGATTAGAGAAAGCCAGGTCACGGCTTATTGCATTTGCGCTTCGGTTGGGCTGGTGTATGTCTTGTACTGTGTGCACGTTCGGCGGAGCAACGTTGTAGTCCTTCGGTGGATGTATTTTTTTCGGAATGACTTGTCTTAGAAGTTTGTTTTTTTTCTGACGTTTGTAACATTTTTTTCTCACTCGTAACATTTTATTCGTACGTGTGTAATATTTTTCTTCGATAACAGTAAAAATGTCTGTGCAAAAAAAAAAATTACAGACGTTGAGAAAAAATAATGCATCGATGCGTCCGAAAAATAAACAGTGATAGTACATCCGATTACTAGTTATTCCTTTTTTTTAAGGGGGTTCCTGGCCTGCCGATTGGATAAGCTTCTCATTCTCCTTTGAGTAAAAAACGTAAGAAATTATCCAGCGTATTTTCGAAAAAACAAAGTAACAGTCAAACAAATAGTCACATGTGGGTGGGTGGCCCTCCGCGCGTCACCACCGTTTGACCGATCTTTGGAATTACTTCTCCACCAAGCTCCAGCGAAATGCCCACTAGTCTTACACTCCAAGAAACCCTATAAACAAATAGGCAGAAGAGACAAATCCAATCAAGAGATCGGCACCTCCATCGTCTTATATGTAATCTGACGCCAAATACCGTACTGTACTCACCCAGTCAAAGTACACTCGCACCAGCAGCTTTCTGCCACTTCTCTAGAGAAAAATGGTTCTTGGATTTGCTGCCGATGGCTCACTGCCGTGGAGCCTCATCGTGTCCTTCGGACTCCTGGGCCCTGTGCTTCTGTGGCAGGCCAGCAGGCTGCTTGACCGGCTGTGGTGGCGGCCGCGGCGGCTCGAGCGGGCGCTGCGCGCGCAGGGCCTCCGCGGCACGTCGTACCGCTTCCTCCTCGGCGACCTCAAGGACTTCGGCCGGCTCAACGAGGAGGCCTGGTCGAGGCCCTTGCCGCTGCGCTGCCACGACATCGTCCCCCGTGTCACGCCGTTCCTCTACAACAACGTCCGGGACAACGGCAAGCCGTGCTTCTCCTGGTTCGGCCCGATCCCCAACGTGACCATCACCGAACCTGAGCTGGTCAAGGACGTGCTGTCCAACAAGTTCGGCCACTTCGAGAAGCCCAAGTTCCCCGCGCTGACGAAGCTCCTCGCCGATGGCCTCACGAGCCACGATGGCGATAAATGGGTCAAGCACAGGAGGATCCTCAACCCTGCATTCCATCTCGAGAAGCTCAAGGTACATAAAGTTGTTTCATATGTACAGTACTAGTTTCATTTTTTTACAGGCTTGTGAATTACCTACTGTGATTGAGTGTGTGATTGATTCTTGGAGTGTATGACTTAATTTGTAGCTCATGCTGCCGGCGTTTTCTGCGTGCTGCGAAGAGCTTGTTAGTAGATGGACGCAGTCCCTTGGTTCTGACGGCACGTGCGACGTGGATGCCTGGCCGGAGCTCCAGAACCTCACCGGAGATGTCATTTCTCGCACCGCATTCGGCAGCAGCTACCTTGAAGGAAGAAGGATTTTCCAGCTGCAGTCCGAGCAAGCTCAGCTCTTCATAGCTGCCATTCAGAAGATTACCATTCCGGGTTACATGTGAGTTATTATTCTATAGTCCCTTGCGCATACTCTGCTGTAACCGCGCTTATGATTTGGTGAGAATTATCTTTCTCTTGCACTGTTTTTAATGTTATGGAACGTACGTGGCGTATATCCTGCAGGTACTTGCCTACGAAGAACAACAGAAGGATGCGCAAAATCAATAATGAAGTCGAGTCAATTTTACGAGGTCTAATTGGGAAAAGAATCCAATCTATCCAAGAAGGTCAAAGCACCAAAGATGATCTACTAGGCCTATTGCTACAGTCAAATGAGAGAGACAGACACGTGAATGGCCAATCCAGCCTTGGGATGACAACTGAGGAGGTCATCGAAGAGTGCAAGCTCTTCTACTTTGCAGGAATGGAGACAACATCAGTACTACTCACATGGACAATGATCGTACTAAGCATACACCCGGAGTGGCAGGGCCGTGCAAGAGAGGAGGTCTTAGGTCTATTTGGGAACAAGAGACCAGAGTACGAAGGCCTGAGCCGACTCAAAACCGTAAGTGCATACTCAAATTACCACATTTGATTTCGTTTCGTTTTATCACGTCAAGGCTTCAACGGCAACTCTGCAAACTGGCGTACATATCCTCCTTCTGTCTTTGCGTTGCAGATGACCATGATCCTTTACGAGGTTCTCCGCTTGTACCCGCCGGCCATAGTGTTCAGCCGGAAAACGTACAAGGCGATGGAGATCGGAGGCGTCACGTACCCTGCCGGCGTGATCATCGAGGTGCCCGTGCTGTTCATCCACCACGACCCCGACATATGGGGAAGCGATGTGCACGAGTTCAGACCGGAGAGGTTCGCTGAGGGTATCTCCAAGGCGTCCAAGGATCCGGGTGCGTTCCTCCCGTTCGGCTGGGGCCGCGGATCTGCATCGGTCAGAACTTCGCGCTGGTTGAGGCGAAGATGGCGCTGTGCATGATCCTCCAGCGATTTGAGTTCGAGCTCGCACCGTCGTATACTCATGCGCCGCATACCGTGATAACCATGCATCCGATGCATGGAGCGCAGATTAAGATCAAAGCTATCTGATTTCTTGAGAGTATTGAACGGGTTCGGTAGAGGTGATTAATTATGACTTCAGACATTATGAGAGTAAGAATAAAAAATTGAAGTACTTTTGCGCGCTTATATGGTACCCACAGCAATAAAAATTTGTACGAACAGTCTACGTACCTCTCAGTTTCAATGAGGTTTTGATCCATCTGTAGATTTCTGTGTTATTACAATTTGCATTTATTGTATATTTGTGCGGTGAGGATTTGTTATTGGCTGCATCCAACGGTCCTTAAGGGAGTCCACGAGTTGAGCTAAAGTCGGAGACGGGCCAGGCCAGGCACGAGCAAAGCATTGTGTGATGCGGACTCACCTACCTCCCTGCCTTCCATTTTCCCGTCCGAATTTTGGATGCGTGGGCTATGCATGTGGGAGTTGAATTTTTATTTTAAATAATATATTTTTTTATTCAAATTACAAAAATATACGTCAAAATATACTTTTGTCGCCCGTATATGTGGCGATCGCCCCATATACGGGCGATCGGTGCCGCAACGCGCGATATTTCCTCTGTCTGCGGTCAGTTTCTAAAAATCATAACTTTTTCATATGATGTCGGATGGAGATGAACTTTATATGAAAATTCTAGTTCTCAATGGGATCTACAACTTTTGTATATAAACTTTTTCAATTTGAATCCATTTAGATAGTCAAAAATAGATAGAATGTTCAGATCTAAAAACAGATCTGTTTTTAGATCTGAAACTTCTATCCTATTTTTGACTATCTAAATGGATTCAAATGAACAACATTTGTATATAAAAGTTGTAGATCCCATCGAGAGCTACAATTTTCATATAAAGTTCATCTCCATCCGACATCATATGAAAAAGTTATGATTTTCTTTAGAATCGATCGCAAATGTAAAATATCGCGTTGCGTGACCGCTTTAGACCGCCGATCGCCTATATGGGCGATCGCCCCATGTACGGGCGACAAAAGTATATTTTTGTAATTTTTTGAGATGGACGTATATTTTTGCAATTTAAATAAAAAATTGTATTATTTAAAATAAAAATTCGTGAGAGTTCGCCTTGGAAGTTGGAACCCAACCAAGTGTGGAAGAAAAGACTAGCCCGCTCCACCTCTAGTCTGCTCTTTTCTTTTCTTTTTGCAAGGACAACCCTCAGTTGGGTCTTGGCTAGAGGTGGCCAAACGGGCCGGGCCAAATGGTCAAGACGCGCGACTTAACTATGGGCCCGGCCGCACGCAGACGCCAAAGCTAAACGGCCGTGTCTTGCACGCCCAACCGAGCGCGGCCGTGCTTGGACCGAGAGGTGCGGCGCTAAGCTAAGACGAAGACGCAAGACATTTAAATAGAAAAATATGGATTTTTTCATATTTTTACCATACTTTATCTATTTTTCTAATTTTTTTAAATTTTTCGACGCTTAAACGACTCTGGGCCGACCCAGCCCGCTTGGCTCGCTGGCATCGTACGGCCACGCGCAGCATGGCCCGAGAGGTTAATCTGCCGTGCTGGCCGCCACCGGCCGTGAGCCGGCACAACAAGGCCCGTTTACGAGCCAGGCCTAAATGTGCCGTGTTTAAACGGACCGTGCCCATTTTTAAACGGGCCATGTCGTGCTAGGCGGCCCGTTTGGCCACCTCTAGTCTTGGCGTCTGGCTTTCTAAAAAAACAAGAAACCCTCTCTCAAAAAGGCCCACCGTTGATTCACTTGATTGCATCGATTAGTAAACAGTATTCTTGCCGCTTTTCTTTCCATTTTGAAAGAAGTTCATTTGTTGTCAATGACTCGAAGCAAACACAAGCAGGGGCGCGCCTTCCCATAGTTCAAAAAGAAAAAAAAGTATCACGCCTTCCCAACTTTGGGTGGTGGTGATGTGCTAACCAACCTAGGAATGTCCTCTAGCTCCTGTCCGCCGGCAGCAAGAGCCCGTGTACGTACGCGAGCGCCATCATGTGCACAACCAGCTCGTCGCTGGACCGGTGCCCCCCACGGCTGGCAATGCGATTATACGCCTACTTGCGCAGGCTGAGCTGGTGCTGGTCCCTCACACAGAGTCAGCTCTACCCTGTGGTCCTGGTCCACACGAGAGCGCGCGCCTGCACGTCCGCGCCACTGCTCGCGGCCTACTTCGCTCAACGCGGTGGCGCGCATGGCGGTGCATACAGTACAGCCGAAGTAAGCGATCTCCTCTGCAAGTGGCAACCCATCGTCACGCGGCCACGAGCCAGGGGCGACGTCTAGTAGGTACGCGCGGTCGCTAGCTGGTGTACTACCAGGTGACGGCGGACATGAGGGAGCTGTCGAGGCGCGTACCTGTACATCTTTGTTCTTGGATGTCTGGTATGTAATTCAGCATTTGTGTGTTTACTTAGCATCCACAGATTATTGGATTACCAGATTTACCATCCGTGGAATATAAGAACCCAAGTGTCCTTATAACTGGCCTAGAAGCGTCTGAGGGAGAGACAGGGCCGAGTGAAAAACCCAAAGGGTAAGCTCTGTGCCAAACCTTGCTGCCGTGCGCGAGGAGACACATCCTAGAGACAGTTGAACATATATTTAGATATAAGAGATATGATTGTAATCCGAGTTGTTAGCAGGATGAGATAAAGATGTAATGTCCATCTTGTAACAGATTAGTATCCAATAACCAATCGGAATTCTTTAACCGATCGGGACTCTATAAACCGCTCCACCCCCACTATATAAAGGAGAGGGCGGGCAACAACAGAGACATCGAGCAATCTTAGATCCAAGAGATCCAAATAATCCCAGCACACAGGACTAGGGTATTACCTCCTTCGTCGAGCCTAAACCTGTCTAAACCTTTGTCTTGTGTGACCTTCGAGTTTGAGATCTAGCGTCTGCCCCATAAAATTCATTGCCGACCACAAAAATCGACAGTTGGCACGCCAGGTAGGGGAAGCGCTATAATCTTTTCCTACAAACTCGATGGCAGCAATCAGCGAAATCATCGCCACCTTCATCTCCGGTCAGGCTTTCCGCTTCGGAAACCTGGACTTCGTCGCAGATGCACGCAGAGAACTTGTCTGCCTAGACCTAAACCAGATCCAATCTGGTGAAGATCAGGCCGACCCATCTCAGGTATGCCACTCTTAACTCGGACAACGAATCAGTCGACGTAGCGAGGAGTTGCTACGATCTTCGTGGCATCTTCGCAATAGAAGATCACAAGACCGATCTACAATGCCAACAAGAGGTTCAAGAAGCTGCGGAGGAAGACAGGAAGATCGCCTTCTTCGTAAGGGTAAGGAGGCACAAGCGCGGTCGATTCGATCTCGTGGCCGCAATGTCCACGAGGACATCCTACAATCCAGATTGGGAGACCAAGCTGTCTTCCACACACCGCTACAGAACGTCATCGCCTCCAAGACGCTTCTCGACACGCTGGACCCGATGATTGCGTCTAATAGCCCAGCAGCCCCGATCGTGGCCCAGATCAAGGTCATGGTGACGGTGACAGCGATTCAGTAGAATTAGAAAAAGCCGGTAGGAGAAGCGCACTCACGCTCCCACACGGCTACTCGCGTTGCTAGTAGTCGGACAGCTACCAGTCGGAGCCCCACACAACCAGTCGGAGACGTCCGTCGGAATCTCAACCGCGACCTCCGCCAAGAGATCACCGCCATACGGCAAGAGCGGGATGAAGAAGATCGGCGCTGGCGCTATGACGACTACGAACGTTTCGGTACCGGCCACGATCCACAAAGTGATCAATGGTATGACGACTACAACGACCATAGAGATCAGCATCGCCGAGGTCAGAACGACAACGACGATCGCCGAGTCATGGGCTCGCCGCGCCGAACTCCACCCCGACATGTTGATGACAATCGCCGAGCCAGAGACTCGCTACGCTGGACTCCCCATCATCATGACGACAGATCTATCGACAGAATCCGAGCGTTCACTTCTTGGTTACGCCGAGTAGTATGGCCCGAAGGTTTCAACCCCAAGGGCATCGTTAAGTTTGACGGGGAACGAGATCCGGAAGCTTGGCTGCAGGTCTATACCCTGGCGGTTAAAGCGGCTGGGGGCAATCAAAATGTGATGGCAAATTATCTGCCAGTCAATCTCACCCGTTCAACTCAAGCATAGCTCACAGGACTTCCTGCGAACTCGGTGGACTCCTGGAGCGATCTTTGCGATCAATTTATCGCGAACTTTCAGAGAACCTATAAGAGGCCTGGCACCCCATGGGACCTATATCAGCTTCACCAGAAGAAGGACGAAACGCTGAGAGATTTCATCCGGCGTTCCATGCAGAAGAAGAACACCATCAGAGATATATCTGATGCAGTGGTGGTAGCAGCTTTTCAGAAAGGGCGATCCTGATCTGATCAAGAAAATGTCCAGGAAACCACCGGCCTCCGTAAAGGAGATGTTTGCATTGGCCGACGGCTACGCCACGGCCTCAGACGCCCTGGCCGAGCGCCAAGAAGATCACCCACAACAGAAGAACAAAGGCGACAGGGCCGAGTCCTCCAAGCACAAAGACAAAAAGCGGAAGGGCGATGAGCTAGTTGCGGTAGCAGAACACAATCGGCCCCGAGCCATGCGGAGGGAGGCGCCCGATTACAATACTGTCATGGATGCGATCTGTCCTTTCCACCCTAAGGGAAAGCACGCCGCCAAAGACTGCTTTACCCTGAAGCGTTTTGCGCGTGAAAGCAACAACCAACCGGCTCTAGCGAAGGATGAGGCTGCCAAGAAGAAAGACCCTCCCAGCAAGGACGATTACCAAGAACCCGAGCATGAGCTGAACTACATATACGGGGGCTCCACCGGATACGAGTCCAAGCAGAAGCAAAAGCTTACCGCTCGGGAGATCAATGTGGTGGAACCAGCAACCCCCCAGTATCTAAAGTGGTCCGAAGCTCCGATCACCTTCAACCGCTCGGATCACCCCAATCGAGTTCTGCATCCGGGTAAGTTTCCTCTAGTGCTCAACCCTGTTATTCGCAATGTAAAGCTCAAGAAAGTCTTGATTGATGGAGGGAGTAGACTCAACGTCCTGTTCGCCAAAACCTTCAACGACATAAACGTCCCCCGCTCCGAGCTAAGGCCGAGCTCACAGCCATTCCATGGGGTGATCCCTGGGGCATTTTCGTTTCCACTCGGACAAATTGCTTTGCCCGTCACCTTCGGTACCAAAGATAACTATCGTACCGACTATATAAATTTCGAGGTAGCGGATTTCGAGACAGCATATCACGCTATCTTGGGAAGGCTCGGTCTGGCTCAGTTCATGGCTTTCCCGCACTACATCTATTTGGTGATGAAGATGCCGGGACCCAGAAGCGTCATCACGGTTCGCAGTGACATCAAGTGATCTCTAGAATGCGACCGAGAGAACCATGAACTTGCTGAGCTGCAGGAGGCAACCGCCGAGGGGAGGAATATCTAGGCAGAGGCTGCTACATTGCAGGAAGAAGGCGACATCCCGTCCAAGAAGCAGGCCACGTCAAGGATAAAGCCTGGCGAAGGAACCAAGAGAATTATTCTCGACCCGTCCGACCCATCCAAAATGACTCTGATCGGGATAGGGCTCGAGGATAAATAGGAAGACATGCTCGTCACCTTCCTTCAGGCTAACAAGGACATCTTTTGCCCGAAAACCATCCGACATGCCGGGTGTTCCTAGGGAGGTGATCGAGCATTCCTTACACGTCGATGAAAAGGCAAGGCCAGTCAAGCAAAGACTCCGGCGGTTCGCTCTAGATCGTCGAAACACCATCAAGCAGGAGATTACCAAGCTATTAGCTGCAGGGTTTATCAAAGAAGTGTATCATCCCGACTGGTTGGCGAATCCTGTACTAGTTCAAAAGAAGAATAAAACTTGGCGCATTTGCGTTGATTATACTGATCTCAACAAGGCATGTCCGAAGGATCCCTTCGGGCTACCTCGAATTGATCAGGTGGTTGATTCAACCGCCGGGTGCGAGATCCTGAGTTTCCTCGATGACTACTCAGGGTACCACCAGATTCGCCTAAAGACGGAAGATCATATCAAGACATCATTCATCACGCCCTTTGGGGCCTTTTGCTATACCACGATGTCGTTCGGGTTGAAAAATGCTGACGCAACGTATCAATGTGCAATACAGCGGTGTTTTCACGCCCAACTCGGGTGCAATGTGGAGGCATATGTGGACGATGTCGTGGTAAAGACTCGAGAGAGGAAGGACCTCATCGCCGACCTAACCGAGAAGTTCGAAAGTCTAAGGACTTTCAACATGAAGCTTAATCCCGAGAAGTGTGTTTTCGGAGTATCTTCGGGAAAACTGCTCGGATTTATCATATCCCAACAAGGCATTGAGGCCAACCCAGAAAAGATCGAGGACATATCAAATATGGAACCGCCGACTTGCCAAAAGGACATCCAGAAGCTTACAGGGTGCATGGCCACGCTCAGCAGGTTTATTTCCCGACTAGGTATGCGAGGTATGGCATTCTTTAAACTCCTCAAGAAGCAGGACAAGTTCCAATGGACGCCTGAGGCACAGCAAGCGTTTGAAGATTTGAAGACCTTCTTAACGACACCCTCGGTCTTGGTTTCACCGATGCCAGAGGAACCTCTGTTATTGTACATCGCGGCAATGACTCACGTAGTCAGCGCTGCAATCATCGTAGAAAGGGAGGAGCCGGGTCACGTGCAGAAGATCTAACACCCGGTCTATTTCGTCAATGAGGTCCTGAGTGAATCTAAGGTGCGGTATCCACAAGTGCAGAAATTATTATACGCCGTACTTCTTACATCTCGCAAACTCAAGCACTACTTCCAAGAGCATGCTGTTTTGGTGGTCACTTCCTTCCCAATATGAGATATACTTCACAACCAGGAGGCCACTGGGAGAATTGCAAAGTGGGCAGTCGAGCTTGGAGCTTTTGATATCCTATTCAAGCCTCGCACAGCCATCAAGTCTCAAGCGCTCACCGACTTTACTACCGAGTGGAC
Source organism: Otatea glauca (assembly GCA_036346275.1). Lineage (NCBI taxonomy): Eukaryota > Viridiplantae > Streptophyta > Magnoliopsida > Poales > Poaceae > Otatea > Otatea glauca. The sequence goes on from CM070711.1 coordinate 52,604,288, forward strand.
AGAACTTTAAAACCCGGCGATCGTCAAGGAACTCGAGTATTGGATGATGTACTTCGATGGTTCCCTCATCTCAGCGGCGCGGGGGCAGGTATAGTGCTCATATCACCAAGTGGAGAACGGCTGAGGTACGTTCTTCAAATACTTTTTTCCGTGTCGAACAACGCCGCCGAGTACGAGGCACTCATCCATGGGCTCTGTATCACCATATCGCTCAGCATCCGACATTTGATGGTTAGTGGAGATCCAATGCTCGTGGTCAATCAGGTGCAAAAAGATTGGTCCTGCATCGAAGACAACATGGTTGCCTATTGCCAGGAGGTACGAAAGCTAGAAGGCAATTTTGACGGTTTGGAACTTATTCACGTGCTCCGTCGGGACAATGAAGCGGTCGATGAGCTAGCAAAAATGGGATCCAGCCGGACCACAGTGCCCGTAGGAGTATTCGTCGAAGAGATTCATAAGCCCACAATAAGCACTCAGTCAAAGTCGGACATCCCAGTGGAGAAGAGCGTAGAGACAGAAGTCCTGATCATTACCCCTGATTGGACAGCTCCGTATCTGGACTATCTGACGAAGGACGAGCTACCCAAAGACCGCACGCAAGTCGAGCGAATATTGCGCCAAGCAAGAGCTATGTGGTAATCAAGGGAGAACTCTATCGCAAGAGCTCCTCTGGTGTACTACGACGGTGCATATCAGAACAAGAAGGAAGAGATCTTCTCAAGGAATCCACTCGGGAATTTGTGGGAATCACGCGGCGTCAACGACCCTAGTCGGCAAGGCTTATCGTCAGGGATTTTTCTGGCTGACTGCTGTCACCGATGCAGAGGACATTGTCCGGACATGCGAAAGATGTCAGTTCTTTGCGCGACAGGTGAACAAACCGACACAGGAACTACAGACCATCCCAATCACCTGGCTATTTGCGGTCTGGGGCTTGACATGGTGGGACCTTTGAAGAAGGCTCAAGGTGGTTATACTCATCTTTTCGTGGCCATCGATAAATTCACCAAATGGATTGAGGCCAAGCCAGTCGTCACAATCACAGCCGCAAAGGCCAAAGAGTTCTTCCATGAAATCGTGGTTAGATTCGGAGTACTAAACCGAATCATCACGGATAACGGCACCCAATTCAAAGGTGGCATATTTCAAGACTGGTGCGGTGAGCTCGGTATAAAAATTTGCTTCGCATTAGTAGCGCACCCCCGAAGTAATGGTCAGGTCGAACGAGCCAACGACATGATGCTACAAGGCCTAAAGGCAAGGATTTTTGATCGTCTCAAACCATATGCCACTCGGTGGGTCAAAGAATTACCTTCGGTGTTCTGGGGACTGTGAACCACCCCCAGCAGAGCAACCGGACAGTCACCTTTCTTCCTGGTATATGGCTCAGAGGCGGTCCTCCCCACCGAGTTAGAATTCGGATCCCCGTGGGTTCGGAGCTATGAAGAGGTCGCTTCGGATGAAAGCCGGCTAGAAGACCTCAACCGACTAGAAGAAGCCAGGGACGTCGCAACAATTCAGTCGGCAAAGTACTTTCAGGGCTTACGTCGCTATCACAGTCACAATGTAAGGAGCCGCGCATTCTTCAAAAGAGATCTGGTCCTTAGAAAGAATCAGAAATGCAAGCATAAGCTCTCCCCAAGCTGGGAGGGCCCTTACATCATTGATGAGGTGATGCGTCCTGGGGCTTATAAGCTCAAGCGTGAAGACGACACAATTGTCAACAATACCTGGAACATAGAACAGCTACGTCGTTTTTCACTTGAACTTTGTAATTCAATTGCTTCTTTATGAATGAATGTTTGCTCTTAAAGTTATTCTCGTATAATCTTCTCGAAATTTATGCGTCTGAGTGCTTCGTTCCTACGATTTTTAAGACTCTGAGGCATGCGTCATGAACCATGTCCCAGAGCCTGGGGGCTGAACTAGTCGAACATGATATTGTCAAAACTACTCAGATGGCCTCATCGAGCATAATAGCATATTTAAAGAAAACTTGCAAGATCAAGGAAACACTTTTAAAATATTCGTTCACAGGTCCAAGGTTTCCGCGACAGCCGAAGAAGCATCCTTAACTTCCTTCTAGAGTTCGGCTGCCCGATCTTCATCCACGTTACAGGCATAGCCATCTTTAATGGCCTTAAGATCCACTCGGGGATAAAGCGACTTAGTGATCGCCAGAGCCTGGCTAACGCCATTGGTCGTCGTTTCCTTCAAGAGTATCTTAAGCTCCTTGGGGGCTTCCTCCAGTTGGAAGATAACTTGGTCCCTACTGAGCGGCCTCTCACCTCCGGGACGAAACAACCTCAGCAACGGGTCAGAGGCCTCGCGAAGCTTAGCACAAGACATTTCAAGGGCCTCGACCGTCTCGTTATAAGCGACGTATTGCGCCCGCGTCTTGAATTTGTAGTCTGCAAGTGAAACAGATTATTAAGAAGTACCAAGAAGACAACGAAGGCAAGGGAGGGCCAAGCTGCTGAGCGTACCTTCTAGCTCCTTCTCCGATTTCAATTTGGAGACCTCCGAGGCCTTAAGTTGCTCTTGGAGCTTTACAATAGTAGAATCTCGAATCGACACGAAGATGAGATCAAAAGACTGTGACGATTAAATGAGAACACGGATGGTCCAGAAATATCTACCTCGAAGGAGCCAAGAACATCTAGCTTCTCCTGCCGCAGGGTCTCCTTCTCCTCCCGCAGGGCTTGGACCTCTGACCGAAGATTTTGCAGCTCAGCTGCATGTTTAGCTTTGATCTGCTCCAGTTCAGCCAGATATTACTGGCGCGTCCTGACCTCTGGGAGCATCTTTTGGAGGTATTCAGATTTTTTTGCAGAGCGTTCTCCCAATTTCGTAACCATCGCAGGGACAGGTGACAACATGCTAACCGGCACAAGCAAAAAGGTCATAAGAGTAGTGAAAGTATTACTCGGGCAGGCAAGCGCAAGCGACGGCATGACTGTAAAAGTCATTTCCTTTCTTTTTCCTCCTCCGAGTCGTCAAGAGACTTCAAGCCGCCTTCCTCATCAACCCACGCGGTTTGCATTATGAGTTGAGGGCGAGCAAGAGTCGGCAGATCTCGGGGGATCTCTTCAACCTCGGGGGATGGACGGGAGATGGGCTCTTGAGCAGCAGGACCCAATGCCGAAGCACAGGGTGTCGATGAAAGCGGTTGTGACTCGGAGGGCGCCCCTGTGTCCCCAGGCGAGGCAGATTGTGAGGCCTCCTCAACCAAGACATGTACGTCCTGGGACTCAGTTTCTTCAGGGGCCCCGAACGGTGTCTCGACAGGAACTTCATATTAAGGATTCCTGTAAGAAGAATGATCGGTGAATAAGCCGACAAAATGCGTCGAATAAGAGTCGATAGGACATCCAACCTGTCGGACTTCTTTATTCTTATTGGGGGTTTCTTGCGAGCGGCAGAACCACTTCTGGAGGGACCAGTCGGGGTGCTACGATCTGGAACCCTAGGCTCTTCCCGAGCGCTCGAGTCACTCGGAGTTGGACTCGGCTGGACCACGGGCTTATGCGGAAGGGGAACTGGAGGCACCGGGGCTTGCGCTGGTGGTTCTTGGATTTTGGGACCACCAGTCGGGCGCCGAGGCTTCGGAGAGTCCTTGACAATTGTTTTCTTCCCCTTCTTAGCGGCCGGGTCTCTGGCTTAGGAGCTCGCAGGTCACTTCTAGTGAGCGCTCTTATGAATAGGCATTTCTGGGAGAGACGCGTCACTGAAGAAAGCCAATCGATCCTAGAAAGGAGTATTATAACTGTTAAAAGTCATTCAGAGACGAATGTGGAAGTCTATAAGCTAAACTCTCTTACCTCAGGAGGAGGATTTGATGCAGTGAAGGACTTCGGGCATCTGGCGGTGGACATCTCTACGCTCGGGATGAAAAAGTCGCCTACTCGAGCATATACTTGCTCCTTTGACGCTGATTCGGGCAGTTCCCGGGTCGAATCGTCCCTCCCTTCAAATTCATATCCCAGATGGACTCGCTCTTTTAGCGGTTATACCCGGCGAGCGACAAAATGAAGGGCTAGACCGACTCCCGTGAGACCGTCTTCTTTTAATTTCTCAATCAGCGCCAAAAGATCCTGCACCTGGTCCATGTCGCCAGCATTGGGAGCAGATACCCAAGAAAGGAACACCTTAGGCCGGCGCCCGACAAAAGAGGGGAGAGCAGGATCAGGATTGGCACAATAGAACCATTCTTGGTGCCAGCCTTTATTGGAAGTTTTGAAGGGAATGGCAAATTAGTTTTTCTTTAACCCCTCTCACAACTGAAATTCGGCTCCCCCAATTACCTTGGGGTCACTTTTTGAGGGGTAAGGCTTTAAGAGGTAGAAGTGATGAAAGAGATTGAAATGAGGGCGGATGCCCAAGAATGCCTCACAGAGGTGAACAAAGGGAGAGATTTACAAGATAGAGTTGGGATTCACGTTCACCAATTCAATACCATAGAAAAAGAGAAGACCGCGAAGAAAAGCGCAGGTAGGAAGGCCCAGCCTGCGTTGGAAGAAAGATTCAAAAACCACAATCTCTTCGGAATGGGGGGTAGGGATGGATTCACCTGCGGTCGATCGTGCGGAGATCAAAGTCAGGGCTGGAAGAACCTGTCATCCTCCATGGATTGCAACCGCTCTTCCGTCGTTATCGAGGTGGTCCAATCTTGGGGCAAAGATAGCGAGGAGGTGTCTTTGGAAGAATGAGAAGATATTTTCGGAGGAAAGATCAACTACGGCGCAAGAATGCGAGTGCGGCAGTAGTTAACCCTAGCGGCGGAGAAGTCAGAGAGACTGAGAAGCAGAAGGGGCAGGAGTGCGCGGTGGAAAAAATGAACCATCGGCTCAGTCTTTAAAGGGGAAAAATTAGGTTTTTGCCGAATCGGCGGGAAAAAGATTGCAGAACGCCTAACCCTACTCTATGCTTCGTAATGATTTGCTAGCCCGACGTCCTGACATGCGGAGACAGTCATAGTTTGATCAAGTCATATTTGGGACACGTTGCTCCCCACGATGGGATGTTTAACCATTTATCGAACTAAGCGAGACGTGGGTGTTCTCCAGTTTGGATTAAAAATATCTTCTTGTGATATGCCCCATGTTGGGTCGCTAGTTGGTTACCGCATTGCAGAATCATATACCACGGGTTAAGCCTGATAAGGCACGGTTTCAATGGTATGCCCCAAGATGGGTCGATAAGCTGTGCATCGTAATAAACGAGTACGAATACCGTTCGGATAAACCTTGATATGTCCTAAGATGGACCAGAGCTGTATCCTACACCAGTCGGATATAGGTGTCACTCGGCCATAAGCTAAGAAAATCCTGATACGCTCCAAGTCGAGCCTAAGCTATATCCTACAGCAGTCGGATATGGGTATCACTCGGCCAAGAGCCACATAAGTATGATACGCTCCAAGTCGAGCCTAAGCTATATCCTACGACAGTCGGATATGGGTATCACTCGGCCAAGAGCCACGTGAATATGATATGTCCCAAGTCGGACCAGAGCTATATCCTACATTAGTCGGATATAGGTATCACTGGTCAAGAGCCGCGCAAATCCTAATATATCCCAAGTTGGACCAAAGATATATCCTACGACGATTGGATATGGATATCACCAGATCAAAGAGCCATGCAAGCTTCGATATACCCCAGCTGGGTCTAAACTATGTCTAACGACAATCATGGAAATCACTTGGAAAGATATTTCTTTATTATATATGAGTTCCCCAGGCATTATGCTCAGGAAAATATTTTCTTACATTTACAAGGGTCTTATACTTCTTCGTGGCGAGCACGTCCAAGCGCCTCCACGAGAGCGTCCCTAGCCCTATGAAGGGCAGGGAAAATCTCGAGGAAGGCGTCGACGGCGGAGCGATCGAGGGCGACGGCTTTGTCTTCCGCCCATTCGGCCATGGTGAGGTCGAAGAGCGCCCACTCCTCGGCGAGTTCAGGGTCCCAGCCGTCCATGAAGATTCCTCGGGAAGAAGGTGGAGCTCGGAGCAGGAAGATGGAGAACTAAGTGTAAGGGAATAAATTCCAAAAGCATTGGTTCACCTTTTATAGCTGATACGGTAAGGTTGAAATAAATGCGAAGACGTAAAGACATCAGAAGCCGAGGAGACTTGGAGTTAAGATAGTTCAGAAGCCAAAGAGGTTTTTGGAAAATGAATTGACACAAGAAGTCAAAACAACTTCGAAGATTGTCCGGGGGTATATTCGAGTCCTTCATAATCCTCTTGCTGCAAGGAGAAGCGTTCAAATCGAAGAAGAAACCAGTCAGAGGTTTATGCTGGAAGCTGAGAACGTCGATCCAAAGTTGAAGCCCAGATAAAGATATAGCAATCGGATTATGAATCACTCGGGGGCTACTGTGGAATATAAGAACCCAAGTGTCCTCATAACCGGCCCAGAAGCACCTGAGGGAGAGACAGGGTTGAGCGGAAAGCCCAGAGGGTAAGCTCCGTGCCAAGCCTTGCTGCCGTGCGCGAGGAGACACATCCTAGAGACAGTTGGACATATATTTAGATATAAGAGATATGATTGTAATCCGAGTTGTTAGCAGGATGAGATAAAGATGTAAACTCCATCTTAAAACAGATTAGTATCCAATAAACAATCGGAATCCCTTAACCGATCGGGACTCTGTAAACCGCTCCACCCCCACTATATAAGGGAGAGGGCGGGCAACAACAGAGACATCGAGCAATCTTAGATCTAAGAGATCCAAATAATCCCAGCACACAGGACTAGGTATTATCTCCTCCGTCGAGGGACTGAACCTGTCTAAACCTTTGCCTTGTGTGACCTTCGAGTTTGAGATCTAGCGCCTGCCCTATAAAATTCATTGCTGACCACAAAAGTCGACACCATCCGTCGTTACATGGTGACATGGAAATTCCACGCATACATCCTGATCATGTATTAGTTATCGCCACATTTGGAGTTACTAATTTGCATTCTTTATCCTGCTCGCAGTAGTATAGACATGCGTTGGCCCATTCAATCCAATAATCTACTGCGATATATATAGGTGCATAAAAATGTGCCATCCAATGAAGTTCAAAATGAATTTTCATTTCGTCTTAACCAATTCCAATAATATCAAATGGAAATGTTGTGTATGGCTCATGCATGGCAAGATAATAGGATCCATCCATATACAAATATCATTAGCAGATTAGAAGTGCATGAGGTGCGGAGGTTTACTACAATCTGGATAGTGTGTGTACTGTAAAGATTCCTGATTTGTTATAATCCAAAAATTTACTTGTTGCAACGGAATCTTTTGACGAGCTCCATGCCATTCCCGTTGCTCAAGGTTTCCTATCCTTTCTTTCTTGGTCTTGAATCAAAGTATGTACTATTCATTAACCACAAGTAATGATAAAGCTACGCGACGTCTGGTGTGCTGGCAGGCATGCCACCTCACCATGGGGCCGCCTTGTTTTGGTCAAGTCAGTGCTCACCGCACTTCTAATATATCTACTTACAGCAATAAGGGCCTCCAAAAAATTCATTGTGGCAATGGCGTCATACATGGGGAAAGTGTAAGGTTCGTTGGACAACAGTTTGCCGCCCATTCCAGATGGGGGACTAGGGATTCTTGACCTGGATAGGTTCGCCAGAGCACTATGACTACGCTGGCTTTGGCTCGCCTGGACGGCCCCGGACAGGCCATGGATCAGAATGCCCACACCATGTGACCGGATAGATAAACAGCTTTTCTCTGCAGCCACAAAAATAACCATTGGAAATGGTCAAACAACGGCCTTCTGGATTGACAGATGGCTCCAGGGTATTGCTCCTTCGCAGCAGGCGCCGGACCTCTTCAGGCACTCCAGACAAAAGTCACGTTCGGTGGCAGATGCCATGACAAACAACAACTGGATTCGAGATATCCGGCACAACCTAACAGTTCCTCTGCTACTCCAATATATCAATTTATGGTGGAAACTGCAATCTATACACCTGCAGCCACACGTCCATGACGTCATAACTTGGACTCAAACTCCCAATGGCGTCTACACTATCTCGTCAGCATATCGCATGCAGTTCACAGGAAGTACCTTCATTTCTTTTCATACCACAGTCTGGCCAACGTGGGCCCCATCGCATTGCAAAGTCTTTCTATGGCTTGCCCACCACAATCAGCTTTGGACAGCACAACGACTACAACGCAGGGGGTGGCCGAACTAGTATTTCTGTCCAATGTGTTGCCAGAATCTAGAAACCGCACAACACCTTTTCATAGATTGCCCCCTAGTTCGATGTTTGTGGAAACACATTGCCAGATGGGTATGGCTGCTGTCTCTTTTACCGGACCGGTGGGATCCAACTGCCACTCTTACCCTTGCAGATTGGAACCTTCATCACGTAAACTGTCACCCAAGATTTTGCAAAGGGCTGAAAACTTTGATCATCCTAGTTTGCTGGAAATGGTGAAAAGAGTGAAACAACATAATTTTCCAAGACAAGGGGAAAGCCATCGAAGAGATTTTACAGCCCATCAAAGATGAGGCCGCAGCCTGGATTATTGGGTGTGTGGATCACCTAAAAAATCTGCTATACCGACATGTTTGATTTATTTTCTTTTTTTTTTTTTTTTTTTTTTCTCCTCCTTTTTCTCTTCTTTGGAAGACCTTTTGTATGCTTATCTTGGTGTAGTATCCTACACCCTGTACTCTCCTAGCTTTTCTATCTAATACAATATGTAGTCTTACTGTCTTTTAAAAAAAACAAGTAATGCTAATGGACAAAAGCTCAGCACAGATCAGTCCAAGTGCACAACTAACAGCAGCTCCTGACGGTGGAATACTGGAGACCCTGACGTGCCTCTCCCTCTATGCTAAAGTAATAGGCTGGATAACGGTTCACAAAATTGACAAAAATCACTTGAAAATCACGAAAATTGAGCGTATCGAGCAGGTTTGGCTTTTAAAATCGCTCGGTAAACTGGTAGAATTCAAATTCAAAACTTCAAAAAATTTAGAAACATTTATGAAAAAGTTTTAAAAATGTTGACAATTTTTATGTGAGGTCCTGAGACAATGATAATGACGCTGGAAACTTTTTAGATAATTAACATACGTGTGTATTTTTAAAAACATTTGACAGTGATACTGTCAGAATACATGCTCTTCTGTTTTTTATTTTCTAGGGGCACTTAATGAAGTATAATATTTCTGAAAATTTTTGTATGATGTCCTAAGGAAATTATAATGGTTTTTATAAACTTTTTAGATGATGATCAGACATGTGTATTTTTAAAAAATTATGAACGTGCTATTGTCATTATATATACTCTTCTATTTTTTATTTTATAGAGACAATAAATGAAGTCTAATATTTTTGAAAATTTTATTACATGATCCTTGGGAACTATTTATAATTCCAATAAAATTTCAGAGCACGATCAATCTTGTAAATTGTTATAAAAATCTGACAGTGTATCTGTTCCTTTTTATTAATTGTTTTTTTATTTTCTAGAAGCACTAAATGATTTCACAAATTATTGAAACTTCTATGAGGTGTTTTATAGATTAATTTGGATTTTTATTTTTTGAATTTTTGACCGGTCGAAAATTGAAAAAAAATCGCCCGAAAATCAACAAAAATTGCTTGAAAATCAGTTGGAAATCGGTGAAAATTGCTTGATTTTTGTTTTTTTTCGCTGTTGTTTGACCGCTGAGTCGTTCAAAATTTTTGAATTCAATTTTTTTTTATTTCTATAGATTTTCGACCTGTTTTTAGCAATTTTCAAAAATAAAAAATTATTTAAAAATCGAATTTCGATTCTCTGAACTCTGGGCTAGATTGGGACAGGCCGACCTAATATGCTGCTACCCTTTTTCTTCCTCGTTCTTTTCCTCTCAACCAAAATATAAAGTTTTCACTAGAACAGGTGACCGGTTTGAATGACGTTTTGACATAAATAGAGGAATTTCGGGATAGAAAATTAGGGAAGGAATACTACAATTATTTGATATTACAAATTTGATGGTGTTACATCGAAATAGTTAAGATAACAGTCACCTGTTCTAGTGAACACTTTATATTTTGGTCTGTCAATGTACCCCCAGAATAGTAAAACAAAGGTGCTTTTAGAAAACCACCGCAGACATAAGGAAGCTTGATATGGAGATTCTTAAATTACTCAATCACTCTTATTTAGTTAGTTATACATAACGCTGTTAGTAAGCATGGTTTGTTCCGGCCCACCACACAAAAAAAAAAGTAATCATCGTATGCACCACCTAGCAGCTGTTCTCAGCAGGACTTCCTGGCCTAACAATTTGCTAAACTTAGACAAAAGTAAAGACAACCACTCTTTCAGGCTGATGTACGGCTGGCTATACACAGGCTCCCTTGGCGTGGTTCGGGCTGGTGCAAAAGCCAGTTTTTAGCGGCTGGCTGCCTTGAAAAGTCAGAAGCTTCTACTTCTTTTCAAAAATAGGTTTAGATTTAGGTAAAAATTCGAACTAGAAACTAGTTATTTGAAATAGCTAGAGGTGGGCACTCGGGTCGGGATTTTTTTGGGCCGTCTTGAAGCACAGCGACACGGCCCAATCCAAAGCTTGGCACACGGTATGAAGTGGATCGTGCAGGGAGGCGCGACACTGTAGTACGGGCCGTGCGGAGCCCGAGAACCAAGTACGATGGGCGGCACGACCCGGCACGACACTGTAGCACGGGTCATGCCGGGCCGATGACCCAGGGCATGAGGAAGAAGAAAGTCACCGATCTGTAGAGCATGAGTACTATGGACACACCCAGTAGTTAGATGCCACCTCCGCCGTCGACATCTAAGAGAGACGGGTAAGAGGGGAGAGAGAGCTGAGAGAAATTGAGAGAGAGTGCAAGAAGCTGCTCTCTCTCGCCATCTCTCTCAATCTTTCTCAGCTCTCTCGCACCCGTGTCTCTCAATTTCTCTCTCTCTCGTCCATCTCTCTCAATCTTTCTCGCCTGTATCCCTATCTCTTTTTCTCGCCCATTGCTCCCTCTCTCACTCGTGTTCAGCACATTCCCCTTGCTCTGTGTAACTGTTTAAGAATAAATAAATTTTAATTCTTTTTCCCATAATATTTGTGTCCATTGCCTCAACTCCATGCACATATGGTTCCTTTCATCTCGTCGCAATAGTGTAAATGGGCTGGCTCTAGGCCGGCATGGCACGAAGCGTAAATGGATTGTGCTTGGGCTCGCTGAAGGCAAGCCGGGCCGACACGGCGGGCACGATGGGTTGTCGCGATTCGGCACGGTTCAGACACGAAGCATGATGGACCCGACACCCACCTCTAGGTACAGCTTATGACTCTTCTAGAGAAAAACCGGTTTAGAAGCTGTGCCAAATAAGGCTACAGAAGAAGCATATGCTCAGAAGATCTTTTTATTTCAATCAAAGTGTATAAATAAAAAATAAAATAAAAAGAATGCTAAGAGTTATCGTCAGTATCACAGGACTATAAGCAACACTCCGGTTGGTGTTTCTTCATGCAGTAGACGGTAGACCGACCCCATGTGATGAAAAAGCTAAAGGAGCGACGAAACCGACAGTCACATGTGGGCAGCATAGCTGACCAAATTTTTTTGTCCCGCAGTCTTACACTCAAATAACCTTAAACAAATGAGAAGAAGAGACTAATGCAACCCGAGATAGTCACTTTTATGGTAACGTTTTTTTTTAATTTATCCTCCTTACGATTATAGTTGCAAAAATAAGTGTCGGTTTGTTTTAATTTTTGATTCTGAATTCTAGTCCTAAAAGCATAATAAAAACAAACAGCCCGATTCTAAAATCCGATTATCACAATCCAACCTATCCATATACACTAGAATCCACAATCCACTTCATATTTGCTTTTGGATTCCAACTTTTAGACAATCAGCTTCTCTACAACCATAATCCAGAATCAATTTTTAGATAATCAAAAACAAAAACAAACCACCCCTAACTCTATTCCTAACAACGGGAAGCGTCTAGCACGCTCTTCCGTTGTACCAAAACGCAGAAGGTCACGCCATATGTAAAGGATCCGAATTTATAAAAAAATTACACATAAAACTAGAAAAGTGATCAATTCACACAAGTCACACCTCTATATTAGCCAGCTTGCTTCTACTCCGGTTAGAGTCCACTTCCATCAGCTTCTACTCACTCTTTTCCTCTCCCAATTCTCTTGAGAACAACTAATGGTTCATGGAGTGTCATCTGCGACTGCGGCCTCAGTGCCATGGAACTTCCTCGTGTACGGACTCCTGGGCCCTGTGCTTCTGTGGCAGGGCAGGTGGCTGCTGGAACGGCTTTGGTGGCGGCCGCGGCGGCTCGAGCGGGAGCTGCGCTTGCTGGGCCTCCGCGGCACTTCCTACCGCTTCCTCACCGGCGACCTCAAGGACGAGGGCCGGCTGAACGAGGAGGCCTGTTCGAGGCCCTTGCCGCTCCGGTGCCACGACATCGCCCCGCGTGTCGCGCCGTTCCTCTACAACACCGTCCGGGAGCACGGTAAGGCGTGCATCACTTGGTTCGGCCCGATCCCCAAGGTGATCATCACCGACCCCGACCTTGCTAAGAACGTGCTGTCCAATAAGTTCGGGCACATCGAGAAGCCCAAGTTCCCGGCGCTGTCCAAGCTGCTCTCAGACGGCCTCGCCAGCCAAGAGGGCAAGAAGTGGGTCAAGCACAGGAGGATCCTTAACCCTGCATTCCATCTCGAGAAGCTCAAGGTGCACGAAAATGTTTCTTATACATTGTACTAGTTTTAGTCCTTTTTCTACGTTTGATAATTATTTAATGTGATCGAGTCTACGAAATAATTTTCTTTTTATTACTTCTCGTTTTGTTCGTTTAAAAAAATCAGACCTACCCTTGAATTTATATCCAAAACTACAACCTCGTAAATGGAAAAGGATTCTACTTTCTTGTCCTAATCTAACTCATTGTCCTAAACAGATTCTAACCAAAACTCCTACTTGATTACAAGATTACATCTAACATTTTTTCCATAATCTTGTAATTTTTAATTTCTAACTCAACTCTATCTAAACTTCCAAAATTTTCTCATATTTTCCTCTCTTTCTTTTTCTCTTCTTTTCTCTGTTCTTTTCTTCTCTGTCGCATGCACTGTCCTGTCGTGAGAGCACAATAGGATTGACCTACTGCTGTTTCTTCATTTTGCACATCCACCGAGAGCTTCTTACTTCTTGACACAGCAAAATGTGCCTTACTGATCTGCTCTCTCCAGCTGCTTGTGTTTCTTTCTTTTCCTTCGTGCGCGCCGCCGGAGCCCTGCGCTCTTCCTCTTTTACTACGACCGCCGCCGCCCTTTCTTCTTTTTTACTTCCGTACGACTCCACAGCCCGAGAGTCCACTTTCTTGTGAAATATAAGTTGACGAACTTCTACCTTCTCTAGAAATTTTCCCTTCAAACTAGCCTCATGACAAACTGGCTTACAAGTTTTCAGAGAAAGTTTGTACAACCGATTTGGAGATCTTATAACCTTCATCAACAAATCTTTGTTCTTGTCGTAAACACGTAAGAACTCCGCCTGTAGCTCTACTCTGCACCCTTCTTCTGTCAATTGCCCGAGACTGAGTATGTTGTTACACAAACTCGGTATATAATAAATTTCAGAGGACAACTTTTGATCGTCGTTTTTGCATTGTACCAGCATCGTTCCTTTGCCTCTTATTTGCACCATGGAACCATCGCCAAATTTGACTTTCCTGAAATTTTCTCGTCAAGCTCATGAAACACGGAGCGATCTCTAGTCGTGTGATTGTTTGCTCCATTATCCAAGTATCATAAGTCAGTGTGATCGTGGCTATCTCCCTCCATGCATAATTTAGGAACTATATTCTCCTCGCTCAACATCAGCATGTTCGGCTTCTCTTCTTTGTACAATGAGAGGAGTAGAGCCGGTTCGTCGTCTACACTAGCTTGGGTGAGGTTTACGTCCGCTGCGACACTCCGACACGTAGTTACTATATTTTTCATATTCAAAACATTTGATATGTGACTTATCTCGTGGTCTGTAATCACCTTCTTGTTCAGTCTTGTCTCCTTGGAAACCGCTGTGTCCAAGCCCGTAGTTACTTGAGCCATGACCGTTCCTGGTCCATGGTTCTTTGTGGACCTGCTTCCATCACCTTTTTCATCTCCCTTTAATAGCAACACGTGCTTATTACGGGACTAATACCCCTGCTCTTTAGGGGACTGATACCCCTTCAGTAGCTCCTCATACGCCTTAAGCGAGCTAGTGATCTCCTCAATTTTCATGTTCTCCAGATTAGGGGAGTACATGAGCGTGGTGACGATGGGCACGAACTTTTCTCGTAGTATGCGCATGTACTTCTTCACTACCACAGATTCCTCTATCTTGTCGCCGAGAGAAATAATCTAGTTTTATAATGAAGAAGCTTACCGGCGAACTCGTCCACCGATTGGGTTTCTCCCATATGGAGATTCTCAAACTCGTTCCGTAGATTTTGTAGTCGCACCTCCTTCACGCAGTCAACTCCCACATGCATCTTCTAAAGCGTTAGTCGTGCTTCACATGTTGTCTCATTCTCGATGAGCTGGTGCATCATCAAATCTGATACTGCTTGATAGATCGCACCAAGTGCAGCTTGATCTATCCTATCATCTTCCTCAGCTTCCCCTTTTGGATCAACTGCACCCTAGACACCCTGGGTGTAACGACCCTCATTTTTACATACATGCAAAAATGGAAATCTAATGTGCATTCCGTACTAGTCCCATGATCAGTAGCTAGTACGCACATACACAACAATTGGAATCACAACCATACACATATTATTAAGCGGAAGCTATTATATAAAGAAAACTTTACAACTCAGAGATTACAGCAGCAAAAGAAGCAAAGTCTTGTAGTGTGCCCATCCAAACCCGTAGGCAACTGATAAGGCATAATCCCTAGAAAGATCACGATGAAGAAAATCCCGCAACCTGCGACGAAAGAAATCCTCGAAGCTTTGCTAACTTATCCACCTAAAAATACAACATATAAGCAAGGGTGAGTACATTCGTACTCCGCAAGACTTTAGCAAAACCTATAATATATGCAGGCCATTTCAAAGGAGGCTACTACAGTTAATTTGCATAAAGTAGAATTGATATTGTAAAATCAAGTTATTTGTAAACGGAACTTGTAAGAGCAAGTTGACTGATATGAAATAAGTAAAGCATAAGTAATACTCACAACCCATCGTGAACATCGAATAATCCAGAAATGGAGTCCAACAATGTCGATCCTTTGACATAAAGCAACAGCTGCTAAAAGAAGCTCAAACCAAACCCCATTTTAGAAAGTACAAAACATTTAACTAGTGCAAGTTCACCAAGTTTCCCATGACCGAGGGGACGGCTAATCGATTAGATTTACACTCTGCAGAGGTGTGCAACTTTATCCACAAGTCATGATCTTTTCTTTTTACCGCATGTTTCACGCACCTTCGACGTGTGGCCAGAATGTTCATGACGAAAACCTTTACATTATCTAAGTTAACTTTGCACCAGCACCGGGACGTTGAGCCCTCACAATAGAAACAGAAATACACACCCAAGACGTGGATCCATTCACATCACACCCAATACCACGTTTCTGTTCATGGCAAGGCGTACATCGTTGCATTAGTATGTAGAAACCCCTACAAGCAGACCTGAAAAGGAATGCCTGTGCAATCTCCCGCCTTCCATAAATGCAAAGTTAAACTAGATAACTTACTTGGTTTAAGGCTGCCCCATCCCAACACTTGTGGTTGTACGGATTATCTTGGATCATACAACACTAAGTTCGGTCTTTAATCCGACACGGGCGATACTCTACCCTACACTACGTGCAAATCCCTCTGCACATCCGGCTATTGCCAATAATCGCCCACATCAAAACCATAGTTTTATTTTGGGTTTTTAATCAAAATACCCATAACCAACAGCTTCATTTCCAACATTTTTCATTTCTCAAGAAACAAATTTTGATCTGATCATCAACCTCATTAGTTCTAAAAGCATGGCTAAGCGTAGATAAAAAGTAATCGCATATACCCATGATAACATTAAATAATGTCTATGCTTAATTTATGGTTATCAAGGTTCACATATCCATACTTATCAAGGAAGTTTCATGAGACAACAGGTATAACTACCAGCACCATAAAATAGTGAATTTACAGAAAGTAAACCATGCATAAAACATTTTAATAAACACATTGCAAATTAAATTCTGGGATCAACATGGTCAAAGGGGGTGCTTGCCTTGCTTATTTATTGCTTACGACGAAGATACGGTCGCAGCTGACGGAGGTTGAGCTGTCGGATTCTACACGTCGATCAATCGGAAAATATAGCAAAAATTCAACTTTAATAAGGGCAAAAAGAAAACAGACAAAAAGCCAAATAGAGATTCAATACAGAAAACAGGTACGCTTTAGGGTTTGAATTGAATGATTTCAAGATCTCAAGAATTAGATAAATATACATTCATATATTTAATGGCTTTTGTGGAAGAACAAAACATGGCTTCTTTTATAGATTAACTATTCTTGAATTTCGAATTCAAGAGGCTAAAATTATGAATTCTTGTATTTATAACTTCGAATTATAGATGCTAAAATTATTTGGATTAAAAGAAGTAAAACGCAAATTAAAGTGGTTATGCGAATAGCACTTAATCCTTTAAGTGATTTGCATAAGAAGGGTTTTGAAAAAGTTAGATCTATTAAGCTAGGTTACTAAATTTATTCATGGTTTTTAAGATGGTTCTGGTGATACAAATATATTAGCTACAAACTTCATCATTATTACAAAGTTCACTTACTCACATTATGAAGCTCATTAAACATAATACTTAGGGTTATATGGCTAATAGGATTTATATGCAAAATATGATGAAACAAGATTATTTTTTCGGAAAAGGATAGTATATACTTTGAAGAACATTTCTAAGCTGATTCCATACATTTTAGTGTTTAGACGAGACATTACATCCATTGCTGAAACGCTTACATGATATTAAGAGTTACAATGATCATAAAGCTTAAGGGTATTCAACTAGCAGGATTTAGCTGAAAAGCAAGTTGTAAATAAAATATTTTTCCAGAATATGATAGTACATATCCTGAATATCATTTCTAAACTGATCTTCATAATATTTGCATTTGGACGAGGTATTCTACGGGCTGTTGAAAATGCTTAAGTGTTACTATAACTACACGATAAAGATTTAGTTTTTGATATAAGTTTGCGACTACTCCTTATAAGATAATCTACTCATCTTTCAAACATTACTAGGGTATGACTCTAAGAGTGTTTTAAAGTTGATTTCGTGATGATTGGCTTTTATCCGAGATGTTTTCCATATAAGAGATCATTAGGGTCTAACAAGGACTTAGTTTAAATTTACACAAACATAGGATTTTTTGTATAGACAGCAAGGGCATTATTTTTCAAGGTTATAGGATTTGGTTTTGTCAAATTTGATGTTAACTTGTGAAAGTTATAACTATTCAAATTGTACAAGTATTAATACTTCGACCACTAAACATTTACTGTTTTCTATGGTAAACTCTAAATATTATTATACATATGGAATCCTAGTGATGCTAGGAGTATAAAAAAACTGGTTTGGTGATTATTTGAATTCATTTGATACATATTTTAACTATTTGATTTTCTATGCATGTATATACATTTTACACTTAGGTTATTTTATATTTTTCAAGATAGTTCAAATCAAGTTCACTACTTAATTATTTTGACAAATTCAGGTATTCTACTGTCACACTAATATTTAAAAATCAATTTTACTTATTTCATATTTCTTTCATACAAGTTATGCTTATTTGAATTTCTAATGTATTGAATGTAATCTTTAATAGAAAGTAGTTCAAACATAAATAAAACTTAAATATTTTTATATATTTGAACTTATGGAAGCATAAGGATTTCACTAAAATTTGTTTCATTCAATTCTAAGTTTGTTTGCAGAAATTTTATGTAAAGCATATCTTTAGTCCTTTTATTCAAATTTGAATTTCAAATTCACCCAGTACTATATTTCAAAATATTTTTGCATATTATGGAATAAATTGATTTTATATGATTTTAGAATTTTGTTTCATCTTATTTGGACATGCGATTTAAAAGTTATAAATATTTATGTGCTCTCGGGTATGAAAATCCTAAGAAAATGCAGAATACGCTTTCCTATACAGAACACGTATTTTTGATTTATGCGGGATTTCTTTGAAAAAGCTAACAGCCACTGACATCGGGGCCCGCATGTCGGTGAGAGAAAAACAGGGGCGAGCTAGGGCATCACGCTGGCGGCAAAGGCGCGGCGGAGCCGGCCAGCCGAAGGTTCGAGGAGCATCAATGGGCTATTGCGCACACGCCGGTGGGCTTTATTGCCGGCGGTGATGGCGGGAAGTACCTTGCCACCGAGAGGGGTGACGGCGCTAATGTCGGGTGGGAGCAAGAACAACGAGCTGAGGGATTGAATGGGTAACAATTTGAGTATCAACGTGACACCTGAGCTCCATTTTGCCGCTTGGTTCGTTCGGAGAAGTAACGAGTTGGGCCGCCACCGTACGACCGGAGTTGGGGAAGAAGAAGTCGGTGCGGTGGCGGTGCTGCGGCTCTGCAACTTGGGAAAAATGGTTGGAGTGAGCTCTAAGATCAATGAATCGGATTGATTCTTGTGACAAAAATGGCGATGATGGAAGCTATGGCTGAAGCGCTGAGTTCAGGAAGTGTTCAAGAGAGTAGAGGGCTCATGGTGAAGCTACATGGGAATTTATAGCCGGGAGAAGTCGGTTCTCCAGTGTTTGAATGCATGAGCTGAAGTTATGGCGCTTCTGCAGTCAGGCGACAAGTTGGCGCGGATTTGACCGGTAAGGTATGGTGCAAGGCTGTCGATGCAGTGCGACGAGGATGAGCGTGGCTCAGGTCAAGCGGAAGTGGCGCGGCGATGCATTGAATCGGCGTCCGACAGACGAGACCGGGCGACGCAGGCGCGAGGCTAAGAAGGATCGGGAGCACGCGAGAAAGAAAAGGAGGAGGAGAGAAGAGACTGCCAGGTGGGGTCCGGGAACAGCAGTCGGTGACTGAACGGGACTTCCTTCACTTGCCAGCGAACGGTTACGGCTAGAGTCTGACCCACATGTCAGCGGTGGAAAATGGACTAAAGAGATAAGGCTTTAGGACAGCGCCATACTAGGTATTAAAACAACTATCAAATCGAGTTGAAAAATTGTAAAACTTTGTGAATGAGGTCTCCTGGTAGTTTTCATCCTTCAGTAAAAATTTTGGACCAAAATATCCTATAATGAATTAATTAAAATTCTGACACTGTGCATGAGCCAGAATTTTCATTTCGGGTTTTTATTTATTTAAGGACACAAACGATATTATTTATTTTTGAAACTTTTGTAAAGAGTTATATTTAGGTTGAGGATGTCTCTATAAAAATTCAAGTCAAAATATTGGGTAATTATTTTATAAAAATTATAACATAATAATTTTCAGATTTTTGAAGCCTCTGTTTTTGAATTTTTAGAAGGTCTAAATGACATGATAAATTCCTGAAATGTTTACCAGAGATAAATTCTACTCTGAGGGTGTTATAGTAATTTTTATGGCTCAGATAAGTTTCGAATATTTTTAATTAATTCTTACTTACACTGTTTCTAGTCAAAAGAGATGTCACTCTTTTTATTTATTTATTTTTGTGTGTATAAAATTTTTACTTGTTGACTTTTCTGACTTACCAGCATGGTTAGGGTTCCATGGTAAATTTTCCAAAATTTTACTTTTACCTTTTTTATCTTTTTACCATTATCCATTCTTTATTTCTATTTGTTTGATTTTCATTCAATACAAAAATCCAGAAAAATCCAAATAATTTCAATAATGCCAGGAAAAATCAGAAATAATTATATTCAAGTTTAAAATATTTAATTTCCTATTATTGTATTTTTTAGGGTGTTACACTTGGTGCGCAATATTACCTTCATCTTCATTACTCATACCGGATAATTGTTGATCGTCAGGAGAGGATATTAAAGGGATATGAACCCACTCTAAATCTTTACCTTCTTGCCTATGATCTTCAGACACTAGAAAACCTCATGTCACTCTATGACAGTACTAGTATAGTGCCTGTGCTAACGCTACGACGGCAATACACCCACTTATCAATTAAGTGAATTTTGCTGGTCCGCCGCCTCCCGCTCTGCGCGAAGGTACGCGTCCATCTCCGGTAGGTCGATCGCGCGGCGCAAGCCCCTGGTGTAGTTGGCGCCGGGTGGGTCGAACGCCGCGCGGGCCTCGTTCACCAGCCCGCGCCGCAACATGTCGTCTACCCGAGCTGCAGTGAACCGCCAGAGGAGCTCTGGCGCGGCATCCAGCCAGACGAAGAGGCAGTCGTGAGCGGCGCGGAATGCCCCACCGCTGCCCTCGACCAGCGCCTCGACGTACCTGTTGGAGCCACCGGCCACGATGGGGAGGCGGCCGCGGGAGAGCACGCTCTCGACCGCGCAGGCGGCCTCACGAAAGAAGTCGTCCTCGGTGAAGTCGGCGTTGGGGCACGGCACGCAGCCGAGGAGGTGGTGCGCCACTCCGGCGTGCTCGTGGTCGGTCACCTTGTTGGTGATCATGGGCAGGTCGGCATAGACCTGGATCTTGCCCGAGTTGATCACCTCGCCACTGAAGCGCGCCGCCAGGGCGATGGCCAACTTCGACTTGCCGGTGGCCGTCGCGCCGAGCACGAACACGACCTTCGGTTTGTTGGCCGTCGGGCTGATCACGGTGGCGGCGTCCATCGTGGATCGGTGCATGACGAGCATACGTGCCGGATCGTGGGAAGTGGTGGCGGTACGTGAGCGCCTTGTATAAGATGTGGTGCACATGCATGAATGGAAGAAAATTAAGCGTGCGATTCATGGTACTGACTGGTATGGTAAATATTGAATCGAAATCAAATGGGTTTAGATTTGCAACATAATTCTCTTTCATTCATGCTGCCCGCCATGCGCATTAACACCTTCGTGCAGTCCACGCGCTGCACGTCCCACCCCTCCAGCGTGCTCATCCTCCTGATCTTCTCCACCTGCGCGACCACCAGCCCGAAGGTGTTGCCCTTGATCTCCTCCACGTACCGCAATCGCCAGCATCGCCTCCGCGAGTGCGGCGTCGACAGCCTCCGCCTCCTCCCGTTCCGCGCGAAGGTACGCTTCCATCTTCGGCAGGCCGATCGCGCGGCGCAAGCCCCTGGTGTAGTCGGCGCCGGGCGGGTCGAACGCCACAGCGGGCAAGCGAGATGTCATCTGGAAAGTTGGACCAATAATGGCTTCCCTAATTGTTATCCAAATATGAATGCTAGCATATAGCACCATTTGTGCGTCCTGATTGAGGCTAATTATTATCGTAATATACATTACTTCCCATAGTGTATTTAGAAATAAGTCCTAAAATGAACTTATTCCTTATATTTATCACACGATAATTGCATTTCATACACACATTCCTTATATAATATTTTTCGCTAAATAATATTATGGCGGCGGTACGTGAGCGCCTTGTATAGGATGTGGTGCACATGCATGAATGGAAGAAAATTAAGCGCGCGATTCATGGTACTGACTGGTATGGTAAATACTGAATCGAAATTAAATGGGTTTAGATTTGCAACATAAATTCCATATATATAGTTCAATTGAAATATATATGTGCGGGCTCTCCTGTTGTGGGCCACATGAATGAATGAGTAAGACATATTAAACAACAACCATCGGATGTGGGTGAGTAAAACTGAGGAAAGATCTGAGACGTTCATTTTGATGAATGAAAGTTTCTGATGACGTTTTGCTAGGTGCACGAATATTGGACCATCTCTAATGAGGAGCATTATTTAGGGTGGACGTAGAAAAAATTGTTTAGGTGCATTATAAAGAAGTATAAATGACTGCACGACACTTCTCTTGTGTTGCCCTGCTGTGCTGTCACCAGGAAACAGCCTTCCTTGCTAGTGCAACTTGTCCTCTTGGCTGTTGTACACAGCACCACCGTATAGGACTTCTGCGGCTCTGCTTGCTCTTTTCTTTGCGTCACGCGTGACGAACGAAGTCCCTTTTGCTTGAGCCGCGCGGCCGCTTCACGTTGTGCCTTTTTTTCTTGCGCGTCTCGTCCTTCTCTGCAGCCGAGCCTGAGACGTCTCCTGCAGCCGCTCGCTGCTAGCGCTCCTCTGGTTTCAGTACGCGAGATGTCGCTTCCGATCCGCACGGCACTCGCCTTCTCGTCCTCGTGCCCTCCTCGTGCTGTCCGCGTCGTGGCTTTTTCTAGTCCTTACTCGCGAGTCGCGATATGCCACACGGAGCCCGCGTTGCTTTTCGTGCCGCGCGACCAGTGCCTTCTTCTCAATCGGATCGGAACTCTCTTCTGTGATACACTTGTGGTAACAAAACGTTAAAATCTATGAGATAATTTTCTCTTTATTATTTCTCGCTTTGTTCGTTTACAAAGCTTAGATCTACTTTTGAATTTATACCAAAAACTACAACCCTTACCAACGGAAAAGGATTCTACTTTTTTATCCTAATCCAACTCCTTGTCAAAAACTCCTAACTGATTACAAGATTACCATCTAACATTTGCAGCTCATGCTGCCGGCGTTTTCTACGAGCTGCGAAGAGCTGGTCAGCAGATGGACGGAATCCCTCGGCTCCGATGGTTCGTGCGAGTTGGATGTGTGGCCGGAGCTCCAGAACTTTACCGGAGATGTCATATCTCGCACCGCGTTCAGCAGCAGCTACCTTGAAGGTAGAAGGATTTTCCAGCTGCAGGCCGAGCAAGCTGAGCGCCTCATGACAAGCATTCAGAAGATTGTCATTCCGGGTTACATGTTAGTTAGTACTAAACTTCACTAGCACTTATTTATTACTGCTACACCGAGATGATCTTAACTGCTCAACTATCACGCGATCGAACAATGCCTTCTTATTTATTACTCCTAGTTCATCTGTACTGACAATATAACGGGATTCGGCAATTTCAGATCCTTGCCTACCAGAAACAACCGAAGGATGCATCAAATTAAGAGAGAGATCGAATCAATTCTACGAGGACTAATTAGGAAAAGAATGCAATCTATGAAGGAAGGCGAGAGCACGAAAGATGACTTACTAGGCTTATTGTTAGAGTCGAACATGAGACACACAGATGAGAATGGCCAATCTAGCCTAGGAATGACGACTGAAGAGGTCATAGAGGAGTGCAAGTTGTTCTATTTTGCAGGAATGGAGACGACATCAGTACTGCTAACATGGACAATGGTCGTACTAAGCATGCACCCGGAGTGGCAGGACCGTGCAAGGAAGGAGGTCTTAGGCCTATTTGGGAAAAACAAACCTGAATACGAAGGCCTGAGTCGCCTCAAAACGGCGAGTACTTGTTCAAATTACTTAATTCATTTCATTCTTTAATGAGGTTTCAACGGCAATAATGCAGCTAGCTAGACTCAAATCCCGTTACTTGATTCATTTAATTTCATTCATGCTCTGCCTTTGCATTTGCAGGTGACCATGATCCTTCACGAAGTTCTCCGGTTGTACCCGCCGGCCATCGGGTTCAGCCGAAAATCCTACAAGCAGATAGAGATCGGAGGCGTCACGTACCCCGCCGGCGTGATCGTCGAGATGCCCGTGCTGCTCATCCACCACGACCCCGACATATGGGGAAGCGACGTGCACGAGTTCAACCCAGAGAGGTTCGCCGAGGGGGTCTCCAAGGCGTCCAAGGATCCGGGTGCATTTCTCCCGTTCGGCTGGGGGCCACGGATCTGCATCGGTCAGAACTTCGCACTGCTTGAGGCCAAGATGGCGCTGTGCATGATCCTTCAGCGCTTCCAATTCGACCTCGCGCAGTCGTATTCTCATGCGCCGCATACGGTGGTAATGATGCATCCGATGCATGGTGCGCAGATTAGGCTCAGAGCTATCTGATAGTTTTAAGTTTTAGTCATGTATGGTTTAGCAGAACACAATAGGAATCCATTTTCTAACTGACTTTCGTCCTTTGGTGGTGGTTGTGACTCGCGAGATTAGTACGGGTACGAACAAAAAAATATAACTGAAATGTTTCAGTTGCTACTTTTGTACGCTTATGCACATATAGTTGCATGCTATGTTGCCTCTTAGGAAACTATACCTATAAAATTTGTTGCTACTTTTGTAGAGTTCACTATGGCAAAAACTCCCTCCAATCGAAATAAATTAGTTAGGAAAAGCTTTGTTAAACGGGCACCTTGGATTTTTGTTCAACGCCTATGTATAGGTTGATTTTCACTCAAAAAGTGTCATTTTTAGATAATATAATTATTAACTGCACTTATGATTGTTCCCTTAATTTGTGTGTTATATATATCATAAGATTTTTTTGAGACGAATATAAATCTTTAGATGATTAGGCCGGTTATTCCCACCCAAAGAATCCAGCTATGGGCTTCATGTTTTCCGAAGAGGCCGGCGTAACAAAGGACCATCAGTACAGTTTTGTTTTTCTTTTGAGGCCCTACGAATAGACGCACGGTACGGCCGCAAACCAGGCAGCAATAGAATTTTTTAAAAAATAATACATTCTTTAAAACAAATTTGCAAAAATAATATGTGAAACCCAAATTTAACAACAATACCTATGGCGACAGGACTCTGTCGCCAAGTGAAATGGCGACAAAGACCTATTGCCAAGGGGACTGGTTCTGTCGCCATTTGAAATGGTGATAGGTATTGTTGTCAATTTCTTTTGCTGCAAATTATTTGTGCTGAGAATTGTCGATATATTATTTATGAAAATTTTGTTGTTGTACCATTTAAAATAGAGAGATGTTGTTTGTTTTTTGAAATAGTAATTTGTAAGAAAATATTGACAGGACGTAGGATTTCTTTGCATAGATGGACATCGCGATTTTCTTGTCCGACACCGGAATAAAAATAAGGAAATAATCATGGGGTGAGTAATTATTTAGAATGCAATAGATGGAGGCGGACACAACCAAGGTTCCAAAAAAGATTGAAAAAAACCGGAGCGGTTTTCATCGATTGACGGTGGAATTATCGTAGTGTAATGTCACTTCGGCGTGGTGGAGCAAGTACAAAATAAGAATGAAAAGATAGACAACATCGGTAATAGGCTAAAAAATAACAAACAAACAGTAACAAAGAAAAAGTACAGTAATAAGAAACAAACAGAAGTAACGAGTGTGCGAATGTAGTCGTCCACACAAAAGTACAGTAATAAAGCAAAAACAAACACTAGCCGCAGTTCTTCCGCAGTGCAACACCCCGTGTGGTGCCAGGCCTATGATGGCGCTTCACATGTCCAGATGGGTATGTGAGCTGGTCTGGTGGCACTCCCCAAGTGCTCCTAGCAGGATGTACCAGTGTTGGCAGAGTAACGAAGGTAGCCTGTGATTGCTAGCTTTGTCCGTGCGCATCAGAAAGCTACGAGGAACCAAGTACAACGGCCCGCGACTGATGGGGGATGTCGGCGAACGGCTCATCCACTAGGGTATCGTTGTCGTTGTTTGGGTCACCAAAGTGGGTCGTGGTATCATTGTATGGTGCATCGTCTGATGCTGAAGAACTTTTTATATTAGTACATAATAGAATGTAGAGAATGTAAAGATGAGGTGATATCGCGAAGGTGTACCTGGAAACATGTGGGCATACGGTGCCGAACGTTGCCAATTGGAGCCCCTGAGCATGTCGGGAGGAGGGGCGCTCTACGCGTGTGATGTGCAGCGTATGTCGACCACGTATAGCGAAGGAACGGCCGTGGATCTGTAGCATGTCGTTCTCCATAGGCCTCCTGCAGGACGTAAGGTCGACGATGCGCATTGTCTTCTTGTGAAGACGCTGCAATGCCCCACTAACATGTCCCCAAACCAACTTAGGACCTAAGTGAGGTGAGCTCATCGTAAGCCTCCCTAGCAAGGTCACTCTGCGTATGCAGTGAAATGCCTATTAGCTGTAAGAATTGAATGAACGGTATATTATATGACATGTGAACAGAAGTACTAACCGAGCGATGAAAAGTTGAGTTCAGCTGTGTGGGGTAGGTGTTTGCCGTAGAGGGAATATGCCTCGGAGGATCATCAATGACATGCAAGATTCGAACGCGTGTGATTGGGTAGTACCACCAGATGTAGTCATCGTACATTGCATGGTCGTAAGGGGCAGCTCCTCATGTACATCCGCCAACGCATGCGCCCACTGCTACACATGAGGCAGCATGTGTGCTGCCCAGCCCCCACGTCCAATGACACCCTTCCATGTATGCCTGCAAAAAAACATTCGCAACATGACCTCATTAGTAAGGACATACAACATGTGCTGCAATTGAAAGTGAAGTAAAGGAGAACTCAAGTGTGCATGGTCAGTGGTACGATGTCAACAGTGGGGACCGAAAAAGCCTATCGGAGACCGAATTGCCGCATCACACGATGTACGCATAGGTCTCGATGAAGACGTCATACATAGATGACGACGGGTGAACCAGAAGGCAGCATCATGAGTGCACTGCACTGAGAACCCGTGAGGTGCTAGTGCAGTGACAACCTCCAAAATGTGTGGCCTCTAGATCACACAATCATCCGTCAACTGGTCGAACATCGTGATATTATGATGCGTGCTACGTAACTAGGGTGAAAGTCAGCTACAAAAATAGCGAACCAGGTAAACATTAGTACAGAATATGGCAAACTATTGTACAATTGACGACAAAGGTGATAGTACTAACTCGTCGACGACACCACAAATCCCCATGGCAGGATGGCCCACATCTTCCCAAGGGCCCTATAGAGGTCTGACTCGTAAGATGCTAATTCGATCTATGGCCGTTCGATCTAAAAGCGCTCGAACTACCAAAGCTGAAGAAGTAGAGGGCATCTGGCAAGAGTGGAGTTGTCTGCCACGCGATGACACTCGTCCCAAAGGGCAGGATACATGCCAGCCAGTACAACCGGAGCCACAGCTAGCTGCAGGATCTCCTCCAGGTCCGCATCTGCTATCGTCCTCGCGTACTGGATCATGTGTTTATCCACACTATCCCCATGGGATGAGCAGAACATGACCCATTCGAAGAATCAAAGTAGGTACGCTTCAAAGTTAAGAAGCATGATGTAGCCCCCTGCTTCGTTCGCCATCCTCTCCAGCTGCAAAATATAATGGTCAGTTCGATAACGGAAATGCAAAACCAAAAAGCACTTCGTCGAACCTACCGAGCTGCTAGTACACCACTCCGAGTCGACATCCTGAGGTACAATCGTGTCCCTAATGCACGGAAGGGTTAGTAGGTAACTGACGTCCTCAAATGTTGGGGCCATTTTCCTACACAGGAGGTGAAACTTGTGTGTATCTGGTCGCCAACAATCGACGAAAGCCGTCAGGAAGCACTTGTCATACGGAAAGCTCCTAGAGGCACCATGCCTATCATGCGTGTCAGTGCCTATCGCCTCCACCATCTCTGCTAAAGGAAGCAGCCTTGCCGCTCTCAACCTACACACAGACATTGCCAGTACGCTCGTACGATATGTACACTGCATCCTAATGCAACTATGAAATGAATGCACTCACCTTGGAATCCATCGCGCGTCGATTCACCATGCCCTCATCGGGATACGCAAGCGGAGGGAGTCAAGTTCGATCGGTGGCTCATCCTCCATTAGTGCCAACATGGATAAGCAGCTGTGGTGCGTCACATCTGTTGCCAGGTCAAGTAGCTCGTGCTGCGGCTGCGCACATGCCTCGTCACCCGCCATACCTATAATTCAAACGTTCACCGTCAGTACAACAAATTGATGAGTTCATAGATACAAACAGAGACATACAAATTGTACATACAAAATGAAAAATATGTAACTACTAATGACATACAAACTAAGTTCATAAATACAAACGGACACATAAAAAATTGGACATTCATGACAAACATGTAATGACCCAAGAATTATATTCTTTGTTGAAGAATGTTTATAACAATAAATTATGTATTTGTGAGTTTTTATGCATATTTAGTTACTTATTTCCAATATTTTCCTACTAAGGACAGTAGTGTTTGAATTTTTGAGAAAATTTGAAAGCTGATAAAATCTTGAAAATTATTTTCTTTATATGTGAGATTGTGTCACGAACTTCCTCAGAAAATCCATATCCGTTTTTGATCAGATACTGTCCGACAAATATCCCATCCGACATACTTTCCGCAATTTTTCATGTCCCAATCCGATCACACATACTTTCCGTAATTTTTCATATCCAATCTGATCCATCCTAAGCCATAAAAATAGTACTACATATCTACAAATACCTACAAGTGTACACAACTATTGGTACTGTACACAACTAATTACTTACAATTCTAATTAATCTGGTCACTAGGTCATGCATCTACACAACTATTGCTACTGTACACAGCTAATTACTTACAAATCTAATTAATCGGGTTGCTAAAGCATGTTTCGAAACGTTATTATCGGCGTTTCGAGCATCGACGAGTGAATTTTTAAGTCTAAGGGGTCGCGCGCTCCCTCTCCTTGAATAGTTAGACTCAGGAGTCCAAGACGTATACTGGTTCGGGCGGAACGTCCCTACTACAGTTCGTGTGGTGATGTTGTATTGCTACAGGTGCAGATGACTGCACTGTTTTTACAAGCGGGAGCTGAGAGCTCGAAAACGTGAGAGCAAGAAAGCCTATTCGTGAAGATCGAGAGCCGGGAGTTCATCGCCTCTCCCAGAGGATCCTGCCTCCCTTTATATAGCCGGAGGGGGCAGGTTACATGGGAAGTTGGGAGAGGAAAGGGCGAGGTGATCTTATGCTAGGAGCTCTGGTCCTTCGTCTTGTCGTTTGGACAGCGTCTGCTTCCTCCCACGCCGGGTAGGTGAACTCACTGAGTAGAGCAGTTTGCCGTTTCACCGGGAAATAGCGCACCTGCCCTCTGTAAGCCTGTCAGGCGCTGACGTTGCCTCGGGAGGGAGCGCGCCCTCATATCGTGCGCGTTTGGATGATGAGACCGGAGCTTGACTTTGGCGATCTCCTTACCACCTTGGGAAGGAGCCACCTGCCCTCACACAGTCGCTTTGTGCTATCGTATCCGTAGGGCACGTGGTTAACGGCCGGCGGAGGCCCGACACTTGGCCCTTGGCGGAGATCGCCTCAGCTTGGTCGGAGATCGTGGGAGTTCGACCTGCGGGGGTCGAACGCCCTATCGGGTCGGGGACGAGCTCGGGCAGCTCGTTAGGTTGGGGTCGATCGTCCTTCGTGGCCCCGTGGGGCTTTTGGTCGGAGTCGGTCTTAGGGCGGCCCGTTCGTTACTCCGGGCCGTTGGGGTACCCATGTTACGAATACTCGTTAGTAGCCCCCAAACCCCCGAGCGAGTTCATTAGATACAGTCGGGGGTTTAGCTCGGTCGGCGAAACATGGTTGGGTGTGGCGACCAGACTTGGTCGGCCGATCCGACTGGCCTGGTCGGTTGGTTCCGGCCTGGTGTGCTTGAGCGCATCCGGCAGCTGTCGAAGGACTGGGCAGGGGTAGCTCTGCCGCCGGAAGCCTTTAATTGCTTCGTTGCGTGTGTCACGCATGATTTGGCACGTCTTGACCATACGTCTTCCCGGCCGCTTCGGAATCCGGCGAAGGACGTTTCGTCTTCCCGCGTTTGCATTTACTAGGAGTCGTTTGGTCTTCCTTCATTCGGGTATATAAGGACATCATCGCTCGCTTGAACGGTTGTCTGCAGCCTAGAATCCTCCTTTGCAACCTTTTGATGGCTTCGTCGCATCCGCTGGTCTTTAGCTTCGGTGATGACAATGAGGTGAAGGAGGAAGATCCCTGGCTCGAGTAATGGGCAGACTACGATCGGGTGATGGCCGAACTCGCGGAGGAGGAGGCCGTGGCCCGCGATACCGCCGCCGTAGACGCGCTGCTCGAGATCATTCCACGGCTATCCAAGGCGAGGAGCGCCCTCATCGAAGCAGTAGGGCGCGCGCGCCGGGCGTAGACCTTAGGTTCTTTCATAGCATTATGTAATGATCGAACCGAGGGGTCTATATATAAAAATTTCTTTTTTCTTTTTGATCGCTGCATCTGTGCGATGACTTCGTTTTAGGCGCTTTCCAAAACTACTCGAGCCCCCGAGGGTCAGTAATTAGTACGCGACCGTTTCTCTTAAGCGCGGGCATCCTGATGTAGACGACCAGATGCCTGTCGGGAGGTTCTGTTATCTGAGTGCTCGTTTAATGTCGTAGCTGGACGTGCCTTGGTCGGTGCGGTCGACCAGATGCCTCTCGGGAGGTTCCGGCGTCCGAGTGCTCGTTTTACGTCGTAGCTGGACGTGCCTTGGTCGGCGCGAACGACCAGATGCCTCTCGGGAGGTTCCGACGTCCGAGTGCTTGTTTTACGTCGTAGCTGGACGTGTTTTGGTCGACGCAGACAGCCAGATGCCTCTCGGGAGGTTCCGGCGTCCGAGTGCTCGTTTTACATCGTAGCTGGACGTGCCTTGGTCGGCGCGGACGACCAGATGCCTCTCGGGAGGTTCTGGCGTCCGAGTGCTCATTTTACGTCCTAGCTGGACCTGCCTTGGTCGGCGCGGACGACCAAATGCCTCTCGGGAGGTTCCAGCGTCCAAGTGCTCGTTTTACGTCGTAGCTGTACATGCCTTGGTCGGCGCGGACGACCAGATGCCTCTTGGGAGGTTCCGGCGTCCGAGTGCTTGTTTTACGTCGTAGCTGGACGTGCCTTGGTGCGCGACGACGGATGCCTCTCAGGAGGTTCTCGCGCCCGAATGCTCGTTTAACGTCGTAGCTGGACGGGCGCTCGTTTTACATCGTAGCTGGACGTGTGCTCGTTTTACGTCGTAGCTGGACGTAGGGCGTCCATCTCGATTCCCCATCGGGAGAGGGTAGCTACGAGAGGAGTGGCCGCTGTCTATCCCACGTATACGCTTCGTCCGCAGGTGTGGGACCTGGAGGGGGTGAGCGAACGCGCGTTTTCCTGCATCGGTTTGAACGCCGTGCTCGTGGAGCTAATAACGGGTGATCCGAGTGGGACCTGGAGATCCCTCCCAAGGGGGACCTTTCCAAGCGAACGATCCCAGCGTAGGGTGTCTGGCCCACCGGGGGCGACCCATGAGAAACCTTTCTTTACTCGATCCCGTATCGGACTCTGGGTCGTCCGCTGACCCAGAGTACAGCTGGCTGTCACCCATCGATGGATTCCGCGGGAGAGCGTGAAGTATGGTCTCGGACACGAGTTAAGGCGATTTGGTCGTTCGCCGACCCAACTAGAGGCCCACTGGGGGCTCGCCTTGTTCTCGCCCCTTGCTCAATTTTCTGCTGGGGCGGCTTGAGTCCACTTGGTGGATCATGCCTTTGGAGCCCGCAGCTTTCGACTGGGCCCCGGGGGCGAGCTATCGAGCTCTTTTGCCACTTTGGGGGTCACAGCGGCCTAGCGGGCCTCTCGCACGAGTCTCAGAGCAGCCTACCCGGCCCGAAGGCAGAGACCAAGAGGCCATAGGGTGCGCTGCTCGAAACGGTGTCTTTGCGCCTCCTGCAGTCCTATCAGACTTAAATGCATAGAGAGGAATTGAAAATCGTTGCAGTTACCAGGGGCCTGGCGTGGCAGCCGAGGGCGTGCGATGCTTCACTCGAGGAGGTGTCTGTTCGACCGGTGCCCGCTCGGCTCGGCGCCTGTTCGGCTCCTATAAATCCAGCGCGGGGACGCTTGTGCAGGTCACTTGCCTTTGCTTTCCTCGCCTTCTTGTCTTTGCCTGCGACAAGAGAAAACCAGAGCGAGGGAGCCGAAGAAGAGAGATCCCCACCTTCCCCTTCTCTCATCTTTTCGTTGTTTTGCCTCGGAGATGTCGTGGCCAGAGTGCTCTGCTCGGCCTAGCCGCGCGCTTGGCCTGGAGAAGAAGGGGTTCCTCCCCCCGCGGGATGTCTCCAAGTGGAATGTGCCGACGGGGGTCACCGTCCCTTCGCCGGGGGACGACGAAATCGTGGTTCCCGCCTCATTCTTCGAGCGGGGTTTCGGGCTCCTGCTGCACCCATTTGTCCGAGGGCTGCTGCATTATTACGAGGTGGAGGTGCACCATCTCAACCCCAACGGTGTGCTCTATATAGCAGTCTTTATCACGCTGTGCGAGGCTTTCCTGGGGATCGATCCCTATTGGACGCTTTGGAGGCATTTCTTTCATGCTCGGCTAAGGAAGGACAAGCCGACAGATGCCCCGGCGCCCATGGGCGGTGTGGCCTTCCAGCTGCGCAGCGGCCGCGCATCGGACTACATTGACGTGAAGCTGCTGTTGTCAAACCAGGGCTGGCACTCCGAGTGGTTCTATGTTCGGAACCTGGGAGGAAGTGCCCCGGTCTTCACCGGCCGTCTTCCCGAGGCATGGCCCCAGTGGACGTGGGGTGCCGAACGGAAGAAGAGGAACATGGTGACCGAAATCATCGACCGGATCAAGGCCCAGCGGGAGCGAGGTCTGACCGGCGACGTCGTCGTACGCGCGTTCATGAAGATGCGCGTGCAACCCCTGATGGACAGGATCCGCCCCATGTTCCAATATGAGGGTGAGTCTGATCCCATGAGGATGGCGAGACCAGAGTTTTCCGCGTCGAAGGTGGAGGCTCGGGTGTCCGTTGTTACGGGTGGCAGCACCTCCGAGGCGACGGGCGGCCACCCCGAGCCATTCTCGGCGCGCAATCTCCCGAACCTGTTAACCCGAGCAGATCTCTTCCCTTCCTCTTTTTCCTTTTCAGCCCTTCGCACTTGGTCTGACTAGCATCTTCGTGATATCCAGGGGCTCGCCGGGATCGTCTCCCGGGCATTGCTGCCAGGGGAGAAGGAGCTGAGGGCCGCGGTCCGAGCGGACTCCGCACAGCGCGAATCCGTGCGCAAAAGGCGGAAGGAGGAGAGGAGGGAGAAGAAGAAAGAGCGTGCGACGAGGGCCGCGCGTGGCGAGGAGGTCTCCGACACGACCGTCGTTGAATTGGTCGGTCTGGGGTCGACCTCCAGCGATAGTGGTGGCGGTGATGACCCATACCGCGGGCTGGAGCTCGGGCCGTCGACTGGCGGCGGTCCGGACGAGGGTGCCCGCGCGAACGCTGCTGTCGCCATGCCTCAGGCAGAGGCATCCTCGGGGAAGCAGAGGGGCGATTCGCCTCCACGAGGGAGGCCGGCGAAGAGGGTGCGGTTGCCCCGCACCCGCTCGGCGTTGTAAGTACTCTCCCTGTCCCCGAGTCGCATTGTAGTAGAGTAGTCCGAGTAGCTTTTGACCGACCGTTGTGTATGTGTCTTACACGGGCGATTAGCGGCCGGCGTGGCGCCGTTGGAGCCCCGGAGGGCGCGGCGTCCGCGCGCGCAGCCGGCGGGGCCGAGGAGACGCTGGTCGAGTCGAATCGCCGGCTGGGAGGCGCCACTGGCCGGAGCGACAGGGTCGAGGCACCGCGGGCGGCGCTGAAGTCGCCGGCGGAGCCGACATCGGCCGTGGTGCCGGTGGCGAGCTCGAGTGCGAGGAGGACCGACAACCCTCGGCGAAGTCGGGGCCTCGCCGAGATCGAGGGCGCGAAAGCTCCCGCCGCCACCGCCGGGAGGCCGCTACTGCGCGGTCCGGCTCTGAGGTGATCTGCCGCGCCGCCGCTCGGGGGGCCGTCGGCGGGAGTGGCCCAGGCGTCGGGGGCGATCGTCCCCGAGACGAGGGGGGAGGTGCCGGATAACCCCCTCCAAGGACAGGTCGCCGGGGCCGCTTCAGGGGGGTCCGCTAGGCCACTTGCGCCTTTGTTGGCATGGTCGGGGGATGATCCGCTCACGAGGCCGTCTCTCGCACAGGACGACCCGGCGGTTTGCGGGGAGTGGGAGCCTTTCCAGGAAAGTGCTCAGGGGGTCAAGGTTGAGATGGGCCAGATCCACAAGGGGTTGGCTCTCGCCCTCAACTCCTCCAGCAAGGTACTGGACGCTATCAGCGGGGGAATCGTCCCGATCTTTGCGGTAAGCCGAACAAACTCCCATCTTTGCCGCCTTTGATGAGATTTGCAGTGAACTTAACGGGGCGTTCGTGTTTCGCAGTGCTTGTGTGCTCGTTTGGAGGACCAGTCTGAACTTCTCCGGCGCTCGAACGGCGAAAGGGCGGCCGCTGAGGAGGAGCGCGATCGTCTGCGCCCCGAGCTGCCCGAAGCTCTGGGAGCGTTGGCCCGCGAGCGGGAGGAGGCGGGGAGGGTCCGCCAGGAGCTGAGCCAGGTCGTCGGGGTCTTGCACGATGTGCGTCGGTCAGACCAATCCTTGAAGGCGAGGGTAGCTGAGCTCGAGTCCCTCCTGGAGGGATCCAACAGTGCCAAGGATGCTGCCGTCGCCGCGGAGGAGACCGCGCGGTCGAAAGTATCCCGCCTCCAAGGTGAGCGCGACTTGGCCCAAGAAGGTGCTGAACAAGCGCGTTCCGAGCGGGACGCCGCTCAGAAGGAGCTAGCTTCGGTGAGGGCGCTGCAGGAGAAGACCCAGGAGGAGCTCCACGCTCTGAAGGACTCCACGGCTGGTAAGTAACCCAACTCTTGTAGTCAACTTCGCGATCGCGGCACGTGAGGTGTGCTCGCTTGATGCAGTTTTTGGTCCGCAGCACTGCAAAAGAACTTTAGCGACGCCGTGGAGGCGCGGAGGTCGGCGGTGGAGGAGCGTGACGTGGCGGTCGCGGCGCGCGACGTGGCCTTGACATCACAGCAGCTGGCGGAGGGAGATCGGGCTGAGCTGGTCGCTGAGCTGACGACCGTCCGAGAGGCCAGCCGGGATGTTTGCGACCGAGTGCTTGGAACCGTGCCGGGCCCGAGCTCGCTCGCCACCGAGTTAGCCCGCGTGCCCGAGCACGTCAATAGCTCGGTGAGCGAGGGCGTCGTGCTTGGAGCCTTCTCGGCGCTCGTCTGCACCATCTCTCATTTTGATGGTATCAACCTCGCCACGGTCGCCAGCGGATTGCCGAATCGGATCGAGGAGGAGATCGACAGGTTCGAGCTCCAAGTCGAACCGTACGCCCGGGTGATTGCTGACCGGATACCGCCCCAGAGCATCCTCCATCGAGAATAGGAGGAAAGTTAGAAAACTTAACATATTTTTCTTTCTTTTTGCGATGTAAGAAACATTAGTATGTAATAAACTGAAGTTGGCAAATTCCAATCTGTCTCTTGTACTTTTCTGTTGTGATGAACGCTTGGAGACCATAGCTCTAGAAACCGCGAGGGTTGGTCAAGCGTAGGTCAGGGCGTTACCATTTACAAGGGAAGCGTGAAGAGGACAGGAACTTGGCTACGAAGCATTCATGCGCACTTGCTCGGGACAGGAGTGTTCCCGACAGACCAAGGGTCGCTCCGTGTGGGCACTTCCTTCTTCCGCAAAGCGCTACTTAGCAACCGTAGCCGCCGGGGTGTAGGCCGTAACACTTGGGTCGAGAGGGTTACCGATTTAGGAGGAACCTCATAGTTGGTCGGGTCACCGACCCGTATGAGTGCATGCACTGGCTGTGCTCGCGCGGGAAAGGAGTGTTCCTGACTGACCAAGGATCGCTCCGTGTGGGCACTTCCTTCTTTTGCAAAGCACTACTTAGCAACCGTAGCCGCTGGGGCGTAGGCCGTAGTACTCGGGTCGAGAGGGTTACCGCTTTAGGAGGACCCTCGTGGTCAGTCGGGTCACCTACCCGCGTGAGCGCGCCGACTGGAAGCGACCCGCACGGGTGTGCCGACCGGTGGCCCCCGAGCGCCGTGCGGCGAACGGGTACTCGGTAGAAGGGTAAAAAAGAGCGAGGGACAAGAAAGAGTTTTAGGGATAGAATCGCCTTAACTTTTCTATGTTCCACGCGTTGGAGACGATGTTGCCATCCGTGTCCTTGAGTCGGAAGGTGCTACGTCAGAGAACCTCCACGACGGTGAAGGAGCCTTCCCACGGCGGCGAGAGCTTGTGCCTATCTTTGCTGGACTGAACCTGGTGCAGGACCAGGTCGCCCACGTTGAAGGACCGGCCTCAGACCTGACGGATGAGACCGGAGCTTGACTTTGGCGATCTCCTTACCACCTCGGGAAGGAGCCACCTGCCCTCGCACAGTCGCTCTGTGCTATCGTATCCGTAGGGCACGTGGCTAACGGCCGGCGGAGGACCGACACTTGGCCCTTGGCGGAGATCGCCTCAGCTTGGTCGGAGATCGTGGGAGTCCGACCTGCGGGGTTGGACGCCCTATCGGGTCGGGGACGAGCTCGGGCAGCTCGTTAGGTCGGGGTCGATCATCCTTTGTGGCCCCGTGGGGCCTTTGGTCGGAGTCGGTCTTGGGGTGGCCCGTTCGTTACTCCGGGCCGTTGGGATACCCATGGTACGAGTACTCGTCAGTTATCGATAGGAAAAAAATTATCCCTACGACATTGCCGATGACCTTGCCCTCCTCCTCCCCTTCTTCCTCCTCCTCCTCTTTCCCCTTTTCTTTCTTCTCTACAAATTTATTTTTAAAAATATTATTTTTTAAAAATTCGGTAGCCAAATATAACAAATACAATAGACTCTCTAGAGCCCTATTGCGACACCCACCTCCTCTATTATCTGCTAGTCCCTCAAAACACCTCCCCATGGCCACAGCTCGCAGGCAGTAGGTCTGCATCGATCCATTGAAAGGATTTCCCTCTGATTTTTTTAAATACACCAATTTTAAACATTCTATAGAATTATTCTACCTTATTTTTTACAAAAATATACAACAATCAACCTTTGATGGCGTGATTGAGCTTAGTCATGTTCCGGATATAGGACTAGGGCCTTCGTCCCATAATCGAGGTGCGATTGAGGCCTGTCACTCTGCGACAGTGTGATGGTTTCAGTCGCACCACCAGGATGCGACTAAGCCTGGTCCCAAAATAGTGGAACGAGAAGGCTGACTAATCAATTTTTGTATTTTTAAAAAATATTTACATAAGTAAATTGAAACAACCCAGATTATCATCCATCCAAATGAGATCATTAACACACATAATTCAATTAATCAACAAAGAATAATCATCATTCCATTCATTAACAAAATTTCATACATCTATAATATACTACAATGCACATAAACATTAAATTACATCAAAAATAAATATTACAAGAATGATTGAATTCCCTAAGAGCTAAACTTCAATTCACCTTTGACCTTAACTCCTGCAAAATGTCAGCCATTCATACATATAGAATAAAAAGTATATATATATATATATATATATATAAACGTAAAAGATTAAAAGGAGTTGCCGTTAGACCCGTATGTGATGGTATCGCTCATCGAGATACTAGACCGTCTGGGGCCAGTTGACACCTCTCGCTACCTAGGGTTCCATCATTCGGCATTAAACAAACGTGTAGTTGTTGGGTAACCATAGCATTGCATGTATAGTACCCAAATATCTCATAGTAAAAGGGTAA
Organism: Otatea glauca; assembly: GCA_036346275.1. NCBI lineage: Eukaryota > Viridiplantae > Streptophyta > Magnoliopsida > Poales > Poaceae > Otatea > Otatea glauca. The sequence goes on from CM070711.1 coordinate 52,641,786, forward strand.
AGCCCACATAGTAAAAAGATGAAAGTGCCACGGTTTAAGGGATGGAACCAGCTCATAGCCAGCGGAACCCCAGATCACCCCTTCCCCATTTCAACCATTCCCAAGACCGAGCAATTCACCAAGGTTAAAGGAGCCCTAGCCGAACACCCCCTCTAGTCCAAGTCATTTTCCACACACACACAAGCAACCAAAGAGCACAGCCAGGAGGCCAAGGGAAGGCCAGGAAGCAACCAAGCCCTAGGAGCAAGATATCCAAGAGGAGACAACTAGGAGCAAGAAGGCATCAAGCAAGCCCAAGAGCTCAAGCAAACCAGAGCCAAGCAAGTCACTAGGAGCTTAAGCCAGTAGACTAAGAAGACAAGGAGCAAGAATACAAATAGCAACATGCACGAAGCATCAACCTGAAGTACAACTAAGATAAATGTGCGTTTTTTGGAATTGAAAACATTAGGGAGTATGAAAAAGAAGTCAGGCTTGTGGTCGTACATCCTATGCATCAGACTGCATTGGTGTCTTTCCCTTAGAGTGTCTGTTGACACAGGACTTGTCCTTCCTCAGAATTATTCTCGTAACAGATGACCCAATACTCATCTTTCAGGTCCAGTTTAGGCTTTCTCTTATCTTCCTCCCTCTCGGCTTGGCTCTTCGCCAGGGCCTCCTCATGTTCGGTTTTAAGGACACTGTGGGACTTCTACCACCATGATGTTTTCTTATAAACCATTCGTGCCTTTTCTTTGTCTTCCCCATTCTCGGTTGAGTAAGCTTTTCAATGGGTGAAGTTATCATACGCGACTGCATAGTTCAGCATATATTTTTGCTGGATGAATACCCTATCGTACTTCTCTGGCCCGTCGATCCATTGGAAGATGTGGCATTACTTCAATGGCTGCCATTATGCATGGATGAAATTAGCAATATGTAAAATGCAAGATGCAATGTGAAATATCAATACGTTATATTCACTTACGTGATAATCCCTAAACAAGTAGTATGCCTGAGTGGTGGTGTCTGGATGTGTGGATTGAATGATCCATGCTAGATTACCGCAGTTGCACTGCGGGCGTGAAAAATCTAGTGGTATAGATGCATCCTTGCAAGAAGAAACAATGTAGGTTCCAGCTTTCTTAGCAACCCACTTTCACTTCCGAGGCATCTCTATGTAGTATGATGCCCCAACCCTTGCGAAGTGACCTCCTCTACTCCCTTCTCTCTCCCTTCTCCTAGTTTTTGAAATTAGCTCAAGTGGAGTGTTAGATGTGGTGATGGAGTGTGCCCCGTTTTTGTAGGTGGTTAGTCTGCAGTGTTGCGGTTGTAAATTTGGGCAAATGGAAGTACACTCACATCCTCGAGAAGAAATCTTTGGACACAAGAAAGGTCAGCGAGTTGTAAAATCACTGAGAAAAGGTGGTGCGTGTTGTTAATTCACCGAGAAAAGATGGTTACGAGTTATCAAATCACTGAGAAAAGCTAGTGCGAGTTGTCAATTAATTTAGAAAAGGTGGTGTGAGTTATCAAATCACTCAGTAAAGCTCGTGTGTGCTATGGTATGGTATGGTATGGTCAATTATGTTAGAAACAATGACATGTAGTAAATGACGTGTTTCAAGTACATAGTCGACCATGAAGCATCAATACATAGTAACATGGTAAAATGTAAGCCTGTATAATTCTTGGGGATAATTTATGAACAAAATAAGGAGTTACATGGTGCAAAGGGTTCATTCCAGTGTATATTTTGCCGGTTACATGTATGATACAAATGACATGACAACCTTATTACAACTACGTATGTGCACTCCTTTTGGAATGTAAACGATATGGCGGTTATACATCTAATTGGGCTTGTGGGCAAACGCCCCTAGAGCGAAAATAGAACACCATAGGACACCCACATGGAGTGACGATTATTAGGGTTTCGTGGATGCGGCTGGTTGTCAAGGAAGTGGCAGGTCATCATGGTAGCCTTTATCAACCTAGCATGCCGGTCATGTATTATGCAAACGTCCGAGCGTTAACAAACAACTCTAAACATAAGATGCCTGAAGAACCGCAACCAACTATCAAAGCTCTCACTCTCCAAGAACGCAAGAGCCATTGAACGGATCTGACTGTTGCCATCCAGACCAATTGCCATCATGATCTGCCAAATGTACTTCCTGGTCAAGAATGTTTCATCAACGCACATCAATGGGCAGCAATGACAGGAGGCATCAACACAGGCACCGAATGCTAGGGAAGTCCATTGTATTAACATGTACCCTGGCATGCCTTGGCGGATTCTCTAAAACCTTATCCTTCCTTGCGATATGCCCCGGGGTTCTTTGTTGTAGTACATCAAGTAGACAAGAGAGATTACCGTAGGCGGACTCAAATATGCCGATCCTCCTACCGATGTGTTCATGCTCGGCAGAGCCGAGCTACTGCTGCACGGAATGTGCTGCTGCGGTACGGGAGTACGGCACATGCCTATCGCTACTCCTATGGTCGGAAATGGAGTTAGTTTTACAAATTTGTGAGGACTAGATTTGCAAGAAAAGTGAATCAGGAAAAAAAAAAACTGGCGTTGTACTGCTTGTAATTCTGCTGATGTGTGAACAACATGTGCGCTATACTTGAGAAAATAACCCGAAATGTAAGCTAATCTCTTCTCTACATTATAAAATATTAGAAGCATCCAAAGAATATTGACACGTGCATGTGCGCAACTTGAGGGTAAAGATTGCATAGGGATCGCTCCTCACAGTAGAAAGCATGGGAAAAGGTGACAGACGGTTCAGATCAACACGAGAGTAACTGGGTTAATATGGTTCCAGATGTTCATTGCAGATCCAACGCCTTGAAAGACAATCCTACGCTTCCAACCGTAGGAAGCTACCTGTCAACATTTTGTCCACGATTTCAGCTAGTTACCAGATGTCAATTTTGCGCCCCTCTCTTTAGCATCACGAGGGACATGAGAAGGACGTTGATAGGAACAAAGCATCCAAGAAACGTAACACATTAGTCACCCATTGAACTTCCCTGTTCACTATCAATTGATTATTGACAAATTACAAAGGAGCACATGCGTTCATGACTTCATATTGTACAACTATACTTGAAAAGCCTTGACTTTTGCTCCCTTTGAGCTTTGGCAATCCTCGCAAGCAGATAACGATTCTTTTTTTGCCCCTATAAAGGATGACAATGTTCCTGTAGAGGATCAGAAAAATAGTGAAATTGTATTGCACGTAACCACTGAAATTTGTCTGAAAAAAATAAACTAAACAAACGAAGCTAGATTAGGATAAACTAATTGAATTGCTCAGCCTATTATAATTCAACGGTTGAATTGGAACATGTCGCATTGAGCCGGAGCACCATGGCACGTGTTCTACCAATACATGCTTTCCAAAATGTACTCGGTAAATGAAATGTGTTTCATGCTTCTTATTTGTTTGCTGGAATTCCACATTCAGTTTTCTCGAGAGTTTGTAAAAAAGTTGCTCATAAACTTGCAAGTCATGGAGCTTCGCGCAGGGCGCCACTATGGTGTGGATGGACCATGGTCTAACCTCTGTATATGAACTTGTAGCCGCTGATTGTTTGCGGCAATTTTTAATATAGATCATTCATTTTTTTATTTAATAGATCCGATTAGCTAGTATTTATTTATATATGTCCGATAGTAAAGTAGTGATAGAAATACCCTTAATAAATCAATAACTAGATTTAGTTTCTACCCCACTGTATATTAATAGTATTATAAAATTTCTATTTATATAAAATTTCTATTTATATGCATAGCCGTCGTCCCATGCACGGATCTGCACCTGCACCTTGCACTGATCCAAGAAAATCAAACTCGATCGGAATAAAACTGGCCACCACATTGCCAACTAAAAAAAATGCATTCGGCTAATCTATACTCCTTTATAATGCACCTAAGTATTCTTTTCTACGTCCACCCCAAATAATGCACCCCACTAGAGATGGTCTAACCTTCATGCACCCAGTAAACGTCCCGTAAACTTGCCTCCATCAAAATTAACCCTCGGATCTTTCCTCGCCTTTACTCACCCACATCCGATGGCCATTGTTTAATGTGTCTAACTCATCCTGTGGCCCACAAAGATCTCCCCACCTCCAAAGATCATCTCAAGGAAAAGGAAACAAATATCCTGGAATTAAGAAAAAGGAAACAAACGTTCTAGAAAAGAAAAGACCATATATTACGTGCTGGGAAAAGGAAACCGGAAGACAGGGTACTATACTAGTGAGTCTAAAAAACTGTATTCAGTTAATCGTCTGTTTACATGTAGGCCTGTCTTCTCGTTCATTTGTCTGCACCTGCACCAAAATTGTATTAGAGTAATCATCCATCTATATGCAGGAGCTCTTTTACGGTACACTAAATTTAATATAAACCGTTTATTCTTTCTATCTAATAGATCCGATTAGCTAGTATTTATTTATACTTGCTCTGATTGTAAAGTGGTAGAAATATCTTTAACAAATTAATGATTAGATCTGGTTTCTATTGCTTACTATATATTACTAATATTATAAAATTTCTATTTATATGCAGAGCCGTCGTCCCATTCACCGAGCTGCACCTGCACCGCACCTTGCACTGATCCAAGAAAAGCAAACTCGATCGGAATAAAAACTGGCCACCACATGGGCCTTTGCTCCGGTGCTCCCATTCCGGCCAAGAGCATACTCCCAACAAATGCAACAGGCGTTGTTGTCATGCACCTAATGGCAAAGGTGCAACGAAAAGACAAAGGTGCACGATAAGATTAGGTATGACCATATATGTATTCGGCCATTTCGTGCACCTGTAGTTCCCAGTGGTTACACAAGCATTTTCCTTTCCTTTTTCGTTTGCAACGGGGCCTTACCAGACGTGCCTTTCGGTCCATTACATAACTACCCCACCGTACCTCTGTTCGGCGCGCGATTTGTACCGTGAGAAGACCAGTACCAAAATGCCGTTTTCCTATAAGAACTGTCTTCCATTTGCAGACTCCAATGGTTTCTGTTGGGAAACCCTCGTGATCCATGGAAAGCCCACGTTAGCCCTTTTGCCGAAATCCTAGATGAGCGCTATAAAAGGAGGAGGGGGGTCCCCCCTATGTACAAGAAATCATTAGCAATAAAGAATTGCCGCTGTTGCTCTCCCTAAACACGTGTCTCTCTCTTTCTGTTCTCCAATTCAGATCTGTTCGGGAACCCCGGACTATTCGATAGCGAGGTTCCTTAACACGTTATCAGCACGAAGCTCTACCGGAGATCAGTTTTGAAAAGAAATCGTGTAGCGCCCAAATGGAAGAGATATGCATTGTTGATAGTGGCACAACAAATACCATCTTAAGAGAGTCTAAATATTTCCATCGATCACGAAGAAATTGGAAAGATTACTACGATCGCAGGAAGCGACTCATATGTAATCGGCTCAGGAAGAGCCACAATTATATTGCCTATGGGTACAACTCTGGTAATTGAAGAAGCCCTTTTGTACCCTGAATCAACTCGCACTCTCTTAAGCTTTAAAGATATCCGCGCCAATGGTTTTCACGTAGAAACCAATGAAGAAAATAGCAAAGAATACTTGTGCATTGTGAAGCACGCGGTATGTGAAAAAATGGTATTAGAAAAATGTCCCTCATATGAATCTGGGTTGTACTACACGAATATTCATGCACCCGAAGTGTATACTTCTTTGAAGACTGTTTTTAGAAGCTCTGAGTTATTTTCTTTATGGCATGGTAGATTAGGTCATCCTGGTCTTAGAATGATGAGAAATATAGTGAACAACTCACAAGGTCATGGCATTAATGTTAAAAATTTCCCGAATCATGAAGATTTTGTGTGCCCTGCATGTGCCACCGGGAAATTAATAACTAGACCCTCTGTCATGAAAGTGCAAAGTGAAATCCCTGCATTCCTTGAACGCATCCAGGGGGATATTTGCGGTCCGATTCAGCCCCTGTCAGGGCCGTTTCGATACTTTATGGTGCTCATCGATGCTTCCTCGAAATGGTCGCATGTATGCTTGTTGTCAACAAGAAACCATGCTTTTGCAAAGCTGATCTCGCAGATCATAAGAATTAAGAATGCTTTCCCTGATCATCGCGTGAAGTCCATTAGAATGGACAATGCCGGAGAATTTACTTCAAAGGCATTTGATGATTATTGCACGGCAACAGGATAGCAGTTGAGCACTCCGTACCGCACGTCCATACGCAGAATGGACTAGCAGAAGCACTAATAAAGAGGATTAAGATCATTGCCAGACCGCTTTTGCAGAGTTGTAACTTGCCCAACACTTGTTGGGACACGCAGTCGCACGCAGCAGCTCTTATCAATTTTAGACCGTCGGCCTACAACATCCATTCTCCTATGCAGCTTGTGCACGGGATCATCCCGAAGATCTCCCATCTTAGAAAATTTGGGTGTATGGTATATGTACCTATACCACCCCTCAGCGAACTGCAATGGGCCCTCTCCGCAAGTCCGGGATATCGTTGGTTATGAGAGTGCATCCATAATCGTATTTGGAACCCATGATCGAGATTTGCATACTGACCGGTTTCATTGATTGCATTTTTGACGAGGATCGCTTCCGTCATTAGGGAGAAATCAACCTTTGGATGAAAAATGCCGGAAATCATATGGCATTCCAGGATCCCGCACATGACCCCGCACTAATGAAGCAAATCAAGAAGTCCGAAGATAATTGATTTGCATAATTTAGCAAATGAACTGTCTGATCATTTTGTGATCCAAGGCGTGGTTAAGTCGCATGTACCGCAAGGAATGCACCGAGAGGGTGGAAATACCAAAGAAAATAGAAGGTATCCCTCAACTTGTTCAGAGGCCTCAAAGGAAAAGAGCAGTAATCGGCTCCTCAAGCCCAAAGTACCCGAGACGCGTCTGAGAAAAGCGGCGAGAGGACTTACCACAACCAATCACGAAAATGCCCCCAGGAAAGAAGGGAGCCAGTTGAGACTGCACTGGAAAGAAGCCAACAGAAAGGCAATTCGGACTTGAATCTTCCATCAAGGAAGCCGCGGAAATAATGTGTGCGCACACATAGGCGATGAAAAGCTAAAGGAACTTGCTCCTGCGATAGGGAATAGCAGCGAAGAGCAAGTAGAATTGCATGAAGCACCCCATGAAGAAATGGCCATAAACTTTGTAATAACAGGAGAATCCCTGAATAGAGCAACAGCCAACGTTGATGCATACTTTGCAAAGAAGATTGCCTCGATCATTGATCATGATCCCGAGCCTGCATCTCTCGCAGAGTGCAAGAAAATGCTAGATTGGAAAGAATGGAAATAGGCAATCACTGCAGAGTTAGTCTCTCTGAACAAGAGAGAAGTGTTTGGGCCCGTATGCCGCACACCTTCCCATGTAAACCCCGTAGGTCACAAATGGGTCTTTGTTCGGAAGAGAAATGAAAACAACGAAGTTGTAAGGTACAAGGCAAGGCTCGTAGCTCAAGGTTTCACTCAACGTCCTGGAGTTGATTATGAAGAAACCTATTCTCCGGTCATGGGAGGAATTACCTTTAGATATTTGATCTCAATGGCAGTCAACTTGAAGTTGAGAATGAAGCTAATGGATGTTGTCACAGCATACTTGTATGGAAACTTGGATTCGGAGATATACATGAAAGTACCGGAAGGAATTCCTATCCCGAACCAAGATGGAGCAAATAGAAAACATGCAGTGTGAAATTGGAGAAATCACCTGTATGGGTCAAGCGATCGGGAAGAATGTGGTACAATCGCTGAGTGACTTTCTGCAAGAAAGGCTACACAAACAGCGAAGATTGTCCATGTGTGTTTATACAGCGATCCCCGAATGGATTCTGTATAATCTCCGTCTATGTAGATGACTTGAACATCATTGGGACGGATGAAGAAATTGAAGAGGCATGCTCATACTTGAAGTCTGAGTTTGAAATGAAGGATTTGGGTAAAACCAAGTTTTGTTTAGGCTTGCAGCTTGAACATGTCCAAGGAGGAATCTTGGTACATCAATCAACCTACACACAGAAAGTGTTGGAAAGGTTTGGATTTGAAAAAGCATATCCTGCGAAGACTCCAATGGTCGGAAGGTCACTCCAAGCAGACCTAGACCCATACAGACCTAGAGAAGAGGGGGAGGAAGTCCTGGGAGCAGAATTCCCATATCTGAGTGCAATTGGAGCGCTCATGTACCTTGCGAATAGCACTAGACCGGACATTGCGTTCGCTGTGAATTTACTAGCTCGGTACAGTGCAGAACCCACCAAAAGGCATTGGGAAGGGATCAAGGACATCTTTCATTACCTCCAAGGAAGCAAAGACCTCGGTCTGTTCTTCAGAAGAAATAATGAATTGAATTTGGTTGGCTATGCAGATGCTGGGTACTTATCAGACCCGCATACTGGCAAGTCCCAAACTGGCTATGTTTTCCTATGTGGAGGAACATCAATTTCTTGGAAGTCGTCTAAGTAGACTCTTGTCTCGACGTCGACAAACCACTCGGAAATCATTGCCTTGTATGAAGCATCTCGTGAATGTGCATGGCTCAGAAGAATGGTTCACCACATCCAGAAGTCATGTGGTTTGAACATTGAGCAAACTCCCACGATAATTTATGAAGATAATGCAGCTTGTGTTGCCCAAGCACAAATGGGTTATGTGAAGAGCAATCTCACGAAGCATATCAACCCCAAGTTCTTCTATGCTCATGAATTGCATAAGATGAACGAGATCAAGATATTGCATACTAAGTCATGTGAAAATCTTGCAGATTTGTTCACTAAATCACTCCCAGCGTCTACCTTTGAAAGGTGTGTGAAAGGAATTGGGATGATGAGACTTAGAGAAGTGCAGATTTCAGGGGGAGATATTTCACATACTCCCACATAAATCTCGAGCATGAATTATGAATACCCAACATAAATCTCGAAGATTAGCAATTGAAGTTGGGAGAATTATACTCTTTTTCCTTAGCAAGTTTTTCATGAAGTTTTCTTGCATAAGGTTTTTAACGAGACAATTCGTGCAACATGGTAAGCGTATGCTATGTACTCTTTCTCCAAGTATTTTTCCCACTGGGTTTTTCTGGAGTTTTGATGAGGCATATGCATCTCGCGGCAAAGGGCCCAAGGGGGAGTGTTGGGAAACCCTCGTGGCCCATGGAAAGCCCACGTTGACCCTTTGCGAAACCCTAGATGGCGCTATAAAGGGGGGGTCCCCTATGTACAAGAAATCATTAGCAATAAAGAATTTGCTTTGTTGCTCTCCCTAAACACGTGTCTCTCTTTTTCATTCTTCAATTCGGATCTGTCTGGGACTATTCGATTCAATGGCGTTCCTTAACAGTTCATCACAGATTCCTCCGCTGTTAACATGGGAAAGGAATCTGTCCTCGCCAGATAGTACAGTTCTTTACAGAGAAAAACGGTTAGAAATAGCTAAGGGAATAGTATGATCGGACACCGCTTGGTACGATCGACCACCCAGCCTTCGATGGCTCGGTGACGAGCGCGCATAAACGATCCATGCAGCCACATAAGCCATTTCACACCGCGACGTGCTCCGTCCGTTTTCTACGTTTTCCCTCGTCGGACCGCCGATTTTGTCCAAATTTCGCCGCGCTGCTTTTTCACGTGAAAAGGCCACCGGCCGTGGACTGTAGAACCATCGCGGAAATAGCGCGCGGGCAAATGTGCAAGAACAAACCCAGAATGACAGGAAAAGAATAGGGAACAAAGCACACACGCTTTTATATATAACGGTGGAGCGGCGAGCGGCTACCACTCGTACTCCCACTTGATCAATTCTGGACAACATTCCGTTCCCCTTCAGCGTCACACTGCTGCTCCTGTTCCCAAAACAACGCCGAAAGCATGGTGGCGACTAGCGGGGCAGGACCACTAGGTGTGGAGGCTCATTCTCCTTTCCGATGGGAGCATGCGCAGCTGCTGCTGTACGCGCTCGCCGGCGCGGCCCTCGCGTGGTGCGCCGTGCGGGCCCTGGAGTGGGCGTGGTGGGGGCCGCGGCGCCTGGGGCGGGCGCTGCGGGCGCAGGGCCTCCGCGGCAAAGCGTACCGTTCCGTGGCCGGCGACGCACCGCTGAACGAGCGGCTCAACAGGGAGGCCAGGTCCCGGACCATGCCGCTGCGCTGCCACGACGTCGTGCCGCGGGCGATGCCGCTGTTCCATCAGACCATGAAGGAGCACGGTACATATATGCCTGTCTTGTTGATTCCTCTCGATCAATTCTTGGAATTTACTCGGTAGCATATAAAGAGCTTACGAGTTCGAAAATAAACCGGTATCTCGCTGGCTCAAGTCGATGGCCTAGAAATGATGTTATTTTTTCAAATTTTTAGTGTTATTGAGCTATTTTTCTTGTTCTTCGAAAAATAAGCTTAACCTTATCTGGCTTGCAATGGATCTAGAACAGCCGGAGATATAGACCACCAGAAAATATATAAAGTCATGGGCTTTTATTCGAAGAGTATTATCAGGAAACTTCCATGCAGCATCCAACGCCTCCTTCCTATTGGCTAGCAAATAGCAGTAGTATACCTAGTAGTATCCACTATCACTAACTACATTTCCTACAGGGGAAAGACCAAGTGCATCAGTAGTCCAATTGGCAAGGTTCTCAGATTACTGTGATGATGACCCGAATGTAATCCCACCATTTGTGTCCTAATGGCTGAGTTTTTTTCTGGGTTAATATTGTCACATTCATGGGGGGTCCCAAGTTAAAAATAGACGCATAATACACAAATATTTTTGACGTCTTTTACTTTTTACGGCGTCTTATGTACAACTTTGACAACTGTTATTTATCACAATATAGCTATAGAAATTTTAAATTATAAGAGTATGAAACTATTTTTTAAAACAAATAAATCCATTTTACACTCTTGAACTTAAAAAAAACTATTTAACATCCATCACCTATGAAACTAGGTATTTAGCACCCTAAGCTTACAATATCATATCAATTTACACTCCGAGGCGGTTTTGGAGAGCTATTTTGCTAACAGTGATCCAACTTAGGGTGGATTCTATCATGTTGGCAGCCATATCAATGATTTTTGCTTATATGGATCCAAATAAGAGAAGAGATGATAACAAGAAAAAGAAAGAGAATAGATATGGAGAGAAAGGATGGAGAAAGAGGTTGACGGTTTGGATGTCAACACCCTTGAATTCGGTTTTATTACCAAAACTCGATGGCGTGGCTGCAGATATGACAAAAACCATCTCGAGTAGGATCCACACCATCAAAACCGTTTTAATGTGTCAATTGACCGGTTTTGTAAGTTTAGAGAGTTAAATACCCAGTTTTGTAGTTAAAGGTGTAAGTTGGATTTTTTTTTGGAAAGTTTAGAGGGTGTAAAATAGATTTATTTCTTTTCTTTTTAAGAATCTTATCGCATATTCAAAGTTGCCCAGGCCCATAGAAATCGGAGACGTGTATCCATTTAAAGAAAACAGCTAACAAGCATAACTGTGATTGTGACAATCGGTTGACAGGTAAAATGTCGATCACCTGGTTTGGGCCAGTGCCTAGGGTGACCATTACCAAGCCCGAGCTGGTGCGTGAAGTTCTGTCCAACAAGTTCGGCCACTTTGAGAAGCTCAAGATTGGCCGTCTTCAGAGGTTGCTGCACAACGGTGTGGGTAGCCACGAGGGGAAAAATGGGCCAAGCACCGGAGGATCATCAACCCTGCCTTCCACCTGGAGAAGCTCAAGGTGATATTTCTGGCATTAACATGGCAATCGTGAGCTTAGCTGAGTGATTCAACCCCTAGTTCAGGCTGTAACAAAATTTGACCTAAAATTTCAGCGCATGTTGCCTGCTTTCGCCGCATGTTGCACGGAGTTGGTGAACAGATGGGAAGGTTTACCAACAGGTGATGAGCCATGCGAGGTAGATGTTTGGCCTGAGTTTCAGAACCTGACAGGGGATGTCATCTCCCGGGCTGCATTCGGCAGCAGCTACCTTGAAGGCAGGAGGATTTTCCAGCTGCAGGGGGAACAGGTTGAGCTCGTCGTGCTGGCCATGAATAAGCTATATATCCCTGGTTATTTGTGAGTTCTTTGTTACTCTCCTTTTGCATTTACTAAGGCTCAGCAATTTGCTTTGCTCCTACGGTACTGACGAATTCTGTTCAGGTTCTTGCCTACCAGAGCCAACCTAAGGATGAAGCAGATTGCTACAGAGATCGAGGGGATCCTGAAAGGCATCATCGCGAAAAGAGAGAACGCCTTGAAAGCCGGGGAAGAAGGCAGCGACGATCTTCTCGGCCTGCTGCTGGAGTCGAACATGGAACATTCCAAGGGAAACAGCAACTCGAAGGCCGGCATCACGACCGACGATGTGATCGGAGAGTGCAAGCTGTTCTACTTCGCCGGCATGGAGACCACTTCGGTGCTGCTCACGTGGACGATGGTCGTGCTCTGCATGCACCCGGAGTGGCAGGACCGCGCAAGGGAGGAGGTCCTGCACGTCTTCGGCACCAGCACGCCGGATTACGACGGCTTAAGTCGCCTAAGAATCGTAAGTAGCACAAGTTTTATCTGTAGATCCTGAATGGTCAATTAAAGATCAATCGAAATATCCAAGAGTGTTGCATCCTGTAATTGCATTGCAGGTGACCATGGTGCTGTACGAGGTGCTGCGGCTATACCCGCCGCTGACCGCGCTCCACCGGAAAACGTACAAGCCGATGGAGCTCGGCGGCATCAGGTACCCTGCAGGCGTGGTGCTCATGCTGCCGCTGCTGTGCATCCACCACGACAAGGACATCTGGGGGCCGGACGCCGACGAGTTCTGTCCGGAGAGGTTCGCGGAGGGGATCTCCAAGGCTTCCGGGGACGTGCCGGCGTTCTTCCCGTTCGGCTGGGGCCCGCGAATCTGCATCGGCCAGAACTTCGCGCTGCTCGAGGCCAAGATGGGGCTCACCATGATCCTGCAGCGCTTCTCCTTCGAGCTCTCGCCGGCCTACACGCACGCGCCGTTCCCTGTGGGCATGCTGCAGCCGGAGCACGGTGCGCAGGTCAAGCTCAGGAGGCTTCAGTGAGCTGACTAGCTGTCTATACATCGACGGGTTGATCTGCATGTACAGCTTAATTGGTGTATAATAAAAACTACTCAACTACCTTTACAAGGCATGGTTGTAGATTGACCTTCTATTGAGTACGTACGGTTGTATCAGGAAGTTACATATTTAGACTTCAATCTGCTCATCTGCATGTGTAGCAGGGTAAGTTTGGATGTTGTACAAAAACTGCTGTTGTAAAACTAAGAAGTGCTCTCATGAGGCATGCTGTATGACAAAATGGGACAGAGACATGGTGCAGTTTGAAAGTTTGCAATCCCCATTAAATCTAACCGTTGGATCGAGCGAATGGATGATCGAGATTGGAAAAAAACGGTTGCTACAGTGTCTACTAAAGTATTTTTGCTACAGGTCCAAAAAAAAACTCGCTCGTCACTTTTCGGTCGAATGGTTGGATGGGGACTGCAAACTTGGCAGTCCCCGTACCAACTGCATCTCCTCCCTGCCCGAGAAAATGATGGTTAATGCTGTAGTTAGTGGGCACCTGCAATGCGGTGAACTTCTGGGATCATTTTTTTTATCATTTTGGTATGATATCGATTCTTTGAGAAGATGTGCACATTAACAAATGAATTGGGTCCGGCCTGCAGTGGCTGGGGTCATGAGTTCAAGCCACATCTTGTACCTAAATTCAAAGGTTCATAGTTCCTCATGTGTGTTCGCTATTTTAGTCTTGATTGTATCATAAGCCCATGTTAGTTTGACAAGCACATTAGATTTTATTAGTGTGAAATCATGTGGAGATCCCTAAATTTCTTGTTGATGATGAGTAATTGACTCTTTGATTGAGTTTGATGCGTATTTAAATTGGCTTGAAGTTTGAGTTTGAAAAGAGTTGAAAAGAATGAAGTCCTTTCTGTTTTGTTTGTTTCGGATGATTCGAAGTTATCGGGCAAACAAACAGATTGTTGGAATAGGAAGGACCGAAACTTATATGTTTCGGATAATCCGGATATAATGGATCATACCTATATGTGGATGATCCGAAGATAGTGTTTGCACCGGAATTTGGCAACGTGTGGTCAAGTCGTCAGGTTATAGATAGGTAGATGTTTTGGCCGATATTGCATAAGGAAAGGATAATTCAAATATGGATTGTGACCGATATTGATTTAAAACATGAGATCTATCCGAGTAAAGGCCGATACGGATCATAGAGAACAGCGTGTCGGAGTTGGATACGATCGGCCGATGTGCTATAAAAGAGGTTCGGGGGCAAGCAAGAAGAACAACACAATCAAATTAAACAACTCGCATTACTTTTTATTTATTTTTCTTGTCGACTAGGAGTAGCTCAGTAATTTAGATTTCCTCTTGTAATGTGATTCTGATCAATAAAGTTGCGCATCGTCGATTGTTGGTCTCCATCGATTACGCCCATCAGGTTAGATTTTTCGATCTTGTTGCGCATCACCTTTTTCGGGAAGATCTACCTCCTATTATCTAATTAGCTCTAATCGGCTTATTAGACTTATCGTTACCATAGATTTGATCGGCCTTCTAGCTATTTAGATCTTTGCCGATTGCCTCGCTAGATCGGCTTTGAGTGTATTTTGTTTATCTCTTACCGATTGCAGGATCAAATCGGTTGGCACGCCTCGAATCCTTGAACCCAGCATTCGTCGCGTGTGTTGTAGTCGATAGACCCTCCTTCATATTTTTTGGCTCCAACACACTCTTGTCACGCCCAGTGGGATACGATATCTTCACTAGGGAAGTCAATTCCGCCATCCGATCTCAACGCTGAAGCCATAATCGTCTCTACTCTAGAAGATTTAACGCCAAAACAATGCAGAGAGATTGAAGATTGTAAAGATGAACTTGAGGAGATGATGTTGGGTTGTTATAAAAATAACCTAATGCGGTGTCACTCAGAAGGCTGCATTGCCGACAGTTAATGCCCTTGGCAATGAGGGAATTACTGACACCTCTGTAAGCCAATACATGCCCGCACAAGCCAAATTATCGGCTATGATTAATCAGTCTATACATTATGCATTGATTAACCAATCATCGGCTCTAGTCACGCTACTTAAGCCGATGATAACTAATAGTGTAAAAACCATAGCTCAAGAGTTGGCATTAGCTGAAAGCCTGCTCGACTCAGTGCAAGTCTTGCTGAATTATCCTGTTTATTTGGTACCGCAAAACACTTAAGGCATAGTAGCCGATCCTAAACCATTGATTATAAGTTCACCCTTAATTATGATGCTAACCCAACCCACGTTATACTTCCACGAGGCTCTCGTGTAGGTGGGGTTGTGCATTACCATGCTTATACTGATGTTGCCAAGTTAGATGTGTCGGCTAACTTGCCACCATCAGCTCCATTCTACGTTTTTCCCCAATCGGTTCCACAGCCGATTGAACCTAACAAGCATCCGCAATACGTTGAACCGATTCTACAAAGGAATACGGCCCTATACAAGGTTGTAACGTACTCGGAACCCTTTGTTCTGGTGCCAAAGCTGACTGTTAGGAGGAATAATAGATATGAACAATTTCCTCAATACGCATCGGCTCAACCAACTCGCCAACCTGAGCTTATGCTCGGGGGGCAGAATGCCAATTATGATCATAATTAGTAGACTCTTAACAGCATATCAGCTAATACAGTTAATTGGGCTAACCAGATATCTGCCGTATTGAGAGATCAATTCGGCATAGAACCCAAGGGGAAGGTTATTGGCTATAGGAAACCATATCCTAATTACATCGACCACATGCCTTACCCTAACAATTTCAAGGTTCCTGATTTCGCTAAGTTTTCTGGGGATGACTCTGTTACCACGTTGGAGCATGTCGGACATTTTATTGCACAGTATGGTGAGGCTACCCAGTCCGACGGATTGAAAATTAGGTTATTCCCATTATCTCTGTCAGGGGCTGCTTTTACTTGGTTTACTGGTTTACCCCCAAATTTGGTTCATTTTTGGACCGATTTGGAAAACCGAATCCATGAATACTTTTTCTCTGGCAGTTTGGAAATCAGGATTTCAGACATAAGCTCTATCCGTCAGAAATTTAGAGAATCAGTGACAGATTATATCTAAAGGTTCAGAGAGGTTAGAAATAAGTGTTTTAGTGTCACTTTACTCGATAATCAATTAGCCGATTTGGCCTTCTAAGGGCTAATTCCCCAGTTGAGGGAAAAATTTGGCGGACAAGAATTCACCGATTTATGTCATCTGTTGTATAGGGTATCGGCTCAAGAAGGCTGTTTTACCGATAATAGGGCCTTTAGAGACAAATTAAAGGTTAATAACAACAATAGAGATAAGGAAAAGCTAAAGTTAACCTCATTGACTATTGTTCAAGCGAGTCTTCTGAAGATGTCGTGGTTGAAATAAATATAGCCGAACAGGTTAAGGGATCTAAGAAGTCCTTAGTCTGTTCTTGGCTTAAACCGACTAAAAATAAGTCAAAAATAAAATACACATTTTATGTCTCTAAGTGTGATCGTATTTTTGATCTACTATTGCAAGAAAAGATTATACGATTGCTTGAGGGACATGTCATACCATTGGCTGATGAGATCAAAAAGCGAAGGTATTGCAAGTTGCATGATTTTTTTTCATAATACTAACGACTGCAATATTTTTCATAGTAGATACAATTGGATATAGAAGCGGCTGACTGAAGTTCGCTGAAGAGCCTACAATGCAGATCGACGCTAATCCTTTTCCAATAAACATGGGTCAATTCTCTGGAAAGGGAAAAGAGCCGATGCAAGATGAAGGGTCAAAGGTTGCTCGGTATGTTAATATTCAATCAACTTTCAGCGACAAGGAGACCCTAAAAATTATGGTCGGTTCACTACAGATAGAGAACGACCGTGAAGGAAAAAGCTCAAGGACCGTCAAACCCAAAGGTGACTTGCAAATTGGCAAATGGTATAAGGCAAAGAGGTTATCGCTACCATGACAGCCGATTCAGAAACCCAAGCTGACTTTTCCTTAGTTATTTGAAGAATATGAAAGACAGAATGATAGGCTGCGTTATCCTACACGTCAGCCAAATAACTTATACTGACCTGATAATTTGGAGAGAGCTCACCAGCGATGCCCCTTCTGGTTTGTTGGGAGAGGGGATCGGCTTTGTCGTCGTCATACACATGCCCGATGGAGCACTATCCTCAAGATAATTGGCCAAGGCGATGGCTAAAAACAGATTATCTAAGCCGGTCCAAGACTATTCTGATAAAAGTCAGAGAAGGTCAATTTATGAAAGGATTTCTGCACCAGATTAGGTCCTAATACAAACGGAAGAGGAATCAAGCTTTGTGGCTCAAGTCAATCTTGTGGGAAAAATAAGAAAGCCGATTGAACCTAAACCAAGGTGGTGTCCTCCAGGTCTTAGTCAATCATAACGAAGAAGACTTCGGCGGCTAAGGACCCTAGAGATGAAGGAGGCTGAGTAAGAGAAACAAAGAGATCAAGCTTTCAATGAACTTCGGCCGATTAAAACTGTTAAAAAGGAGTGGAGAAAAAAGGAGCCAGTTGAAGAAGAATTGGATTGAGTCGATGACTTAGATTCGCCTATGATTCAGGATGACACTCCACCATTGGACATCAACATGGTATTCACACTGCCGGTTGAGTTCAAAATAAAGACTTAATCGGTTAAAGAGACGTTCGCTCAGTTGTGCTTAGGGGCTCAAGATGCAGTTTTCGAGAAACCTCGAGATGCTCATCAGCATCTAAAGCCATTATACCTAAAAGGGCATATTAACGACAAGCCAATATCAAGAATGCTCGTTGATGGCAGAGCAACTATCAACTTAATGCCATACACTACCTGTAAGAAGTTAAGTAAGTCCGGTGAAGATCTCATTAAGACTAATATGGTTTTAAATGATTTCATAAGCGATCCCACTGAGGCAAGGGGGTTATGGTGACAGAATTAACAATTGGCAGTAAAACATTGCCGACTGCTTTCTTTGTAGTCAACATCAAAGGAAACTACATCGTCCTGCTTTGATTCATGCCAATTGCTGCATACCATCGACTATGCACCAAATGCTCGTTTAGTGGAACGGTGATGAGGTTGAAGTTATTCGAGCCGATACATCAGCTCTTATTGTTATGGCTAGTTCAGATACGAATTGGCAACACGAGGAAGCTGAATGTGTGTTGGGCAAAGCTTTGGACGATTGTGATTTCATCTACATCAACAAGATAGGGCTTATTCTGATCAATGTGAGGCCAAGTACACTTGATCGAACTGATGAAATCTTGCACCGATTGAGTCCAAATTGGCAATAAAGGCTTTACAAGGTAGAGTGCAAAGCTATCGGCAAATGATGGATAGCTATGAGGCCATTGAAGAATTTCAAGAAATTGAGAAATTAGGTCAGGGTTTTACATCGATGGATTTATTAGAAGTCGATATAGGTAATGGTGATAGAAAAAGACCAACTTTTATTAGTTTAAAGTTAGATGCAGATTATAAGAAAAAGTTGGTTAAGATTCTAAGAAATTATAAAGATTGTTTTGCTTAGAAATATCATGAGATGCCTGGTTTAAGTTGACAACTTGTTGAACACCGGCTACCTATAAAGGCAGGTTATCGGTCATTTAAACAGTCTCCTAGACGATTTAATCTGACTTTGTACAATATTATAAAAGAGGAAATCGAATGATTGCTAGAGGCCAAGTTTATCAGGCTTTATCGATACACTGAGTGAGTTTCCAATATCACTCCTGTTATGAAGAAAAATGGCAAGTTAAGAGTGTGCGTTGATTTCAGAGACCTAAACAAAGCTACACCAAAGGATGAATACCCGATGCCAATAGCCGATATGCTTATCGATGCTGCATTAGAGAATAAGATTATTAGTTTTCTCGATGGCAATGCCGAGTATAACCAAATATTTATTGCAAAAGCCGATATACCTAAGACTACCTTCAGGTGCCCAGGTGTTCTAGGATTATTTGAGTGGGCAGTAATGATGTTTGGCTTGAAAAATACTAGTGCAACATACCAGCATGCTATGGATTTAATTTTTCATGACCTAATCAGCCATATTATGGAGATCTACATCGATGATGTTGTTGTAAAGTCTAAAGAAGACTTGCAGTATTTAGCTGATTTGGAAACAGTGTTCAAGAATACAAGAGCACATGGCTTAAAAATGAATCCATATAAGTGTGCTTTTGGCATGTCGGCTGGTCAGTTTTTGAGCTTCATGGTTCATGAAAGAGAAATTGAGGTCAATCAGGAAAGAGTCAAAGCTATAGCCAAAACCAAGCCGCCGACATGTAAAAATAATTTGCAGAAGTTGATCGGTAAGATTAATTAATTATGGCAATTTATTTCAAATCTGTCTGGTCGTATCAGTGCATTTACCCCATTGTTGAAATTGAAAGACAATCAAGAGTTTGTATGGGGAACCGATCAGCAGAGAGCTTTTGAGAATGTTAAGGAGTACTTGACCAATCCTCTAGTTTTGGCTCGCTGCAAAAATGTATACCATTCAAGTTATATATATCGGCTGAGGAGGAGACTATCAGAGCTATGTTGGCATAAGAGATTGATAGAAAAGAGCAGGTTATTTTCTACTTAATCTGACGATTAATTGACACTGAAACCAGGTATCCCTTTGTAGAAAAACTCTGCTTATCTTTATATTTTGCTTGCACGAAGTTAAGGCATTATATTTTAGCATCGGCCTGTAAGGTTATTTGTAAAATCAATGTTATGAAATATATACTTTCAACTCCGATTTTGTGTGGTTGACTTGGTAAATGGGCCTATGCACTTATCGAGTTTGACCTAACATATGAATCGACTAAGAAGGTTAAAGGACAGGTAATAGCCAATTTTATAACAGGACATGAGATTAATGCCAATTTGGTATCTGTAGCCCCTTGGCAGTTGTTTTTTGATGGACAGTGTGTCAATAGGGCGATGGTATTGGAATAGTGTTGGTTTCGCCAAAAGGGCGTAATTTTGAATTTTCATTTAGGCTAAATTGATGATGTTCCAACAACTAAGCCGAGTACGAAGCATTACTTAGAGGCCTACAGTTACTCAAAAATATCAGAGTCGATTCTGTTGAGGCCTATGGTGATTCTTTATTGGTCGTACAACATGCTAAGGGGGTATAACTGTTATGATGAAATTTTGGTCAAGTATTTAGAATAGTGTCTTACTGTAATCGGTTTATTCACCTCTTTCTCTATTAGTCATATTCCTCGAGAAATGAATGACAAGGCTAACTTACTAGGTCAACAAGCATCGGACTATAAAGTTTTTGGCCAACATAAGGAATGTGAGCTGATTGAGAAAACGGTCATGTGTGTGGCTACCAATGACTGGAGGACAAAAATAATAGAATACTTGATTGGTCCCTCCAAACCTACTGATTGGAAAATTAGGCGACAAGCTTTAAAGTATGTTGTTCTTGATAATGTATTATATTATCTTTCTTTAAAGGGTTTGTTGCTAAGATGCCTTGAAACCGATGAAGCAAAGGTTGTTATAGGAGAAATGCATGAAGGTATTTGTGGGTCTCATCAGTCGGCTCATAAGATGAAGTAGCTATTAAGACTCACTGTGTATTTTTTGGCCAACAATGCTCAAGGATTGCTTCAAGTATTACAAAGGATGCCAGACATGTTAGAAATTTGGCAATGTGCAATTAGCTCTAGTATCAGTTTTACACCCGATCACCAAGCCTTGGCCATTTAGAGGATGAGGGATAAATGTAATTGGTCAAATATTTCCTACATAAAGCAAAGGCCATAGGTTTATGTTGGCCACGACCAATTATTTCTCTAAATGGGTTGAAGCAATCCCACTCAAGAAAGTTACAAGTGTTGAAGCCATCGAATTTGTTACAGAACATATTATCCATCGGCTTGAGATTTCGCAAACTAGTATGATCGATCAAGGAACTGTGTTTATGTCCGATGACTTTCAGAATTTTGCAAAAAGTTTGGGTATCAACCTATTGAATTCATCAACTTATTATGCTCAAGCTAACGGTCAAGCCAAATTGTCTAACAAGACATTAATCAAGCTGATCAAGAGGACAATTGATGAAAAACCAAGGAATTAGCAGTCAACGCTATCGAAGTCGTTGTGGGCTTATTGGCTTGCTTACCATAGGGTGACAAAGATTTCACCTTATCAATTAGTCTATGGGCAATAAGCTGTTTTACCTGTAGAGACTAATATCGACTCCATACGAGTAGCCAGGCAAAATAGTTTATCGGCTCAAGACTACAAGGGTTTGATGATTGATAATTTGGACAATTTGGCAGAGTTGCATTTGCATACATTGGATCGTCTTAAGATGAATAAGGCAAGAGTTGCTAAAGCCTACAACAAAAAGGTAATGCCTAAGTCTTTATGCGAAGCCGATTTGGTCTGGAAAACTATACTACTTATCGGCTCTAGAGATAACCAATTTGGCAAGTGGTCTCCAACATGGGAAGGATCGTACAAAATAAATCGGCTTGTGGATGGGAATTCTTACATTTTGGAGACGTTGCAAGGTGTAGTGTTTCCTAAGGCGATTAATAGGAAATACTTAAAGAAATACTATCCTAGCGTTTGGGTTGGTTCTTGATTGGCTACAAGAAGTTATCAATTGGGAGGCCAAGTTAACTCGTTGCAGTTAATTCTGGCTTAACTAGAAATATAAAGCCGATTGCATGCATTGTGAAGGAATCAAGATATGAATAAACAATCGGTTAAATAGCCGATTATCATTACAAAGTACTTAAAACATTCCAAAAATTGTTTTCAAGTAGCCAACATTACAAACATTCATGATTGTTCAAATGACCCTATTACAAGCAATGGCCGATCAAAGCCCGAAATTGGGGATTTTGGCTCCAAGAGCCAATAATGCAATCGAAGCCTTCGCGGTGGTCTCCTCCACCTCGTCAAGAATTCTATCATCTTCTTTGGTGCTTTCGGGCACAGGAATGATCTTAGCCGATTTTTTCTTCACTTCTGCCACTGCCAAGGCAAGCTCAAGCTTCTGGGTTTTGATGGCCGATGCCAATTCTGCTAGTATCTATTGGCTTGTAGACAGTTGTGAAGTTACCTTAGCTAGCTTGGCTGTAAGGAATTTCTTAGTGGTCTCTAATTTTAGAGCCGCCTCCTTGTTTACCTTGAGAGCCATGGTGTCTTTGTCAAGCTTGAGTTTTTTGGCCTTGGTATCGGCTACCATCTTATCCAGAGCCTTTTGATCGCCCTTCTGAGCTTCCCTCAGAGCGACTCTGGACTTGGCTACACCAACCTCTACCTTCTTATCGTCTAGATGGCAGACATTTGGAAGTGCCGCCATTGTCTCCGGAGGCAGGTTAGCTACAACCACAGCCATGGCGTCATGAAGCGGTGAGTGTTCTCGAGGAGCTCAGCCGATGGTGACATCACCAAGTCAAAAAGTCTATCCAACCTTTGGTCCATCCCTGGAGCTGACGTTACAGCAGCCAACACACCTGCGGATACATCAAGAATCCGTTGGATATCCGCTGGATAGTTGTCTGTTGCTATCACCTCATCATCATCGAGATCTAACAAGGTGAAATCCAGCAGAGAATCGGCTAGATTGGATGTCTTGGGAGCAGGAGCAGTAGGAGCAGCAAGAGCTGGTGGTGTCAGTTGAGAAGGTGGTGGCAGAGGCTTAGACACCGCACTTGGCAAATCGGCCAAAATACTGGCCGCTTGCTCTGAAGGGGAGAGCATGGGTTGCAAGAAGATTAAAATATAAGTAAAGCTAATAATGATCAGAAATAAAAGATGGGAGTGACAAAGTACTTTCCTCAGTGTTTGGGAAGCACGCAGAGAGCTCTCAGCTGATTGCTCCTGGGGCTTGCTGCCCCTAGCGGCTAGTACCTTTTTATTGACCCAAACACGTTTCTTCTCTGTTTTGGGAAGAAGTAAATATCGGTTAAAAGATAATCATTGGACAGACAAGCCGATTATATAAGGAACTTGGTGGAACTTACTAGGTTGCTGCTTATCAAGGTCAAACAGGGAGCGAGATTGTACTCCCAATGTGCCCGATGAATAGCCGGTAATAGCTGTGCTAGAGGAAGGTCTCTTGGTAGGGGGAGCGGCGATAGACGTATCACCCATGGGCATTTTTCCAACTGATTTAGCCTATGAAATAAGGGAATAGCCAATTAGTAAAAGCTCAAAAGTATTCAAGGTTCTAAAAGGCAAGTGGGGAAAGACTACGTTAGCCGATACCTCACTAGTAATATCTACGAGGCTTGTGTTAGTATAGTCATGGGAGTTAGATTCGTTGCTGGAACTCGAAGTACTGCCAGCATCGGTCAGTTCTGTTGGCTCATCTGGAAGGCTTGAAAAGAATCTGGTAATAATGGCCGATGGAGTCCTATCCGCATAATATAAGGTCGCAGAAATGGCCGACCACCAAGTAGAGAAGTTCCTTGCCCTTCTAGTATTCAGATAAAAATGCGGAAGAGATTGTACTTGAAGGTCGTCGGCTAGGTTTAAGATAATATTAGCCCTTGATGCGCTGCAAACATGTTCCCTGGGCTGAAGCCGATCAAGCAGATGGAAGGATGGGGGAACTTGGCAAAACCCCAACTGTCTTGCAAAAACTGATGGATGATAGAACTCATAAGACGACTGAAAGGTATGATTTCTTATATTGAAGCCGATAGAAAGAGTACTTGGAGATAGAAATATCTTGTATAGGTTCAAGGTGCTCTTGGGCATAGTATTTTTGTCGGCTGACAGGTCAAGGAAGGACAAAGATAAATGCCAGCTTCACTATAACTAAAGAAATCGCGCTGGCCAAAATCGTTGCTGTTCAGTTGAAGGAAAAAAATCCAAGTATTTCTTTGAGCTGATGGGAGTTATCTTGGACTCGCTGCCAGAGCACAGAATAAACCACTCCCCAAGCAATCGGCTATCCCTATATACCACTTCCTTGTCCTCCAAAATTTCTTCTAAGGGGAAGGGTGTTATCTCGGAGGAATCAATCTTGAACGATTGACTAAACACGCAGTATAGCCAGGTCTGGATGAACCAGAGGGGGTTACCTACTTTGCCAACCGCATGTGAACCCATACCGATGAATAGTAAACTACGGATTATGTGCATCATTTGGTAAACGGCTCCCAAGAACATATTGCCCAGTGCTAGCTGATGTCCTTCCAATAACTTTTCAACCAGTACTTGGTAAACTTGGGTTGGACCTAGAGACACTCCGTAGAAGGCAAATCGGTCTAGCCACAAGTTAAGAAATGCTATATGTTCTTCATCTGATATAGGCCTAGTGATCTTGTTGTTGTTACTAATGTACTTGCTCCATCCTTCGCCTTTTCCCTGGATCAACTTGTATTGAGGCTTGGCACTGAAAGCCGATATTTGTTCCCCATCCGGCCTTAGGCTACATAGCTCAGCTACATCAAGGAGGGTTGGGCCGATGGGTCCGGTTCTGAACAAGAAAGTATTAAGAGTATCTTATCAGAAGTAACAAGTCGTGGCCACTAAGGACTCATTGGCCTCTAGATTGGCTAAGGAGAGGGGGAGGCACTCTGCTATACCCATTCTTTCCCATTCGGACATCTTATGGGTTGCTAGCCAATTAAACCAATCTCTCCAACCTCTCAACGCCATCGGCCAGGCTCTAAAGCTTTTCGTCCATCCTTCTATATTAAACACTTAAGTCGACAAGGGAATGTGGGGGACTTCTTGGTCTATTACGACCGATGGGTCGAGATTTCCTAATGGTCCTAAATAAAACTAGTTGTTAATATCGAGAATGGGAATGAATACCTGGTTTGGGTCCATGGAGGCCGATTGATTAAGGGTGAGGGTTGGAATGGTTGAAAGAAAGCTTGAAGTCCCAAGACAGAGGTGAAGCCGATTGCTACGGGTTCAAGAGCTCATTCATTTGAATATGACAATGTGGGGACCTCATATTTATAAGAGGGTGAAAAACGTGAACATACGGGAAGAATTTTGGAGGGGATGCGTGTAGTTAATAGTGAAGATACGTGTCTCAAGATTTTACGGTGCCATTAATGGGGCGGTTACTTACGGAAATGTTGCGTCAAGCCGATGATGACAGAAGCCGATAAAGAATATTTTTGGAAGATATCATGTTATCTCCCAAAAATAGGGGGCATATGTTTCATAGGAATTTGGCAACATGTGGTCAAGTTGTTAGGTTATAGATAGGTAGATGTTTTGGCCAATATCGGATAAGGAAAGGATAATTCAAATATGGATTGTGACCAATATTGATTTAAAACATGGGATCTGTTTGAGTAGAGGCCGATACGGATCATGGAGAACAATGTGTCAGAGTTGGATACGATTGGCCGATGTGCTACAAAAGAGGTTCAGGGGCAAGCGAGAAGAACAACACAATCAAATCAAACAACTCGCATTACTTTTTATTTATTTTTCCTATTGACTAGGAGTAGCCATGTAATTTAGATTTCCTCTTGTAATATGATTCTGATCGATAAAGTTGCGCATCGCCGATTGTTGGTCTCCATCGATTACGCCCATCAGGTTTGATTTTTTCGATCTTGTTGTGCATCGCCTTTTTTGGGAAGATCTACATCCTATTATCTAATTAGCCATAATTAGCTAATTAGACTTATCATATACCATAGATTTGATCGGCCTTCTGGATGTTTAGATCTTTGCTGACTGCCTCGCTAGACCGGCTTTGAGAGTATTTTGTTCATCTCTTACCGATTGCAGGATCAAATCGGGTGGGACGCCTCGAATCCTTGAACTCGACGTTCGTCGCGTGTGTTGTAGCCGATAGATCCTCCTTCACATTTTTTGGGGCCAACAGATAGGGATGTAACATCCCCAAATTTCCATATATATATATATGTATATTGTTATAACATTCTCTTTTCTGCATTTTCTTGCTTTTTCCAAGATTTTCAGCATTTAAGAAAATTGTTTCTTTAAATCTAGCCGATGTTTTTTAATTTAAAAAATTTATTTGAAAATTTTCTAGAACATGAAAATAATATATTTGGGTTCTAAATAGTCTAAGGAGCCTCTCCAAAAAGTTTCATAATTTTCAGTGTTGGTTTGCTAATTTTAAAAATTCAAACTTCTTGTGTGCACTTAAATCAATTAGGAAAGCAATTTAAATCAGTTTTGCGCTAGTGGGCTGAATTCCCTTCAGTCGGCATGGCCCATCTCCAACCTGCGCACCAACTTTCCGCAGCCGCCTTTCCCTTTTTCACTTCCTCCACGCGACGCATCTACTGAATCCACCACCTCTCCTCTCCCCGCACTCGTTGACTCCCTGGGCTCACTTTCTAGTCGTCATCCTCCACACGCCTATGCCTACCATGGGAGAGCTACCAAGTGACTGTAGAACCCCGTGTTTTGACTTCGTCACCCACCGATTTGGACCCTTTGTGTCCAATGACGCACCGCCTCCAAAATCGAGCTTGGCGTCCGTCGGAAGCCATTGCCGCATGTCTTATCCACATAATGTACTGAGCAACCATAAGCAAACTACTAGTGTGGCATCTTTATCTCGCCATTTAAGGTCTAACAAAGCATGTCATTCTTCTTTTTCAAGTTCACCACCTCCTTTTTTTCCCGATCACAGCCGATATCCTCCATTGAGTTGTCGAAACGCCACTGCCATCCTCAACACGGTATATGCCTTCCACTGTGCTCTGCCATAGACCATGCCCTTCCTGATGAGCTAACTCCCTGACACTTGTGTCACTTTACACCACTCTGGTTCTTCTTCAATGCCCCTTAACCAATTTGATTATTCGGGCAGTATAGTGTCAGCCCTACACCTTCTTCCCCAACTCTAGTTGGTGCCATCTCTAGTGCCGCACCGCTATCCCTGGTGGTTCCCCACCTTCAACATGGTCATTTATAACACATCTATGACCCCCTGAATCTCACCGTGCAATTATATGCAACTCAATCCCTCGTCAATGCCAAGTTCACGTGAAGCCTATCGCCGCGGTCATCCCCATTGCCACTCTTCCCTCTCTGGTGAGCTCTAGACCTAAACCTAGGAGTTTGTACACTCCTAGATGTCCTTACACACACATTGGTTTCAATAGTAGTTAACCGCCATTCCAGCTTGCCACCGCCCCGGTTTCCCAGTCACCAACCATTCTTCAAAGTCCTTGGTCATTGCTAGCCACCTGGGTAGGTACCTAGAGTTCCCAAGATGCTTCTATACGCTCCTTATTCAACTTGTTTGAACCATCTTCCACTCCAGCTTCTTTCTACTTCTTCTACCACCGCTCTTCGTCGTTGCCGGCATCACTCTGACCACCTCGCACCTTGTCGCTACCTCCAGTGACCTCGTCATCAACCCAGCAACCCAATTTTCCAGTTCCATCGCCAACTCTTGTGTTGTTCGCAATCGATAAGCACTACCCGAGACCACTGCTACCCTCCTCTATTTCTTTCTTCTATTCTCTCACTTTCTCTTTCTGACATCTGAGACCCACATGCTAGTTGCTTAAATCATGGTTAAGAAAATAATTAGTGGTTAGTGATGTAATTATTATATAATGTGAGTATGACAAATGGAACCTACTTGTTGTTTTGTAATTAAATTGAGTTTAAATTTATGTGAGACTGACAGGTAGGACCCACCTATCGACTTTTGTAGTCGGCAATGAATTTATGGGGTAGGCGCTAGATCTGAAACTCGAAGGTCACACAAGACAAGGGGTTTAGACAGGTTCAGGCTCTCGCGGAGGAGATAATACCCTAGTCCTGTGTGCTGGGATTATGCAGATCTCTTGGATCTAAGATTGCTCAAAGCGCAATATGCTCTGGGTGATATGAGGTGTGCTATGCTCTATGGCTTGATCGCTCTATGCTTGGATGATCGGATCCCTATGTTGTTGCCCGCCCTCTCCCTTATATAGCGGGGGTGGGGCGGCTTACAGAGTCCTGATCGGTTTGGAGATTCCGATCGGTTACAAGATTCTAGTCAGTTAATAGGATAGAGTTTACATCTTTATCTACCCTATTAACGACTCGAATTACAACCGTATCTATCATATCTAAATATAAGTTCAACTTCCTTTAGGATATGTCCCCTTGCGCACGGCAGCGGGGCCTGATGCGGGGAGTATCTTCTGGGCCTCCCTCTTGGGCTTGTCATGAGGGTACCCGGGTTCTTATATTCCACAGTAGCCCCCGAGTCCTTTGCGATCGAGTTGCCGCCTTCCTGGTTGCAGCCCAACTGAGTCATGCTTCACGCCTAGTGTTTCCAGTTCTTGATGCAGCTTCCCGACTAGTTTTCCTTTACAGCCGAGTGCCCTGTTGTAGGCAAAGAGATCATGAAGGACTCAATAAAGCTCCACGCGTTAAACTTTTCGAGTGGTTCCTAGCCCCATTATTGGAATTCAGCGATCGGCTCATCTTGGGACATCTTGTATCCCAAACGATATCGAAGTCAAAACGCTTTTCCTTTCGAGGCAAAATTCAGCGCCACTCCTTTAAATTCATTCATCGCGAAGTTCTTGATGTAAATCGTTGAAGCGTTGGCTCACACATCGCATCCAAATTTAGTAGCCACGAAATCATGTATATGCGAACTTAGGCAATGTAAAACAATTCACTCGGATGTGATGTCTGACTGGTGTATATACAATTTTAGAGTTTTTTTATTCTTTTTCCTTATTGATTTTGAATTCATCCGAGTGGTTTGACTCTTTTTGTGTAAGCACTCTGCCCGACTAGTCTAGCCCCCGAGCGTTGGGAGTCGGCTCATGGCTCTTTTTCCGAGGCACGTGTTTTGGGTGACTAAAGTTCGCCGTTCATGGGGTCAGAGCTTCACAATTTGGAGTTATCGTACTCGGATTCACTCGCAATCGTTAAGCAAAAGAAGAAAAATACAACTCAAAAAAGATGTGCGCATTCGCACGCTATTAGGTGTAGCCCCCGACTTACTGCTTAGTTGTGGGTCAACTAAGTAGCAAGTCAGGAAAGTCAACAATTTTATTTATAATGACATAATTGAGTAAAAAGCGACTTAGCTGCTTTATGCTCTATATGTTCTTTGCGATCATGCCATCTTTGCTCGTGGCGCGGCGTGGCTCGTGGCCGCGCCGAAGGTGGCGCCGCGAAGCAGCGTAGGCTCGTGGCCATGCGAAGCGTGGCGCTCGAAGCGCGGCGTGGCTCGTGGCGTCGAAGGTGGCGCTCGGGCGCGGCGTAGGCTCGTGGCCGTGCGAAGGTGGAGCTTCGAAGCGCGGCGTGGCTCATGGCCGTCCGAAAGCGCGTGGGGCGCAAGCGCGCTTCACCTACCGGCTTTTCGATTTCGCTAAATTGCGGCCGCCGTCACCATGGCCTTGATGCAGGCCACGATCGGGGCCGCCGGGCTATCCGATGCAATCATCGGGTCGCTTTGTCGAAGCGTCTTGGAAGCGGCGGCGTTACGCATTGCGCGCGGAAGCGGCGATCTCCCAACACGGATTGCGGGAGGTCCTCGCGGACATTGCGGCGCGAGATCGGGCGATCGCACTGCACCTCCTTACCCTTACGAAGACGATCTTCCCCGCAGACTTCTGTTCTTCTTGTTGGCGTTGGAGATCGGTCTTACGCTCTTCTATCGCGAAGATGCCACGAAGATCGCAGCAATTCCTTGCGACGCCGATCGTGGTTTGCCGGCCAAGTCAAAGTGACATACGAGATGGGTTGGCTCGATCTTTACGGATCGGATCGGTTTTGGACGAACGATCAAGCTCTCGGCGCATATGCGGCGAAGTCGAGTTTCGGCGGAAGGCCGGCGAAGGCGAAGGTGGCGGCGAATCCACCGATTGCGTCCATCAGTGCGTGGGAAAAGATTATAGCGCTTCCCTACAGCGGCGCCAGCCGCCGACTTTTGTAGTCGGCAATGAATTTATGGGGTAGGCGCTAGATCTCAAACTCGAAGGTCACACAAGACAAGGGGTTTAGACAGTTCGAGCTCTCGCGGAGGAGATAATACCTAGTCTGTGTCTTTGGGATTATGCAGATCTCTTGGATCTAAGATTGCTCAAAGCGCAATATGCTCAGGTGATATGAGGTGTGCTATGCTCTATGGCTTGATCGCTCTATGCTTGGATGATCGGATCCCTATGTTGTTGCCCGCCTCTCCCTTATATAGCGGGGTGGGGCGCTTACGAGTCTGATCGGTTTGGAGATTCCGATCGGTTACAAGATTCTAGTCGATTAATAGGATAGAGTTTACATTTTATCTACCCTATTAACGACTAGAATTACAACCGTATCTATCATATCTAAATATAAGTTCAACTTCCTTTAGGATATGTCCCCTTGCATGCGGTGTGGGGCACGATCTGGGAGTATCTTCTGGGCCTCCCTCTTGGGCTTGTCATGAGGGTACCCGGGTTCTTATATTCCACACCACCCGAGAAAATAATAAAATAATAAAAACCTGACATATGGACCCCACTACTAAATAAATCCTAAAAATTAGAAAAGCCATCTTTAGCTTAGTAAGAATATGTTTTCCTCGTAGGATAGCATATTCTGGGAAATACATCTTCGACGTCAACTCTCAACATAATACTTTCTCTCTTTAGCCAAGCTAAATTAAAATACTTATAATTTGCATATGAACTCTAAATTGAGTGAAAGCAGTTCCTAAATTTTTCTAGAATCATGATCTTTCATAATCTGTAAAAATATTTGAATTTTGTCTCTTATTTGTACTATTCGATGTTTCGTGTGTAGATATTGATGTCCCGGAACTTTTCGAAATCAACCCCGATCAAGGCCCAGTGTTCAACAAGCAAGGCAAGCACACCCTTTGGTCATATTTTATCCCATATTTCACTATTATGCATGTTATGTTCAAAACTATTATGTATGCATGTATTTTCGGTAAAAATCGCTATATTAATGGGATTGGTAGATATGTCCAATTGTTACATGTATCCTACCTTGATAAATTGTTAGTCTGCTGTTTTCACCTTTGTATCTGCTATTCATGCTCAAATAATTAATTGTGGAAAATTAGAATAGACATATGTTAGATGCATAACCTTACTTATACCGATATCATGTAAACTAAGTTATAGTCCATAGGTGGTACCTCTATTATTTTAGCTAAGAAATAAAATAAAAAATATGTTTCAGACTTGGGCGAATGGTTGTGGGGATCGATGCCTGTGCACGAGATGTTGCTATGTGTTTATCTCGCTTGAGTCACTAAGGACCGAGTCTTTGGTGTAGTTAGATGCAAGAACCAATGTACAAACCACATGTGCCTTTTATGAGAAGGTCCTAGCATAATAAGTTATCGTAAACTAGCAACAAAACTGTATGTGGTAGCTAATAGGTGAGATTGAGCTTGTGCAGTTACAGAGGGTGTACTCCTTGCTCGTAAGGACCTTGGTGGGTAAGCAATGTCTATCAATACAACGTTTGAGCTCTTGGCATGTTGGAGGGGTTCTCCTTATCCGAAAGAGGGTATCGACGGACAGTTCATTGCTAGGACCGGCAATGTAAAAGCTTTGTCATAAGCTCTCAAATCGGGTACCATGGTATCACGTGATATGCTTTTACATGGTAGGATGTTTATGTCGTATGGATGAAGTAGTACGGCCTTTGCAGAGTATATGATTCTATTTAAATAGTCATTTCCCCGATTGTGGATGACTTAGTGAATCCTCCATAATAATGGTGTTATGTTTTTCAAAATGGATGAAGAAGGTATGAATGGGGAATCCATGTATGTTTTTGTCAGGTAGATAGGCTTGATGTGGTTTAATGTTTATGGTAGCACACAACGTATTTATATTTGTTACATATGCTCTATTATTACTTGTTATCAAATGTCAAATTCTTTTACAACTATTCCCTTGCAATCTACTATTCATTATTGTGAAAGAAAACTTGCATTATACAAAACTGAAAAACCTAGTAGGATATTCATTCCTTTAACATAGCCTTGCATACTATATAATATGTGTTTAAAAGTCTGTAGAGTATGATTTCGTATTCACCGTTACTTGTTGAACATATTTAGAAGATGTGAAAGATGACCCGTTGCACAGTTACTTTTATACCATAGGTTTCGGTGACGAGGACACTGATTTGTAAGGTCACATCCAGTCAGTTGCCTATGAGCGGGCTAGGCGTGCATGCTGGATTTTGTCACCTTTTGCTCCTATTTCCGCTTCACGCTTTTCTTATGTAAAGTTATTTGTCTGGTCGGCCCCTTTCATTACCAAAACTAGTCATGCATGACTTAACTTTAGAAGCTTAATATTAAGTGTTAATTTGTCTTTCCATTATTTATGGATGTGGTATGTCAATGTTGGATGTATGTGCTAGCGATTGATGGTGGGACTATCACAGTAAACACATAGAGTTCTGAAACGCAGTTTCTAGTTTTGACAAGGGATAAGAAAAATAATGATTGGGATAGAGGTGTGGAGAAGATTTTAGTACGTAAAGGATCATCCATTTCTATTGGACAAGCAATCAGATCAATGCTCCAAACAGTACATTTCTAAGGATCTGTGACGAGTTTCAGTTGTGGCATGAGTTGCGCCTTTTATTGTTAGTGCATATAGGTTGTATGTTGCATGTTTTGAGTAACATGGGTTAGGTTGTGAAGAACTTGTGTACATACATAGTTTCTTAGTCTATTTGTGTGCATATGTCTTGGAGTCAACTACAGTCAACGACGAGGGGAACCAAGACTTGGTTGGAAGAACCAAGGTTTAGAATAGTCATGAATGCCAAGTAAAATGGTTGGACTCAAGTAGGCAGCAAGATGAACAAGAATCATGGAAAGCAGTGACCTTGTTGAGGCAAGGTGGTGTGAGTGGTGCACCAAGTGACATGGGCCAGTGCAAATAGAGAAGGTTCAGTGGATCCAGATGTGTGTGAGATCTAACAACAAGTTATTGGGTTCCATGGGCTACGTGTCGAAGCATGTGGAGATTCTTTGAGGTGAAGGTATGGCTAAAGGTCTTAGAGGTTATTTTGGTAAAGCGCCCAATACCAGAAAAGTGGTGAAGTGCAAACTCACGGTGATGGTCTAAGTGGCTTAGGTCAATTCAAAGAGGAAGGGTCAAGTGGATTCAGATAATGGAGCTTCATGGTGAAGATTGCTTTGAAAAGTGAGCAAAAGTTTGGTGTGAGTTAGAAAACCGTTATATTGTGGGTTTTTAGGTTTACCTATGAGCTAGTGGATATATAGTATCCAGTAAGTTTCAAATCTAGGGTTATGAGAGAGTGGTAGGTGTGAGCCACTACTGTGAAAGGAGATGGGGAGGTATACCTCCATACATCCAAGCCTTGAGAGAAATAGCCTTATGTAGGTTGAGACAATGAGATCATGAGTAGGTTGCCCTAGTGGTTCATATCCTCCATAGGAAGTGGCTATAAACATTCCTTGTCAAGTAGTAATAAAATCCTCAAATTCATCCAAGATGTTATGCTCTTGTTCTTAATGTTGCTTTCTTGATTTGGTTGTGTTTTTGCCTCTCCTTCCTCTCTTATTGATCTTGTCCTTGTATGAGGATGTGTAAGAGGCGGTTTTGATTCTAGGAGTCCAGATCCCATCCTACTAGGCACTTTTTGATCTAAGTTCTTGAAAGTTGTTCCTTGGGTTGAAAAGGGTGAAATCAAGGGTTTATTGCTTCTGTTTTTTTTGTCTTGGTTATTGCTGTGATTTAGAGTAGTAGGATGTGTGGGGAATCATCCTTGATCATGTTGGCTTGACTCCTTCCACGAGCTACTAGAAATCATGGTTTTTAGTTCTTGATTAGTGTTTTTAGATTTACTATCCTTTCTACATCAAATTTTGATTTTGATTTGACTTATTGGGTGCCATGATGAAAAGAATATGTACTTTGTTCCAAGTTGATCAAACATCCGAGCACTAAGTTTGGTTAAGTTTTGATCAAGTTTGTGTTATCTGTGTTTCGGATCCTCAGTTTCAACAAGATCATCTGGAAGTTAGTTTCTACAATAGTTGGCTTGTCTTTTTTGGTTTTTCATGGTGTGTATGTATGTTTAGGCTCTGATCTTCATTGCTTCTTGTAGCTTAGGGAAAAGGAGCCTAGAATACTCGGGGAAAGTTTTCTGCTTCATTCATCTCCTCTCTAATCATCGGCCACGACCCTACAGTTACTCTAGGTTTGATCAAACTCTAGCCATGGTCATAGCAAAGTATAGCCATGAAGCTAGTCATGGCCAAAATGCGCTAGACATGGGACAACCTTGAAAAGTTCTCCACACCGCTAGTTCACGATGGCTCCCCTCCAGTCACAAGTATATGTTGTTTTGAGATACATGTAGTCACATTTTCAAAACATTGGCTATGTTATACTTTTCAATATTTAAATTGCACTTATGATAATTATATGGGTATATTTTTCTCAAAAAGTACTTTAATAGTATTATAATTTTATTGAGTTTTATAAATACATTATAATAGAAATTAGTGATCGAAGTAACATTTTGAAGACCATGTATTTGTGACTGGAGGGAGACTTCCAATAATCCAATCTATCAGGAACAATGTTCTAATTAGCTAGCTATAGCTTTTTTTGGACCCTTAAACGCGAAGCTACGGGCTAATGTTCCGCTATATTAGTTACAACCACTATAGCTAGTGATAACTCCAATATACGTTGTAGCTAGCGATAGCTTCGCTATCCTACATAGGTACCCACAAGCAAAAACATTGGGTTTATTTTAAAATCCAACATTACTAGAAGGCTTAAATGCATCTATTATAGGGCTAAACTATGAGAAAACCTAGTAAAATGCCTCATCTTGCTTTTTTCAATAATCCAACATTAATATTTCTTAATGATTAAGTACTTGTTGTTAAAAACATTATGATATAGTTATCACTTATGGAGTTTGACATGTGTTAGCGTGTTTGTTGATTCCAAACTTGACCATATTCTTATTATAAAAATATTAATACCTTCAATACCATGGCTTTATAATTTGTTTGGAGGTGACTTATATTATATACATATATAATTTTTAAATTTTTAATTCTGAAAACGCAATAAAGGATAGTTTCCACGGTAGCTAATGATAGCTACTGTAGCTTTTTTGGGACCTTACCATGAAACCGCGAAAATCGTGATTTGAAACCTTGATCAGGAAATCTTCCCTTGCCGTTTTTCCTTTTAGAAACGCACATAAATCACCATTGGCGGCTTCCTTCTTGACCATAGTGACAAGCCGGCAAGCAGCAAAGCATTTAAATGGGACAAAAAAATAATGGGGAATTACAAATACCGATCCATAAATCAGTCGAAGTTTGATTTATTCCTTGTTGGTGCCAAAAACTTGAAGTAGGGTTTCTAGCCACAGCACATCAGATGAACACCTGGTTCAGGAAGTGCCAACCGATTTGACCTTGGGGCGTAGTCGATCAAGACCAATAATTGGCGATGCGCAACTTTATTGATCGAAACCAGATTACAAGAAGGCTAAATTACAGAACTACTTCTAGTCGATAGGAAATAAAGGAGAATAACATAAACTCGTGGATTTTATTGTGGTTGGTTGTTCTTGTTGTCTACCTTCGTTCACCTTTTATACCCAATGGCCGATCGAGTCCTATTACAACTCGTCCCACAGCGTGATCCGTATCAGCCTCTATTTGGATGGTGCTTTTCTTAACAACCTATTCCGTTTCAAAATATCTTCAATCTGTATCCTGGTTGTATCTTGTTGACCTTGGACTGTCGATTTTGACAATATCTGCCAATTTTTGGTGCAAACATATGCCCCCCATTTTTGGGAGATAACTTGTTATCTGCCAAAAATCTTCGCTTGTCGGATTGTACTCCATCGGCTTTTGTCGAACCATATGTGGTAACAGTCGCATTTATTGCACCGTAACTCTTTGATGTGTGTATTGTGTGTTTTAACTGTTCGCGCCCCTCGAGATCCTCCTTCCCGCCTTTTCAACTTTTCATCGTGCTATAAAATGTGGCCCCCACATACGGTCATTTTCACGTGCTCGAGCTCTCCAAACAATTGCAATCAGCTTACTGCTTCAGTTTGCAAGCCCCCATTTCGTGAATCGGCTTTTAATCAAGATCGGCTGAATGGATCCCTCTCAAGTACTTATTCCGATTCGTGATAGTAATGACCAATTTTACCTAGGCCTAACAGGGAATTTAGATGCCGACATAGTTATCAACGAAGAGATTCCTCGCCTTCCTCTATCGGCTGCCGGGTACAATATAGAAGGATGGAGTAAAAGCTTTAGAACCTGGCCGATAGCACTCAAGGGGTGGAGGTCTTGTTATATCCGCGTAGCAGCTCAAAAAAGAGAGATATGGGAGAGGATGGGTATAGCAGAGTGTCTTACTTTTTCTTTAGCCAATCCAGAGGCCAATGAGCTCTTAGTGGCCACGGCATGCTATTTTTAGTTGGACACATTCAATGCTTTCATGTTTCACACTGGTCTCATCGGCCCGACCCTTCTAGATATGGCTCAGTTGTGCTACCTTGGACCAGATGGTGAGTAGATATCGGCTTTTAGTGGCAAACCAAGATATAAGTTGATCCAGTCCAAAGGCGAAGGATGGAGCAAGTACATCGGCAACAACAATAAGGTGAACGAGCCAGTATCGGACGAAGAACATGTTTCCTTTCTAACTTGTTCTACGGGGCTTCTCTTGGGCCTATTCTACGGGGCTTCTCTTGGGCCGACACAAGTATATCAGTTGATAGCAGAGCGCCTAGTGGAAAGACATCGGCTTGCCCTAGGTAAAATGCTATTGGGAGCCGTTTATCAGATGATGTATATCATTAGGAGTCGGCTTTTCACGCAGTTCACCAAATTCTCTATCGGCAACATGGGCGGCCCTCTTTGGTTTATACAGATCTGACTATATTGCTTATTCGGCCGATCCTTCAAATTGGAGCCCACAGAGGATACGGCGTTCACGCGCGAAGATACTCCAGAAGGTGCAATACCTCAGTTTCGGGCCAGCCGATCATATGGTGAAAGGTACATTATGTGCTCCGGGAGCGAGACAAAGATCACCCCCATCGATTCAAAGAAATACTTATCATTCTTTCTGAATTTGAGCAGTGACGATTTCGGCCAACAAGACTTTTTCAGATACAGTGACGTAGCCGATTTTTCTTGGCCATCTTTTCTGCATTTAGAAGCCAATAGTTCTTTGATGCCTCAATCAACCTTGGATTTTTATAAAGTATTTATTTCCCCGAGTGTATTGCACGTTAGCTTCAATACTAGAAATCGGACTTTTCAGCTATCGTACAAATTTTACCACCCTTCAATATATGCTCGATAGTTGGGTTTCGGCCAAGTTATACCTTGCCTTCAACTTCTTGATCGGCTTCAGTCCAGAGCCAGAGTACGGAATGCTGCAGTGGTAAGTATCGTTTTGGAGATAGCCGATGACTTCCAGATTGAGGATCTGTCGCTTTTTTCTTGAATTCCTAACGAGCAAGCTGCTTCACTTCGTGGTGGTCTTCTGTAGCGGAGGCACTTTTCTTGGAGCAGACACCATCAACCATTGTTAACGCCTTTCTTCCGATTGTACCTAAGCCGACGGTAGTTGCTGATACCGATTCGAGTGATGAATCTAGCTCTAACTCACCCAGATGCACTAACAGAAGCTAAGTAGATATTACTGGCGAGGTATCGACCAAACAGATCTTATTTTACCTTATTAATTTTTTTTAATAATTCTCTAATAGGCTTTTTTCCTCTTCTGCAGACTAAGGTTGCCAGCAAGAAGCCGATTTTAGGCCAATCAGGTAGCAGCCAAGGCAAAAAGCTACACCAATCGACTGGCCTGACAGGATATACCTCTGGCACTTTGGGCATTCAAAGCCCATCGCTGTCGGATATAGAGAAAAAGCAGCAACCCAGTAAGTATACTTCATTCGACCGATCGCTTTCGCCCATACTCAGATACTAATTCCTGGTCAACTTTCAAAAAAGAAGGCGAAATCGACCAAGGCACCTGCCAAGAGATGCTCCAAGCCTCAAGAGAGAGTGGTGAAAGCTCACCACACACATTAGCTATTAGAGAGGTGTTTTTTATAATATCATGGTTCACCAATATCGGCCTAATCTATTTTGTTGTTTCATTTTTAGCCGACTGCATCAGCGTAGATTGCCAGCATTTTGGCTGATCTTCCTACTTCTTCAGAGCTTCCACCGCCGCCATCTCAGCCAACGCCGTTGGCTCCCATTGCTGTCACTGTTGCGTTGCCATCGTTTGATCCCACGAATTTACTGGGTTTTCCATGGACGAACTCGAGGACTTAGGTGAAGTGGGGGCAGTGGACACAGGATTATCCGGCCGATGTCCAGAGGATTTTGGAGGTGTCCCAAGAAGCATCGGCTGCCATGACAGTTGCTCCAGGAATGCAAGAAAGGCTCAATAGGCTTTTTGACGAAGTCATGAAGCCTGAAGCTGACCTGCTGCGGAACACCCAACCACTCCGGGACGCGATGGCAGCCATGGAAGGTGATCTGCCCTAGAGGCGATGACTACCCTTTTGGAAGTTTACCATTTTGATGGCAAGAAAAAGTTAGTCGACGCTGCCAAGGCTAGAATTGCACAAAGGGAAGCACAAGCAGCCGACCAGAAGATTCTTGATGAATTGGTGGCCGATACTAAAGCCAAGAAGAGCAAGTTTGATGCTGACATGGCATCACATAAGGCCATTAAAGTCTCCACTCAGCAGCCGGAGAAAACAAAGAAATTTTTCGAGGAAGAATAGGCCAAGACTACAAAGCAGCTTATCGACCACCATCAACTTCTGGAGAAGTCCACATCGGCCATCAAGAATCAAAGGCTGGAGATTGCAGCAGCTGTGGCCAGCGTCACTAAGCAATCGACCAAAATTGTACCAGTACCAAGAAGCGCCAAAGAAGATGACAAGATTGTGGACGATGTGCAACGGACCATTGCCAAGGCAGCAGCTGCATTGTCGGCTTTAGGAGCTAGGCTTCCGGGTTATGGGCTTATCTAATTTAAATGGCACTGTTGCAAACTTGCTTTACCTTTTGTCCAACTTTGCAATGTTCTAATCGACCATTGAAGCCGATTTTTATCGAAGTGTACTCTCTTAAGACCACTTGTATGTTGTGATAAATTACTTCAATCTTCTGAGCCGATTAAGCGCCAACCCAAACGCTAGGGTAGTACTTTTTCATATATTTTTCGTTGATCGCCTTAGGGAGAACAATTCCTTCCAATGTCTCAAGTATATACGAATTTTCATCAACAAGCCGACTAATTTTATAGGGACCTTCCCATGTAGGAGACCATTTACCAAATCGGTTATCTCTAGTCCCGATAGATAGTATAGTTTTCTAAACTAAATCGGCTTCCCTGAATGATTTGGGCACGATCTTCTTGTTATACGCCCTTGCAACTCTCATCTTGTTCTTCTTAAGTTGATCCAATGTAGATAAACGCAACTCAGCTAGGTCGTCTAAGTTACCGATCATCAAGTCTTTGTAATCCTGAGCCGACAATCCATTTTGTCTAGCCACTCGAATGGAATCAATGTTAATCTCTATAGGCAAAATGGCTTCTTGATCATATACAAGCTGGTAGGGCGAAAGTTTAGTCGATCCATGGTACACTAGCCGATAGGCCCATAATGACTCTGATAACGTCAAATGCCAATTCTTTGGCTTTTCTTCAATTTTGCTCTTAATCAGCTTAATTAGCGTTTTATTATACGACTCGCCTTGTCCGTTAGCCTGACCATAATACGGCGACGAGTTAAGCAATTTGATGCCCAGACTTCCAGCAAAATCCCAAAATTCATCGGACATAAACATTGTGCCTTGATCCGTGGTAATAGATTGCGGGATACTACACCGATGAATAATGTGCTCATTTACAAACCTGATAGCCTCAACATTTGTAACTTTCTTAAGGGGTATAGCCTCAACCCACTTGGAGAAATAATCGATCGTGGCCAAAATGAACTTTTGGCCTTTACTCGAAGCAGGAAATATTTGGCCGATTACATCTATTCCCTATCCTCTGAACAGCCATGGTTTGATAATTGGATGCAAATCCGATGCTGGTGCGAGCTACGCATTGCCAAACTTCTGACAAGTCTGGAACCCTTTATAGTATCGAAAACAATCTTCCAACATCGTCAGCCAAAAACACCCTGTGCATCTAAGCATCTATTTTATCTTATGAGCCGACTGATGAGACCTGCAGATAACTTCATGCACCTCGCCCATCGCTACCTTAGCTTCATCGGCTCCAAGGCATCTCAGTAATAGCCCTTCTAACGTCCAATAATATAATACTCCTTCCAGGACTACATACTTCAACGCCTGTTGTCTAACCCTACGTTCTGTCAGCTTAGAGGGATCGATCAAGTATTCTCTTATCCTCGTTCTCCAGTCGACAATATCAACACATATTACTGCTTTGTCAACCCGCTCAGGCATTAGATATCGGCCAAGGTCCTTATATCCCGATGCTTGTTGTGCTAACAATTTAGCCATGTCATTCATTTCGCGGGGAATATGGCCGATAGAAAATGAAGTAAACGAGTTGATTGTATCGAGGCACTGTTCTAGATATCTAAATAGTATCTCATCGTGACATTGATACTCTCCTTTAACCTGCTGCACGACTAACAAAGAATCACCATAAGCTTCAACAATATCTACTCCAATAGTTTCTAACAGCTATAGACCTTTGAGCAATGCCTCATACTCTGTCTGATTATTAGAGCATTGGCTATTTAGCCGGAATACAAACTCAAAGCTACGCCTCTTAGGCGAGACAAGTACTATGCCAATGTCGTCTCCTTCTCTGCATACCGACCCGTCAAAATATAGCCGCCACGGGGCAACAGAAACTAGATCGGCAGAAGTGTCGTGTCCTGTTATAAAATTGGCTATAACCCGTCCTTTAACCACCTTAGCCGATTCGTATGACAGATTGAACTCTATCAAAGTATAAGCCCATTTACCAAGTCGACCTCGTAAGATCGGAGCAGATAGCATGTACTTTATAATGTCGTTTTGCAAACTATCTTACAAACCGATGCCAAAATATAATGCCCTAATTTTTTACACGCAAAATATAAAGATAGACATAATTTTTCCACGAAAGGTACCTGATTTCTGCATCTAACAGGCGTCGACTTAAGTAGAAGATTACTCTTTCTTTGCCATTGACTTCCTGTGCCAAGATAGCTTCGATAGTTTCCTCTTCAGCTGATATGTATAGCTTGAAGGGAATAATCTTTTGCAGCGCGGCCAAGATCGGAGAATTAGTCAAGTACTCCTTGATATCGTCAAAAGCCTTTTGCTGATCGGCACTCCAAACAAACTCTTGATTATCTCCCAGTTTTAACAAGGGGGTGAATGCCCAAATCCGACCAAAAAGGTTTGAGATGAATCGTCGAAGATAATTGATTTTACCGATCAACTTTTGCAACTCATTTTTGCATGTCGGCAGCTTTGTTTTGGCTATGGCCTTGACCCTTTTTGGTTCACTTTGATTCCTCTTTCATGAATCATAAAGCCCAAAAATTGTCCAGCCGACACACTAAACGCACACTTGAAAGTATTCATTTTCAGACTGTGTGCTCTTGTATTCTAGAAAACTCTCTCTAAATCGGCCAAATGCTGTAAAACGTCTTTTGACTTCACCACGACATCGTTAATGTAGATTTCAACAATATGGCCAATTAAATCATGGAAAATCATATTCATGGCCCGCTGGTAGGTTGTACCAGCATTTTTTAAGCCGAACGTCATAACCGTCCACTCAAATAACCCTAATGCGCCAAGGCACCTGAAGGCGTCTTAGGTATATCAGCTTTTGCCTTAAATATCTAATTATATCCGGTGTTACCATCTAAAAACTGTTAATTTTGTTTCCTAATGCAGTGTCGATAAGCATATTGGCTATTGACATCGGATACTCATCTTTTGGTGTAGTTTTATTTAAATCCCTAAATTCAACACACACCCTAAGTTTTCCGTTTTTCTTCATAACGGGAACAGTATTAGAGACCCACTCAGCATATCAGCAAGACCGGATAAATTTGGCCTCCAACAATTTCTTCTTTTATAATATTGTACAAGGCTAGATTAAAACATCTAGGATATTGCTTAAACGGCAGATACCCTGTCCTTATAGGTAGCCGATGTTCAACAAGTTATCGACTTAAACCAGGCATCTCGTGATATTCCCAAGCAAAACAATCTTTATAATCTTTAAGAATCTCGACCAACTTTTCCTTGTATGTCTCATCCAATTTTGCACTAATGAAAGTTGGTCTTTTCCTGTTGTTGTCCCCGATGTCGACTTTTCGAGAAGATCGGTTGATGTAAATCCTTGGCCTAATTTCTCGATTTCTTGGAAATCTTTGATGGCCTCGTAGCTATCCGTCATTTGTCGATAGCTTTGCATTTTGTCTTGTGAGGTCTTCACTGTTTTCCTTGACCCCATCGGTGGACAACTTCATTTGCCCGATCAAATATGCCCGGCTTGACACTAATCGGCATAAGTCTTGTTTTACCGATGCAAATAAAGTCGCAATCATCCAATACACTGCCCGATATACATTCGGCATCTTTATGTGGCCAATTAGCATCTGAACTGGCCATCACAATGTGAGCCGATGTGTCAGTTGGGATGACTTTGACTTCGTCTCCATTCCACTGGACGAGTAACTGATGCATAGTTGACGGGATGCAACAGTTAGCATGGATCCAATCTCATCCAAGCAACACGCAGTAGTTGCCTTTGGCGTCAATAACAAAGAACGCAGTCGGCAAAGTTTTACTGCCGACAGTCAACTCCGTGACCATGACGCCCTTAGCCTCAGTGGGATCGCCTGTGAAGTCATTCAAGACCATGTTAGTTTTGATCAAGTCTTCATCGGACTTACCCAACTTCTTGCAAGTGGTGTACGGCATCAGATTTACAGTAGCTACTCCATCCACCAGCATCCTTGAGATCGGCTTGATGTTTATATATCCTTTTAGATACAACGGCTTTAGATGCCATGAGTGTCGCGAGGTTTCTCAAAGACTGCATCTTGAGCGCCTAAACACAGTTGAACAAATGTTTCCTTGGCCAATTTAGTTTTGATCTTGAACTCGACCGGCAACGTGAACACCATATTTACATCCATTGGAGGCGTATCATTCCGAATCATCGGCGAACCCAAGTCATCGGCTGAATCCGTTTCCTCCTCGATTTGGTCCTTTCTCCTCCATTCCTTTTTCACAGTCTTAATCAGCTGAAGCTCGTTGAATGCTTGGTCCCTCTACTTCTCTTACTCGGCCTCTCTCATCTCGTGGGTCCTTATCCTGTGTAGCTTTCTGTGCTGTGATCGACTAATGCCTGGTGGACACCATCTCAGCTGGGGCTCAATTGGTTTGTGGATTTTTCCAGCCAGATCTTGTTCTAACGCAGAACTCGACTCGGCCTATACCTTAGTCCGATTCGGTTGAGAAATCCTTTCCTGAATCGACTTTCTATACATGGTGTTAGGACGATTCCTAATCGGCCCAGACAATCTGTCCTGGACCAGTCGCCTAGGCCAATCGTCCCTAGAGTAATGCTTCATCGGACAGGAATATGGTGATGGCAGCGCTACTCCTCTCTCCGAATAGAATTGCAAAAAAGGACACCTTTGATGGGCCCTC
Organism: Otatea glauca; assembly: GCA_036346275.1. Lineage (NCBI taxonomy): Eukaryota > Viridiplantae > Streptophyta > Magnoliopsida > Poales > Poaceae > Otatea > Otatea glauca. Next base: position 52,685,564 of record CM070711.1, read on the forward strand.
TCAAGGTTCTCAGGCCAATACAGGTTGTCTAGCCGATACAGAGGATAGTGTGGTCGGCTACTCATCTTGTCATACTTTTCCAGTAACTGTGAGAAAGTTGGCTTTGGCCGATTAGTCGGTTTCTTTGGTGGTGACTTCGCCGCCTTGTACCACTTGCCAACTTCTGGATCCCCTTTTGGCTTGACGGTCTTGGAGTTCTTACCATCACGATCGGCTTCTATCCTCAGCGAACCGATCGTGATTTTAAGGGTCTCGTCACCGCTTGGGCTCGGTCGAATGTTGACACGTCGAGCCCACTTTGGTTCTTCATCCTCCATCGGCTCCTTCCCTTTGCGTGAGCATTGCACCATATTTATGGGGAAGGGATCGACATCAACTTGCATGGTCGGCTCATCTGCAAACATTAGCCGACTGTCTTCAATGGCCGACTAAATCTGCTGGCAGAAAATATTGCAATCGTCAGTATTATGAGAAAAAGAGTGATGCCACTTGCAATACCTTCGCTTCTTGATCTCGTCAGCCGATGGTATGACATGCCCCTCGAGCAATCGTATTATTTTTTATTGCAACAATAAGTCAAAAATACGATCACATTTGGAGACGTCAAATGCATACTTAACTTTTGACTTATTTTTAGTCGGCTTAAGCCATGAACAGACCAAGGATTTTTTAGAACCCTTGACCCACTCGGCTATATTCACTTCTGCCTCATCGTCTTCAGAGGATTCGCTCGAACAATAATCGACCATATTGACTTTAACCTTATCCATTTCTTTATTATTGCCGTTAACTTTAAATTTATCCTGTAATCCCCTATTGTCAGGATATCGGTTTTCTTGAGCCGACACATGATGAAGCAGGTGACTCAAGTCGGTGAACTCTTGCCCATCAAACTTTTCCTCAGCGAGGGAATTAACCCCTGGAAAGCCAAATCGGCTAGTTGATTGACAGGCAATGTGACACTAAAACACCAATTTTAAAATTTCTTAAACCTCTTAATATAATTAGCCACCGATTCCCCATTTTTGGTAGACGGAGCTTAGATCTGATATTCTAAGTTCCAGGCTACCGTGGAATCGGCTTTCCAAATCGTTCTAAAAGTGGACCGAATTTGGGGGTAAACTGGTAAACCAAGTAAAAGCTAGCCCTGATAAAGACAACAGGAATAATCTATTTTTTAGCTCGTCGGCCTGAGTAGCTTCGGCACATTGGGCGATAAAGCATCCGATGTGCTCCAGAGTTGTGATCGAATCATCCCCAGAAAACTTGGCAAAATCAGGGACTTTAAAATTATGTGGGTACGGTATACGATCTATGTAATCAGGGTACGGCTTTTTATAGCCGATAACTCTACCATTTGGCTGTAAGCCGAATTGATCTCTAAATACGGTTGAATTCTGGTCGGCCCAATTGACATTATTAGCTGACAAGGTATACGATCGATATATACTAAACTAGTAATCAGAGGGGGTTGAATGATTGCGCGGAAGCTAAAAACAAATTTTTGATCTATTAAAAATCCACCCCAATTCAGACTCAAATAATTGCTTCGTATTCAACAAAACAGAGTAGATGCATTCGGTAAATCGCGGTTTCCTGGAGATCCAACTGTCGGATTGACCTGAAACTTAAACTGTAGAAACTAGATTCCAATACGAATCTAATCAAAAAAGACTAAGCACGATCGGACCTACGGATCAAAAGTTATTAACCTCGCAAGCTTACTGTGACAGATTATGACGAGAACTAACATAACCCTAATTCCGTAATTAATCACAATCTACAAAAAGATTAACCAACGAAACTTTGAGAGACACTAAGTTAATGCCCTAGGAAAGTTTTGGATGGATCAAATCAAGAAGAAACTCAAAGAATCAAGATAGACAATGATTCAATATACTAAACCGAAAACCGGGCAAACAAACCAGAAAGGATATAAACAGTAACCGTGGATCACTGTAGCTTCACCGAAGTCCTGTAACTCGCCGTTTACTGTAGCACCGAGAAAGTTCCGCCTCCATCAACGCTCGGATCGCCTGAAGGAATTTCTGATTTTTTATTTCTTCTCGCTAGTCTGGTTACAGTACTCCCCACAAAAGAGTACAAACCCTAATACTCAGCACTCACCTAAACAGGAGACATCCCTCTCCTATTTATAATGAGCAACACTTCGCATGCATGTCCACCTGACCCAACATGGCCCAATACATGCAAACTATCCCAAACGATTACAATTGCACGCGTACAGCCCACCTACTCGCACTCACGTGACTAACCAGCTTCCATGTGCATCGTTCTCTAGCCCGAACGTCCCGCATGACATCCTTGACCACTAAGACCTCAGTTCCTCCCTGAATCTAGTCCCGAATCTCAGTTCCTCCATGAACCTAGTTCCGGTCCCGTCATCGACCACGTTCGCCCTCGAGCAACACCTGCACATGAACAAACAAGAAACAATTTCGAGCACAAGTCCACGACTTGACTCAAGATCAGTCCATGCAACCACTCACACGAGCGCATTGCATCAAGCAAAACCATTACCATGCTATCACAAGCATATCAAGTAATTATCTGAAACAGCAAATGCAAAAGCACAGCACATGCCATGAACACAACCACTTTGTAATGCGAATTTCATTGCTAAGCCAATTTTTCAGCATATGATCTCGCACAAGGCATTTGGGCTTTGACAATTATGGTCATAAATGGCATCCTGCCCCTCAAGTGTGAACTCAGGCCACCGATTAGAGGGAGCCGATGGATATTGAGGGTATTGGTTGTATCTATCATTTTTTCAGACTGACAACTTCGGTAATGGTTCAAAAGGTTCAGTGTAAGTCATGACCTTATGCGGAACCGGATTCCTGGGCGGAATCGGCTCTTGATGTTGAGTGTGCATATTAGACTCAATTGGCTGCGGAACCGATTGTGGGAAGGCATAGAAGGAAGCCAATGGCAGTAGATTAGCCGACACGTTTATATTAGCGGCATCGGTATAGGCCTTATAATGCGTGACCCTGCTAGGACGAGGGTCTCGCGGTAATATAACTGTCGGCTAAGTCGGTAACATAGAAGGTGTTGGAGCTGACGGTTTCACACCGGCCACCATGACAGAACTTTGCACCACTGAATAAACATGGTATGTTGGTAGCGCTTGTGGTGGATCGAGCAGGCTTCCAAACGAGGCCAACTCCTGATCAATAGTTTTTACACTATTTGCAATCATCGGCTTGAGAGTAGTGACCAAAGCTGATGATTGATTGATCAATGCATGATGTACAGATTGCTCAATCATAGCTGATAGCTCGGCTTGTGCAGGTATGTAATGACTTACCGTGCCACTTGCAACTCCCGCATCGCCGAGAGGATTCAGCGTCGGTAGAGCGGTCTTCTAGGTGACACCGCGTCGGGTTTTTTGGTAGCAACCCGGTATCATCTCCTCCAAAGCAGATTTCTGATCTTCAATTTTCTTACGCTGTTCTGGAGTCAAATCGTCCAATATGGGGACGATTATGGCCTCAGTGTTGAGGTCGGATGGGAAATCGACTTGCCTAATGACGACATCCTGTCGTGGTCCCACCGGGCGTGCCAAAAGTGTGTTGGTGCCAAAAACATGAAGTAGGTTTTCTGGTCACAGCACACCAGACGAACACCTGGTTCAGGACGTGCCAATCGATTTGACCCTGAGGCGTAATCGATGAAGACCAATTAATCGGCGATGCGCAACTTTATTGATCGAAATCGGATTACAAGAAGGCTCAATTACAGAACTACTCGTGGATTTTATTGTGGTTGGTTGTCCTTGTCATCTGCCCTCATTCACCTTTTATACCCAACGGCCGATCGAGTCCTATTACAACTCATCCCGCAGCGTGACCCATATCGGCCTCTATTTGGATGGTGCTTTCCTTAACAACTTGTTCCGTTTCTAAATATCTTTAATCCATATCCTGGTTGTATCTTGTTGACCTTGGACTGCCGATTTTGACCATATCTAACAATTTTTGGTGCAAACATTCCTTTACAAGTAATTTTGTCATTTTGTGGCATATACCCTCTACAAGTGAATGATTATTAGAAATGCCCTTGACACCCCGCTTTCTGCTGACTCGGATGTTTTTTTTGTTCATGTGAACTTCGCTAGCGTTGATTTGTTGCGTTCCAGTGTGACCCATTGGATTAAGTGCGCAATTTGAATCGAGATGGTGGGCCGACGATGTTTTATTTTCCCTTCTTGAGACAAGTCGAATTGAGACAAGGCAAGGCAACAGACAAGGATCGAACTAATTGTAGATATATGACCTGAGTCTAATTAACTATCTGCATCCATTCCATAGGCGAAATGAGATGTCACAGAATCCATGGCTGGGTGCTCATGCGGCCAATCCTCTGCCAAGGTTCCAAATTTTGTTTTCGGTTTACATCTCACTTCTCTCCAAAATCCAAAATTTTGACGAAATCTCATTATTTCATATGACATCTGATCAAAATTCAAATTCAAATCCGGAATTTTTTTTGGACCGAAATTTCTGAAATTTTGGCAAAAATCCGAAATTTCGTCTTAAATTGCCGAAATCTAGGCAAATTTCAACTGAACGAAAAATAGTCAAACAATGTTGAAACATTTCAAAAAAAAAAATTGGATGTTCATGATACATCAATGATATTCCTATAAAATTTAAGATGATTATCAAGTCTGAGGAATTTTTATAAATTCGAATATTTTTATTATCCTAATAAAACGTTGACCGGCAAGCTTGAACAGAATGAAAAATGATACAAACCACGTTAGACAATTTTGAATTTGTTTTCATGGTTATGATGCATTATTAATGTTCCTATAAAATTTTCACATGATTATCAAGCTTCATGAATTTTTAAAAATTCAGAAAGTACTACTGTCCTATTAAAAGCTTTACTGGCAAACTTGAACAAAATGAAAAATGGTTCAAACCATATTAGAAAATTTTGAAGTGGATGGTCCTGATGTATCACTAATATTTATATCAAATATTTAGATGATTATCTGAAAGATCGAAAAAGGCGACTAGAGGGGGGGTGAATAGGAGCCAAATAAAATTTTCGAATAAACTCTCCCCCTAAAATTCAAACCACCAAAAGACCAGAAAGAAACTGCACTGGTCGGGTATTTCTGGTCGGATGAACAGTACCCCCGACCTACAGAGGTCGGATGAACATTACTCCCGACTTGAAGTGGTCGGATGAACGGTACTCCCGACCTGAAGTGGTCGAATGAACAGTACTCGGGTGAGTAGTGTTCGGGTGAACAGTACCCCCGACCAGATGAACAGTACCCCCGACCTCGGAGGTCGGATGAACAGTACTCGGGTGAATAGAAAAATCAGCTCGATCTCAAAAACAGAAATCGATGTAACTTTTGATCGGCTGATCCAAAAGCATGAAAATTGGTGTGCACCTCCCAAAGGATGTCAGAACCTATTTCAATCAACAATCGAAGGAATTAATACCAAGGTTCCGTCCTTTTTAGTTTAACAAATGCAACACCAAAACAGAGTCACGAACACAGACTTCACTCGTAACTTTGTGGTGGGAGTTGATAGTCGAATATCCTTGGATGACTCTCCACAAATCACAGCAAGTAAGTACACGAAGAAACAACCCTTCAAACAAATAGAAACACCATCTGAAAACTAGGCACAGAAATTGGTTTCTTGCAAAACTGAATAGAAGATGTTGTAGATTGCCTAGATGATTGGGATATGATCTATAGGAGATTCATCCAGCAATCTTTCATTCTTGGCAACAAGAACCAGAAGCCAATCAAGACTAAATAACTTCAAGTCACACGTTTACGCACTTTAAGAACACACAGATTTACAACTTGCAACAAGAACGTAAGGATTGCCTAAAAGATTGAAAGCACCGAATCCAGAGAAGAGTTCATCAATCATGAATTTCAACAAAGACCCAATAGCATGTAGAAGGAGATGAGGCAAATCCAAATTACGTAAAGTAAATCGCAAGAAGGTAAATGCGAATTTATATAATGAATTCAAGTGCGTAATGTAAATACGTAAGAGAAATGAAACAAGAATATAAATGAAGAACATTTCATTTCGGAAGGAGGTTTACAAAGCCTCACAACAAAGTGGACAAAGCTCAAATGAGCAACAAAAACCTCGAACCTTCAAAGAGGAGGCTGCCCTACCCTCTATTTATAGTGACACAGGATCAATTCCCACCTTTGGATGTCTGCTTCAATCCTAAGCCAACATCCAAGAGCCAGGATTTGATCCTTACACTGTCACTCTCAACAACTCTCAACTACTCACGTACACTTTCCTCACCTGCTCACCCCCAAGGAGACACCCCTCTCCCTGTCTATTCATAGCAGGCTTGGAACACCTACCACCCTTGGATGAGCCTCTAAACCTTAGAGCACTCCATCAAGGGCTGAGATTTTACCCACTCACAAAGCTATGCATGGGCTCACCCGAAACAAAACAACACAACGGGTTTTGCATGCTTTTCAACTCACACTAACTTGACCCGCTACTCTATCTTCCTGACCGCGATCCAACGGTCCTCCTATATCAGAGCAGATCCAAGTTAGCATCTCATCCATTCCTTTGTCTTCTCGGCTTGCAGCTACTCCCTGGCCTCAGTCATCTTTGGCGACACCTTGATCATCTGGACCTCAGCTCTCCCAGCCTAGTCCTGATCCCCTTCGCCTCACCATGACCTAGCTCCAAAGTCCTGCAACCATCATAGACAAGGAAACCACATCACATAGCAAGGTCCAACAACACATATCCATCTCAACAGAAAGATATACACTACGCTGACCAGCATAACCCCGACCACACGTGGTCTGACCACTGGTCTCCATCACGACCAACCATGGTCTGACCACTGGTCTCCATCCCGACCACTCAAGGTCGGACGACCCAACCACTCGGGGTCGAACGACTGGTCTCCGACCAGCCACAGCCCAGACCTCTCAAGTCGGACGACCCGACCACTCGGGGTCGGACGACTGGTCTCCAACCAGCCAAAGCCCCGACCACTCAGGTCGGACGACCCGACCACTCGGGGTCGGACGACTGGTCTCCGACCAGCCACAGCCCAGACCTCTCAGGTCGGACGACCCGACCACTCGGGGTCGGACGACTGGTCTCCAACCAGCCAAAGCCCCGACCACTCAGGTCGGACGACCCGACCACTCTGGTCGGACGGTGGTCTCCAACCAGTAACTCAAATTGCTCTAGCTCGAAAAACAATCCAAATCAAACTCAAACTTGAGCACACCTTGCTCAAATAAAGTCAAATACTCATCACAAACATGGATGGACCTCCACATGGTCCTTCAATCTCCCCCTTGATGAGTATATTGACAAACCACACAAAAGGCATAAATTTGAGTTTGAATGAGAGAAGAAGAAAGCAATTTGATTGCAAAGCCAAACTTGGTTCGAGAGAGAAAGATATAAAATTATGACCAAGTTGGCAGAAAGAATTTAGAGCAAGACCATGAAAAGAGCAAGTTTTCAACAAAAGCTCTAAAAACCAATCATATGTGTCAAATGTGATTATGATTCATAAGAGATAGCAAAGATTTACAAAAATCATAAGAACCAACAAGCTTTCACATTTCTATCTCCTCCTTTTCTACATTTTAAATGATGCCTTTTTCTACATTTTCTCCCCCTTTTGGCAATATAGGCATCAAAATAAAATTTTCTCCTCTTTATGTATGCATGAAATGCAACCTAAGGGAGCTTTGAAGATTATCCAAATGATCATAATGACAAGATATGACACCAAGCTTATTAATCTCAGATTATGACCAAACTAAGACATGTCCAAGTGCAAATAACAAATTTTGCTCATAAGCTAAGTTTTGAAAATGTATCATTTTTAGCAAGATTTGACAAGTGCACAACTTAGCAAAGTTTCAAAACTAGAAGCACAACCACTCAGGGATCAAATGGAAAACCTAGAGTTCAACCTACTCAACACTTTGGGGAATTTTGAAGTGCATATTAGGTCCTTCGAGCCCATTTTTCAATTTATACAAATTTTCTTTAAGACTTCGAAAAACAATTCATTTGATAAAGCTTGAAGCCTTTGGAGCCCATGTTTGACATAATTTGCATTCTTTACCCACTTATGTGTTTGATATTTGCAATTTTTTTGATTGACTCAAGCCATTTTCGATCATCTCAAGAGTAACTCTTAAGAGAATGATCTTGGTCATACACAATATATTCCAAGTTCATCCCAAATGCAATGGGAGGCGTCTCGAGAATATAAAGTTTGAGATCAATTTTGCACAAAAGAGTCAATTTTTTTAATTTTCAATTTAGCACATATAAGCAATTCAAGGACTCAAATATGGATCAAGCAAATTTCACCTAAGTTGCTATAGGGACTCTAGAGAATTCCAAAATTTCACAATTCATGGTAAAAGCTCTTAGAGAAGAAACTTAGTAAGTAAAAGCAACATGTTTCATCAAGTTTTCATTTAAAGCTTTTAAGTTTTTGATTTCAATGAACATTAGCTTCATAAATGAACTTGGACATATCTAAGCTAGTGATTTTCTTGAAAGATATAGCATGATGTATTTCACGAAGATTGAGTCAAATGCATAATAGACAAAGCTCATAAAGCGGAAAAGCAGTCTAAATGCAATGCATGAACAGATTCCCGAACTCCCCTCAACAATTGAATCAATTTTAAGCTCAAATCTGGTTAAAGTTGAGTTATTATCAAGATTAGGCATAAAGAAAACCCGAATGAACTCAATAATAACGAGAAAAAGCAGAATGAGGAGAAGAAATCGAGCGCAAAACTGGATGGCTATAGAGCATAGAAAAGATATAAGAAACTCACTCTGCTTAGACTCGCTCTTATCTTCCCAAAAGACTGACATAGGGAAGGCGACTCTAGATCCCAACTAAGGAGTGCACATGCACCTGTCTACCTGGGAGGTCCAAAACACGCTAGACTTAAAAGGCGTGAGGGAACTCAACCTAGAGAGAAGAGAGAACACTAATCACGCATGATAGCAACCTAAAGCACAAGATAAGAGGTCCATGCAAGGCATGCAGAAGTCTAAGTGAGTGAACTCAACTCAAGAAAACAAGCCCAAAGACACCCGGAAGAAACACAAAGAAAAGAAAAAGTGGAAGAAAACATATAATACATAATATACAAACCAGCTCCTCTCACGAAGGCCATAAGGGCTCACGACTCCAAGCTCACTCCTCAAGGCAACAAACTGAGCTATACAAGGGCTTGGTGAAGATATCGCTAGCTGGAGGTCACTCTCTACAAACCGAGCGCGATATCTCCCTTCTCCACATGGTCTCTAAGGAAGTGATATCTAATATCAATGTGCTTGGTCCGAGAATGTTGCTTGGTTTTTAGCAATGCAAATAGTAGAAGTATTGTCACGAGAAAAGTGGCACACTCTCTATCTCTAACCCATAGTCCCGCAAGGTCGATCTCATCCAGAGCACTGCTCTGAGAATCGGTCAGAACAACATACTCGGCCTCGCGGTGGATTGTGCAACCCTGCATCGCTTCCTAGATGACCAAGAAACAAGAGAAGTGCCAATGAATTGGCAAGTGCCGAAGTGCTCTTCCTATCTATCCTCTGACCCGAGAAAGTCGGCATCGGAAAAGGCTCTAAGAGATAGACAAGAAGAAGAAGAGTACCAAATACCATAATCGGTGGTAGCACGAAGGTACCGAAGATGCGCTTGACCGCTGGCGGTGAGAGGTGCGAGGAGAAGCTTGAAATCGAGCGCCACAGACACACAAATGAAATGTATGTCCGGCCTCGAGGCGGTGAGGTACAAGAGGAGCCGATCATGCTTGAAACTCCTTTTGATCGGCAGCTCACCATCCTCATCGGGCTCGAGGACAGCGAGTGGTGGCCATAGGAGTCATCACCGCTTCCCATCGACATGTCGAGCGCCTCGGGAGGTCACGGGTATATTTGCCTTGATGCAAGAAAGTACCCTCCGAGTCCGCTTGATTTGGAAGCCAAGAAAGTAGCTCAACTCGCCCATCATACTCATCTCAAACTCAGTACTCATCACATCGTAAAGCGAGAGACAAGAGAATGAGACGAGCCACCAAAATGATATCGTCCACATAAACTGGACAAGAAGAAAATGAGACTCATGGTGTCGATGAGCAGAGTTTTGTCTACTATGCCCATTTTAAAGTCATGGTGAGAAGATAAGACTTGAGCCTCTCATACCATGCTCTGGGGGCTGCTTGAGTCCATCTGAGCTTTGGAAAGCTTGTATACATGACTCGGAAACTTGGGGTTCTCGAATCTCGGAGGTTGCTTGCCATAAACCTCTTCCTCAATATAGCCATTGAGGAATGCACTCTTGACATCCATTTGATAAAGCTTGAAGCCTTTGGATGCGAGAAAATGCAAGCGAGGATTCGGATAGCCTCTAGCCTAGCTACAGAGAGCAAAGGTCTCCTCAAAGTCAAGACCCTCAACTTGAGAAAAGCCCTGTGCAACTAGCCTAGCCTTGTTGCGAATGACAACCCCATCCTCACTCGCTTGTTTTTGAACACCCACTTGGTCCCAATGACATTATGACGGATGGGGCTCGACAAGTCGTCATACCTTGTTCCTCTCAAAGTTCTCAAGTTCCTCATGCATAGCATTAATCCACGACTCATCGGATAATGCATGAGAAACATCCTTCGGCTCAAAGGAGGCAACGAAGGCGAGTGAAGGCAGAAGGAGGATGACCAGTTCTTGAGCGAGTGACACGCTCGAACAAATCGCTAATCATCGATCGGAAGGATGGCGTCTCGAATATGACGGGAGGTCCAAAGAATGAAGTGGCCTCTACCTCTTGAGCAGAAGAGGTAGGAGCAGAGCCACTCATTTGAAGGAGAGTCGGAAAGCAAGGGTGGTCTCCCGAGGTGCGAAATGGAAGCAGGAGGCACCTCGGGTGAAGAGGGACTGGATCCGGTGGAACACCATCATCTCCATCATCCTTATCTTCTTCAAAGATGGTCTCGGAGGGATAAGAAGAGCACGAAACATCGTGTCTAGCTCTGAGGCTAGCCTCATCAAAGGTCACATCACAGGTCTCTATGATCCTATGTGCATCAACACTCTGGACCTATAGCTACGAGAAGAAGGCGAGTAACCTAGAAAGATACCATCGGAAGAGCGAGACTCAAACTTATCTAGGTTACGGACTTCAAGATAAAACACTTGCAACCAAAAGCGAAAATGAGACACACCGGACTTTCGCCCATACCTCAACTCATAAGAAGTGCGATGCAAATGTGCTCTCAAAAACACGCGATTAGAAACATGGCAAGCAAGAGCTATAGCCTCATTAAAACTTCCTAGAGTCTTGTACTCATCTAGCATCGTCCCGCCATCTCAACCAGTGGTCTGTTCTTCCTTTCCACTATACCATTCTCACGAGAGGCGAGGGAGAAGAGGCGATGCTCTAAACCAGACTCCACACAAAAACTCTCAAAGTAGGAATTCTTGAACTCCGTGCCATTATCACTGCGTATAGCTCGTAATGCACACGGGAGCTCAATAGACAACCTCTTGACCAAACCCTGAAGTGAGAAAAGTCTCATCCTTGAGGCCATGAAGAATACCCAAGAGAATTTAGAAAAATCATCAACGATGACAAGAACATACCACTTCCTCCTGCCGATTGACTCTATTTGGACCAACGGTGTCCATATGTAAAAGCTGTCCTAGTGCATCAGTCATCACTACGGTCCTTTGGAGGATGAGAAGCAAGTAACCATCTTGCCATGTCGGCAAGGAGAGCAAACTAAGTCTTTGACCATCTTGAGTTTGGGCAAACCCGAATGAGATCGTGGTACGCTAACTCGAGTCAAATGATCAAAACTAATGTGACCAAGTCTCCTATGCCGAAGGAGAGATCACGGACTCGAAGCAATCAAACATCAAGAGAGTCTCGGAAGAAGCGGAAAAATCAGCACGAAAGACTCTCCAAATCTAGAAATCCATAAACTAACCCTCCCGATGAATCAAGGATTCTACAGCATTACTCTTGAAGCTTACCTCGAAAGAGTCATCGATAAGTCGAGAAACAGAGAGCGATTGTATTGCGACTTACTTACTAAGGCAACATCTTTAAGAATGAAATTTTGGTTAATGCAGATGGTACCTTTAGCAATGACTCTACCAAGAAGCATCCCGAAAGTGATCAACTCATCACAAGGGGCTCGGACTAGGAAGAGAACCATCGAGAATCTCGGTCATATGACGAGAACAACCGAGTCGACAATCCAAACATCTCCCTTCCCATCCGACGAACCCGATCAAGACACAAGAGAGAGATGACTCGAGATTGGGATAGAGTGAAGACTTGGGAACCCAATCTTGAACCACACGACGCCTCAGTACCGACCACGAAGAAGGCGGACTCGAGTGTCTCTCGACGCTTAACTCTAACAAGATCAAGAGCAACTCTAGTAGATTATCTAGAGTCAAACTAGGTTGGCATCTTAGTGGTGCAAAAGCCGAGCCACCCGGTGAGGCTTCCTAAATCTCCTACCAGAAAACACCTCACGCCACCGATATCTACCTCGATGGGAAAAGCGAGGAATATCAAAAGGACGGCGGAAAGACCGACTCTGAACAGCTCCAAGACTAAAACTCGAAGAACCAAAGCATGAAAACCGAGTCTGAACGCGCCCAAAAGCAGCGACTCTCTAACTGTCTAGAAGCGGTGTGTGCCTTAGGAGCACTCAAAGTGCCGGGATGACCTGAATACCCCTAAGAGCAAGAACACGCCACGCCGAGTGATCTTGGCGTGCTCAAGGCGAAATCTACTAGGTGACCATCCTTCTTACGGAAGATGCATGTGTACTTCGCCTTGCTAGAGACGAAGCTACAGGAGTTACACCCTTCTGGTCAGAAGTCCTATGGACAACCCCAGAGACCTAAACTTGGTGGTGCTCACTCTGGAGCTACCACAATCTCACCACTCTTGGAGCCGCGCACAATGGTAGGAGGATGCGCCCGAGCGTGCTCCAAGAGATCAAATCTTAGACCTTGATTGAATCTACTAATCTTGGATTGGTCTAGAATAAGATTGAGCTTCTTCTTGCCTCCAACAAACTTCTCGAGAGTGCTCATAAGATACTGGCAATCTCGAAAGAAAGAGGCACAAGAAGAGCAGGGAGAAGAAGAAGAAGAACCGAGAAAGATGAGCTCTCTCAACACGTGCATTTTCTCCTCAAAGACGGCTGCCTCAATCTTGAGGGCCTCACAAGAAACACAAGACGCATTTCTAATTCTATGGGCTTGGTCTTCTAATTTCTTCCTAAGCTCGACATGGATTTTATCCAAGCCCCCCTCAATCACAGAACATCGCAAGCAACTTTCTTGTGACTTATCTAGTAAGTCCTTACCAAGTTTTGCACACTTGACATTTAAGGATTCATTGTCAAGTTTTAGTTGCCTATAGCCCTCACATGAGCTGACTGGTTCCTTAGAAGCATGCATTTCAAGTTCATCGTTTCTAGAAGAAAGCTTCCTAAGGTGATCGCTCATGGCATCAATTTCGGCAAGCAATTTAGGGCAATTAGCACAAGAAGGAGTAGAGTGAGCATGAAGAAAACTAGCATCTCTGTAATGAGTATCACAGCATTTATTGCTAGCATTCTTCAACCTAAGACTATCTAGTTCAGACAACACACTATCATGCATAGTCCTTAGATTCTCTAACTCCACAAGCAAAGCATCACACAAAGTACAGTCATCAGTGACTCGGGAGGGAGAAGATCTAAGTGAAGCTAACTCCCGAGTCAAGGTACCTACTTCCTTTTCTAACTCCAGAACACCTCGACCTAGCCTTAGCATGAAACTTGCCTAATTTACGTAGCGACATTTAACTCGTCGTAGGTGGGTACCTCATCCGTGTCATTTGTCACTCGGAGTCGCTTACTTCAATGGCGCCGCCATGAAGCACATCTTGGGAGAAGTCATCTTTGCCCTTCACCTTCTCTTGCGGATCGTCCTCGCTTGCATCACTCCAGTTCTCCGTGTCGAGAGCTCGATGTCGTCGGTCTGGCGAGGACCGGTGAAAGAGCTTCTTATTCTTGGCAAAGTTGCGGTACTTCTTCTTCGCGCTCACGAGCCGGGCCTTCTTGTTGCGGTTCATGTCGGTGTGGTCGTTCTTGCCCGAACCGCCTTGTTCGTTTTGCCCTTCTCGGCTTGGGACGGTTTGCTCGAATGTGGTTGGGGCCACCACACTCAAAGCAGTGATCATCCCACCTCTCTTCTCTCTCTCACTCTCTTGTATGCATATGAAAATTTACGAGCAAGAAGAGCAAGCTCATTTTTCGAAATTTTTCCAGCTTGGTCATCGCTTAGCTCGCAAAGGGCGAGAGAGAGAAACCAATGTAAGAATCGAAAGAGAGGATCCAATGGGATCGGTGACCAAAGCCATCGATCGAGATTTCGTCTTCCGCGAGACGACGTCGATCTCATGAGTCTTGAGGCGAGAATAAAGCCCGTCAAGAGTCAAGGTCAGCAGTCGGTGGTGTCCTTGATGGTGGTCACCTTCATCTCCCAAACACGAAGATCGGCGCGGTCAAGAAATGTCGAGCATTATCCGAGTCGAGGTATATGCAACCGATCGCTCGGAGGTTGCTCAAAATCTTCAGAACCGACCAAAGCACTCGTCAAGACTCTCACCGCGTGTTGTTCAAACTTGTTGAACTCACGCTTGAATTAATCTGTCGAACCGTCTTGATTTGGGTAGTGCCCTTATGGTAAGCATCGAGGGTCACCCAAATCTCATGAGCGAACGAAGGTGAGAAATCCTATCGTACTCACTGCGACTAAGGCCTCAGATGAGGATGTTCCTTGCCTTAGCATTTGCCTCAACATCACCATATTGCCGGCCGTGGCGTTCTCATCGGCAGGAACCTCAAGCGGAGCTTCACCTTACGCCATATCAGAAACCACAGGCGAGTGATGTACAACTCCATCCGAGATTTCCAAAAAGAAAGTCAACTCCAGAGAAAATAGGAGGCTTGGTGGAATACTTGTCCATCGCCATGGCTCTTGAGACCGGTCAAGATCTAGAAAGAGCAGAACCGGCTCTGATACCAATTGAAAGATCGAAAAAGGCGACTAGAGGGGGTGAATAGGAGCCAAATAAAATTTTCGAATAAACTCTCCCCCTAAAATTCAAACCACCAAAAGACCAGAAAGAAACTGCACTGGTCGGGTATTTCTGGTCGGATGAACAGTACCCCCGACCTACAGAGGTCGGATGAGCGATACTCCCGACACAAGTGGTCGGATGAACAGTACTTGGGTGAATAGTGTTCGGGTGAACAGTACCCCCGACCAGATGAACAGCACCCGACCTCGGAGGTCGGATGAACAGTACTCGGGTGAATAGAAAAATCAGCACGATCTCAAAAACAGAAATCGATGTAACTTTTGATCGGCTGATCCAAAAACAGTGAAAATTGGTGTGCACCTCCCAAAGGATGTCAGGAACCTATTTCAATCAACAATCGAAGGAATTAATACCAAGGTTCCGTCCTTTTCAGTTTAACAAATGCAACACCAAAAACAGAGTCACGAACACAGACTTCACCCGTAACTTGCTGGTGGGAGTTGATAGTCAGAATATCCTTGGATGACTCTCCACAAATCACAGCAAGTAAGTACACGAAGAAACAACCCTTCAAACAAATAGAAACACCATCTGAAAACTAGGCACAGAAATTGGTTTCTTGCAAAACTGAATAGAAGAGGTTGTAGATTGCCTAGATGATTGGGATATGATCTATAGGAGATTCATCCAACAATCTTTCATCCTTGGCAACAAGAACCAGAAGCCAATCAAGACTAAATAACTGCAAGTCACACGTTTACGCACTTTAAGAACACACAGATTTACAACTTGCAACAAGAACGTAAGGATTGCCTAAAAGATTGAAAGCACCGAATCCAGAGAAGAGTTCATCAATCATGAATTTCAACAAAGACTCAATAGCATGTAGAAGGAGATGAGGCAAATCCAAATTACGTAAAGTAAATCGCAAGAAGGTAAATCGAATTTATATAATGTAATTCAAGTGCGTAATGTAAATACGTAAGAGAAATGAAACAAGAATATAAATGAAGAACATTTCATTTACGGAAGGGAGGTTTACAAAGCCTCACAACAAAGTGGGCAAAGCTCAAATGAGCAAGCAAAAACCTCGAACCTTCAAAGAGGGAGGCTGCCCTACCCTCTATTTATAGTGACACAGGATCAATTCCCACCTTTGGATGTCTGCTTCAATCCTAAGCCAACATCCAAGAGCCGGATTTGATCCTTACATCATCACTCTCAACAACTCTCAACTACTCACGTACACTTTCCTCACTGCTCACCCCCAAGGAGACACCCCTCCCTGTCTATTCATAGCAGGCTTGGAACACCTACCACCCTTGGATGAGCCTCTAAACCTAGAGCACTCCATCAAGGACTGAGATTTTACCCACTCACAAAGCTATGCATGGGCTCACCCAAACCCAACAACACAACGGGTTTTGCATGCTTTTCAACTCACACTAACTTGACCGCTACTCTATCTTCCCGACCGTGATCCAACGGTCCTCCTAGATCGAGCGGCTCCAAGTTAGCATCTCATCCATTCCTTTGTCTTCTCGGCTTGCGGCTACTCCACGGCCTCGGTCATCTTTGGCGACACCTTGATCATCCGGACCTCGGCTCTCCCGGCCTAGTCCCGATCCCTTCGCCCACCATGACCTAGCTCCAAAGTCCTACAACCATCATAGACAAGGAAACCACATCACATAGCAAGGTCCAACAACACATATCCATCTCAACAGAAAGATATACACTACGCTGACCAGCATAACCCCGACCACACGTGGTCTGACCACTGGTCTCCATCCCGACCAACCATGGTCTGACCACTGGTCTCCATCCCGACCACTCAAGGTCGGACGACCCAACCACTCGGGGTCGGACGACTGGTCTCCGACCACCACACCCGGACTCTCGGGTCGGACGACCGACCACTCGGGGTCGGACGACCGGTCTCTAACAGCCAAAGCCCGACCACTCGGGTCGGACGACCCGACCACTCGGGGTCGGACGGTGGTCTCCGACCACCACGACCTGCACCTCTCGGGTCGGACGACCGACCACTCGGGGTCGACGACGGTGTCTCAAACTACCAAAGCCCGACCACTCGGGTCGGACGACCCGACCACTGGGTCGGACGGTGGTCTCCAACCAAGAACTCAAATTGCTCTAGCTCGAAAAACAATCCAAATCAAACTCAAACTTGAGCACACCTTGCTCAAATAAAGTCAAATACTCATCACAAACATGGATGGACCTCCACATGGTCCTTCAATCTCCTCCTTGATGAGTATATTGACAAACCACACAAAAGGCATAAATTTGAGTTTGAATGAGAGAAGAAGAAAGCAATTTGAGTTTGAATGATTTTGGCGCAAATTCGGGCTCACGAAGCGAATTTGGTGTTAATGTAATTGCCGCTTTGAGAAGCGTGTTTGTGTGAGTGAAAAAACCCGTTAAGAATGTTGGGTTTCGGGTTAGCCCATGTAAGAGTGGATAATATCCACTTGTGTGTCCAGATCTAGGGTTAGGGTTACCTCCACTATATAAAGAATGTAGTGGGAGGTGAGGCTTGAAGTTCCAAGACTCTAGATTAGGGTTTCCACAAGATTTTGTGTTCTTGTGTGGTCCGTGTGCTCCTTAGGAGTTTTGCTCTCAGGTGAGAAATTTTGTAAAACTCTCTTCATGATCTAAATGTAAATTATCTCTTTGTTCAAGCGTTTGCTTCAAGTTTTAATCTTCTTCTTACTTTACTCTTGATCTTTTCTTAGGGTTTCTTTCTTGCTGGATCTTGTGCTACCAATGATGTATGATTGATAGATGTATTCTCTGTAGATCATCTCCTCAATCATCTAGGGAAGTTTCTTCTTGATCAACTAAATTTTTTCAAGAAACTGGTTTTTGAGTTAAAAGAAAGTTCTTAAGGTAAATCTTGATCATGTTGGTTTGAGGGATCTTTCTTGAGTATTCTTGTTTACTGTGATATGTGAGAGACTATCTAAGATTATCTTGGCCATTAAATCACCACGAGCAAGCACATGATGAAGATTTGAGATTTGACCTGGTTTTTGTGCACCTGGCCTATGTAGAGCGGTAGTGTCATCCCAGAGCTAATTTTCTCTAAAATTTTATTCTTCCACTCTTATTTAACTTAGTGAGTCTTTAGATTAGTTATTTTGAGGTAAAATTTGATTTGTGATTATTCACTCCTCCTCCGATCGTCATTTCCAGTCCTTCAGATCTGCTTTTACAGTTTATTGTTAAGAAAATTAGTTATTTATCAGATGGTCTTTTGTAAAAAGCTACGACTATTTTTCAGCCCAGAAAAAAAAAAAAAACAACTTTTCGAGTAAGATATCGCTCCAAACTTACCCTCGAATTACTGTACATGGAAGACTTGTATTCCAGGACCAATGATAACTGATAACAAACAATGAAACAATCTTCCAACAGAAAAGCAGGTAGACCACGCCTCCACGATGTGACGCATGGAGACGGAACCACGACACCAGTAGCGACCAAAGAAAATTCAAAGCAGAGAAAAAAAAGCAAAGAAAAATCAGAGCCGCCTTGCATGTTCTGTCTTACGGTCCGGTACTCCGGTCTTAATCTCTCCACCGTGTCACTGGCCATTTCTTCGGCACAACGAGATCATCACACGCCATGGCGACTGTCGGTGCGTCACTGATGCCCCCATGGAGCTTGCTCTGCCTCTACGCGCTCGGGGCTCTGGCGGCTCTGTGGTGGGCCTGGCGGGTTCTCGACCGGGCCTGGCTTCGCCCGCGGAGGATAGGCCGGGCCCTGCGTGCCCAGGGCCTCCGCGGCACGGCGTACCGATTCCCCGCCGGCGACATGAAGGACTTCGTGCGGCTTGGCGCGGTGGCCTCCTCCGAGCCCATGCCGCTGTCGTCGCACGCCGTCGCCGCCCGAATGCTCCCGTTCGACCTCGATGTTATCAAGGAACATGGTACTAGTGCTTACTTCAATCAGCTTATGATGCGGTGATCCCGCGCGTGGTTGGTAATTAGTTTCGTGAATTACATGAGAGATCACTGAAAATGGTAGGTAAAGTTGCTGTGACCTGGTTCGGTACGGAGCCAAGAATAATCGTGAATGACCCGAAACTGCTTCGAGAGATCTTATCAAACAAGCATGGGCAATTTGGGAAGCAAAAATCCATCCTTAGGATCGAGAAGATGTTGGCCGACGGGCTGACGGCTCACCAAGGCGAGAAATGGGTCGCCCACCGGAGGATAATCAACCATGCCTTCCATCTCGAGAAGCTGAAGGTCACTCCGCTAGGCACAACCCACTGGAATCTTTACATTCTGTCCCAATTCAGAGGTGTTCATAATTTAATATCTGATGTTCACAGTACTGTTGTAATGGCTAATGGATTGCTTTTGCAGAGGATGTTGCCGGCTTTTGCTTCCTGTTCCAATGAGCTGATATGTAGATGGGGGAGTTCTGTGGGGTCTGATCGTGTGCAAGAGATCGATGTCTGGCCGGAGTTCCAAAATCTCACGGGCGACGTCATCTCCCGCGCAGCGTTCGGGAGTAACTTGAGCGAAGGGAGAAGGATCTTCCAGTTGCAATCAGAGCAAGCAAAAAATGCTGTAAAGATGGCAAACGTCATGTATATCCCAGGTTACAGGTGACCGTATATTTTCAGACAACGCAACCTCGCTTGTACATTTGATTTGAACTAGTCGGCAAACTGTGTATTTGCACAGGTTAGATTCTTAGACAAAGTACTTAGTCTCTATATCGAAAGATAGAAATTTTAGATTATGAAAATAGTACCTAATGTAAAAGCCATTGAGAATGGAAAGTACAATATAATTCGATTTTAACTTTAACTTCCAATGATTGAATGTAATTTTAATCTATTTTTTTATCATTTTTATTTTTTTCCAACTTTTAGTTTTAGGCTAAAATCTGTATACAAATCCAATTGCTAATTTTCATCTAACTTTTATTCGGCAGCTATTTCGGGAGGTTAACTTTGGGGTACGAATGATAATTAAATTGCTAATTTTCTTTTATCATTCCGAATTTCTGTTATTTCTTATTGTACTTGACATGAAATCTTTCTTTTATTCTAATTTTTTTTTTATTTCAATTTCCATCTTAGGTTAGAACTTGTATACAAATCTAATTGCTAATTTTTATCTAAATTTTATTATGAATTTCAGTTATTTCGGGGTTTAATTTGGAGTTCGTACTTTTCTTTTTCATTTTGAATTTCTATTATTTTTTATTGCACTTGACATGAACTCTTTCTTATGCAGGTTCCTACCCACGAAGCTCAATAGAAGGATGAAAGCAAATGCCCGCGAGGTCGAGCCACTTCTGAAAGGTATAATCATGAAGAGGGAGAGGGCAATGAAGGACGGCCATGCCGACAATGACGATCTACTTGGTGTGCTGATGGAGTCCAACATCAAAGAAAGCCAAGAAAGTGGAAGCTCCAAGCCAGTGATGACCAGACATGACATAATTGAGGAGCTGAAGATATTCTACTTCGCAGGAACAGAGACAACCGCGGTGCTGCTAACATGGACAATGGTCGTGCTAAGCATGCATCCTGAGTGGCAGGACCGTGCAAGGGAGGAGGTTCTGCACGTCTTTGGAAAGAACCAGCCGGATTACGAGGGCATAAATCAGCTGAAAGTTGTAAGTACAACATACCAGGATATGCAATTTCTCATTGAGTTACAACTCTAATTAGCTCCAGCTTCTCTGTTACAGGTGACAATGATATTACATGAGGTTCTTAGGCTGTACCCACCTATCCCACTACTTGGCCGGGAGTCGT
Organism: Otatea glauca; assembly: GCA_036346275.1. NCBI lineage: Eukaryota > Viridiplantae > Streptophyta > Magnoliopsida > Poales > Poaceae > Otatea > Otatea glauca. The sequence continues at coordinate 52,706,526 of CM070711.1, forward strand.
ATAAAGAGACAGAGCTCGGAGGTGTCACATATCCACCCGGCGTTACATTTTCGTTGCCAATTGTGAGCATTCACCATGACCCAGATGTATGGGGAGAAGATGCCGACGAGTTCAAGCCAGAGAGGTTCGTGGACGGTATCTCCAACGCGTCCAAGGACTCGCCGGCGTTCTTTCCCTTCGGTTGGGGACCGAAGAATTGTGTCGGCCAGAACTTTGCATTGCTGGAGGCCAAGATGGGGTTGAGCATGATCCTACAGCACTTCTTGTTCGAGCTCTCGCCATCTTACACTCATGCACCGGTCCGGGTATCCAATCTGCAGCCACAGCATGGGGCGCAGATTAAGCTCAGGAAACTTTAACACTTTGTCAGCATCAACGGCAACGGGATTAGCGTGGTGATCCTGGAAGATATGATTGATTATAGTTGTAATTAGATATACTAAATAAGGGCTTCGATTCAGTACACCACCTTGGTTTGAAAAGTTTACGAATCAAAGTAACTAGACAGCATTGCGCGCTACGCCGCGCCGCGCAAATCCCACTCCGGATTTTTTTATTGCAAAAGCGGTAGAAGGATCTAAATGTAATTTTAAATATTTTGGGATTAAATAACCAGCGCTGATGTAAAATTTGCGGAACCACTATTTTGTTTTTTTTTGCAAAATAACGCAATTTTAAATCTTTTGGGTTTAAAGGACCGGCGCCCGTGTCGATTTTGCGGAACTACGGGATTTTTTCGCGAAATAACCGGACCTAAATATAATTCTAAATCTTTCAGGTTTAAAGAACCTAACCACGAACCAGCGCTGATGTAAAATTTGCGGAACCACTATTTTGTTTTTTTTTGCAAAATAACGCAATTTTAAATCTTTTGGGTTTAAAGGACCGGCGCCCGTGTCGATTTTGCGGAACCACGGGATTTTTTCGCGAAATAACCGGACCTAAATATAATTCTAAATCTTTCAGGTTTAAAGAACCGGACCACGGGATTTTTTTCGTAAAATATTTGGACCTAAACATAATTTGAAATCTTTCGGGTTTAAAGAACCGATGCTCGGGTTGAATTTGCGGAATTATGGGGTATTTTTTGCAAAATAACCGGTTGAAGGACCCGTTCACGATTTCGAAATTCTCGGAGGGTTTTTTCGCAAAAAAAGGGTACCTTGTGGTCTAGAATCGCTCGAATTCTCCCGGCTGTATGATATACATTATTATTATTATTAGTTAAGGGTATGTATGTGATTGCAATGACTACTTGGACCCACCTTATCCAAACCAGATCAAAACACACACATATATGATCTCGTCGTCGTGCATTCGGCATCTTTGCCATCCGGCCCTAACAATACCGTGATATTAATGCTGTTACTGTTATCCTATGAATGGTCAACCACAGGTGACCATGGTACTGTACAAGGTTCTCAGGTATGTTACAAAGATGCCTCCTAATGTGCTACAGCATTGAGCCTCGTCCACATGTCATCCTACCCTGAGTCCTGTCCACTAGTGCATGGCACGCTCCTAGTAGACACAGTCCACTGGACTGGGCTAGATCCGATGACTATGGGTGCGAGAGGGTTAGATCCAACGACTACCAGATGGGACTCCCTTGCGTCGTGACCACGAGCCGAAGTGTCAGATGGTGGGGTTACTCCCACAATAGTAGTCTTTCATGAGCAAGGGCTTGTGATGTGAAGGCCAAAACCATGTTTTTGCCGAAGGATTTTGATGCGCACAAGACGGCCCGATCTTCCGGTGAGGGGATAATTTCGATTTGGCGGAGGATGACTTTGACGATCCGGCTACGAACCACACAAGGATAAGCGCCTGCAATCGCTAAACCACACTCCCCGTCGTTATCAACCGTGCCAAGAAAACGGATGACCTGACCACGAGGGTCTATTCTTGCAAGCAATCGAAGAACTAGCAAGAACAAGGATGAAGCACACACTCAAGTTGAGGTTTCGAAACTTGTTTACTGCTGCTCTAGCCGAGTCAGGAGAACAAGGATAAAGTTCCACAAATGGGTAACTATTCTCAAATCAAAACCTAAGCAGATAGATAGGGGGCTTGTCCAATATATATAGCCAAGGATGGCTGCTAGGAGATGGTCTCACGTCACTTTAATTACATGGGAACTCAGCCCAAAATTATGGTGGCACAGCACCCTAAAAGACTGAGACCGTCGCACCATTTTGACTGCTGTGGCCAGCTCGAGTGGAATTTGATAATGAGGCCAGATCCGTTGGAAAGAGCACGAATTTATCTTTTAATCAAGTACTCACTCATCCCGAACGGACTCCGTATGCAAAAGTTATGGTCAGTTGAAGATGGACTGCTCCTGGGTGGACGTTTTGGCTTCCTTCTCGGGAATACCTTGTACTCTAGCTTGTAGTGATAAGGAATGACGTCCTTGTAGCTCTAAGCCATGATTCCTAAGCACAAGCACATTATTATGTAGTGGTCTATCCTCTAAAATATAATTATGCCACCAAAAAACGAGTTCACCTGTTGATTTAGCTGCCGTGAGCGTGCCCTTGTGATAGGACCTTGCATAGGAGGTGGTGGAGGTAAGGTCATGAGTGTATCCGTTATAGTGATGTCCTCATCATCCTCCCCTTCTTGCATTTGAGTCGTCCTGGACTCAAGCTAATCGTTCTCTCCAAAATATGGCTTCAAATATGAAGAGGTGGAGATACGCCTTTCTTGAATACACCATCAAGCATGGGAGGCGGCCAAGGTGGAGGACGAAGTGATCTGTGTGATCGACTTGGCTCTGGTGGGGATCGGTAAAGCCATGTAGATACGACCATCCTTGTAGATGTAGACGATGTAGAGGATGCCATGAAGTGTCGCCAAACTGATATAGCATTGGTCATATCCAGGATGGGCATGGTCTCATCATTCTTCCTTTGTTGAATTGGAGTCATCCTCGACTCCCTCACATTCTCCTGTAGAATGTTAGTTGCGACAAAGAGCAAAGCAACATGCATATCTTTTGTGATCAAAGAAATGGCTCGAGAATCACAATCACCCAAACACTCCCTTTCTTGAAAAATATCATATAGATTATGATCGGAAGTAGGGGTACTAGATATGATATTGAAATTATCAAATTGATCACATTGTTGTATAAAAAATAGAGGTTTCAGATTTGAACAAATATATACTCTGCGCACTTTGTACTCTCCTTTATCATTATGTTTGCCAACAACATGAAAAATATTTTGCGATAACCATGGAAAATCAGAATGTCCAAAAATCTTCTCCTTGAAACTATTTAGATCACACAGAACATCAAATTCAATGTAACCTAAAGTATTTAAAGAAGACATCAATTTAAGCTCATCTTCTTTACTGGCAATGTGAATGATATGTTTATGTTCATTGCAAGCGTTTAGTTCAAATATAAAAGTTTCATGTTCATTCGCTAGTTGTGGTGTGAATATAAGTGAAGCATTATCACACAACTCTTCTTTATCAAAAGGAATAACATGCAAATCATCATGTATTAAAAGAAAATCAGCAATGGGTTCTATTAATAGTGGCTCTACGATAGCATGATTCATGTGCAGTTTTATCTCTTCAAAATGATTTTCTCCATCTGTACAGTCCATACCTTTTACATTACCTTCTAAATCTTTCTCAGTGGTTGTAGGTGCAACATCAATTTCCAACTCTTCACGTACGTATGGGGCAGCAAAGAAAGAGTCCTTCTGCACATTTTCTTCTACATCCTTATCTCGATGGTGCTCACTTTTCTGTAAAATATTAGCTACGACAGAAGGTGCAATAATTGGCACCTCAAATGATGCTAAAGACTCTTTCAAAGATTCAGCAAGCATGTTTTCAGCTCTACAATCACATTTAATCAAGTCTGAAAGAAAACTAAATGTTTGATCAACAAGAACATCCTGAATTTCATGATTAATTCCACGTATGAACCTAAGCTCAGTGGCTTCTTCACATTCTTGTAAACCACAACGCAGCAAATAATTTTGGAATTCATGATAGTATTCTATAACAGTTTTAGAACCCTGTTTTAAGCGTTGAAGTTTAGTAAGCAAATATTCAGCAACATATTCAGGAACATAATCATCTCTCATAAGTTTTTTCATGGCATTCCAAGTTTTAGGTTCTTTATCATGTCTAGATATATGCTTCCACCAATATATTGCATCTGACGTTAACACTTTGACTGCGGCACTAATCTTTTGGTTTTCAGATAAGTCATACTTTGTACATTCTTTGTCTACTACTATCTTCCAATTAATATATTCATTAGGATCGAACTTTCCAACAAATGGAGGCATGGTAAATTTAATCTTTCCTAATGGATCATCATGTACCTCCCGTTCTTCACGCTGATTTCTACCCATACCTTGTTGATTGTGTCGAAGGCGCCGATGCCGATGATCATGATCATTGTGGGGGTTAAAAATATCATCGTCCCTTGTATCAGCAACGCAATTGTTCTCTTCTTCTACCCCATTTGTCCAAGAGCGGGCATCAAGTGTGGTACGACGTCCTAGTGCTCCATTTTGCCTTGTTGCATAATTGGCTTGATTGGCAGCATGTCGTGGTTGTCGTCCATCAAGACAATCAACACGATCATTAAATGTTGCAAGGTTGTTGTTGATCTCAGCCATAGCATTGTCGTAGTTCTCAGCATGTGTGTTGAGTAATCGTGTCAAGTGTTGCATGATTCCTCTCGAGCGAGGTGTGAGAATTTCAGCTTGGTTTTCCTCAATGCTTCCATTGTCATCTGCCATAGTTAGTCATAAACAGGAAAACACACAAAGGTATGTAGTTTCCCTATCACTTCTACTTGCTGAAATGATCAAGTGTCACTCTTTCTTGAATTTACCAAGCTCTTACCAATTCTTACAAATGCAGCAAGGGGTGCAATCCGGTGGCTGGTTCGTGATAAACCGAACTCAAATGTGAACAAAGCGATTGCAAGGCTTATCACCTGTATGGTTAGTAGAAAGTGGAGCTCGGAAAGGCTTTATAATGTGTAGCAAAGGAAAACAATCACCAATTTGAATTTGCATAGAATTGAATAAGTGTTCGAAACTAGCAATTAGCCTATGTTGCTGATCAAACAAAGATGGATATTAGGCTAAAACAAAAGATATGGCAGTGGATACAAGTGGTAAACACAACAAAATTCAAGTATATGCAATTTGCAACTTGGGAGCACAAGATGGATCCAACTTTGTATTTTGCTTATTTCTGTCCACCAGACAACAGGTCGGTATTTTGGCCGTATATTTTAGTCAGGTGCCTTTTTTAACGATTTTTTTGTTTTCTTCCTGACGGCTTTTGTAACAACTTTTCTATTGGACAAACATTCTGAAATTCAACCGAGAATTTTGCACGAATTTTACAATTGCACACAGATGCAGATTTCAGGACAGCAATTAGGTCTTATTGAAACGTTCACAGATTTCTTGTGCTTTCAAATATGGGTGTGAAAATTGGCAGAAACATAGAGCACTAAGTCATGGATCTGCTCATTTTTGGTTTCACTCAAAAAGGATAAGGGAAATGTGATTTATGGTGTTTTTGGTGGTGGTTGCAGAGATGGACAGATTTTGCCCGAGATGGAATTTTTTTTTGGACTTTAGGAATGGATTTTGATGTGGGGAGATGAACAAGATGAACACCAACTAGGCAACACTAGAATGGACATAAACACAATTTAGCAAACCAAAATTAATTGATTGAAAGGCACAAAGGGGTTTGGACAGCGGAGAACAATTTTTTTTTGTGGGGCAAATTTTCTGGACTCTAGGAGAAACGAAATGAAACAACTAAACTAGATACAAGAACTCATCGGTCAACCATTGCTCTGATACCAAATGATGCGCACAAGACGGCCCGATCTTCCGGTGAGGGGATAACTTCGATTTGGCGGAGGATGACTTTGACGATCCGGCTACGAACCACACTAGGATAAGCGCCTGAAATCGCTAAACCACACTCCCCGTCGTTATCAACCGTGCCAAGAACACGGATGACCTGACCACAAGGGTCTATTCTTGCAAGCAATCGAAGAACTAGCAAGAACAAGGATGAAGCACACACTCAAGTTGAGGTTTCGAAACTTGTTTACTGCTGCTCTAGCCGAGTCAGGAGAACAAGGATAAAATTCCACAAATGGGTAACTATTCTCAAATCAAAACCTAAGCAGATAGATAGGGGGCTTGTCCAATATATATAGCCAAGGATGGCTGCTAGGAGATGGTCTCACGCCACTTTAATTACATGGGAACTCAGCTCAAAATTATGGTGGCACAGCACCCTAAAAGACTGAGACCGTCGCACCATTTTGACTGTTGTGGCCAGCTCGAGTGGAATTTGATAATGAGGCCAGATCCGTTGGAAATAGCACGAATTTATCTTTTAATCAAGTACTCACTCATCCCAAACGGACTCCGTATGCAAAAGTTATGGTCAGTTGAAGGTGGACTGCTCCTGGGTGGACGTTTTGGCTTCCTTCTCGGGAATACCTTGTACTCTAGCTAGTAGTGATGAGGAATGACGTCCTTGCAGCTCTAAGCCATGATTTCTAAGCACAAGCACATTATTATGCAGTGGTCTATCCTCTAAAATATAATTATGCCACCAAAGAAACGAGTTCACCTGTTGATTTAGCTGCCGTGAGCGTGCCCTTGTGATAGGACCTTGCATAGGAGGTGGTGGAGGTAAGGTCATGAGTGTATCTGTCATAGTGATGTCCTCATCAGATTTGGCCCACTCCATCCCCTTCAGTTGAGTCTCCAAGCGCAAGCCTTTTTCTTTTCCTTTTCTGCTTGATTTGACTGTGGGCCACGCCCTATGGGCTGGCCTATTCTTGCTTTTTCCCGCTTAGGGTGTTGCCTGTCCATCACACATCAGGCCAAGGAGGTGGAGAGGATACCTCGCACATTCTGCCCACATGAGGTGCATTGCCGCCACCAAGCATGGCTTGCGTCAGGCATCACGTGAGGCCCGAAGAGGGTTTAGCTAAAGCATGGAAGATAGGGAATGAGTAAAGGAGACTTGTATTTATGGTGGTCAGTATTGAGGGCAAGGAAATCCCACAATAAATTTTTAAAAGATATTGAAACTATCTCATTAATTGAGTGAAAATAAAAAGTATTGAAATTCTCTCATTAATCTTGAGAAAAAAATAACTATCTATAATGCTTATTTTTGTGTGGTCTGATTATAATGATGCAGATTAATATGTAAATATTAGAGTAGTATAACAAATACAACTGTATTTCGAATCATAGATTAGAGTTTTATCGTAATATATAATCATGCAATTGTGCAGGTAATAACCCAAAAAAAATCTTGGATCGTTTTGAAAAAAAAAACACTCAGGTTCATCTCTTACATCCTCAATCCTCATCAAGGCGAGGAGGATGGTGGAGCAGCATCTTCAAAAAATGGCATGAACTGAGGTAGAGTGTGGTTTTCTGGGTTTCATCAAGATTTTGCAAGGGAATTGCATGAATCAAGAAAGTTTCAGATTTCATCTTCGATATTTTACAAGGAAAATATCACATGCAATTGTCCGAACCAAGAAATGTTCTTCAAGATTTTTGGCATAAAAAAACTGCACAAGCCAATAATTTTTTTGATTTCAGGTTCATCTCTGAATCCATACTCAAAAATTGCAATAGAAAAGGAAAAATCAATACCAGGGATGAGCTTGCTCCGTGAATAAGCAAATTTGGTGATAGTAATATCGGGGACGCCTGAATAGGGAAGCAACGGAGTCGGGGACTACTAGATCTGGTGGCGATGGCATGGTTGGGGATGACCAGATCAGGAGGTGACAAGCGAGCCAACAAAGCTGTAGACAGCGACATAGGGCAGAATAAGCTCGGGCCGCAGATGCACTACCATTGGTGTTGAGGACGGCATGTTCCATGCCACTCGAGACAAGGTGAATCTGGGGGCGTGCAGGGAAGGAGAAGGGGTTGGGGATGGTGACGATACGGGCTTAGCGGAGGACAAATCCGGCGGTGGCAGTGGGCAAACGAATCTAGCGGCAGATGGCTCCACACGACGAGGGACAGGCAATGACAGAGGAAGAAAGAGAGGTGTTGATGGGGTAAGCGGGAGAAATTGCAGTTTTTTTAAAAAAACATACATGAAGCGGTTTTTTGTAAAACATAATCCCATGGCTGAGATTTGAAATTTTCATATTTTCAACTTTGGCCCATTTTTACCTGATATGCCCTCTATATATAAAAGAGTTAGGTCCCACCTTATCCAAGTATGTTTTAAAACTCAGACACATGTATGATCTCGTCATAGGATCTCGCCATCCCTGACAATACCGTTTCATAGTGTTGGTGATATGCCCTTGAGGCAATCATAGAGATAATTGTATCACGCCTTATATTTATATAAAAGTATAATTATTTGTCCTTCGAATAAATATCGATTGGATTAATCAACAAGTAAGTGACTTGTTCGTGCAATTTTTTCCATATATCGATATTATTTAAGTTATCCCTAATCGGTTATTATAATATAGGACGATTATGTTTCATAGATCAGTATATGTATTGATTGATGATCATGTTTCACGGGTCATAGAGATATGAAAATATCTAATCAATAATGTGGGCACATGTTAGAGAACATGTGTTGGATAAACCCATATGAGACACTGCGAGAATTGTTATATATTCTTATGTATCATCAGTTGGTCTCATGCATAGTGTATATATGTTCCTTAGACCTGAGATCGTCATTGGTTTCCTAGATGTGAAATGATTTACTTTGGAGCTGCCAAATGCTACTCTTTAACCAGGTAGTTATAAAGGAAGCTTTCGGGTTTACTATGAAACATGCTAGGTACATAAATGATCAAGATGGAATTTGCTCCTCCTATATAACAGAGAGATATCTCTGGCCCCTTGAGGTAGATGGATTAAGGAAGTGCATGACCATGCCGAATGTGATTGAGAGTCAATCTAGATATATTATTCCACTACGGTATGAGTGAAGAGATCGAGCTATCATAGGATGACACGACTTTCGCCTTGAGCTTGATCTGATATCGTTAAGCAAAGGGAACATGACATTATCACACTATAGTAGGTTCGTTCGATGCTTTATAGATATTTGGGAATCGATATTACTGCTAGGTACCGCTATCGATTATCAGTCGGAAAGGTATTTCTGAGTCGTGTCCAAATATACATGAACCTACAGGGTCACACACTTAAGGGGTTGGAATATAGAGGTACGGATTAGATCCGTCACTAATGGGGCAACTTGGCTTTGTCCTTTAGTTGGGCCCTAAAGTAGGGTTTCACCACAAGGGAGGGGCGGCTATTTAAAGGGTGTTCGCGGTTGCAATAGGGCAGATCAGAGGGTGTAGCCACCAAAACCCTAGCCATCACCACTTGAGCCTTCCTGTGCGCGCTGGTGCTGGCACATCGAAGCACGACGTTCTTTTCCCTGAACGTGTGGACGCCAGTAGAGGTGTTACTGCTACTGCGACACTGATCGGGACGATCAACCACCGCACGAGGAAGATCGACCACTACAACAGGACACGCGATTCGTTGATTCGGGCTGCATCAACTTTCTTCCGCTGCACTGCGCGTCTAGTGGTAACGATCCATGATCATTTACTTGCGTGGCTTGCTGGTTTACGAGGTAGAAATTTTAATAGTGCGCTAGTGTAGCCTACCCGTATCCCTTCAGTGGTATCAGAGCCAGCTCGTCTAGTTTATGATCTGGATTATTCGCATATGTGCGATGTGCGGCAGTAGTAGATTGGATCTACTGCTGGTTTGGTATGATGACCTAGATCAGTTCATTAGATGAATCGGTTGATGAGATCAATCGGGTTTTAGTTTAGAATTTAGGGTTTCGTGATAGATCAATCTGTTCTAGTTGTATTGGCTGTGTACATGGTGGCATTGTTTGATCACCCTTACTGGTCGGTTTCCGCCATCAGGGTGAACAACGACGCTTAGTCGTACAGGTCCAATCAAGCTGAGCGATTTTTCAATGGAAATCGAGTCGATGTGATCAATTCAAAATTTGATTAATTTGATTAATTTGATAAAATTTTTCCATGAAAATCTATATACTGAATACATGCCCAAAATTTTTCGTTGATATATTGGATTCTTTTCATAACTTGTTTTTGCAGGATAATATGTGAATAGTATGGCTCTCGTGTATGTGCTGCATGGTCATGACCTGCGTTTCATGAAAAATAGCCAAAGGCTACACATAATTGTATAACGACGGCCTACGTGTCGGTTTGTGATGTTTGATGATCAATGTAATTCATCGATAGTTATTAGAAGTAATAGCTAGGTAGGATGAAGATCTCTAGCATGATGGCTCGGTGAACAGGTGGTGTGGTAATAGAGGTTGCTATGTCAAGGGCCATACTATTTCACAGCTTAATGTGATTATATGTGATTTATTTTTCTGTTACACTGCTTTACATATGATTTTACTAGATAATTCGACCATGTTAGAGTAATATCCCTCAAAGAAAATTGTGGCATGACCTGCAATGGATGTGTCATAGATACGAGTCTACACAATAAATTTGTAGGCACCACTTGTCGGCTACGACGACCCCTAGGGATGCTTAGGTGTGGAGCAAAGTAAAAGCAATGCAACGAAACACACGAGATTGTATTGCTCAAGTATGAAGTTAAGTACATGTGGCCTCCTCCTCTCATGTTACAATGGGGTTCTATTTATAGGATGGAAGGGAAGAGGAGGCGAAGTTACGTAAATGGCCCTAATTCTAGGCCAACTGAGAGGAGAATATCTAGGTTCAAAAATGATACCGGGTTCGAGACCAAGGTTACACCTAGCATCATCCATCGTGCTGTCGTTGTGCTTCGACATTGACCTTGGCTGACGTGTGTGTTGTTGTGGCTACAAGGCCAAACAATAAAGTAAGGGGGCTTCAGTGATCCCAATGGAGCTCATTGAAGGCTAAAAAATGAGAACGAGTAAAGATGGCTCGATTGTATATGTAGTGAACAAGTATAAATGTGTCAACCCACTCAAATAGTGCACAAGGGGCTCTATTTACAGTGTCAGGGGGTTGGAAGATTACAAGGGTCCGCTCCAAAGTGCAATAGTATTGTGCATGATAGTCCTTTTGCTCCTAATGGGTGCCCATATGTCGCCTGGCGCTAGCTCCTATTGGGTAATGAATGACACGTCCCACCATGGGCATGGTCCATTGGACTGGTTAGATTTGGCGGTCGTGGTGCCTTGGGGCCAGACCTAATGGCTATTGGATGGGGTCTTTCTTGTGATATATCCACGTGGTCAAAGAACCAGATGGTGGGGGCCACTCCCATAATAGTAGCCTCTCATGGGCAAGGGCTTGTTGAAAGATTGGCCTACTCCGTCCTCTTTGGTCAAGAATCTACACACCAGCCCACTCGTCATTGGGCTTTTTTCCAGCACAGATTCATTCATGCGTGGGCCATGCATCGTGGGCCAGCCCATCTTGATTCTAGTCAAAGGGTGGTTCACAGTAGACTATGTCCATGAACCCGAGGGGTCAAGTGCATTGTGCACATTGTTTTGGCGGGGTGCGTTGCCACCGCCCCCACCTGCCACATGTAGGTCATCAAGCAATAGAGGCGTGTGCTTGTACGTGGGCTCCAGGGGTCGCTATCGCATCCTGTGCTTCTGGGGAGTCGTGGTGTTTCACACCGCATTGTTTTGCGTACGTGACTATAAGCCTAGGGTCAATGTCAGTGGCAAGGCAAACACTTCCTCTTCCTTCTCTCATCTCACCCTTTTTCTTCTTGATTCTTCTTTGCCGCTCTCACAACCGCCGCTGCCGCAACCTGCCATAGCGCTTCCTTATGTCTTTTGTGGTTTTGGGGGATCAGTTTTCTTCCCACCCTAGTTCCTTGCCCCTATCGATGACACTTGCGCTCAATCCGGCCGTCATGGACCTGGGAGAGATGACAAAGAGTAGCCACAACAATTCACGCTCCTCCAAGGATGACCACCAGAATTCTGATGTGCCGCCTACTCGTAGCGGCCTTGAGGATTCCTAGGGGCTGTCTCCCCACCCGGTCGCTCTAACGCCAGTGTTCCCTCCAACTGAGAACTTAAAGGGGATTCTGAGCGGTGGCGACCACTCTCGTGGCCTCTGGCTCTAGTGTTCCCCTATGTAGAGAGCTAAACCCATGTCTAGATTTGCTTAGGAGAAGCACTGGAAAGGTGGAAAGGACTAGAGAAGGGGGTCCTCATGAACCATCTCGGGAAGTAATTGGTGACACACGACTTCCTCAAGGGCCTTGTCTGTGACCAGAAGGTGGTGCACATTGGCCTAGTGTGCAAGCACAAGGATGACGAGAATCGAGTCCCCACGACAATGAGACGGTGGTCTCTGCTGCCTACTTTGATGTTGGCCTCTGCTTTCCCTACGCTTGGTTGATGGCATAGGTGCTCCGGTTGTATGACCTAGAGCTTCCCCAGTTGATGGCTAATGCGATCACCCAATTCGCCGTGTTCGAATGGGCTATGCAATGCGGAGGCCACTTGTGGGATGGCCCCTCTCCGGGCCTACCTCCACGATGCCTGCTCTCAGCCATAGAAGCTAACAGATGGCAAATACAACAACTTCGCCAATGTGAATTTCTAGGTTCACCAGACAAGGTTGGGTGACTTACCACCAATTCCACCTGCACGAAGTGGGACTCCAACTAGTTATGGAGGTGGTTCTACCAAAAGTACACCGAAGAGGAGGGGCTTCACTAGATCGGGGGACATGGATTTCATCTTGTCCCCCATGGTTCGACTAGATGATAGTGATGAAGAGCAGCGCTTGAAGCTACGCAACATCACCAGCAAGATGAACATGTGGGACTTTGCCTAGAAGTTATGCATGCTATGCATACAACCCCTCTCCTAGCGTGGCTGGTCTATGAAGGTTAGGAGCCTTCACAAGGACGACATGAAGTTCCCTCTTCAATGATTGTGTGAGCTAGACAACGCAGGTGTGGTGGGTTCAATTTCTTTCATCGGGATCTATTTCTTTGTTTTTCTCCTTGATTGTCCCACTCTCCTTCTTGATTAGCAAGCGAGGTGCTGCTACCAGAAAAGGTAGAGCACACCGCTTGGGCTAACGCCACTAGGTAGGGACCCAACATCAATAGGGTGTGCGAGGCCCTTGAGGTACTCGTGCCAATGTTGCTCCCTCCCAATGGCTTTGATGCTTCGACAAACTCCGAATGCCTGCCTCTTCTAAGACAAGGAGGGGCACCAAGAGGAAATGAGTGTGCTCAAGGTCCAGACGCTAACACACATGCCTGGCTCGGAAGTGGCAGGTTTGGATTTTATCTTTGATCCCCCTCAGCTTCACACTCCTTTCACCCCGTTTGTGGTAGCCACCCTACCCGAACCTAAAAACATTACTGAGGCTAGAGGTCCTACTGTAGAGATCTTAGGCGCATCCCGTCATCCGACAAACCATTGTTGGCTAGGGGTAGCCCAGTTCCAACCATATGAGAGGTGCCATCGCTAAGCATGACCATTGAGTGTGTGGATACGTTGTAGGTGGTAGACTTGCTGCCTCATCCCTCTGCTCTATTGGCACTCTATGCCATTGTGGATCGCCTCGACTTCGCTGCGGCCTATGGCCTGCTAGGCGCCTGTGACCTCGAGATAATTTGCGAGGCCCTTGGGGTTTGTGAGACAAAGGTGTGGCCTTTCTGTGCCCCCGAGCACTCATGCCTAGCTCTTTTCATTTCTCTCTCCCCCATTTCTTTGATGCAAAGAGGTCATACTGCTTGCGCCTTCGCCAAGGATGCTGCATACTCCAAGGTGCGAGGGCTTCGTGAGCATCTAGAGCACACTGAGGCTACCGTCGAGACCTCTACTCGTGCGGAGGCCACCTTGGCATAGTGGGTTCATGCCTTGAGGAGGAGAAAGCATAAGCTATGGACAAGGCCCGATTCATTGTTGCCTCTGTGGATAAGGAGAACACAAACCTCGAGGCTAGGCTTGAGTCCTTAATGGGGGAGAAAACCCAACTAGAGGAGGAGCTAACTTTTTAGTATGAGTGCAAGGGCCAGCTGGTGCACACAACGTGGGAGGCCATTGACTTGTTGCAAGCCACGCTAATGGACCTCGAGGTCAAGGTGCCTAAGTGCGTGCATGCAGAAGGCGATGTCCATCTTAAGGATGTCACATCCTTGACCCGGGACACAGCAAAGGCCAACAAAAGACAATTTTCTCAGGTCATGGCCAAACTGGTCCTAGGGCTCCTTCACCTTGATCGGTGCACCTACATAGAGGCCCTGGTCCAGCCGCGGCTGGACTTGCTCCTAGATCCGGAGGCCATGGGGAAGGCAATTCACGCCGTGCATAAGTCTGCTCGTGGCTTCTAAGATAGGTTGTGGAGCCAGTTCAAGCATGACGCTGCTCGAGTATCCATGCACAAGGCACTAGAACAGCACAAACACCACACCACATACCTAGATGGAGCAATGCATGTGGTTGGTGGTGTGGAGGCTTCTAGCACTATCGGAGCTGATAGCAGAGATCAGGTGTGCCTCCTCAAGTTGCAACACCTTGTCCTCCCTATGGGGTTGTTTTTTAGTGCCCTTTTGCGTTCTTTTTCTTTTTGTATAGATGACTTCCTCTACTTTTGTTTCTTTTGCTCATATTCTTAGCCTTTCGGTGACCCTGCAAGGTTGAAGACTATAGTTTTCTTTTCATGCGCTTTGGGGAAGCTGTGCGACTTGGCCTTTTTGTTTAAAGCATGGTGAAAGACCATGTGGAGGTCTATCCTAGTTGGTGATGAGTTATTGATTGTGTTTAAGTATGAGGTACTTAGGTTTGAGTTTGATGTGAGCTCTATTTTCAAATTTGAAGAATTTTGATCTTTGTTTGGAAGTTGTGGTGCTATTGGCCCTAAGGGCGGTAGCAACAGACCTGCAGTGCTACCGACAACATGTGACGGTAGCACCGACCTTAATGAGCGAGGATGAATTTAATTTATGATTTTGTGATTATTATTGCATATCACTTTGGTCATTGCTACGTGACGGGGTTTTCTTGTCTTTGATTGTTGCAGGATGACGGTGCTAGGTCATGGTGAGATGGAGGATGTCCAGGACTAGACGAGGTGTGCCGGAGTCTAGATGGTCGAGGATCGCTGGAAGATGATCGGAGATGGAGTTGCTACAAACCTAGAAGATAAGGAATGGATGAGATGCTAACTTAGAGCTACTCGGATCAAGGAGGGCCACTGGATTGCGGTCTAGAGGATAGAGTAGTAGGTCAACTTAGTGTGCTTTGAAAAGTGTGCAAAAACCCGGTATGGTTGTTAGGTTTCGGGTTAGCCCATGTATGGCTGAGTGAGTGAGTCAATCCTAACCCATGATGGTGTTCCTTAGGGTTGAATGAACTCATCCAAGGGTGGAGGATGGCTCAAGGGTAGTATAAATAGAGGGGTAGGGGTAGCTCTCCCCTCTTGAAGGTTTTGAGGTTTGTGTGCTCCTTTGAGCTTTGCCTATTTTATTGTGAGGCTTTGTAAACCTCCCTTCTAGGAATGAAATATTTGTTTCTTCAAGTCTGAATTTACTTTACGCATTTACATTATGTCTTAAATTTAGCATTTAAATTCAGACCATATCCCAATCATCTAGAAAAATCTTGTGTTTTTCTTTGCAAGAAACTGATCTTTGCTCTTAAGAGAATCATTCCTAGAAGATCATGTGTGCATAAATCTTATCTTCTGTTCTTGCTTGCTTTGACATGTGGGAAGTTATCCAAGATCATCTTGATCATCAAAACCCCACGAGCAAGCCCAAGATCAAGTTTTTGTTGTTGCTTTTACTTGGTGCACTCTTCCTTCAATTCAAAAAATTCAAAACTTTGACGTCAATCCCTTGGATTGAAAGTTGTAATAGGTTTCTGACCTCCATACGAAGGTGCATACCAAGTTTCATGAGTTTTGGACCAATCAATCAAAAGTTTGATCAATTTTGCTTTTGAGTTCGTGGCTATTCCTGCTCTGATCATCCAGGCCCGGTAGTACAGCCCATTGGAGCGGTAGCACTGCCCCTCAAGTGCTATCGGCCTTGCAGTGGTAGCACCGGCCAGTCTGGTCACCTCCTGTTTGCTTTGGGCTGACTCGTGTGAGTTCTTGGTTGGAGTGTTTTGAGTGGGAGAAAAATTTACTTTGGGATCATTCACCCCCCTGTGATCGCCATTTTGGTCCTTCACATGGTTCTCAAGGTTAATAAACATCTAAGCACATCATGTGCTTTCATTCTGCTTCAGAATAGCCTCCACATTTTTATGCTTCGACGACTCTGTTGGCGGGGATTCAGCTAAGGCTTCAATTCGACCACCTGAAAAGGATGGCCTCCACCTTCAGGGCAGTCCTTCAAGTAATTGTTCTTTCGGGCTGATATCAAGGCCGAACGACATCAAGGCAATCCTTCAAGGAGTACGCGAGGGATCGAAGTCCCTAATGATTTTCTTTATACTCCATGGAGTACGCTGGGGCTTGAAGGTCCCCGTGATTTTTTATACTTCATAGAATAAGCCAGGGCTCAAAGACCTTCACAATTTTCTTTGTACTCCTTAGAGTACGTTGGGTATGAAAGGCCCTCGTGGTTTTTATTATATTCTATAGAGTATGCCACAACTCAAAGGCCCTCACAATTTTCTTTATACTCTATAGAGTATTCCAGGGCTCGAAAGCCCTCGCAATGCATGCCCCACTTAGAGCCTCTGGTATCTTATTTTAGCTATAGATAATACCTCCAGAGCCTATTTCCGTTGAAGGAGTGCTTCACAGTTTTGCCTTTGAAAGTGGTTAGACGCTACGAGCCTATGTAGAAGCAGGTGGTTATGATGCATGGACCCTCCCATTTGGACTCAAGGTTTTCTGTGGTGTCAGCATGGAGTGCTCATTTGAGGATGAGGTTACCTACTATGGAGGAACATGGCTTGACCTTTCAAACCTCGAATTATGCCTTCTTCATTAGCTGAGCAACAACGTGTATAGCCGTGAGTACATAGAGTACTTAACAAGTCGTAGGGAACAACGGTGCAAATATATTCATGCAAAGTTTGAACAAAGAAATGGTCATATGATCTTTTGTAGAAAGCAATAACTTAAATTTAAACACAATAAAAAGATTTAAAGTGTATTTAAGAAAAGATAATAAATAATTGTAAACTAATGGTAGATAAAATGAATATATTGGTAAGGCATCACCCGTCTACAACCTCATCAAACCACAGAACTCAACAGTGCTAACTTTCGATGTGTAGAGATTGACGACTCTATATTAGTGTTCATCCCAATGAAGACTTTGAAGAGCACTTTGAAGCTTTAATTGAATATCTTTGAGTGGTAGAGAGAGTAGGTAAGCCTAATTTGTGCAATACTCCTAGTTGTTTGACCTTGTGAGGTTCAAGTGAGCGTTTTGGGTTTATTATTTTTGGAGGTCAGTGACTCCTAGACGGCTTGCAGGTGTTTGGCTCGGTGACTTTCTGTAGAAGTGCCTATAGAAGGCTCCGGGATTCTTGTGAAGGTTTGGAGCATAGTTATCAATACTATACTGTTACCGGACGGTATGTATCATTTCAACACCTAAACTAGTACAAAGTAACCCTATGTACTGTACCGGCCTTAATACCGATCAATACCAGTCATACCAGCTGGATACAGGTCAATACCACTCATACCGGTAGAATTGATAATATGGCCTATTTAACTATATGTTATATTTGATAGCACTATTATGTATTTGGAGTAATATTATAAGTGAAATTTGGTGTACATTTAATTAAACATGTGTATACTTATAAATATATATTATTATATTAAACCCAAAATAGTACGTCAGTATAAACCAATATCGGAATGTATCACTCCAAGAGCCAAACCGATATAGCCTCCGGTACGGTATTGACAAGTGTGGCTTGGAGTCCACCTATCTAGAGTGGAGCACTACTACAGAAAAGACTATATTAGACTTATCATCACAGACGGTTTTTAAAATCCGCCTGTGTTAAATGTAATCACAGACGGTTTTGGGATAATAGTCTATGATGAGACCACATTACAAACGGTTTTAACCAAAAACCGTTTGTGATGATGAATATCACAGACGGTTTTGATGTGTGTTACCATCATCACAAATGATTTTTGATAAAACCGTCAGTGATGTGTGTGGCATCATCACAAACGGTTTTTGACTAAAACCATCTGTGATGTTTCCTGCTAAATATATAAAATAGAAGCCTGACCTAACTTCATGTTTTAGGGTTTCCAGATCTGTCTTTGTGGTGGCTGCAGTTGTGAGCCGATTTGGTGAAAGGAGACCATTGATTTTGAATAGTGATTGTAGATCCATTTGTTCTTGATGATCTAAGGTTAGTAATTGGTTCTAATTATATATATTCCAGATCTAGCTAGCTTGGTAAAGAGAGAGTTGTAGATGGTTAATTTAGATCTAGCTTGCTGTAGATCCATTTGTTATTTGCGATCTAAGTTAGTAATTGGTTCTAATTGCATTATATTCAAGATGTAGCTAGCTTGGTAAAGAAAGATTTGAAGATACTTATTTTTATAGCAAGTATTAAACATTTGACACAATTTTGTTGCACATATATAGTAGAAATTGGTGGTTAACTGACAAATGTGAATATGTGATTCTAGGGCATCATAGATTATTGATCTGCAAAATAGTAAAGGACTTGACAGATCTTGATAGTTGGATCAATCAAATTCTAGACAATTAAGTTAAATATTAATTTTCAATTGGCTTGCATGCATGATTAACTATATGGGACATCACACCTTTCATTTCTCAAATGGTTTGTGAATGTGATGGTTGCATTTTCTACCCTTCAAGGCTCACGATGAGTCTTTCATAACTCCATCTGAGGCTATGCAAAAAAGCTATGTGTAGCATAGATGGACTGAAGCTGGATTTTGCTAGCTACTTTAGATCATACATATTCTACTTCAATATTTAACACTAATTGTTATATGCATAGCGTAGATGGACCGAAGCTAGATGTAAGCTGAGAACTGTGTGAGTACCAAGTACATTAATAGCATATCTGTTTTTAGAAGATGTATTGGATGTCTTAGCTAATTGTGTACCGTTATATAGATGGTCATACCGTGCATTTCCCAAGTGAGGCTTGCCAATGGCTTCGTTCCCCTATAGGCTACTTAGGGGCGTGCATATCCATCCGGTACAAGGAGCGATTGTTCATGGTCGTCTAGTAGCGTCGGGTTGCACGAAGGTGAATGTCGACAGTTTACATGAAATTTGGAAGGCCATCACGCTGGAGATGCCCCCAAATGACAAAATTATGATACTAGGAGATGCCATTGGCACATTCATCCAGTGGCCCAAGAGGGACGTCTCCTTCGACGACCGTCCTCCAACACTGAAGCTACACGCACAACATAAGCCACCTGCTACGTCGAAGCTACTAGAACTACCGGAGCCACATGCTGCACCGAAACAGGCCACCAAATTGGCTACTGTGCCCCATACGGCATAGGTCGATACTTCAGTTTGGGCCCAGTTATCCCTCGTGAAGGCGACCTATGGTAGACGGTGAGACAACGACAAGGGCAAATTGAAGTGGACCACGGAGGCTCCCGACTTTCTGTTGGCCCCATTGGCTCGAAAATTCAAGCTAGGGCAGGCGTTCGTACTGAAAGAGCGCCAGCGAATGCTTTCAATAGTTTGCATTAGATTACAAAATTAGTACATGGAATAAGCAGCAAGTCAGTGGCAGAACGGATATCGAGTATGTCGGTCAGGTTCAAGGTGGAGCATTTCTTCGACTAGTCATCGGGGGCTTCTTCGTGGTCGATTTCAGTGACTTATTCGATCTCTACAGCCTCAACGCCTCATTCATGAGATGCGGGATATTGTAAGTGTGTGCAATAATGGTCTACATCCGTGTCATACCGATAAATGTCATATATATGATCCTTGCTTTTGTATATATAGATATATGATCCTTGAAGCAAAAAAAGAGAAAGAACCAGTGGGTTTCCTCAACCCACACGTGGTGTCCAAGCAAATCATGGACGACAATTTACATGTCATCCAAGAGAATGTGGAAAACGCATTGGTGGCTAAAAAATATAAAAACCATACTTTTACCCCACAACTCAGGGTAAGTGCTTCACTAGTTGCTATACTTGTTGATTTGTACTTTACATGAAGCCAAGAAGTTAAGTTGAATAACCATGGCGATATACCTGTGTAGGTTTCACTAGGTTCTAATTGTAATTATACCAAGACAGAACTGGGTAATGTACCTTGATTCCTTAAAGGACAGCAACCATGACTTGAAGCCTGTGAGACCCCGTTCTGATGAACAGGAAACTCCATGTGATTACTGTGCCATTCCCTGGATCAGTAGCTAGCACTCACATGTTTACAACACTCGTATCAAAATCATACACGCAAACATATAGAAGAACTTACATAACTGAAATAATTATACAGAGGTCAGTACAAATTTAAACCATTTTAACAGCGGAAATAAAAACAAAAACCAAAAGGAAACTAAAACTCCAAACAGCCTTGCGGTTGCCCACTAAACCCTCAGGCACTGACTAGGCAACCTAGAAGAGACTATCGTCAAAACCCCTGAGACCTGCCTGAAAGAATGCGTCGTCCGGCAAATCGCAGTCTTCTTCCTCTGAGACAGCAGATGCAAGATTGAGTACATTGGTACTCAGCAAGACTTATATTGGTTCACAGATGCAAGTAAATAATATGCAGGCTGAGCAATGGACAGGCTATGGTTATTTTGCAATTGCATGAAACGTTAAAAAGAGTAAGCATAATAGATTGCAACATCGTATTTTAATAAAAGCAATTGAAAGACAGAATGATAAGCAAATATTCCAGATTTTCAACCGTACCACCGATTGCGTATAACCCCGGTGTCGATCCTTTGACACAAAAGATGGTTGTAAAACAGTTTCCAAAACCCCAACCCATTTTGGAAAATCACCAAAACTCTAGCATTGGGAGGATTTTCCCCAAGTGCCCATTACCGCGGGCGCGGCTAATCGATCAGATTTTTCACTCTGCAGAGATGTACACTTTACCCACAAGGAATGATCAACCTCTTTTGCCAGGCCAGTTAACACACTTCCTTCGGTGTGTCGGCAAGGAGATCATACAAAGCTGTTACATTATTTAGATATGGCTTTACACCAGCCCGGGACGTTAACCCTCGCCCTGAAGACAGAGACACTCACCCAAGTCGTGGATCCACATTTATCACACACACACCACGTCTCTGTCCAAGGCAAGGCGTACACCGTTGCATTGGCATGTAGAAACCCCTACAGACAGACCTGACTGGACTGCCTGTGCAATCTCCCGCCTTCCATAGATGCAAAGCCAAATCTAAACAACTTATTAAGCTAAGACCCGCCCATACAAGTCCTTGTGGTTGCACGAAAACATGGTTCTACAACATCTCATTTGTTCGGTCCTTAATCCGACACGGGCGATACTCCACCCTAGCTACGTGCATATCCTTTTGCACAACCGGCTAGCGCCAAATAATCACCCGCGTCAAACCATAGTTTTGTTTAAGGGTTTTTAGCAAATTATTATCAACCAATTCCCAAAAGATTATATGACGGTTGAAAAGACTGAAAACACCAGCGAGAGGCTTAAGCAGGAAATATTATTATGCTAGCGATTATACCCAAGCATGACATTAAATATGTCTAGCTCAATCTAAGGTTTACAAGGTTCACAAGTCCTTACAGATTGAGACAAACCATAATTTACAGGATTAACTACAGTTCTACCCCAAAATAGCACTTTTAGGGGGAATTATCCGGATGCACTGTACATAAGCAAAAACAACATAAAGTAGGTGAATTATCAGGTTCAACGTGATCAAGGAGTTGCTTGCCTTGCAAATCACTGTCACGAATAAAATCCGGATCTGCAGAACAGTCTTCTTCTTCTTCGATGATGTCGGTTTCTACTCGTCGAGAACAAAAGAACAAACGAATATCAGCAACTTCAAATGGCAAAAAGAAAACAGACAGACAAATGGATAAGCAAAGTCCGAACTAAACAGAAGGTTGCTATTCATGAAATATTTGAACTCAAACATCGAATTATAGATGCTAAAATTATTTGAAATGAAAAGATTGCTCAATTGCTTCTTGGAAGGAAAACTATGCTCACACAACAACAAAACCAGAGCTCTCTGTCTTTCTCAAACTTTCCAAGAAGATAGCACTTGAAAAACTATATCATCTAGGGTTATAAACCTAACAAGATTGATGTCCATTAACTATAGAAATTAAAGTTTAAGTCTTGAATTAGCTAGAGCATACTTTAATTATCAAATCTAACAACTTCTCTTAACTTTTAGAGTTTGGATGAAGCTTGAAAACTATTGTTGAAGATGCTTGGTTGAACTCTAGACTTAGCTACAAAACTGGCCAAGGAAAGAGGACTAAATCATATTACTTAAGGTTATTACACTTATGAAAACTAAGCAAACCAAAGCTCTAAAACATAATATTTTTCTGGAATCTGGTAGAAAAAACTTTGGTTATCATTTCCACACTATTATTCCAAAATTTATTACTTGGATGAGTTATTTTACACATAGTTGAAAAAGCTTAGTTGTTTCAATTATTCAGCAAAACATAAAAAGTAGACTCATTCCCTTAACTTGTTTTGCATACAAGCCTTAACACAACATCATTCTTTTTCCAGAATCTACTAGAATATACTTTGTGAAGTGCTTATATACCATTTTTGCATTTCTTCTAATTCATATAATCCATTTTATCATATGTTGAAAAGGGCTATATGAACACAAAAACTAACTTATAACCTTTCAATCTTTCACTTTAATTTAATACTAAACCATTCAACATCTTTTATCCATTTCCTTCCTGACATCAGGGCATGACCTTAAAAACATTTTAAAAGCAAATTTGAGTTATTTTGAACTTGTTCATAGCAATTACATTTATTTTGGTTATAACTAGTATTATTTTTCTTAATTAAACAACTATCACATACACTTTTCCCTAAGCATTTTCATATGAGCTACTCCCATGATATATATATCTCAATAGGATGAACTTTTAATCATTCAAACCTTAATCCTTTCTTTTATTTACTTAATTTCATTTTTCATGCTTAGCATTCATTTTTTGAGCAAACATGATATTTAACAAAGTATCATGGAAACATTTTGTTTATTTGGAATACTCATAACCCAGGGACTCTACAAAAATTTACTTTTCCTTAATCGGATCATCCCAAAAATATTTTATTCATATCACCCTATTTACACTTAAGCTTCTCTCTAATTTTTCCTAAAATCACATCTTACTCATTTTAGAAATTTTTGTATATTCTGAAACTAAAGAATTTTATACAAATTTAGAAATTAGTTTCACTCAATTTGGCTAGATGATTCAAAACTTATAAGCGTTTGAATTTTGGCCGGTTTCTGAAAATCATTCAAAAATTGAAAATACGCTTTCGATCGGAGGAAACGGTTTCTCTCGCGCGCGCCAAAACTGAGTTCAAATCCGCGGGCTCGCTGACACCTGGGTCCCACCGGTCAGTGACCCAGAACAGGGCACCTCGGACTTTTGCTCACCGCCGGCGAACTAGCTCCACCGCGGCCGAACGGGCAGCGGTTCTAGCTTCACCGTGCCAAGGTGAATCTAGGGGTGGGGCTACTTTGCCGGGAGACGGCCGGGAAGATGGCCACCACCATGAGGGTGCGGCGGCGCCATGACCGCGACGGCGAAAACTTGGCTAGAGGCTACGATCCCGGCGGTCTAGAGCTAGGTGAGCTATAGTGACACTAGGGGATGCAGACTCACCGGATAGCTGGGTCGGAGAAGAGCTGAAATGGCCTGCCATCGTGCGCCGGCCGTGAGGAAGAAGAGCGGCGGTGCGGCGGCGCTACGAGCAAAAAGAGGCCAATTTGGCGAGTGATCAGTAACCCAGGGACTCTAAGGATGCTCGAGAGGCAATCACTTCGAAGGATTAGAGGTGGACTAACCCGAATCGACGATTTCCCCTTTTCGGGTTCTTGTGGACGAACGGGGAAGAAGACCCAGCACAAAGCTTTCCGCGCAGTGAAAACCGAATGGAGAGAGGGGTAATGAACTTGCGAAGTGAAGGAAAGGCTCAGGGCTTAAGGGCTGCGACCTAGCTGCGTTGGATTCGAGTTTCCTCGCGCGACTCTCCAAGCGGTTTCTTCGCGCAGCTCGCAGCCTCGGCTCGGCGCTCGCCGAGATCAAGTGGGCACAGGCGAGGAGGAGAGACTCTACACGATGTGGAGAGCGACGAGCTCGGCCGGACGAGGGCAGGTGATGAATCGGACGCGAAGGATGGCGGTGTCGGCGACTCGCCTCGGCCAGGGGAGAAGAAAGGAAGAAAGAAATCGCGAACTGAGGCTGACATGTGGGGCCGGGGCCCACTGGCAGTGAGACAAAGTCTCGCCTCAACTAACCAGCTCGTCAGCGATTCAACAGGGCCGGGCCCACTTGTCAGCGAGACGACGTGTTTAATGCGATGAGACAGAACGAGAAAACTCTAGAGTTTGTATTTGTTTAAGCCCTAAACTAATTCCAGATTTTTCCAAACTTTTTGACCAAGGCTGACTAAGAGTCAAACGTCTACTGGAAAATTTTGAGACAAAAAATCCTTTTAGGAAATTTGTTAAAATTCAGACACTGTACCCTGGTTCCAAACTTTGATTTCAATTTTTGATTTAATTACAGGTTCATTTTCTAGGATTTATTTTTGAAACTTTTTGGAGAGGTTCCAATCCCTATAATTGGATCACTTTAAAATTTTAAAATCAAAAAAATGAGCCATTATTTTATAAAAATTCTGACAATCATTTTCCTTACATTTTGGACCCACTGTAAATGAATTTTTAAGAGGTTTATTTCAATTCATTTAATTATAAAATTTTTAACAGTGATGCATCATATCTCCAGGGATTTATATAAATTTTCTTGGCTTTTATTGACATTGGTTATTTTTCTTCCTACTTTTTGATTCACTGTTTTTAGTCAAAAAGTAGATACATATTTTATTTAACTTGACCCCAAGTTTATAAAAATTCTACTTACTGGTCAAATATTATGACCAGCTTAAATAGGACTCATGTTAAAATTTTCTAAATTTTATTTTCATCTTTTTACCTTTTTCTTTGTTTTCCCTTTTTATTTAATCTTTTCACATAACACAAAAGCCTAAGAAATTTTAATTGGAGCTACAACGTTAAAACCTCAGAAACACTTGTTCTCAATTTTATACCGTACACCCTTTTACTATTCTAAACTTTCAGGATGTTACAAAGCCTATCAAGAAATTACTCGACAAGTCGTTCGAAGTGTACAAAGCTCGTGGAGGGCCATCCAAGTATGGGTCAAAGCTAAAACACGATTTTAAGTTACTGGTATCTGCTACTACACAATAATCTTATAGCACACTCTGTAATAATGCCTCTGAAACTAACCAATTCTATTTTGGCAGTACCACTAGTAGTCAAAGGGCACTAACCAATATGGATTCTCGTTTGCCACAACATGCAGCTCATTATAGGTAAAAAGAATACCAATGGCCTGAAGGTTTGTCAATCTTGTAATAATTGTTTCGTACTTATCAATTTATATACATGCAAGACTTTAGTCTTCCCATCAACAGGTTTGAGAATGTGCTACAACTGCATTGGAACATGATGATCTGTTAGGAATTCGAGGATAACTCTGTTCCTTCTTGCTACGTGAGGTCATAAATCCAGAAGACCAGTGCCACTCTAACTAACCTGATGAGCTATGTTATTTTTGAATTTCAACTTGGTTTAATTTGTGAAACTTGTGCTCCAAATTTGTGAATTGTAGTTGTGCATTCGAATTTATGAATTGTAGTTGTGCATTCAATTGGCGAATATACTTGATTTCAATTAGTTAATATATCTAAGTTGATTTCTGAAATGGATGTGATGTGGTGTAGTACTTGTGCTGTGATGTAATCTGAGTTGATTTCTGAAATGCAAGTAATATGTAATCTGCTTGTTTCAAAGGGCATATCTAGCATTTTCTGAGGCTAGCCAATATACAAAAAAATATTTTATTAATATAAAATACACATCAAAGACGGCTTATAATTGGAATCGTTTGTGATATCATTATATCACAGACGGTTTCTAATGAGAAACAATCTGTGATGTTAAAATATCACAGACGGTACTAATTAGGAACCGTCTATGATAACCTACACACCAGAGACAGAGTATAATTGGAACCGTCTGTGATATTATTATATCATAGATGATTTTGTAATTAGGAACCGTCTGTGATGTTAGCATATCACAGACGTTTCTAATTAGGAACCATCTGTGATATTATAAATCACAAACAGTTTGAAAACCATTTGTGATGTGGTGTTACATCACTGACACATGGTTACAGACAGTTCGGAAAACCGTCAGTGGTGTTATAATGTGTAGTAATAGAGAAGGAATACCACGAGTGGATGTCTTTATTCCTTGCACAGTTTCAAGTCAGTGCTAGACTCTCGTGAGAGTGCTCCAACAAGGAGTAGGAGAGATCACCAAATCTCTGAAATCTCGATAAAAATTGATTGTGCTCTTTGTCTCTTTTATTTTTCCGCATTTACTTTAGAGAATTTTAATTATTAGATTACTAAAATTGTGTACGGTTGGAATTAAGTTTAGACTCGTAGAGTACGTACCAAGCCAACAGAAAACTGATGCTAACCTTATATGCAAAGACTTTTGACTATAATACCCTTTCAAATGAAATCTACTAGTTGCTTTTCATCAGCTCCTGAAGCTTCGCAACCCTTTAAGGCTTTCAGCCAGATTTGTGCCTAATATATTGTCGTGTTTAAAAAGTCAACGATCACACAATTCAAATTGATCATTCGAGTATTTTCCACCATTGCTAGCTTGTAGAACTGTGAGACCACGTAGAGGTTAACCCATAGATATATATGTGATGAGTATTTGATATTTGTTAAGTTTGTGTCAATTTGTGTGAGTTTATTTTAGTTTAGAAAACTGAATTTGTAATTTTGAGTTGCGGTCGGCCTTCCCAACGAGCTTGAGCAATGCATTTAATTGAGAATTCATATTGTGTTAATTATAAATTACATATTTTGTGAACAGTGCTATGTAATAGGTTTTCTTTGTTTATGATGGTTGCAGGACTTGGAGCTAGGTTATGGTGAGGCGGAGCAGACCGGAACTAGGCTAGGAGAGCTGAGGTCCAGACGGTGAGGCGATGCTGAAGATGACTGAGGCTAGGAGATGCTACTAACCAGGATGACAAGTAGATGGCTGGGATGCCAACTTGAGTCCTACTTAAGCGAAGGAGGATTGTTGGATCAAGTTTCACGGATAGAGTAGCGGTCAAGTTAGCATAAATGGATAAAACCTGTTAGGACAAGTGGAGGGCTGGGATGCCAACTTGAGCCCTACTCAAGCGAAGGAGGATTGTTGGATCCAGATTCAAAGATGGAGTAGTGGTTAAGTTAGTGTACTTTTATACTATAAATAGAGGGGTAGAGGGATACCTCTTCCTAAGGTTTGTAGCAAGGTTTTAGGATTTTCTTGTGTGCTCATTTGTGAGCTTTGCCTACCTAGTAGTGTGGCTTTGTAAATCTTCCTATCTATGCAATGCAAATATCATTTTCTCTACTATTCTGAAATTTACATTCAGCATTTACTTTCCGCACTTTAAATTCTTGCAAGTTGGTTTTCTCTCCCATCCTTCTAATTGATTTTGGATCTTTTGCCGAGGATGAACAATTGATGGAGGAATCTTTGTTAGATTATATTCCAATCATCTAGGTAAACTTTGCTTCAATCTTTGCAAGAAACTGTTCTTTGTACTTGAGAAGAAAGATTTAGTAAATCGTATTCTAGGCTTGTTTTTCTCTTGTTTGTGCTTGCTATGACATGTGAGAGGCCATCTAAGATCATCTTGATCATCAAAACTCCACAAGCAAGTATAGGGTGAAGTTCTTGATTTTTTGTTGACTCTTCTTGTCCGGTTAGTGAAAAAAATTATTTGAGATCATTCACCCTCTAATCGCCATTTCGGTCTCTGAAGAACAACATTCAAATATGAAGCTCTTG
Source organism: Otatea glauca (assembly GCA_036346275.1). Classification (NCBI taxonomy): domain Eukaryota; kingdom Viridiplantae; phylum Streptophyta; class Magnoliopsida; order Poales; family Poaceae; genus Otatea; species Otatea glauca. Next base: position 52,734,735 of record CM070711.1, read on the forward strand.
CACGAATGCATTTGTCTTTCTGTTTTCTTCATTTATTTTGTCATGCATGGAAAAAAAAAGGATAATTTGTTGGTTCCATGTGAGGAGTTTGTTAGACTTTTTTGGTCAACATGCTACCCTCCCATCTCCCTGTTTTACTTCACAAATAAGGATAAAAGAGCCGAGAGGAAAGCTAAAAACACCGATACTCTAAAATTTGGATGTTTTTTGTTAAGAAAACATCCAGTGATGTTTATCAAAACCCAAAAAGATATCAAGCATCAGCCCATGCAGCATGAGGGTTTAGTTAACTTTTTCATGTACTCCATTTGCTATTTTCGTTATTATACATGGAGAGGTGAACCCAAATCTTAGACATGCTTACTCCTCGACGCGCACACGAACTCTGAATATTATTACAGAAACTACGACGACACAAGGAAGCTTGTAAAAGGAATCATTCCAGCCGCCATGGTTAGCACTTAGCAGCTTCCTGTAAGTAAAGAAAAGTCGAGGATGCTGTAGGAAGCAGCCTCCTATAAGTTGAGCACAATGCTGTTCGTTGTGACCGTGCAATAAAAAACTTGGTCGAAAGCAATGGCGATTGTTGCATTAGAGTTGCTTTATGTTATGGGGGCCCTGGCGCCCCTGTGGCTGGCCTGGATGGCGCTGGAGCGGACCTGGCTCACCCCCCGGAGGTTGGACCGGGCCCTGCGGGCCCAGTGCCTCCGCGGCACGGCCTACCGCTGGCCGGCCGGTGACATGAGGGAGGAGGCACGTCTCGTAGCGGCGGCGCGCTCCAAGCCCATGCCTCTGACGCACGACATCACCGCTCGTGTACAACGCCGTCAAGGAACATGGTACTCCTTACGTTGCGTCGTTAATTTGTTGTCATGAATGCATGTGCCTATTTGGGCTCTTTTTTTGTATACCTATTTGGGCTCATGGTTATTGGGATTCACTAAATTTCTTGCTCGGAAAACTGAAATGGCAGGTAAAATTTCGATTGTTTGGTTGGGTTCAACACCGAGGGTGATCATCACTGACCATAAACTGGCCCGGGAAATCCTGACACGCAAATCTGGGCACTTGGGGAAACAACATTTGGTTTCCAATATTTTCAAGCTGTTGGCTGACGGGCTGGTGAACCACGAAGGCGAGAAATGGGCCATTCATCGGAAGATCATCAAGCCTGCTTTCCATCTCGAGAAGCTCAAGGTACGTGATTAATGTACTCCTAAAATTACCACCCATAGCAATCAGTTATAATGGCTGGCTACTGATTAATACTACTGCAGGAAATGTTGCCGGCTTTTACGACCTGCACGATTGATCTGCTGAGTAGATGGGAGGATTGTATGGGGTCTGACGGGGCGCAGGAGATAGATGTCTGGCCAGAGTTCCAGAACCTCACCGGTGACGCCATCTCCAACGCGGCATTCGGCAGCAGCTTAAGCGAAGGAAGAAGGATTTTCCAGATACAAACAGAGCAAGCTCAGAATTTTTTTGCTGTGGCAAACCGCATGTACATCCCAGGTTACAAGTAAGTTCAAATTACTCAGTCAAAACCAGTAACCCTGAGTTGGTACTTCATGAATGTTGTTTTCTGATGTTCTATTTTGTTTGTCTCTGCAGTTTCTTACCAACCAAACTTTACAGAAGGATGAAGGCAAATGCACGAGAGGCCGAAGCGCTCTTGAAAGGCATAATCACAAAGAAGGAGAGAGCCATGAGAGAAGGGCACACAAACAACGACGACCTACTTGGCTTGCTCATGCAGTCCAACATTAAAGAGAGCCAAGAAAGTGGAAGCTCCAAACCGATGATGACCATGGAGGACATCACTGGGGAGTTGAAGCTGTTCTACTTTGCAGGAATGGAGACAACCGCGGTGTCACTCACATGGACAATGATCGTGCTGAGCATGCATCCCGAGTGGCAAGACCGTGCCAGAGAGGAGGTTCTGCGTGTTTTCGGAAAGAACCAGCCAGATTACAATGGCATAAATCAGTTGAAAGTTGTGAGTAACAGCTGCCACACCAAAGATCAAAACGTGTAGTAATGAACTGATTATTCAGCTCTCTTCAGCACTGCTTATTTTTGGCTTTTGAATGTGGACAGGTGACCATGATACTATACGAGGTTCTTAGGTTGTACCCGCCATTTACAGAACTTGCACGGCAAACATTCAAAGAGATGGAGCTGGGTGGTGTCAAGTACCCACCTGGGGTGTTACTTTCACTATCGGTTGTCTCCATCCACCATGATCCAGATTTATGGGGAGAAGACGCCGACGAGTTCAAGCCGGAGAGGTTCGCAGAGGGCATCTCCAAGGCGTCCAAGGACTCGCCGGCGTTCTTCCCATTCGGCTGGGGCCCGCGGATTTGCATCGGCCAGAACTTCTCGTTGCTTGAAGCCAAGATAGCACTGAGCATGATCCTGCAACGCTTCTCGTTTGAGCTCTCGCCGTCATACGCGCATGCGCCGTTCAACGTCGCTTCTCTGCAGCCGGAGCATGGGGCACAGATTACGATCAGGAAAATCTGATCAATTTACTTGTATCTGTGATCGTCGTGTTGTATACCACATTACCACCATGTACACAAACATTATTTATCACATTCGATATCTATCTATCTATATGTTATCTTAAGTAGCAAGGTGCCCTGTACACTTGTGTGTTTATCATCCTTAAAGTATGTTTAAATGACTTGTCAATAATATATATATACACACACACGTGTGTTTTTCCTTTTTGAAAAATAGATCGTTGCATAACTCCATTTGTGATACTTTACATCATATATTATAGGGGAGAATATACTCACCCCATTTCCAATACTTGCTATATGTGAACGAAATTTTCTTCCCTAAATACTTGCACAGTAAAACAGTAAACATTGCATTACATAACATTTTCCATTTATATAATTGTCTCTTAACTCTATTATTGCAATGCTTGTCTCTTTCTTTTAGTACTTCTTTTAATGCACATTATATTGGTTTCACCGGTATAGCCGAGTGAACACCTATTGATGTATCACCCTCTTAATACCCCTATTCCGTGAAGGCCCACCAAATAAAGAGTCAGAATATTTTCTTTTTTTAGAATTCTTACATATTCTATATTTTCTTAGCGACCATAAAAAAACATGTCATCAACTTTTATTACATAATAATTAATGATACACACACATCAAATTCGTTACTTTTTTTAATCGAATTAGCATATTTTTAGAATTTTAATTCTGAATAAATCCAAAATTAATTAAAAAATAATTCCTTATTTTCTTTTATTTTTATTCTTTGGTTATTTTTTATGTTATCCCAAGCGGGGATTGGATTGATCGCCCTCCCACCACCCAATCCCCTTTCACCATGGGATTAATCCTTTTGCTTGTCTTGGATTGTGTAGAAATTGCTTGGATTGGTCGGGATAGCTTCTATTTAAAATTCAGGATCCAAAAGAAGTCTGCACATTTAAAAAATGTGCAGAGGAGTAGTAGCAGACATGAAGAAGGAGGCGTGGGTGGCGTCGATTCCGTCAGCTAAGATTGGCTAGTGTGAACGGAGGAGGCACCGTTGGCAAGGGTCTGTAAGAAAAAGGTGAGATTACTGGAGTGCCAAGTGCCAACCCGTAGAAGAGGAAGGAGGGGAGGAGGAGGAGCAGGAGGAAGACAACGCAGGAGACTAACTAGGGTGGGAAAGGGATGGGAAGGAGGCGCAGCAGCCGCCATCGTCGTAGTCGCTCCTCCAAACACTTAGCAGTTCGCAATGCTCAACGCGCTCCCTTGGCGCATGTAGCGGGATGGTGCTCGCTGCGGTCGTTCACCCGACCTGCACACCATGGGCAAAGCTCACCAGGCGGATCCTCCACTGCATGCTAAAATCGACCAGAGCTTTCTCTCCCCCGTCGAAACTCCCTCTTCTCCTTCTGCTCTCAATATAAAAAAAAACTCCATGCCACATAGAATATAAAATATATGCAAATTTGGAATCCAAAAACTATATATAAAAAACTCCACGTCACATACAATCCAGAAAATATGCAAATTTAGAATAAAAATCAAGGATAAATAGCTATAATAGTTAAATGAATTCCAAATCAATTTGATATCCATGTGAACTTCAAAGTAAAATTGAAATTCAAAATAAAAATTAGTAGTTGAGTTTGTAAACAAATTCCAAGTTAAAACTAAATTTAGAGAAAAAAATTAGCAATTTGATTTCCATACGAACTCTAGAGTAAAATCCCTAAATAGCTTAAATTCGAAATAAAAATAAAATGGAAAATACTAGTTGGAGTATACATTCCAACCTAAAACTACAAAAAAACAACTCCATATCATGAATAACCCAACAATATGCAAATTCAAAAGATGCCACTGGTCCACCATATTTGCTCTTAAGGGCTAGAAATTGCCATGTGTAATCGGTGAAAAAAGACAAAGATCTACACAATTGATTGTGGTGGGTCTAGATTATAATAGTAAGGATTTATAGGCTATAAATAGACAGTAAACTTTGATAACAAATAGAACTCTAATGTTGTAGATGCATACAATACATGTTACTCATATATGTCAATCTATTTATTAGGAACGAAAGAAGCTATCGCGTCATCCAACAGCAAAGAAAAAACTTGCTTTGTTAGAGATGCTTTGTCCGATCACAAGAGAACAAAATCATCTAAGGAACGTTTGTGAATAAGGAAAAAAAATTAGGCACAGCTAAAAAACAGAACTTTCCAATTGTGTTCTGCTGGTTTGATCGACATTATTTAAACCAATTAATGTGGAAGATTATGTTGGAGAGCAATATTGAAAGCTTGATATAAGAAGTCATTGTTGGCGACACAATATGATATTGCATTGGTTGTGTTAATGCTAGGTATGGTGTTCCGATTCTAAATTTAAATATGTGGTAAGACAATTCATGCAGGTATGATGTTGTGCTAATCAATTAATGCAGCTACAATGGGGTGAGTTATGAGGCGGGTCAAGGAAGAGGACACAGGGTTTAGCAATAGCAAGTAAGAAATATCAGTGTCTTTCTTCAAGTCTTTGTTGGAAGGATACGTAGTGAAGGAGAACGAGCAATAGATGAGAGAAGTTGGAAAAGTAAAATAGATAATTTTAGAATAATAGTAGCTTCCTAAAAGAATGCTTTTTTTACTAACGACATATTTCAATAATACATTTATATTACCCTGAGTTAAATTGATGATTTCCTTTTATTTTTTCTTCCAAATTTTTGTTATTTTCAAAAGACCATGTGGAGGTCTACCCATGTTTGTGATGAGTATTTAACTAAATTTGAGCTTGGTATGCTCTGGTTTGAGTTTGTTTTGAATTGGATTTTAAATTTGAAGCAATTTGAGCTCTGTCTGGAATTTGCGGTGCTACCGGCCATAGCAGCCCGGTGCTACCGGCTGAGCGGTACCACCGTCCTCGAAGAGCGGTGTAAAAATTCCAGAAGGGTGCATTTTTGGGCATTATAGCGATCCAGTGTTACCACCCATGGTAGTCTGGTGCTACCGAGTTAGCGATAGCACCGACCCAAATGCCCGGTGTAGAAATTTCAGAGAGGGTCTTTTTTGGTTTGGATGAAGGGAGGTGCACCGGCTAGGGGGCAGTAGCACCAGCCCTTATGAGCGGAAATATTCCAAAAATTGTGATTTTGAGAGTTTAATTGCATATCTTTTTGGACATTGCTATGTTATAGGTATTTCTTGTCTTTGTTAGTCGCAAGATGACGGTGCTAGGTCATGGTGAGGTAAATGATGACCAGGACTAGACGAGGTGCGCTGGAGGTCCAGACGGTCGAGAATCGTCGAAAGATGATCGGAGACGGAGTCGCTACGAGCTGAGAAGACAAAGAATGGATGAGATACCAACTAGGAGCTGCTCAGATCAAGGAGGGCCGTCGGATCGCGGTCTAGGTGATAGAGTAGCGGATCTAATTAGTATGCTTTGAAAAACGTGCAAAAACCCATTATGTTAGTGGGTTTCGGGTTAGCCCATGTATGAGTGAGTGGGTCATTCCTAGCCTTTGATGGTGATCGTTAGGGTAGAAGGAATCCATCCAAGGGTGCAGGGTAATTCGAGAGTAGTATAAATAGAGAGGGAGGGGTAGCCTTCCTCCTCTTGAAGGTTATAGAGGTTTGTGTGCTCTTTTGAGCTTTGCCTATTTTATTGTGTGGCTTTGTAAACCTCCCTTCCAGAAATCCAAAACAACCTCCCTTCCAGAAATCCAAAACAATTTTCCTTAAGTGTAATTTACTTTACTCATTTACATTATGTCCTAAATTATACATTTAAATTCTTGAAATTTACTTTTATGTAATTTGGATTTGCCTCCCCTCCTTCTACATGCTTTTGGATTTGCCTCCTCTCCTTCTACATACTTTTGCTTCTTGTGCCAAGGATGTCGATTGATGGATTAATCTTCTTCAGATCATATCCCAATCATCTAGGCAATCCATGCATTTTTATTTGCAAGAAACCGATCTTATATTCTTAAGTGAATCATTCTTCTAGATCATGTTTGAGGGGTTTTTGACTTGTGTTCTTCTTTGCTGTGACATGTGGGAGGTTATCCAAGATCATCTTGATCATCAAAACCTCACGAGCAAGTTCAAGATCAAGTTCTTGAGTTTTGCTCAAACTTGGTGTGTTCTTCCTTCAAAGTGAAAAAAGTTGAAACTTTTACGTCAATCCTTGCGATTGAAGATTGGAATAAGTTCCTAACATCCTTAGGAAGAAATTTACCAAGTTTCGTGAGTTTTTGTCCAGCCGATCAAAAGATTCCGCAAAATTTGCTTTTGGAGTTCGTGCTGGTTCTTCAGCTATTCTTGAGCCCGGTAATACTGCCCCTGGTGCGGTACTACCGACCTCCGGTGCTACCGGCCTTCCAGCGGTAGCACCGGCCATCCAGAGCAGCTTGCTCCTTCTCACTTGCTCCTTTTGATTGAATTGTTTGTGGGCTTGGTTGGATCATTTTGAGTGGAAAATTTTTTATTTGGGATCATTCACCCCACCTCTGATCGCCATCTCGGTCCTTCAATTTTTTATTGTACTTAATGTGGATTCTTTCTTCTAGTCTAAACCAATGATTTTATTGTTATTTTTTTATTTAAACTCGAATATTAGTTTTAGGTTAGAGTTGATATATGAAAGACCATGTAGAGGTCTATCCTTGATGGTGATGAGTAATTGACTGTGGTTTAGCATGTTGTGCTTGAATTTGAGTTTGATCTCAGTGAATTTTCAATCTAGAGCAATTTGAGTTGCTGTGTGGAGACCAGTCATCCGACCCCGAGTGGTCTGGGCTTTGGCTGGTCGGAGACCAGTCGTCCGACCCCGAGTGGTGTGGGCTTTGGCTGGTCGGAGACCAGTCGTCCGACCCCGAGTGGTCGGGGCTTTGGCTGGTCGGAGACCAGTAGTCAGACCTCGAGTGGTCGGGATGGAGACCAGTGATCAGACCACGTGAGGTCGGGGTTTTGATTGGTCAGCATAGTGTATATCATTCTGTTGACTTCAAAATGTGATTACATGTGTTTTTGGACTTTGCTATGTGATTGTTTCCTTGTTTTTGATGGTTGCAGGACGACGGTGCTAGGTCATGGTGAGGCGGAGGATGACCGGGACTAGGCGAGGAGTGTCGGAGGTCCAGACGGTTGGGAGATCGCCGGAAGATGATTGGAGACGGAGTCCGGGCAAGTCAAGAAGACAAGGAAAGGAGATGATGCTAGCTAGATGCCGCGTGGATCAATGAGGCCGTCGGATTGAGGTCTAGTTGATAGGTTAGCGGGTCTAGGTAGTATGCTTTGAAAACCGTGCAAGAAAACTCGGTATGTGTGTGGGTTTTGGGTTAGCCCTTGCATGGCTGTGTGTGTGGGTTAATCCTAGCTCTTAGATGAGTGCTCTAGGGGTGGTAGGTGGTCCAAGAGTAGTATAAATAGGGGTGGAGGGGTAGCCTCCTCCCCTTCAAGGTTTTGAGGTTTGTGAATGCTCCTTTGAGCTTTGTCCACATGAAAGTGAGGCTTTGTAACCTCTCCTTCCAGAAATGAAAGTTTTATCCATCCAACTCTGAATTTATTTTGCGCATTTACATTATGTCCTTACTTTACGCAATTTAAATTCAGCATTTACTTCCCGCAATTACATTCTCGCAATTTACTTTCACGCAATTTGGATTTGCCTCCCCTCCTTCTAAATGCTGTTGATTTTGGATGTTTTGAGTGTGTTCATATGGTTTTACATCTCTTTTTCACTCTTGGATTGAGTAGAGAACATCTTTTCTTTCAAGTTCCAACTTTGTTCAGAACTTGTTCTTTGCACAGCATTTAGTATTTGTTTTTTATAAAAATATAGAAAAATCATTTTTAAGTGATTCTTGTTGGAGGAGGTGAGGGACTCTGATATCCATCTGCAGAAAAAGTTTGGAGTTCACTTGTTGCACCGTTTGGGCGCCATGAGGTGAAAACCGAGCCCCAAATTTTCTGCTCGAAGTTCTTGACTGACTGTGTTCTTCGATTTTTCCTGTTTTTTTTGTAAGGATTTTTGAGGAGAAATTTGGTGGAGTTCTTCAAGACTCTGGTACTCATAGGGAAAATAATTCTCAAAATTTTGTGAGCTGCATAAACCCACCAACCTCCTGTTCAAATTGAGGACAATTTCTAAAAATTCTGCTTTTGCTTTTCTGAAAGTGACTTTTGTGATTTGAATTGATGTCCTTTCTAAAAGCAAGAGTTGGATTGATTCCTCTTTATCTTGGACACTAGACAACCAAGATTGTGACTCAAAAATCCCTACATATTTCATGGTACTTATCCATGCAAGCTAGGGGTACACATAGTTGTCTAGTTTTTCGGGTTTTTCACGATTTCCTTTGAGCGATCTTGTCGAGGTTTTTGTTGGAGTATTTTGGGGGAAAATTTATTTGCGACCATTCACCCTCCCTCTGTTCGCCATCTGGACCCTTCAATATACAAGTCCTACTATTAATTTTTATTTCAAATTTTAGTTATGTACATGTTTTATTGGAGTTCGTATGAAAACCAATAGCTAATTTTTTTTATTTTTATTCTGATTTTTTTTATTTTTTTTGTCGATGGCTAGCAAGACCATTCGTTTCTATTAACGTGCTAGTGTTCGTACCATCCATGGATATCCTACATGCCTACATCGATTTGCATGTTGCCCTCAGACTTGATTGCTAAAAAGAAGACAACATTGCACACCTTGCAACGAATGAAGGTCACATATACATGGCTGGAAGTGAGCTAGGTGGGGTCTATTATTTTTTTTTGTTATTGGGATTGTCACGTACTCTTACTTTTAATCTATGCCATTATAATTCGGGCCCACTATATAGGCGATTAGCTATATTTTTTAAAATAATAACATCCAATGACTACTATAGTTCAACTTAGTTAGGGTCCACCAGATTAAAGGTTAGATGTTTTGCTCTTTTTTGTGAATTTTTAGCCTATTTCTCTTTTTTCTTAGCAACTCTCTATGAGATTTTAATATATAATAGATTGTAAATGTTTATCTAATTGCATGTAAACATCTCAAAGCTAATTTATTTACCACAAAGTCAAAAGAAGCCATTACGTTCGCTCTCAAGGGCTAGAAATTCTCACATTAATAAAAGGAAAAATAGAAAGATTTATAAATTTAACGGTGTAGATTAATCCATAAGAGCTGTTACAATTGTATAAAGAATACAACTATATTTTCACCGTAATCATTTGAGTTGTATAATAAGTATAACTCTATGTTTGGATATAAACCCATGCAGTTAGTATCTTTCTCTTTTCGACCGATTAATGTGGTAATTTCTAGATCTTGATAGTGAACATAGTGGCTTCTTTTCGTTTTGTTTTAATAACTAGCACGGTGGCCACACACTTCGTGTCTATCATTTTTAAATTATATTTAAATGACTTGGTAATTTATGTGTGATTTTGCTTTTTGGAAAATAGATTGTTGCATAACTCCATTTGTGATATTTTAATACACTACTACAGAAATGGTCATCTAGGTCGATTCTTTTTCACCATCTGGGTCAGTTTTGGTGATGATACAAAGTCCTTAGACAGTGATGATAAGCGACTATTAAGGTCAGTTTTTGCCTGATAGAGATATAGCGTCATCTAGGTCTATTCCGAGCTCGGAACCAACCCAGAAGATTAATTATCTCTATCGGTTCCGACTGCGAAACCAATAGAGATAATTAGTAATATCTATTGGCTCCACACTCGGAACTGATTAAGACGTCCTCCTGATCTCTATCGGTTCTGAGTGTGAAACTGATTGCATTATCTCTATCGGTTCCACGCTCATAACTGATAGAGATCACATGCCTCTATCGGTTCTGAGTGTGGAACTGATAGAGATAAAACCACCTTGTAAGTCCAAGTTATTTTTCTGGAACAACACTAGATATACACACAATACACATATCACATTCACAGTATATAGAAAACAAACATACTTAACAGGAGTACACATATCATATTCACAGTATATTCACAAATTGACAGTATATGCACAACTGATAAATTCACGAATTCACAATTGACAAATATGCCACTACGATTCACAAATTACATCACTGCCCAAGTATCTCTATACATATGCCACTACAACCCATGAAGTTGACCCCAAATAAGCCCCGATGATTTTATAACAAAGACACAAACAAGTAATGAAGATAACTCTACTGTTTATAGTGTTAATATATGGATACATACTCAATGCAGAAATTGGTAGCACAATCCTCTAACATAACGCTCCTCAGGCAGCCCTGTACTGCAATAGCATCCTTTTCTTTGCAGAACTACTTGGCACGAGAGCATTCATTCAGAAACAGGATAACTTTTTGGTCTTTCGTATCGTTTTTGTAGCCAATTTTTATCTGAAGTATTTCCTGTTAGGTTACAAGGATACAATAAACTAGTTAAAATAGTAGTTACATGATGACCAAAGCAATAAAATGCATAAAGTAATTACAATGTTATTACCTTCATCAACTCCCATGAAGTATTATTGCTTTGAAAATCATCCAACACAGCCTTGTCTGCAGCGTCGGACCTGAGGCCTTTTATTTACTCCTCTTGGACCGTGCCTCGGTTTTCCTATCGTCGGTGTATCAGATCCGTTCGGTGATGAAGACCCACAAACCATACAACTAGCAACAAAACCTCAAGTTGATTTATAGATTGCTCTTAGATGTCGGGCTGCCTTAATTAAAAGACATCCTCACCACTAGGGACAAGATCATAGATTATTTGTGACAATCTTTTCTATTCAGACCCACCAAAAACACATTTCAAAATTGAAGGACCATGTGGAGGTCCATCCATGTTTGTGATGAGTATTTGACTTTATTTGAGCAAGGTGTGCTCAAGTTTGAGTTTGATTTGGATTGATTTTCAAAATGAAGCAATTTGAGTTGTCTCTGCCAAGAGTGGAAGTACCGATCGTATGGACGCGGTAGTGATGAGTTGGATGGTTTATATTGCATATCATTGTGGGCATTGCTATGTGAAAGGTTTTTTCCTTATCTTTGATGGTTGCAGGACGACGGTGCTAGGTCATGGTGAGGCGAAGGATGACCGGGACTAGGCGAGGAGCGTCGGAGGTCCAGACAGTTGGGAGATCGTCGGAAGATGATCGGAGACGGAGTCCGGGCAAGTCAATAAGACAAGGAAAGGAGATGATGCTAGCTAGATGACGCGTGGATCAATGAGGGCCGTCGGATTGAGGTCTAGTTGATAGGTTAGCGGGTCTAGGTAGTATGCTTTGAAAACCGTGCAAGAAAACCCGGTATGTGTGTGGGTTTTGGGTTAGCCCTTGAATGGCTGTGTGTGTGGGTTAATCCTAGCCCTTAGATGAGTGCTCTAGGGTTGAGGGACTCATCCAAGGGTGGTAGGTGGCCCAAGAGTAGTATAAATAGGGGTGGAGGGGTAGCCTTCTTCCCTTGAAGGTTTTGAGGTTTGTGAATGCTCCTTTGAGCTTTGCCCACATGAAAGTGAGGCTTTGTAACCTCTCCTTCCAGAAATGAAAGTTTTATCCATCCACCTCTGAATTTATTTTGCGCATTTACATTATGTCTTTACTTTACGCAATTTAAATTCAGCATTTACTTTCCCGCAATTACATTCTCGCAATTTACTTTCATGTAATTTGGATTTGCCTCCCCTCCTTCTAAATGCTGTTGATCTTGGATGTTTTGAGTGTGTTCATATGGTTTTACATCTCTTTTGCACTCTTGGATTGAGTAGAGAACATCTTTTCTTTCAAGTTCCAACTTTGTTCAGAACTTGTTCTTCGCGTAGCAGTCAGTGTTTGATTTCTATAAAAATCTAGAAAAATCTTTTTCAAGTGATTCTTGTTCGAGGAGGTGAGGGACTCTTACATCCACTCTCAAAAATATTTTGGATTTCATTTGTTGCACCGTTTGGGCGCCATGAGGTGAAAACAGAGCCCCAAACTTTCTGCTCGAAGTTCTTGACCAGACTGTGTTCTTAGATTTTTCCTGTTTTTTATGTAAGGATTTTTGAGGAGAAATTTGGTGGAGTTCTTCAAGACTCTGATTCTCATAGGTATAAAAAGTGTCAAAATTTTGTGAGCTGCAGAAACCCACCAACCTCCTGTGCAAATTGAGGACAAGTTCTGGAAATTCTGCTTTTGCTTTTCTGAAAGTGACTTTTGTGATTTGAATTGATGTCCTTTCTAAAAGCAAGAGTTTGAATTGATTCCTCTTTATCTTGGACACTAGACAACCAGTATTGTGACTCAAAAATCCCCACATATTTTATGGTACTTATCCATGCAAGCTTGGGGTATACATAGTTATCTAGTTTTTCAGGTTTTTTACGATTTCCTTTGAGCGATCTTGTCGAGGTTTTTGTTAGAATATTTTGGGGGAAATTTTATTTGCGACCATTCACCCCCCTATGTTCGCCATATCGGTCCTTCAAAAATTATTCTTACTGAATCCCAATTAGACAAGAATCTCTAAATCTCAATTAGACAGATTTCAATCAGATAAGAAGCTCTAAATCTGAAACCTGAATATTAATATTGTCATAAATTGTCTCACTACAGCCTAATCTTCGTAGAGCAATAGCCAACACACATGCAAGGTCCCAAAGACAAACAATTGTCTAGTCCCTTTTGACAACAAACAGCACAGAATGACAGAAGTTGAGTATACTCACAAAGCACCAACAGAATGTCAGTACATACAAATTCACATATGATGCGTAAATATTTCCTTTAATACGATTTTCGTATGTATCTCTTTTGATATATCAAACTATTGAATCAAATCCTACCTAGCACAATGCTCCTATAGATGAACTGATCAACCAACAAACCCTAACCCTAATCGCACGGTGATGCCGACAATATACATAGTTCTAGAGATAGGGGGATACCTCTTCTTGTCGGGATCGCTACCCGCGTCGGGGAAGCCAAGGACAAAGGGACAGTGGTTGAGGCCGGCGAAGGTGCAGATGGAGGGCCCACCGCGGTCGTCAGGCATTGGTTTCTTCCCGTTGTTGGAAGAGGAGAAGGAGCTCATCGCCGACGATGCCTTTTCTATGAGTTCGGTTCTGTCTCGACTTTTGGTAGTTGAATAGATCGGGAGGAGAAGCCGGGAGGTAAGGGCGAGGTGAACGCCTCATTTTTTTGTATTTGAATGGATCGGGAGGAGAAACTGAGAGGTCAAGGCCTCAAGGGCGAGGTAGACGCCTCGGCTTTTGGTATTTGATATATGTACAATCACGATCGGTTCTAAGTTCAAAAACAAATCGTGATGATCATTGTCATCACTATCGGTTCTGATGTTAGAGCTGATAGTGATACATCTAACATCACTATCAGTTCTGACCTCATAACCGGTCATCACTATCAGCTCATTACTATCGGTTCTGAGGTCAAACCAATAGTGATGTTTTGCACCATATTTCTCATCTACGCCGAATCATCTATAACTATCGATTATTTCTTGAAAAGTTGGGAACCGACCTAGATAAACAGATAGTGTTGTATCATTCTGTAGTAGTGATATTATATATTATAGGATAGAATATACTCAATCTGTTTCCTAATACTTGTCATATGTAACCGAAACTTTCTTCCCCCAAATACTTGCATAGCAAAACATTAAATGTAGCATAACATAACATTTTCCATTTATATTATCTCATAATTTCATTGTTGCAATGGTTGTTTCTTTTTTTAGTACTTCTTTTAGTACACATCACATTGCTTATATCAGTATAACTGTGTGAACACCTGTTGATGTATCACCCTATTAATCCCTCTATTTTGTGAAGGTCTACCAAATAAAGAGTCATAATGCTTTTTCTTCAGAATTTTTAGCATATTCTATATTTTCTTAGCCATCGTAAAAAACTTATTACTGACTTTCATTACATAATAGTTAATATATATATATATACACAAATCAAATTATTTACCTCATTTATTTATTTTCTAAAATTAGCATATTTTTGGAGTTTTAATTCCGAATAAAACCAAAAAATTATATTTTTCACTTAGTGTGGAATTAAAAATAATCCCTAATTCTCTTTTATTTTAAATTCTTATTTTATTTTGAATTTTATTTTTAGGTTAGAATTTTTATACAAATCCAACTACTAATTTTTATTCTAAATTTTAGCTACTTAGATGTTTTAATTTATAGTTTTTATAAATATCAAATGGCTAATTTCCTTTTATTTCTTATTCCTAATTTCTGTTAATTTTCATTTTCATTTTTTATTTAATTTTGCATGCTAGTTTTAGTTTAGAATTCATATACAAAACCAATTGTTTTTTTTCTAATTTTTATTCCTACTTTATCCTATGTACAGCTTTTAATTTTGTAACATCCCAAATCTAATAAATAGTATAATTCAAATGTTTCAATTGATTTTTGGTATGCATTTGAGTTTAAATACTTTTCTGGATTTTCTGAAATTCCCAAAAACATATCAAATAACCCAAATACGGGTTATAAAATTTCAAATTCAAAATTTCCAACTTCATCAAACTTTGAAAATAATTTATTTAAACCCTAAAAAGGTCCCAACATCACCTCTAAAAAGTTTCATAAAGTTTTGAACCCATTTATTGTTTAATAAAAATCAAAAATAGAGAATTTGAGTTTGTAAAAGAGACAATGTCATATTTATATAAAAACCATGGAGCATGATATTGATTTAAAAATTTTATAGTATCATCCACAATATCTTATAATCCTCCAGTAAAACCTTCAAAATATTTTGATCCCATTTCGTGCCTTTAGAAAATCAAAAACAGAGAGATCATTAATCAAACAGTAAGCTTCTCAGAGTTTTATAAAAAATTCTCTAGTCCCATCATTAGTTGAAAATTTTATGACAACAACAGCATCTCATTAGGTTTCTACCCAAAAAGTTTTAAAAATCTTAAACTCAGTTTGGATGCCCAATTAAATCTGAAACCGAATGGCAGTCGAAATTTCAGAAACCAGTTTCCTTTTTCCCTGCTGCGTCTCTCTGTCTTGTGGGCCCTCCTGGCTAGCCTGTGATGCCCCTGACCTCCCTGGCCCACTGGCAGCCACAGCAAGTCCCGGCCCCACCTGCCAGTGGCCTCCTCTCTTCTTCTTCCTCACCTGCGCTATGCGTAAGGCCATTGTCCAAGGTCCGCCATGCGACCTTTTTCCTCCGCCATACACCTTGCAGCGGCGCCGGGCAGCTCCGACAGCCGACCTCTCCCAACGCCGTGACAAGACGCTGCCGCCACCACTGCCCAATCCTTGCCGAGGCAGACCTTTTCTGACCGAAAGCCCGCCCAGCAGCCTCCTGTGCCAAAGCTGACCAAGTCGTGCCGTGTCGACCTTCACTTCACCCGGAAGCTCGCCGCAGCAACCCTCCTGCGTAGAGCTCCGTTCTTCTTGGTGCACCGTGCCAAACCTCACCGCCCACCTCCACCAATCCATGGCCGCGACAAGCTTGTCAGCGCGTCTCCCTACCGCAACTCAGAAGGTCGACGTCGCGGTACTTGCAGCTCTGTGCTAGCTCGCCCGCACACCATTTCCCCTCTGCCAACAGCTTTTCCCTCTCCCTTTCTCTGCCACGACAAGGCCAGCAACTCACCTCCTCCGCCAAGGCACGATCTCTTCGCTTGGGACTTGAGCCAGCCGACCGCTGCCTTGTTCGTGCACGCCAAGCCGTGTCTCTAGCGCCCATCATCGCTGTCATTTCCTCTACCAAAATCTGCACTCATGCAGAACCACCGAGTTCCTAGGCGCTGTGCCCATGTCGCCCTGCCACTGTGCGTCAACGGAGGTGTCTCCTCGTGGGACCCTCGCCGGCCTCCATTCTCTCGACAATAAAGCCTTGCCTTGGCCTCACCCTGAGCCCTGCCCTCTCCTGAACTCTACCCGCAATCCGCTGGGGCTCACGCACTGCGGCCATCGCCATTGCTGGCGAGTTCTAGAGAAGAGGGCCACAACTGGTTTTGGCAAAAACGGTGAGGCTCCGTGTGAATTCTTCCCATCCGAATCTTCATTGTAACACCCTAAACTCTCCCTCACTGTTGGCTGCAGATTTGGTCGATCGAAGCACCACTGCCAGCCGCCTTCTTCTCTGTCGTCGGCCACTGTTGGCAAGCCACCTCAGGCCTTCTCCTCCACGGTGAGATAGCAAATCGGGATTCCCCCATCACGCTGATGCTTTTCCCCAACCTATCCGAAGCTAAGCCCTCCCCTAGCTCCACCGCGGCTCGCCGCCATGGCCACCGACGCCCCCTCACGGTGGCGCGCCAACTCCGGCCACCCCCGGACACACCGACACCATCCCTAGATGCGTAATAACATGCTGAAGCTATCCATGGAACCCATACCTCCTCTCTGGCCCTGGTTCGCCGCAGGCGAGCTTCGCCGTCGCTGCCTTTGTTCTGTGTGAATGGCGAGCGGGCCCGGCCTGTCAGCGCCTTCTGCCCCGCTTGAGTCGCTGTGTAGTGGGTCCCACCTATCGGCGCAATGACATAGGCTCAAACCGAAAATGGAAAGCGTATTTCTTTCACGAAGGCGTACTTTCTATAAATGGCATTTCTCATTTTCACAGCATTTTTCCAACCGACTGACTTCAAACTCTCATATCTTCTACCGTTTTGATCCAAATTTATATATTCATATAAAATCAAGCTCTATTCGAATATCCAAAAATATTTAAACTATGACCTCATTTTTTAATGTAAAATTTAAATTTTGATTGAAACCTAGCATATGTACTCAAAGAAGATTTTGTACCCTAACTCAAAATTTGATGGGACAAATTTATAAGGACTCCAGAGAACTTAAGGACTCCATTCTACAAAAACAATTGAATTTTAACCACATTTGATCTAAGCTTTAAATAGGTTTAGCCATCAATGTAGTCAATATTCAAAATTCAATAACTTGTGCAAACCAACTCAAAAATTTGTAAAATTTGTTCCTAAAATTCACTAAAATCATGATCTTGTATCTCTATAAAAATGAGTAAAAACAAACATGTTTTGCACCTACTGTTCAATAAGTAAGTTTGATACCCCTGTTTATGCAAAAGTAATCCATGTTCAGTTAAGTTTGAATTAAGTTATATATACCTTGCTTTAATACCCGTATGAGTAGAATATAGCTAAATCTCACGAATAAGTATTAATATATGTAAAACCTGTTTTGATATGATCTATAGGTCATGACCCTTTTAATGCTACTAAGATGATTAGATTTGATCCTAGTTGCATTAGTTTCTATCCATAAGTTAGATTCTAGTTATGGAAATTCATAGTAGTAACCATAGCCATTAATCTCTTAGAATTGAGAAAATTCAGTTTCTAAACCTTATTAGGACCATAAAATACCTGGTTATGTATGAATGGTTCGTAATTGATTAGTTTGCGCTAAGTTTATAAGAGACCTTGGGCGCTAAGTCCACATAGTTAGTATGCAACCATGTAGCACAAATAAATGTTTATGTAAAAGAAACCAAACTGTGATCATGCTATAGGTGTAAAAGAAACCAAACTGTGATCATGCTATAGGTCCAGGATAGCTAACTTTGCAAAAATAAACAATGTTTAGTATGGTTTGAACCAAGCTCCTTTATAGCTTTGCTTCCGAATGTGAAAGATTATCATATGCATAAATATTAGGTCTTGTAAGTTTAGTTTCAAAACATTCCTTAGGTCAAGCCAACTCAAAATGTAAAAAGGCTTTAATGTTTGATTTAGCTTAAGTTCATAAAAGACTTCATTTTTCATATGCATGAAAACTATCTTAGATAAAATCAAAATACCGTGAAACCAGCTTTAAAACACTCTTAAAGACATCCCCTGCTAATGCCTGGAAAATAGTGCATAATCATGTAAGGTGAAGTCGCAAACTTAAATCGAAAACTGAATCTTTATCCGGTAGATTTTAGAAACGCTTAAGCCTTTTCGGCAGCTCGTAAAATATCTCGTCTAAATGAAAATTTTGTGAAGATCAGCCTAAAAATTCTCTTTAGGATATGGAATACCATAATCTGAAAAAATATTCTTATAACAACTTGCTTTGCATCTGAATCTCACTAAGAACATAACCCTAAGTGTTATGGTAGCTAAAACCTATTATATGAATAGTTAAGCTTAAGAAGCCTTTAGCTAAAGTCTTGTGGTGCAGGAATCATCATGTGACCATATGTATGCAGCCAGTAGCCTTAGTTTGTAAATCCAACATGTATAAATCATCTTTTGTGCATAAAATCTTAGGGCTAAAAACTATTCACCCATAACGCTTTAACTAATGACTTACTTCTACTAATCCAAATAATTTTTGCATCTTAAAATCAAAATAGTAAATACAAGAATACCTAATTTTAGCTCTCGAATTCATAAAACAATGGAAGGTAATCTACAGAAAACAAGAATATGTATCATCGCTTAACCTAAAGTTGCTATTAATATATATGGGAATAAAGGCGGACTAACACGAAAAATGAATAAAATCATAAAACCCTAACTACATATGCTTTCTATAACAAGTCTTTATTTGGTTTTCTGTCTGTCTTCTTTTTGCCCTTATTGAAGGTTTGTTATTTGCTATATTTCCTTTGAACGACATGTAGAACCCGACGTCATTGATTTCGTCATCGACTACGCCAACTGCAACCACGACTACGTCGTAAACAAAAATCAAGCAAGGCAAGCACCCATTTGATCATATTGATCCCAATGTTTTAATTTTCATTTTGTTTTACCAAATCAATTTATGCATGCGTGTATTTTCTGTAAATTCGCTATATTGTGGTACTGTAGATATACCTATTGTCTCATGAAACTTCCTTGATAAGTATTGACATGTGAACCTTGATAACCCTAGAATAAGGATAGACAATATATAATGTCAATTTGGGTATATTCGATTTAATAATCATGCTTAGCCAAGCTTTATATTTGGGATGAACAAATTAGATAAACTGATCAGATGAAACTTGTAGATATTGAGACATGATGATGGTTGTTGGTATTTGCTGTAAAAACTCAAAATAAAACTATGTTTTGACACGGGCGAGTTATGGCAATAGCCGGATGTGCATGGATTTTGCACGTAGTGTAGGGGGAGTATTCTCGCCCGGGTCAGTTAAGGACCGAACTAATATGTTGTTTACAAGTCAAGAACTTAGTGCAACCACAAGTGCTGGTATGGGATGACCTTAACCTATTAAGTTACTTAAAACTGGCTTTACACATTGGTAGGCTGTAGTAGTACAGGCTGTTCCATTATGGATTGCTCGAAGGGGCGCCCACACCACGGTGTTGACGTTTGCTGATATAACGGTATACGCCATGCTATGGGGAGTTCCATCATATTTATACTCTGAGTTCTGCTGCCATAGTATGGGTTTGCCGTCACCGGGCTGGTGCAAAGTTAGGGTTAAGTAATGTAACGGTTATGCTATGATCACCTTGCCAACACACCAAAGGAAGTGTGTTAATGGCCAGGCAAAAGGGGTTGATCATTTCTTGTGGGTAAAGTTGTACACCTCTGCAGAGTGAAATTCTTTTCGAAAAGCCGCGCCCGCGATCATGGGCACTTGGTAAAGTCTTCATTTAATTATTTGTTTTATCATTTTCAAAAGGAAATGTATGTTTTGAAAAGCTTACCCCGCAGGTGATACAATATTATACCATGTGTTGGCAAGTATTGGTATCAGCTGTTGTGCCATGTGTTGGCAAGAACTGGATTATGCCATGTGTTGACAATTAACGTCTCGATGCTCACGTCATGGAGGACTGTGAGTTGTTACTTATGCTTTACTTGTTATTTTCGTATCAGTCAACCTTATTTTTACAAAATTCCATTTTGCAAATTACTACTTGTTTTACAAATTAAATTCGCTTTATGCAAATTAACCATAGAAACCTCCTTTGACATGGCTTGCATTTCTGCATTTGCAAATATACCTTAAGTTGCTGAGTACAAAAGTACTCAACCTTGCTTAATATGTTGTTTTTTTAGGTAGGAGAGAAAAGATGCTCCGAAGATTACTTTTCATCGCAGGTTGCGGGAAATTCAATAAAGCGATCTCTCTAGGGATTATGTCTTGTCAGTTGCCTGAGGGTTGGATGGACACACTACAAGACTTTGCTTCTTCTGCTGCTATATACTCTGAATTGTAAGAATACATTGTATAAATAGCTTTCGCTTTAATTACGTGTTGTATGTTGTGATTCCAATTGTTGTAAATGTGCGTACTAGCCACTAACCATGGGACTAGTACTGTATGCACATAAATTCTCATTTTCGTATTGCATGCGAAAATAGGGGTCGCTCACAAATTTTAAGTTGTACGAAAGTAAAATGGGTGATTTCCTTTTATTTTTTATTCTGAATTGCTGATATTTTTTACTTTACTTGGTATGGACTCTTCTTCTAGTGTAAGCAATTATTTTTATTGTTATTTTTTTATTTAATTTTGAATATTATTTTTAGGTTAGCATTCATATACAAATTCAGCTGCTAATTTTTGTTCTAAATTTTAGCTATGTGAGGGTTTTAATTTGTAGTTTGTATGAAAATCAAATGGGTAATTTATTTTTATTTTTTATTCTAAATTTCTATTATTTTTTATTGTACTTGGTATGCACTCTTTCTTTTAATCTAAGTTTTTTTAACTCGGGTCCGCTAGATAGACGGTTTGAAGTTTTTTTTAAATAATAACATCCAATGGGTACTATAGTTCAACTTAGTTAGGTTCACTGGATTAAGAGCTAGATGTTTTACTTTTTTGTGAGAATTTCTAGTATATTTCTCTTTTTTCTTAGCAACTCTAAAAGACATACCATGAGCTTATTTTGAATTTCTGTTATTTTTTGCTGTACTTGGTATGGACTCTTCTTCTAATCTAAAATGTTAATTTTATTGTTATTTTTTCTTTAATTTCGAATATTAGTTTTTGGTTAGCATTCATATACAAATCCAACTACTAATTTTTATTATGTATTTTAGTTATGTAAGGTTTTTAATTTGGAGTTCGTATGAAAATCAAATAGCTAATTTCTTTTTATTTTTTATTTCAAAATTTTGTTATTTTTTATTGTACTTAGTAGCCGTTTTAACTAGAACCCGCTAGATAGACGATCATATGTTTTTCTTCAAATAATAACATCTAATGGTTACTATAGTTCAACTTAGTTAGGGTTCACCAGATTAAGGGTTAGATGTTTTTCTTTTTTCAAGAATTTCTAGTCTAATTTTTTCTTACTAACTCTAAAAGACATGCCATGAGCTTTTAATATATAATAGATATGATAGATTGATCATCTTAATTATCATTTTTCAGGAATTTTCACCATTGCTAACATTCAGAACATTCAAAGACGAAACTCTTGAACGAATACATTTGTCTTTCTGTTTTCTTCATTGTTTTTGTCATGCATGGTATCAAGGTAATCAATTGGTTCCATCATTCCATGTAGGAAGTTAGACTTGTTTGGTCAACATGCTACTTTTCTCACGCCTTTCTACTTCATGGATAAGGTAATGCATGAGAAGAGAACAACCAGGAAACCAACGACCCATGCAGCTTGAAGGTAGTTTTTCCATGAATACTATGTGCTATTTCTCTCTGTAGACGGAGAGCTGAACCCAAATCTAGAAATGCTTACTCTTCCACGCAGCAAAAATTATGAATATAATAATAGAAACTACGGCAAGACGCAAGGTTTTTCTGGTAAAGGAACCATCCGACCAGCCATGGGAAGCATGCAGCTTCGTGTAAGCAAAGAAAAATCAAGGACGCGGCAGCAAGCGGCCTCCTATAAGTTGAGCACGATGCCGTTCGTTGTGACCGTGCAATATCAATTATCAAACAGCCTGATCGAAATTAAGCAATGGCGATTGGTGCGTTAGAGCTGCTCTACGTGCTGGGTGGCCTTGTGCCCCTGTGGCTGGCCTGGCAGGCGCTGGAGTGGGCCTGGCTCAGCCCGAGAAGGCTTGGCCGGGCCCTGCGGGCCCAGGGCATCCACGGCACGGCGTACCGCTGCCCAGCCGGTGACATGAGGGAGGAGACCCGCCTGTTCGCGGTGGCCCGCTCCAAGCCCATGCCTTTGTCACACGACATCACCGCTCGTGTGGAGCCACTCATCTACAACACCGTCAAGGAACATGGTATTCACTCCCGTTGCTCTGCTGAAACTACCTGGGTTTGTGTCGATTAATCTTGGGGCGGAACTGAATTTCTTGCATGAAAAAACTGAAAATGGCAGGTAAAATTTCGATGGTTTGGTTGGGTCCAACACCGAGAGTGATCCTCGGTGACCCTAAACTGGTCCGGGAAGTCCTATCAAACAAGTTTGGTCACTTTGGAAAACCCCATTTTATCTCAAATATTACCAAGCTAGTGGCTGATGGGCTGGCGAACCACGACGGGGAGAAATGGGCCATTCATCGCAAGATCATTAATCCTGCTTTCCATCTCGAGAAGTTGAAGGTAATTTAAGCACCCACAGCTATTCGGTTCGGTTATAAACTTATAATGTCTGACTGACTGATTAATTTTGTAGAAAATGTTACCGGCTTTTACTACCTGTACTAGTGAGGTGATGAGTAGATGGGAGGATTGTATGGGGTCTGACGGGGGGCAGGAGATAGATGTCTGGCCGGAGTTCCAAAACCTCACAGGCGACGCCATCTCCCGCGCGGCATTCGGTAGCAACTTAAGTGAAGGGAGAAGGATTTTCCAGATACAATCAGAGCAACCTCAAATTGCTGTTAAAATGGAAAGGGGCATGTACATCCCTGGTTACAAGTGAGCTCTTATTTTTTGAAATAAACCACTAAATGAATTGATAGTTTACCTATCTTGCATAATTTCTTTCTTCTTCTGATGTTCTATTTTGTATTCTCTGCAGCTACCTACCAACCAAAATGTACAGAAGGATGAAAGCAAATGCGCGAGAGGCCGAAGCGCTCCTGAAAGGCATAATCACAAAGAGGGAGAGAGCCATGAAGAACGGCCATGCGGATAACGACGATCTGCTAGGCTTGCTAATGCAGTCCAACATTAAAGAGGGTCAAGAAAGTGGCAGCTCCAAACCAATGATGACAATGGAGGACATCATCGGGGAGTTGAAGCTGTTCTATTTTGCAGGAATGGAGACAACCGCCGTGTTACTCACATGGACAATGGTCGTGCTCAGCATGCATCCCGAGTGGCAGGACCGTGCCAGGGAGGAGGTTCTGCATGTTTTTGGAAAGAAACAGCCAAACTTCGACGACACAAATCAGTTGAAAGTGGTAAGCACAGCCAGATTTCAACGGCATCCCGTAATTATTCATCAAAATTGCTATATAACACTTAGCATGTGTTAATTATTCATCAGAACTGGTCGGCATTTTCTCACCCTACAGATTAGAACGTTTTTTTCAGTGAGAGGTGATTCTATTCTTCACTATTTGAAAGTTGTATAAATATTAAAGCTTGAGATAGTGATTACATACCCTTTCGCTTGTTTTAATATTTATGCAATTTGTATTGGAAGGATGATATAGAAATAGATGGTGTGGAGGGAAAATGAGGAGGTGACACGAGAGGAGAAGGAAGAGATGGCAGGCAGCAAGCGCAATGTGGTTAGCGCCGGGGCAAAGCACACAACATGACTAGGTTTAGGGTTAGTCTTAGCGATGAGGAGGATGGAAAAGAGTAGTATAGAGATAATGGATGGTGATGAGGTGGATGGTTGAATCTAAATTTAGTATATTGTTTTTCAGAAGAAAGTTAGTTAACTGCTAAATAGACAATACTCGGCGCAATATGGTAAAAGAGTAGTATATAGTGAATGGACGGTGATGAGGTGGATGGTTGAATCTAGATTTAGTATATTGTTTTTCAGAAGAAAAAAGTTAGTTAACTGCTAGGATGTTTTTAGTGGGCAGTAAAAACTAGATTTAGCCATTGATTTATTAAGAGTATTTATGTTACTCTACTATTGAAGGAAGTATAAAAAATACTAGCTAATCTGATTCATTAGATCGAAAAAATGATATACCTATATCAAATTTAGTGGATGTAAAAGAGTTCTTTACTTTTAGCTTTTGTGTGGCAGGTGACCATGGTACTACACGAGGTTCTTAGGTTGTACCCACCGGTTACTGCACTTGAGCGGCAGACATACAAGGAGATGGAGCTGGGAGGGGTCAAGTACCCACCTGGAGTGTCACTTTTTCTGCCAGTCGTGATCATTCACCACGATCCAGATATATGGGGAGAAGATGCCGACGAGTTCAAGCCGGAGAGGTTCGCTGAGGGCATCTCCAAGGCGTCCAAGGACACGCCGGCGTTCTTTCCGTTCGGCTGGGGCCCACGGATTTGCGTCGGCCAGAACTTCGCGTTCCTTGAAGCCAAGATAGCACTGAGCATGATCCTGCAACGCTTCTCGTTCGAGCTCTCACCGTCCTACACACATGCGCCGTTCCCAGTCTCTACTCTGCAGCCGGATCATGGAGCACATATTAAGCTTAAGAAGATCTAAGCATTTTAAATACTAGCACTATATCATTGTTGCGCCGTATACTACTGCAGAGGCGTTATTTACCTTTGATATAAATAAAGAGCTCTTCTACGATACCCAATATTAAATATGAGCCGTCCATTCTATTTGATCTAACGGATTAGATTAGTTAGGATTTAGGCTATGTTTGACAGAGCTCTAGATCCTAGCTCCATCTTAAATAATTTCAGCTCCACCTTAGATCTAGAGCTTGTAAGCTAAAATAAAGTGAATTAAATTTATAGTTTTAGTCTAAAATGTAAGCAAGATGACTCATCTAAACACTCTTAATATACCCACAGCTCCAACTCTATAAATTTCTGGAGCTAGAAATACTCTACTCCACTAACTTCACGGATTTTGGTGAAGCTGGAGCTGTGTCAAACACCCCTTTAATTGTACTTCCTGGGGTAGTATTTTTTTGAATCAAGGAACACGGTAAATAATCCTTCCATCAATCGTTGGAGAATGCTCAGATCCAGTGTGAGACAAAAAAAAAACTGAAATTGCAGGTAAGATTTCTGTGACTTGCTTGGTGCAACGTCGAGGGGAGGGTTCACAAAACGTTATTGAAAAAACCTTTTGAAATTCAAAAATCAAGAAAATCCGTTCGAAAATCGAAGAATTAAGAAATAAAAAAATTCAAAAAATCGAATACCGTTCGGCTTTCACCGAAAATCAACCAACTAATTGAATGTTTCTTAAAGCTGGTTTTTGAGCGGTTTTCAACGGTTTTCGAGCGGTTTACATTACATAATTTTTTTAAATTTTTTGATTTTTTTTTAATTAGACCGGTTTTAAATCTCGAACCACTATGGTAAAGTCGAAAACCACTATTTTCATCAATTCTTGAAACACTGACCGAGGGTGATCGTTGTCGAATATCTAAACATGAGGTATACGTATATGCAGGATACGGGAAGGATATGTTCTAGCGACAGATAGAAACTCCAGATATCACGGGCTCGATTCTATGGTATAAGATATACACGGAGGGGATATTTTCGTATTAGGAAGGACTCGATCGCTTTTCCCGTACGAGAAAACCGACTCGAGTACGTCTAGTATCCAGGAAAGTTTGGATATGGTGTGAAGATCACGAGACGATGGACTCTTCATCAGTTACGATCTGGTATTCCAAACCGACTACAACTCAACCTGAGGCTGGGCTACCCAAACTATATAAGACCGGGGGTAAGGGTTCTCAAGGCAAGACTTCCAGACCAGACAAAGAGAAGACCTTTTTAGAGCTTTTGCAAGGCGCAGAGCAATCAGGAGCCGACGATCCTCGCTTCGTCAACCTTCAGCCATAGTTTAGCCATTGTCTAGATTTTATCTTCATTGTAATTAGGGCTAGACACATTACTTTGTACTGAGATTTCAGATACATACGTCATCAGCACATGACGTAAAGTGTTACTCCTCAAGAAGGCTCGAATCTGTATACATTGTGTGCAGCTATTTTCGTGCTTAACTTTGCTAACCTTAAGGCATCCGTAACTATAAATCTTTTATCGATTTCTAACCTTCGACAATCGTGAACAACCCAAACTGGTGCGGGAAATACTAGCGAACAAGTGTGGGCACTTCCAGAAGCTCGAGTTCCATGGTACTGTCAGGCGGTGGCGAACGGGCTGGTGAACCACGATGGCGAGAAATGGGCCGCTCACCGGAAAACTCAAGGCCAGTATATCGCCCGTCTCACGAGCACAATAAACCGATTTGCAATCTCTCGTTTTTGCTGTTCGGTTCAGAGGCTCCTGCGTGCGTACGATTAAAATTTATTGGGTGCCTGGTTGCTCTGCAGCAGGGTGTTCACAGTCGGTCGATTTTCGATTGTACAGGTCGACTGAAGAAACGGAACCGGTGAATAAATCGCTCTAGTTCGAATTTAAATTCAAAAAAATATGAAAATTTAGAAAAAATTATCCAAAAGTTTGCTAAATTTATTATTA
This sequence comes from Otatea glauca, assembly GCA_036346275.1. Classification (NCBI taxonomy): domain Eukaryota; kingdom Viridiplantae; phylum Streptophyta; class Magnoliopsida; order Poales; family Poaceae; genus Otatea; species Otatea glauca. The sequence goes on from CM070711.1 coordinate 52,761,754, forward strand.
ATAGCTTTTTGACATCTGCCATGAAATTTTTCTGAAAAAACACAATTTATAAGACATTTTTGAGCAAAACCGAATACACAAATAATAGAAAAAGGAAAAAAGAAAAAATGCTACAGGCTCAGCCCACAGCCACTTTGGGCACAATAGCCCGGTCCAGCCCACCACGACTCTCACATTTTAACTGAATTATTTTTTCTTTAATATTTATTTTTAATCTTTTTTTCGAAACTAATCGTTAGGGTATGAAAATTGCAAAAAAAAGGGTGCCCGTGGCCCGTGCATAGGGCGATCGCCCCATATACGGGTGATCGGAGCCAAATTTAACGGCCACTTAACGGTAGGGAAGAAATCGGGGCGACCGGTGTTTTTTTTAATGTTAATTTGTAATTTGTTTTTCGAGAATAATCAATAGGAAAAAAATAACGAAAATAGCCATAGTACTGATTTACTTTAATATTTTATATCTTTAAATACTTGATACCTCTTAGTATTGGTTAAAAATAAATATTAACGAAAATGACCATAAGTTAAAAACACTAATCTTTAAATACGTGATACCTCTTAGTATTGATTTGCTGTAATATTTTATATGTATTGACCAAAAAATACCATAAGTTAAAAATACTAATCTTTAAAAATTTTATACCTCTTAGTATTGATTTACTTACATGTTTCATATGTAAGTGACTCGAAGTCGTATCTTTCGCAGGAAGTCAAAAGCGAGCATTTATCTCGTCAGTCACACACACGCTACTGTCACGCCTGACTACATCCGACGTGCGCCGTGCACTGATCCCACGCGCATGGTATGTTAGTGCTATTAAAATACCGAGAACTACCGTTAAATGTCGTCGATACCGACCAACAGGCAATTAGGGGAAGTCACATTACTAGGAAGGTCCAATTAGAACAAGATAAATTTTAAAATATTTATTAATATATAAGGATTTACATTATGTTGTGAAAAGTACTATGTGCCGTGCAAATTTAAATTATATAAATAAATTTTACTTAAAGACCATTTAGTGTATTATGAACAAACTATACAAACCATGGCTCGAAAAATCCTGAAATAAATATGTCTTGTTCGTAGGGTGTTAGGTGTCCCATTTTTTCAAAAACATTTAGAAATTTGTAGTGAGAACGGGCCATATTTGCTCTTTGATATATGCACTACCATATGGTGGGAAAATATTTTATTTACACTTTGCTTTGCATATTAACTCTACTAGTGCAATAACACTAAGTATTATGGTCGAGGCAACAATGAAACGCTTAAGTCTTTTCGGTAGCCCGTGAAATATCATGTTTAAATGTAATTTATAGGGAGAACGGGCCAGATTTGCTCTTTGATATATGCACTACCATATGGTGGGAAAATATTTTATTTACACCTTGCTTTGCATCCAAATTGTATTAGTGCGATAACCCTAAGTATTGCAAAACGAGGGTGAGAGAGAGATTAGAGAGCGGTCGATTGACAAATCAGAAGTTACTGCGGAAAATAAGGTAGGCCACACTCTTTATTACGACTTAAAACTGAAAGAAGTACCACGAACAAGAAAAATAATAGTTAAAACTAGACGTCTACTGAGTGCTTCGAGGCCACTTCCCATTCGCCCATGCCTCCGGTGGGGCTTCTTTGGCACGCCGCGTGCTCTCTCGTTTCCTCTCTCTCTCGGCCTCCTTCTCCTCTGCTTCCTTCCTACGTGCCTCCTCGCGTGCGGCAGCACGTTGCTCTTGAAGATGCCACATGAACTCCTCCTGCCGGTTGGCTTGATCAAGGAGTCTTTGGTCTTCGGGGTTGATCTCCATATCAAACAACTGCTCAAATTCACATAGTGGCAGAGGTGACTGCATGAAATGTAAATTAGCAAAGTTTCATGTACAAATATTACGTAACACGTATGATTGTTACCATCTGGCGATCCTTCAGGCTCTTCTCCGACGGATCGAAGGCGTAGTTGCGGCACTTCCAATACCTCCTCTTCCATGTTGGAATTTCCCAAGAGCGGACAAGCCTGCAAAGATCTCCGAACATACACATCGGTGCTACAGCTCCACGAGGTAGGAAGAGATATTGCTATGCTAAATTGCGTGGGCATGCACTTCCTTCTTCCTTTGCTTTCCCCTTTCCTTTTCCACTTGCACGCCTCGGCATTTTCGATTAATCCTATACTTATTTTTTTTCTCCCTCCTTCCCTCCTCTCTTCTATTCTTTCTTCCTCTTTCGCTGCTGCCTTTGCGAGACCGCGAGCGAGAACGAATGTTATAAAGGGTAGATATCGCCAGGATATAGAGCGATCGCCCCAATTAGAGGCGATCGCCCCTATGTAGGGCGATAGGTGCACCCAGCCGTTAATGGCCGTTAATGCCGGTCTCTCCAGCCGTTATGGCCGGTGGTGTGTTGTCACGTCGTGTGAGAAAGTCAAAGCGATGACAGCACAATTAATAAAACATACATGGATGTTCACAATTTAAAGTGATAAGGCATTCATGTTACTAACTCAGACAGTTATACAATATGGTGCTGATCGTAAAGGCATTACAAAAATACATCTGTACAACAAGTCAATCACGAGCACGCTTTCTGATCTGTCCCGTGGGGTACGTGAGTGGCGACGGCGGATGGGCGTCCCTCCTAGGCCGGCCCTGCGGCGCAGGGGTAGAGTGGTGTGGCGGCGACCCGGCGTGTCCTGGGGTGGTGCTCCCGAGAGCTGAGAGGGGGCGAGGTAGTTGGTCGACAGGTACTACTCCAGGTCGAACTCGACGTTCGCATGGTCGTCGAAACCACCCTGGGGTCCTGGTGGGGCGCGAGACGACGAGGGAGCCTCCTCAGCCCACTGTCCCCACTGTTGCTGCGTGGGAGCATAATGAGGAACCGCTGGGGTAGGGCGAGATGACGAAGGAGCCTCCTCAGCCCACTGTCCCCACTGCTGCTGCGTGGGAGTGTAACGAGAGACCGCTGGGGCAGGGCGAGGTGCTGGCCCGCGGGGACGTGGTGCGCTGCGTCCGGCGACGTCTCCGCGCCCCCGGCAGGTGGACAGGCGAACCAACCGTCGCGCCCTATCGACAATTCGCTCGTAAGATGCCTTGATCTCAGTGGTGGTCATCTGTATGCCCGCCCGGACGTGCGCCAGCATGGATGTAGCCTCCACGTCCACCTCCACCGCGAGATATGCCTGCATGTAAAGCCGGGTTGATATTAAGTAATTTACATGAAAAAGACGTACCCATGTAGCTTCGATTGTGACACTTTCCGTGGAGCTGTCCCTCTAGGACATCTGTGAAGGGTACGTGTCCGTCACCGATGCCTGTCGTACGACATACGGTGATGGTGTGTACCCCACCCTAAGGCGAGTCTGCGGGGCGAACCACTCCATGTACTCATCGTACATGTCATGGTCGTACAGCCTGGTCTCGGTGACCCTCTCGTCGATTGCGGCGTCTCACTGCACCACCCATGGCTGCATGCAGTGCGTGAACTGAGTGCCCGCTGCAGCATCCATCCAGGTCATCCTGCAATACAAAAATAGGAAATACATACAATATTCATTCTGCAGAAATGCGGAGTACTAGGATCAGGAGACGTACCTGTGAGCGCCACGTGACAACGTGACGAGGCAGCAAGGGAAAAGACTGCAACAGGCCGAACTGCCGCAGCACTCAGTGCGGCGAGTATTTCTCGACACACAGGTCGAAGACGAGAACCTTACGGGTTAGCCAGAATGACTCATCTCACGTGCAAAGCACGGAGACCCCGTAAGGTGCTCGGGCGTGGACGTCGTACGCGTTGTATGGCATCCACCTCACGTCCTCGTCGTGAAGGTGGTCGAACTCCCGAACGAACTCGAGGTAGGACCTCCTCACCTGTCAGTGTGCGTACGTCCGCTACGAGGAAATAAGAAATGGCGGATGTTATAGAAGTGCGTAAGTGGGGAAAAACATACGAGGGAACGTACCTGTCGTCAGGCCCAGTAGTGGCCCGTGGTGGGCCAGTCCACTGGGTCATCTCCGTACAGGTCTTGCGGGTATGGCGCGGCGTCAACAGCAGGCCTGTCGACGGAGAAGCGCTCCCAGGACCACAGCAAGAGCAGTAGGACGCAACCCGACATCGTCGCGTCCTGGTCTGCCCGAGAGACGACGTCGCACATACCTCTATACGTCGCTGCAAGCACAGCAGAGGCCCACGACCACTGCACTATCTGTTCACAATGAGGAAGTTAGACGTGTCATGCACAGAAGAGATTTCAACGGAGTGTCTTACCTCATCCTCCGGGGTGTCGACGATGTGCTGGGCGTACACGATCAGGTGCCAGTCCACCGTGTTCCCGTCGAAGGACGGGAACATCACCCAACCGAACAGCAACAGGAGGTATGCCTCCAAATGGCGGGCCATGTCCTCCTCGTCAGCGTGCGGGTGGAGCAGCTCAGCCTGCAACATTTGGCACAAACATTATCAACAACACGGTGGGGTCTCTGTTAACTTGCAACGAAAGAGGTACTAACCGTGAACTGAAGCAGCCACGCCTTCGTTGGTCCGTGTCGTTCACCCTGCCTGAGGGGCTGGTAGGGGGCTGCCCGGGGCTGCCGCTGCACCTCGGTGAACCGCGCAGACAACTCCGCGTGCCACGTGACGGAGACGTCGTGCGGCACAACTACAGGACCCGCACAGGGGAGTCCTAGGAGGTAGGACACGTCCTGCCGCGTTGGAGCCATCTCTCTGCAGGGAAGGTGGAACGTGTGCGTTTCCGGTCTCCACCGGTCCACGAGTGCGACCAGCAGGGACCGGTCATACCCGAACCTTGGGACCTGCCTGCCCTCTAATGGGGCAGTGATCTACTCCACCATCCTACAGAGAGGAAGTAAGCCAGCCGCTCGCAACCTGCATGTAGTGTATTTCGTCATTAGAATTGTATTCACAGGTAAGTATATGTACATAAAAGAGTGCAAGCGTTGGCAGCTTACCGTGGAACCCAGCGTGGGTCAATGCAAAGTAGCTCGTTGGGCACCCGAGGTCGGAGTGTCCCTAGCTGTCGGTTCTCCTCTGTGGAATACCTAGACCGGTGGGTCGCATTCACGGTCGCGTCTAGTAGCTCAGGGCAAGGTCGCACCATCGTCGCCTGTTACAAAGCAAATACAACAAATTTATCAGTAATTAAATGTGTACACAAAATGAAATACAAAATAACAAAATGTAGCATATTTAACTAACAATACAACGGAAGTCCAGAAAGCTAAAAGAATCTCATGTTATAAACATACGAAAGATGAAGATATGTTCGATGAAGCACACAACGTCGAAAATTACATTATCTGCATAGCAATTAACCGGTACATCGAAAATTACGTGATGCGAACAGCAACTAACTGGTACATCAAAAATTACATGACTGAAACAACAGTTCATTGGTACATCGAAAATTACATGATGCGCGTACGTCAACTAACTGGTACATCGAAAATTACATGATTGGAACAACAGTTCACTGATACATCATAAATTAAATGATGGGAACAACATCGAAAATTACATTATCCGCAATTGCGACGCGCTTCGGACTCGTCATATCGTTTCAAATACGCCGTGTCCTTCGACGCCCGACCTTCTGCTTCAACATTCGGATGTCCGATACCCATCGATGGTCCGGAGGGAGGGCTGTTGTGAATGATCCATCCAATCGGTATCTGTACACCTCATGATGCCACGTGTTGAGAACACTTTGCTTGTATTAGTAGGGGGAGATGTACGGACGACATGATTGATGCATCTCGGCCGCTGCGGCAATGACGTGCGAGCACGACAAATGCAGCAAGCGTGGTTTTTGGCAGGAGCACTCGCAGTTAGCTGCTCGGAGAACGCACAGATGGGAAGTCCTCTCCCGGTGGGCACCTCTGCGACCTCGGTCACCGCAGTACACGTGGTATCTCCGTTCCACGCTACTCTCTGGTGTCACCCGATGTATCTGTGCCTTTCTTGTTTTGTTGGACATGTACGTAGATACAACGGTTGAGTACAACAGTCGATTGTCCGACATACATGCTGCGGAATTCTTGTATCGCTCAATGAAATATCTTTGTGTCCCTAGTAAGACACCTTCAACTATACCCACCAATGGAAGGCATCTGGTGCTTTTCATTACCCAGTTGTAAATCTCTGCCAGGTTTGTTGTCATGATTCCATAACGCGAACCGCCCTCGTCATGCAGAAGGGATCATTTCTCCAAAGGCTCGTGTCGTATCTAGTCGGTGAAACTCTTTATGTTAGTCCCCGGCCTACGCTGAATGTTTGGGGCGTCTGTCGGGAGCGCACATAAGGCTGTAGGGTCCTCTCCTTGCTCGTGGTAGACCATCGGGTTCCTTGATAAACTAGCGGTATCTCTTGGATTCATTGATTGCTTCTTCGTTAGTTCATCCAACGTCCTCCAAAGCGCGTCGAACTTCCTCCGTTGGTTCTGTTTGCACAACCGTTTGCACATGTTCATAAGCTCCTTGTTCTTGAACTGACGAAAAAAATTGGCACCCATGTGCCTCATGTACCACCTGCTCTTCAGGTCTGGCCACTTTGCTGCTCCCACGACGTCGGACCCTTGTTGCATATCCACGATCGCCCTTAGCAGTCCTGCATGTCGGTCATAGATGACACAAACATCAGGTTTATCCAGAACAACTGCCAGGTTCACTCTTTCAAGGAACCAGTACCAGCTCTCCGTGTTTTCCCCTCCACGAAGGCCAATGCAACCGGTAGAACCTGGTTGTTGGCGTCCACCGCGATCACAGTTAGAATATGGCCCTTGTACTTCCCCGTGAGGAATGTGATGTCTATGCAAATGACCGAACGACAGTGCCGGAACGCATTTATGCATGCGCCGAGGGCGAAGAAGGCACGCTGCAAAACCCACTTACTCGCGCACACACCACCTGCAGGAAACTCCACAAGGTCGATGGATGTACCGGGATTCCTACGTGCTATTGCCCTGAGCATGTGGGGAATATTCTCGTAGTAAGCCTCGTACGTCCCAAACCGTATTTGCATAGCTATCCTTTTCGCTCTCCATGCCTTTCCGTAGCTAATCTTGTACTGAAACCTCTCCTCCACGGCTGTGATAATAGATCGAGGCTGGAGGTGCGGATTGTCCATGATCTGACCATAAAACACATTTGCCACCCAAGTGGACGTCAGATTGCGGTGTTCCTGTTCCGCTTCTTCCAGTTCGCAGTTATGCTCCATCACTATGGAACATTTCTAATAGTCCTTCCACTTCCCCTTGTATGCATGCACCCGCTATGGGCACAAATCAACTACGCACTTCACGTCGCACTCCTTTCTGCTAGACTTCACTACCCTGAATTGCCACCGAAGAGACATTGCCCAGTACTTCACCGCATCCATCACAGCCTCCTTGTCTTTATATATGGCCCCACGTGACCTCGTTCTCATGATACTCCCATGCATCAATATTCCCTTCATTCATTGTTAGGTCTTCGAAATTGTAATTGGTCCACGCACCAGGGATAGGCACCTCAGGAGCATTGTCCTCCTCATCGAAGTGTTCACCATCAGGGACTTCCTCATCCGTACTGTCCTCCTCCTCCATCAGGTGAACTATATCCTCCACCTCCTCCCCCTCATCGGCCACCCCTCGCGCCTCCACCACTGTCTCCTCGCGCCTCCACCCCAGTCTCGTGCTCCTCGTCTCTGGGCTCCTCGCCACCTTCATCTTCGCATCCTTCTATATTTGACGTCCCCTCCCCCGTAATATCTACCCCGAAATCACGAACTTGCGACACCGATGGAGCTACCGGGTAGCACTGTACCAACAACATCAGCGGCCAACCCCGCTCTACGGCAAAACCAACATAGATCCTCCATGTTGATGTCGCGTTAATAGGAATCAACTCTCCATAAAAACTGTCTTGCGCACGGCTTACTACTGCTCTGATTCGCAATCGAACAGTCTGGGCATCCAAATTGAACATCCGAGACATCCACTCCAACAAAACCCTGTATATCCTATCACTCAGTTTACATATGCCCCGGACGACTCTTGAAAATGATGATAAATCTACCCCATCCGCCATGTGCTATCTCCCCATCTTCATAAAATATTTGGAAATACAATTTCTCCGACATGCTGCAACGTCCGACGGAAATATATTACTCTAAAATACAATAGACAAAACGTATATTGATTGTACTAAAAAATTCGACTATAAATAAGTCATTCGACTATAAATAAGTAATTCGACTTGCCTACCATACGTCCTAATATTAATTTTCTACCACATTACATTAACCCTACCAAATTAAATTTCTAAATATTGTCTAATATTTCTACTGTATTCAATTTCTAGATACTATATACTACATTAAATTTGTACATACTAAATACTACACAATCCTGAAATTTCTAAAAACTAAATACTACATTATATTTCTAAATATTAACTGCTACATTAAATTTCTAAACACTACACAATCCAAAAATTTTTAAACGCTACACAATCCTAAAATTTCTAAATATTAAATGCTACATGAAATTTGTAAGCACTACATAATCCTAAAAAAATTTCTAAACACTAAACAATCCTAAAATTTCTAAATACTACAATAAATTTCTAAATATTAAATGCTACATTAAATTTCTAAATACTACACAATCCTAAAAAAAAATTGTAAACACTAAACAATCCTAAAATTTCTAAATACTACAATAAATTTCTAAATATTAAATGCTACATTAAATTTCTAAATACTACACAATCCTAAAAAAATTTCTAAACACTAAACAATCCTAAAATTTCTAAATACTACAATAAATTTCTAAATATTAAATGCTACATTACATTTCTAAATACTACACAATCCTAAATTTTTTTCTAAATTTACCTCAACGTCAAAAATGACGAATCGATATTTTTCTTCTCCTCCTCCTCTTCTTCTTCTATTTTTCTCCTCTTCTTCTCCTCTCCTCTCTTCTCTTCTTCTGCTCGCTCGGTTTATTTTGCTCTTCGGCCGAATGAGCAAAGGCAGGCGGCGCTGGGCGCTTAAAACCTCCCCTGTCGCCCCAGACAGGGGCGATCGCCCCCTACACGGGCGACATGTTGGTGGCTGTTGGTGGCCACCGTTAAGAGCCATCAGGCTAGGGAGATATCGCCCGTATATGGGGCGATCGCCCCATATACGGGCAACAGGCATCTACTTCTATTAATTCGCTACCCTAACGACTAGTTTTGAAAAAAAGATTAAAAATAAATATTAAATAAAAAAAACATTTCCGACAGCAAAGTAAAATATCCCAACCCTTGTCACGTCAACTCCAATACCTCGCCACCACTGCCAACCAACATCTCACCGCTGGAGCTCGAAAATCGGTCAATAACCCTCAATAATTGTTTCCCGTGCCGAAAATCGAATGACGCCTAGTATGTGACGGCGGCATCGATTTCGCGATTTACCGATCGATTTTCGGTTAACATTAGTGATTTTCGGTTCAATCGGATGGATTTGTTGCTCTGTTTGTAGGTATTTTCGGGTAGCAGAGCGAGATTTTCGGGATTTGTTGCTCTGTTCAATCCGAGGCAGCGTGGGTGCTTCTTGGGCAGCTTGCTTGGTCCGTGCACTCTGGTTAACAGAGAGCTGACGTCGGTGCAGTGTTACATATGTATATTTTTGTTTTCTATATACTTTTGCACTTTTGCTGGTCGATATGTTGGCCAAGGAGTATATATGGATATACAGTTTGAATTAAGCTTTCTGTATGTTAGCTATTACAACATACTCACAAAGTTAGCTGTGATACAAGTACGGACATTCGACTTTGCGTCACTATGCATGGTTATAAATGTTGAGATTAATTTGTCATGCTAGCTCTTGAAAGCATATCCATCATCCATGTAGTCTTTAGGGAAAAAAAGACAGATGCATGCAGCCTATAGAATTCTGAATAGAAGATAATATTATCACTACAGGTTGGTCATTAACTTCAGCAGTATAATACCTGTTAAGATATTGAATATTACTGTTATTACACGCTGAGTGCTGGAGATTACCGAAAGTAAGGCTATTGGCAGCAGGGAGGTGGTCTTTCATGCCCCAAGGTAAGTCCACCTGCATGGTGAGATTTAAACTTACATCTTGGTGATGTTTTCTTGAATAGGACCCATTACCACACTCTTATGTTGGTTTTTAATCTTTGGTATTGTATACCTATATCTACAAAGACTCTGCTCAATTGCCAATTCTATATATATATATATATATACACACACACACACGTAAACCGAAATGATGTATGCATACTTGCTTCTTGTTATTTTCTATTAGCAGTTGGCAGACTATGTCGACATGATGTGGAACATAGTGACAAGCTGGGGCCGGATTTCGATGCAAGTAATGTCACAAAGTGAAGAAAGAAGGATGTACAACCCGACTGAAGCAACACTTGGTAGGACGTGATATGAATGTCATCCATTGCAGTCGAGTTCCTTCGGAAGTTTGCGAGTACTTTCGACGTGACCTAGATAGGACAAAGGATAAGAAGGGAAAGAGAGATGAGAGGCTTAGAAAGAAAGCAGCAGCTGGAGATTCTTTACCGAGAAGAAGTGTATAATCATAGTACATGGATGATACTGATGAGGAGGAGCAACTCTAGTATGCCATGGCTGCCTTCAGGGTGGAGGCAGAATTTATCAGTCGAACAGGTGACGGGTATGAGCACGGTGGTGGTAGTGGCACCACTAGAGGGTCTAAAGGAGGGGGTGACAGTGTGTTGTATAAGATGTTTCGGAGTTCCTCGCAACAGGAAAGACCGGCCGTAGGGGATTATAACCTTGGTATGACCCGTGTCCTTGTGCAAACAAAGATTGACACTGGGCAATAGACACAGAAGGAGAGGAATACGAAGCAAGCGATTGGCTCAACTTGGGCCAAAATTTTCCATACGGCTAGTATCACGGGGAGAAAAGCAGACAATCCCTACTTTGTTAGCGCTATCAGGGAAACTAAAAAATAGGGTAAGTGATCTTTCAAATTTTTATCCAGTTGTATGCCGATTATTAGCTCGCATTTTCATCCTATGTTTTATTTGCATACGAGGGTGTCCCGTCTCCGAGTGGGTGAAATATAGACGGGAAATATTTAGACACTAGCACAATAGACATACGAGAGAAGATGACAAAGTTCAAACAGGATTGGCCTACGTATGGCATAAGAATCATGTGCGATTCTTGGACTGGGTCAACACATATGAGCATCATCAACTTCATGATATGCCACAATGGCATCATATTCTTCCACAAATCCGTCGATGCGATGGATCTAAGTTAAGATGCCTTGTACTTGCATAAGTTACTTGCTTTCATTGCTTCTCTTCTAAAATCTATTTGATGTGCGCATCATGTAATGGAGATTTTTATTTTGTTTGTTGACACAGAAAATTGCCTCAGTGGTTGACAAGGTGTGTCGGAGGAATGTTTTGCAGATTATCACGAACAACAGTGCCAACTACAAAAAGGTATGCAGGCTCATCACATGGGAGCACCCCATCATCGTGTGGTAGCCTTGTGTAGCCCACATAATTAATTTGATGCTCAAGCAGATTAGAGAATTTTCTGACCATGCCTCTGTTATTGAGAGTGCAAGGAAAATCTCTCGATGGATTTACAACCATTCGAAGCTTCACGCTATGATGAAGAAGCATATTGGGGCGAGTTGGTCAAGTGGAATGCTAGTCGGTTCGGAATGAACCACATGTTTTTGGAGAGTTTACTTTGTCGCAAGGATAAGTTCTTGCAATGGATGGCTTCAGAAGAATTTATATCATCTCGCTTTGTTGATACCGTAGAGGGGAGGTCCACGTACTCCTGCCTCTCAAGCTTGGACTGGTGGGACAACCTTCTATCGGTTGTTAACTCCATGGAACCGTTGTACGTCTTCCTATGCTTCACCGATTAAGACAAGGTGTCTACATTAAGAGAGGTGCTACTACAGTACAATATCATGCGATAGCAATACAGTAGCTTGTTCTATGACACTCTAGGTATATTTAAGCAGTTGATGGACATGTGGACCCAAAAATAGCCAATCTAACGTGTGATACTTATATGAAAGCTGGTAATACATTCTTTTCTAGAATAAAATGTCTTGTAGTTGCACATACGTTACATGCTTGTACTGACATGTTTCGTTGAACTTCATGCAGTTGTCGCCTTGAACATTCGGATGCACTATGCGTACGACACAACTAGTACCTTTTTTTCCAGATCTTTGGAATGCATTTGAAGTGCTGGCTGGTGATACTAATAGCATCGTTCAAGCTCTTCATGAGGCCGATTTTTTCAGAAGGAAGGTCGGAATGGCCCATAATACCAAAACATCTCCTAATATTTTCCTTATGTCGTCTTGAATGTAATTCTACTCTCGTTTGTACTTACTATTCTCTTCGTTAACTTATAGCACATTGGTGGGGTGTGTTCGGTTTGAACACACCCATGCTCTAGCAGTTTGCCACGTGGATCGTTTCGGATTGCGCTTCTTTTAGCGGATGCGAGAACAATTGGAGTATATTCGCGTTCATCCACATGTAAGTTCGCAACCGCCTGTCGTACAAGAAGCTTCATAAGTTGGTATACGTGAACTACAATCTGTGTCTTCGAATCCAAGCTGAAGAAAATCAAAAGTACATAGCTGAAGATGAAATATTCCAGCATCTTATGGAGCTTACACTGTGTGACGCTTAAAATCTGATCCGACAATGGGCGGAGAAAAGGAGGTCCAATGCTAACCCCTTACTTGATGAAGAGGACACAGAGAGTGACACCTCCCTCCCATCATACTTTGTGATAAACCCGATTGATCCTGCTGCGTTGTGAAAGAATACAAGGGTTGCAAGTATCCCCGAATGAGCATACAGGACAGTGGATGACACTCACATGGGGAAGACGAAGCACCAAGCAGTGATGATAAGGGATATCGTAAAAAGGAGAGCTCCATCGAAAGGAAAGAGAAAGCGTCCCACAGATGAGGAACATTATGTAGGGAGTAATGACTTGACTAATAGCACTCCCAGGGGCCATCGGAGTCCGTCGTACCAAAAGTCCAATGATAGTAGCTTCAAGTCAGACAGCGATGGCGATGAGTCCTGTGACGATGCCTCCATCCCTCTCACTTCCCACTCAGAAGGACAACATCTCATAGAATTTACAGGTAGTTGTAGTACACTCATGCCACACAGGACGAAGATCATGGCGCTCCACAATCACAGAGAACTACTGCAGGGAAGGAAATGGACCATTGACATAGCCATGACACACCACAGGATAGCTCTAGCTCATACAACGTTGCCAAGATGTAACGGAGTTATGGCTCATGTGGCCACTACGACTACGCCATCCCGGATGCTCATGTACAATCTCCCACCCAATGGATCTATGAGTGACAAAATCTCAACTTTTATACAATGTTGTATCAACAATGGCAAACGACTAGCTCATGGATAAGGTAAAGCTAGCACAAGTACAAGGCAGAGTTGCTAGCTACACGAGGATTGGTGATGGTATCCACCAGGGAGTACAATATAGCCAACCAAGTGTACATTCTACAATATTACCCGTAGCTCTAAAAGTAATGTTTTATTTGTATGTTTCATTTCATTGCAACTCAATTTTTTTTAACATAGCGTTCATGTAGGTCCAATATAGTATATGTGTGACAATAGAAGGACGACGAAACTATATGAAGTGCGAATATTCATTTTCAGTGAGAAATATTGATTTCAAATGTCATATGCCATAGACATTGAGCTGTGAACTTGCTGGATTGATTTATGAATGGTATTGAAATAGAAGGTTATTTGCTGAGATATTATTGCTAAATACCTACTTTACAACTTGAGATTGTTTAAAATATAGCAAAGGCAATGCCAAAATATTTCCATAGTTTTGCTATTATTGTAAAATGTATACTTTACAACTTGGCATTGTCTTAAAATGTAGGAAAGATCATGCTAGAATTTTTTTGCATTTTTCTTTTTTATATATTTCTAATATTCTTCCTGATTTTTTTTTGGCTTTTATCAGGTTTTTACAAATTTTTCACCAAGTTTTTTTCCAATTTTTCTTGAATTTTATTCCTAAATTTTCAATGTAAACCGATCGAAAAGCGATAAATACAAGTCAGCTTTCAAATTATTTTGTTGTTGTTTAACTGCTGAGTTCGAAAAGTTTTTTGAATTTTGTTTGGTTTCTCTCGATTTTCGACGAAAATCGCTGTTGCCATAGGGGCGATTTTCGACTTCAGTTCGGTATCGAAAACCCTACTCTGCAGCAAATGACGCCTGCTTTTGTTGCCTGTTCCGACAAGCTGGTAACTAGATGGGAGAGCCGTGTGGGATCTGACGAGGCAAAGGAGATAGATGTCTGGCCGGAGTTTCAGAATCTCATCGGCGAGGTGATCTCCCGTGTGCCGTTCGGCAGCAGCTTCGGTGAGGGGAGAAGGATTTTCCAGATACAGTTGGAAGTTGGGAGGACTCAGACATCTAAGCTGTACAAAACTGTACATTTCATTGGGCTTCTGAAGTAGCTAGCTCTGACTTATTTGGCGTGCAGGTGACCATGATGCCGTACGAGGTTCTCAGGCTGTACCCGCCGGTGATATAATTCGATCGGCAGACGTACAAGGAGGTAGAGCTAGGCGGCGTCACGTACCCACCCGGAGTGATACTCTCGCTGCCAGTCGTGTCCATTCACCATGACCCGGATTGTATGGAGAGAAGCCGCCGACGAGTTCAGGCTGGAGAGGTTCGCGGAGGGCATCTCCAGGGCGCCCAAGGACACGTCACAGTCCATATTTTAATAGTCATTCGATTTATAGGATAGCAAAAGATAATAGTCATATATTTCTACCCATTGACTTATAGAAGTGAGAAAGAAATTAATGAAAAACCATCAGCCATCAACTGAAAAAAGAGGCTGGACAACTTTGCTGGTTTATGAATTACAATATAAGTAGCAGCAAGTCGTTCCATGCTGTCGGAAGCAAGCTGCTAGTTCAGTGATGCATGCCCTGTTTGTAAGTCACAGCATTGTGCGGTTCTGTGGTGCGAAACACGATGTCAGGAATATAGCGTCAGCGTGTTTGTCTCGCCTAGTAAAATTTGGCTGTCCTCTTTCATACTGGTAAAGTTCGCCAAACTGTTGATCACATAATCCTTCGTCCAAGCCTTTTGTCACGGCAGAAAAAGAGCACAAACAACAGCTGACAAGACACATAAGCAGCATCTCACGCTACGTGCTCGGCCTCATGTGCGCGCTCCGCCGTCGTTGCTCCCCTCGTTTCGGCAGGCCGCGGCCACGGCGGCGACGGCGGTTGCACGCGCGTGGGGGAGTAGCATTCCGTTTCCTGCGCCACGCGTCGATTAACCAGTGGACGTAGCCAGGATGGAGGAGCAAAAGATCAAGCGCCGTTCACGTGTACCCCACTAACTCCGTGAATTACATAACTATACACATACACGGACTCCACCTCACTAACCACTGGGCCCTACCTGTGTTCGCCCACACTGTCAGTGAGGAAACACAGTACGAGTATGATGACTAGGCCGATTAGATAAAGTGGGACTAAGCGTTATAAATTAAACGGGTGGACTCCGCCCGGCATGATGAGCTACCCATCCACACCGTCCACGTGTACCCATCGGCCCCAGATATCCTGCACCCACCGTCTTGCAAATTTACTCATGTAACTGTTGCTTGGGCCCGCACATGACACGGCTTACTTGTCAGTGACTGGTTTAGTTATCACGCGCGAATGGACGCAGAAGGGAATGGTGGGCGAGAGGCAGGAGCCGCAACCCACCCCGAAAATGCAGTTACATAACCTCCTAACCTCCAAGGAACCTCCACGAGGGCGCGGTGTCTGGTGCCCCACAAGTCAGTGAATGTGGTGAAAGGGGACTGGAGCTTGACTTGGCGCACGCGGATCGGTCGTACAGATTATATGTGGTCCGGGATTAGCGAGCGATCGAGCTGTCCCCTACCTGTGCCGCTGTGCGCTCTCTCTCTCTCTCTCTCGCCCTCTTGCTTGCTTCCCTTCTCTCCTCTCCTCTCCTCTCTCTGTGTGCGCGAGACCAAGGCTAAGCAAAAGGGACAGAGGCTGTACTCTGCGAGACCACGGCGGCAGGAGCTTGGTGCTTGGGTACGTCTCTCTCTCTCCCCTGCTTCGGTCGGGGATTACCCGAGCTTAATTTCTTGTCCGTCTTTGGAATAGTATTCGTTCGTCTTCGACTTTCTTTTGTCTTTGAATCTTTGCGGGTTTGTGTAATTGGGGGGAATATTCTCTTGCCTAAATTAGTGCGGACTTGAGGATATTTAGGCGAGCAGTTGGGTAGGTGGAATGGTTTTGTGAATTCTTCTAGTCTGAGAAAAGAAATGTGTGTCCAAACTTTGTGCTGAGGAACAGAGGTATGCGGTGCGGTGAAGGTTATTGGGACGGTCTCTGAATTTCTACTACTCGTGATCGTAAGCTCGATGGTTTAAGCTGGGAAGGGGAGAAGTGAGCCTTTGTTTATGTTGTGTGGGGGAATTTTACATGGTGTATGTTCTTGCCGAGTACCATGTCTTCTGCTCTGAATTTTTTCTGCAATTGTAAGATGGATGGAGGATTTGAACTGGAGGAAGTGTAAACAGAAGTATGGGGGAAGGAAGGGTCTTTAGTTGGTGTTAAGAGTTGTTGCTTGCTAGGAGGGTTTAAGACTTGTAGATGCTTCAAAATATCAGCGGCTGTTTGATAGGGGAATTCACTTGCTATTTGCTCTAGGCATGTGACCGCTGCTTCGCAGTAATAGTATCATTTTTGCTAATTAGTATTTAGCCAAAGAAGTATAGGTTCTCGCAGTTCTGGTGATAATGATTGATGCTAATATTTTTGTAAAAAAAATATTGGTGGTTCTTAGTTTCTTGAGAACATTGGGGTAAAGTATGATCTTTCCACTACATCATTAGCATGTAGATATTCTACTGGTTTCACTTTTCTCCACTAATGTCCTTAGTGATATCAACAGTTGGCCTTT
Organism: Otatea glauca; assembly: GCA_036346275.1. NCBI lineage: Eukaryota > Viridiplantae > Streptophyta > Magnoliopsida > Poales > Poaceae > Otatea > Otatea glauca. Next base: position 52,778,823 of record CM070711.1, read on the forward strand.
TCCTACTGGAACTGCAGTACTTTGAACATGCTTTTTGCAAATGCCTGCATTAAGGAAGAATAGAATGTTAAGCACCGACTGTTTAGGGACGCAGGAGCCTCATGCATTTTGCAAGACCACCGAAATATTGGAAGACTCACAATCTCAAGATGTTATATTCGACACAACAGCGGTGGGGTCAACGTTAATAAGCCATCAAAATGGTAAAGTCTGCACAATTTCCAGTCTGATCTAGTCGGTTAGGTTCATCTTAATTTTTTTTCTTTCACTGAGTTCTGGATTTTCTTCTTAGAATACACTTGATCTGTAACCGCATTAAAAGGATTGTTTTTATTCTATGCTTTTACCACCTGTGATTCTATGAGCATTCCTAGAATGCACAATTTATCAATTCTGGCCATGTTACTAAAACTGGTAGTGTAGTAAATTTGACAATTTGACTTAACAATACTCTGTGAACAGCACTAGTGTCTTTATATCGCACAACAGAAACAACCTGGTGTTTATATGTGGTTAATTACTGCTTCTCCAGTCAAGGCAAACCTACTGCTTAGTGCTCACAAAAAGAAGCTGCGGTTATTTTGGCATAACTATCAGGAAACTACAGGTAGCTTCATGAAATCGTTTCTTGAACCTGTAATTTCTTGATAGTTATGTCAAAACTAGCCAAATTTCTCACGCCGCGCAATTAGATAGACATTACATATGTTTATATTTGAAAGTAGAGTTGTATTTGTTATCCAACTCTAATGCTCATGATTGAAGACGTAGTTGTATCTATTATACAACTGTAACAATAGCCATATATATCTGATTGATCTACACCATTATAATCTGTACCCACTAAAATAAGCGTTGTAGATCTCTCTTTGTCCTCTGATTAATGTGGTAATTTCTAGCCCTTAAGAGTGGATGTGGTGGTTTCTTTTTTCTTGTTTTCATAATATAATAGATACATGCAGTTTTGCAAAATTTACTCCAAATGAAAGGACAGAAGATAAATTCCACTAAAACAAATATGGTATTTCTTGCTCAGATAACAATCAAGGTTCTGTTTTCACTCGATTTTGTGCTAATATAGATCTTTTTCTATAATGTACAATTGAGAACTAAATAAGTTGCAACCTGTAAACTAGAATACTGGAAGCATCATTGTCCTAGCAAAATGCACCAGTTTATCATGTTAGTACTATCATTACTTGGTAGCATGTCTGTAAGTTTCTCTAAATAAGAGCAAGACATGAATGCCTTGGAATTCAGGTAGTTAATTTTTCAGTCTGCTCTACAGCCGAAGTATCAAGGGGGGACATTGGAATCACTGAAGTCAGTTTGTTGCAGGATGAATCTGACGCAGCAGCCACCAGTTTACTGCCACTGTCATTTCTGTCATGTGGCCCTAGATATATGGTAGTTAACCTTTTGTTTTTGTTTCATAAAATTCCTGAAAAGTATCTTATTTCTCTTCTTGATCTTTTGATAATTTTTTCTCGCTGTCCTCACTTTTCATCATGTGCTTGGTTTCTTCTATTTCTCACAAGCAAGTGCTTTGGGCTCATACTTCATACTGTGGTCTTAGAAAAAATGGGAAAAACCAACCTAGGACCCAATGTCCAATGTCATGCATAAGGATTGTCAGCTAACCACAAATCATGTGCCTTAACTTCCTACAGCTAACTGCACAGCAGCTGGCTTTACATCTTCTAGCAACTTCCTTCCAACAAATCATTTTTGGAATTTATATGTATTAGCTTTACCTTGGAATTCAATAAATCTCCATTACTAAAAAATATTCATATTATTATGCTATTTCATTCCTTAATACTCGATACTGTTGAACTGATAAAAATTTCACAATTCAGATAGCCTTTGTTCCGCTAATGTTATATTTGGTAACCATGAAGGGAAGTGGGTTGAAATTGGTCTAAACCAATGATATCTTTGGAATTATAAATAAGGAAACTATAATCATTTAACGTCACCAAAGTCAGGACATCCTAATTGGTCAGTGATTGAGATTGGAAACTAGAAATCCATACTCATTAACTGTAATTGTTTCCTGCAATTTGAACTACCCGATAGTTAATAGGGTGACTAATTCATGATCAACTTTTATGATACTAATGTCGCTATGTAATTGCTAGTGCGCCCAAGCTCAACGTACTCTGCTTAGGCGCGATGCACTATGTCAGTAGAAGTGAGTCAGATGATGATTAGAGCGACTTTATATAAATCTAATAGAATGATCTAAACTTTGCTTTATTTATATCTATCCTCTGTATAGAATGCACTGCCATTTATGGCAGGTTATGGAATCTGGAGTGTCGACTATTCAAACTATTGTTTAATATTTGTAGGTTCCAATATCAGTACCATCATCATCTGGCTTTGAGACTATCCTCTCACCTGATCCAATGTACAATGATCTTCAGTTAAAGGAGGTGAACCACAATGCTACAGGTAATACGGCTTGACTTCCAACTATTTCAATCATTTTAATTGCTGACTTGCTGTAGTAATTTGATTGTAAGTTTCAATATTTCCAATTGGATAGTTGGACTATATGTTGCTCCAGCATGAATAAATTTATCAGTTTGTGATCTTAATCCAATTCTTATCTTACTATCTAAAACAACTGTTTTTATAACTGAATGCCCTGTCCATTTTTTTCTTCTTTTTTGTCACTGCAGCAATGGATGAAAGCACTGAGTTCCTTCACCTGATTCTTAGTGGCAATGATGAAGGATACAATACTACAAACGAATTCCAAGTTTGGGATGTTCTGGACTTCTACTTCTCAGAAAGCTTTTCTGCTGTACAGTTTGATAGCTTAATGGGTTTTACAAATGATGTTAGTACTTCCTATGATGATTGTACTTCCTATGATGATTGTATGAATATTGTTGACATGGTGGAGCTGCCTGTGGCACTCCTGTCTCTTGATGAGACAGAGGAACCAAATAACACTACCGATGAGGCCCCAGTCGACCACACTACAATGTACCCTGATGACACATCCTTATACCTTCAAATGAAACCATCAGATTCAGAAACTGAAAGTACTTCTGCCTCTCGAGATGTGGTAGGAACTGAATATGTTGATGAAAAGCTACTTTCTATAGGTATGCCAGATTTAATGGATGTCGACTCACCCAATCATTTACCAAAATCATCAGTTAGAACAAAACATGTCACTCTTGTGCTGGATTTGGATGGTAAGCAGGCAGTGACCTTACATCATGCAATCTTACTTTCAGATGTGTTTTCTTTCTTCCAGTACTTTTAAGTATGCAGCAATCCTGTTGCTCAATGATTTATGGGGGCAAGGTTTATAGATTTTTCAGACTACATCAGCTGGAAACCACACAGTTGATGACCCAACTATTGAATAATAGCCCACCCAAAATGGTCAAACAATAAATACAGGGAAAACAAATTGATTATTCTCTACTGCGATAAGTGATTGTTTGAAGCAGTCCTGGTATGGCCTCATCAATATGTTGGATGAAATGGATCCTAACTCCTAAGTCCCTGCTTCCTTTGAAGTTTTATGTAACATTGTACCAATGCATACCCAAAAATTTTAAGCTTCTAATATATGGTGAAGGTTTTCCAGTTGTTTTTTTTATATATGAGGTTATATATGAGCCGCTGTTATCTTCAGAATTGTGAAATCCAGTTGTGATATGAGATTTTTTACTATGATTCCAATCTTTGTCTGAGACAGTCTAATTGTTTCTCAAATGCAGAGACACTTGTACATTCAACATTGGATCACTGTGACAATGCTGATTTCACCCTTCAAGTTTTCTTCAATATGAAAAACAATACAGTATATGTGAGGCAAAGGCCTCACCTGAAGATGTTTCTAGAGAAGGTAGCTCAGATGTTTGAGCTTGTTATTTTCACAGCTAGTCAGAGAATCTATGCTGAGCAGCTAATAGATAGACTTGACCCTGATGGGAAATTGATTTCACACCGTATTTATCGTGAATCCTGCATATTCTCTGATGGTTGCTATACAAAGGACCTGACAATTCTGGGAGTTGAGTTGGCAAAAGTTGCGATAGTTGACAATACGCCACAGGTAACATTTCTTTCCAAATTATTATATTTATCTTCACAGGTAGAAAATTTGTTTGTTTTTTGGGGTTAGTTTTTGACCTAGTAGCTAGTAAATCTAAAACTGTGACTAACCTGCAGGCAGCTAATTGCTTAACCTGGCAAAAACCAAAGTTTTTCTCTTACGTGAGGGTTTCACAAATGAGTTCTGTTAGTATGTATATAGGCCATAAGTAATTGAAACTATTCTTCTTTCAGGTTTTCCAGTTGCAAGTGGATAATGGTATACCGATAAAGAGCTGGTTCGATGACCCCTCAGACCAGGAATTGGTCGAGTTACTCCCTTTCCTGGAGACCCTTGTTGATGTAGAGGACGTTAGGTCATTAATCTCAAAGGCCTTCCACGATACACTTCATCAGAATTAGAGTTAGTTAGGTGCATAATTATCCTCTACTGAGGGTGTCAGTGAAGTTAGGTTCACTCCATATGGTGCGCGCCATTCTTGGCACATTAGGTATAGGTTCACGATTCACCATTTATGTTACGTTTGCTATTACAAATAGCAAGCATAAACTGCGGTCATCGCCATGGCTTGTATATTTATTCTTTGGTTTTCCGTATCGCAGATCCTTGTACAGAAACGATAGTGTTGAATAAAGTGATCTGAGTCCAATTTTGTTCAGAGGGGCCTCTCAAGCCGCTGACAGTCCTTGTTGTAAAGCACAGTTGTGATATTTGGAATCATCAGATATGTTGTTTTGCGTGATAAACGTTCAATCCACCGGTTGTAGGCTAGTTTCTGTGTCTGCATGATGGTGGTGCCATGGTGATTGATGGGAAAACTGCATGGAGGTTATGACTTCAGGGACACACCGTGTAATGAAAGCTAGAGGCTGCATCGGTGCCACAGTTTACAGACATGCACACCACTATCGCTTTGGACATGCATCGCCACGTTTGGTTTCCAGCCAGTCAGCTCCCGTCCCCTCCCTTGTGCAAGCAGCAGCACCAAGCCGCCAACGGCTACAGAACCCTACACGCCGGCCAGCCCCACGCCGTCCTCCGCGCCACGCCACTGCGCCTCCCAAAAGCCCTTCGTTTTCCTTATTGTTTTTCTTCTTCCTCCTGTCTCAGAGCCATACACGCAGTGCCAAAGAACAGCAATGTGTTTAACACCGTCGTTGGGCCCCGGCTGCCATGGATGCATGCAGTCAGCAGATCGAAGGTCCGGCTCGGGCTCGTCAGCCAGGCCACCGTGCCTCCCCATCACGCCACTGGCCGGATTTGAGCTCGCGCTAGCCGCCATCCTCCTCTCTCTGGATGGGCGTGGCCTGGACATGCTAGGCGGTAGATGCGGAGTTGAAGACATTAGGAGATAGCCGCCCGTTGCTTGCACATTTCACATTTGTACTAGTTGCTAACCATAATTCAAGAATCAGCACATTTGGTGCTTTCTGTTACATTTTCGTTTTGGATGAAACCTCGCTGAGATTTCGGAATTTCGGGTAAATCTCGGACGAAATTCAAAAACAAAAATTCAAATCCGATTTTATTTCTACCGGGAAAAACGAAATTTCGGGCGAAATTCCTGAAATCTCATCAAGATTTGCCGAAATTTTGGTGAATTTGCACCAAGCCAAAAATAGCTCAAACGACGTCGAAATTTTTTGAATTTTTTTGTAAAGATTTCTGACACATAAGTGATGTTCTCATAAAAATTAAAATGATTATAAAATCTAAGGAATTTTTAAAAATTCAAACAATAAAACGCTGACCGACAAGTTTGAACCGAATGAAAAATGGAACAAACCACATTAGAAAATTTTGAAATTTCTTGTGCATGGTTATGATGCTTCATTAATATTCCCATAAAATTTTCAGATGATGATCAGGCTTCATGAAATTTTAAAAATTCGGACAATGCTACTGATAAAAGCCTTACCGGCAAACTTCAACCAAATGAAAAATGGTTCAAACAACGTTAGAAAATTTCTGTGGATGGTACTGATGCACCATCAATGTTTCTATAAATTTTTCATATGATGATCAAGCTTCAAGAAGTTCAAAAATTCTGACAGTGCTACGTCCTCATAAAAGCCTGATGAAAAATACATATATTTGCTTTAGAAATAAAAAAAGGTTTAAATTTTTTGACAATTTTACAGAAGGGTTCTAAAGAAATTCTTAAGATCTCTTAAATTTTTTGAATGATTATCAAACTCCAGTGAAATTGTAAAATTCTTACGAGGGCACTATACCATTTATGTTCTTTTTGTTTTTGATTTTTGAAATATAACAAATGAAGTTCAATTCTTACATAGAGTTGATTGAACAAACAAAAAACTTTGAAAAATTTATAGACGGGTACTGAGGCAATTCAGGCAATTCTTAAGCTCTCATAAAAATTTTGGATCATGATCACACTCGAGAAAATTTATAAAATTCTGACAAGGTTACATGTCCCAATTATGTTCATTATGTTTTTTATTTTTTAAAGATAACAAATGAAGTTCAATTATTTTGAAAATTTTTCTGTATGATCCTACACTATTAAAGATGGTACCATAAATTGTTTAGATCATGATCAAGTATGTACAATTTTATAAAAATCTAACAGTGTTTCTGCCAAAATTTTAAAATATTTAAAAAATTCGGTTTTTCAACAAATTTTCATGGACCAAATCCGGCTATAAAAATTCAAAAACCGGTAAAAAAACCCGAGATTTCGGTGAGAAATTTCTAGATTACTGTAGCAATTTAAAAGTTTTTTAATTTTTTTACCCGACCTGAATTTTGGATGCCGTCTTCGGCCGGAATCCGAAATCTCGCCCGAGAATTCGATGGTTTTTTGAATTATGTGGAAGCACAAACAAGATCTTATGTGTCAGATCCACTCCGAGAGAAGGGCTTCTTGTGCTTTGTCACGTTTCCGTGGAAAACAGAGGAGACGATCGAAATTTGGTAGGTGTAGATGCCAGCGGCGCAAGGCTCATGGCCATGAAGGCAACTAGGTAGAGTTGCGCGCGATGCCGCGCCGCGCGGAAAAATCTAGTCCGAATCGGTGTCCGTGTTGAATTTGTGGAAGAATACATTTTTTTTTTACAAAATAACCGGACCTAAACGCAATTCCAAACCTTTTGAATCGAAAGAACTGGCGCACGTGTTGAATTTACGAAACTACGGGGTTCTTTTTGAAAAATAAATGATAGAAGGACCTGTTCACAATTTTGAAATCTTCCGGGTCGAAAGAACCGTGCCTGAGTCAAATTTACAGAATTACAGGGTCCTTTTTGCAAAATAACCGGTGGAAGGACTTGTTTGCGATTTAGAAATTCACATGGTCCTTTTTGCAAAAAAAAGGTGGAGGGACCTTTCCGCGATTACAGATTTTTTGGAGGGTTTTCTCGCAAAACCGGTGATGTGGGCAGCCTCTCTGCACTCTATTTCTTCCGCGTATAATGGAGTGATTATTATTATTATGCCATACTTGCCTACTGCTGATGTTGACGGTAAAAGATCAGAATTGAACCCAATACCAATTGAATACAAATAGTAATGCTAATTGAATCCAACGACTACTAGTCTCTGCCGCATCTGTGCTTTTAACGGTGAGACCCGTCACGAGTGGATGGAGAGCAACGCCGCACGGCGGAAGACAAGTTCACCAGTCGGCTCATGTCCGCCGCTGTGGGGGAATTCGCCTACTCCTCCGGTGACTCCTCGCGAGCCGACTTAGGCACCAGAAGATTGGAGAAAGGGAGACGGAGAGAAAGGAAGGAAGAAGGTAGAGATGGTCAAATGGATCGTGTCTAATGGGCCGGTCCGAGGTCCAGTACTTTTAGTACAACCCACCGTCTATATCATGCTTGGATCGGCATTCTGGCACGATGGGTCAACACGGTATGGTATGTTTATGCTCGGGCCCAGCACGATTTAGTTTGGCACGGTCCGTTTATTCGAAAAATAGTCGTTTTATAGCTGTTTTTAGCCGTTAGAGGTTTTAAACAATTCAGAAAAATTCAAAAAAAAACTGAAAAATCCCAATTGTTTCCTATAAATAGGGTAGCATCTCCTCTCATTTTTCCACCAGCAAACTTGCAATATCTTCTCTTCATTCTTTTGTGAAAATTCTCTTTCTCTTGGTGGTAATTTAGCAAAACTTAAAATAGTTTTGCCAAAAATAAAAAAATCCGAAATTCAACTTCCAGCTTCTGCCAAGAAATCAAGGTAAGAATTGTGATTTAATTTTTTTGTATTCTTATTATTTTAAATGATATTAAAGTACTAATAGCGTAATTATTTTTTGCAATTTTCTTTATAGAGCACGGGGATTTTCCGTCCTTCCCAGCTACTAATTTTGGGATTTCACCCGAGAAGCTTCTTATATTCTATGAAGTTGAAGAAGTTGCAGTACCTGTACTATCCTTAGACTCTACATGTGCTACTGTGTCGACAAGCACCGGGTCAAAAAGATCAAGACACAGTACATTGGGAGTCTAGAAAGATTTCGAGCAGATTTTTGAGACATCAGACGACATTCAGAGCAAGTATGGTATTTATAAATATTGTAAGTACAAATTAACTACGAAATCTACATATGGAACGAGGCATTGGAAGAGACATCCTGAGAGCTGTAAAAGAAAAGCGGGGATGGCTTTGAGATAGACATAGCAACAGTACAACCCCGATGGTACGGTACGTAACTGGGACTACAATCCCAAGGTAGCTCATGAATCTCTTTGTCGTTTAATCGCTTCTCAAGATCTTCATTTAAACTTTGGTGAGTCACTTGCATTTCTAAACTATATTAGGACCGTTCACAATCCTAGGTTTTCTGAAGTTTCTAGATAGACAACAATTAAAGATTTGATTAAATACTATAAAAATTGTCATAGCAAGCTAAAAGAGTAATTTAATACTTATATTTTTCTGTGTCTTTGACATCAGACATATGGAGTGGTATGGTTAAAGAGGATCATCTTAGTGTAGTTGCTCATTATGTAAACAATGATTGGCAACTAGAGAAAGGATTCAAATTAATTGATGTAGCACATACTGGTGAAAATATTGTTGATTGTATTGTAAAAGTTGTGGAAGATTTTGGTCTTACAGATAAAATATTTGCAATAATATTAGATAATGCTTCAACAAACACTTCTGCCATGAGCATTCTTACTCTGCTTTTTAATTCGTATGCCGAATCTTTCTTATTACATCAGTATTGTGCTTGCCATATTATTAATCTTACAGTTAAATCTGGTTTGAAGAGGTTAGATCAGTACGTTGAACCTTTTCACACTACAATATCTTTCTTAAATAATTCTAATCGATGAGTAGTAGCATATAAGACTTATTGTATTGCAATGGAGGTATGTCCACGTAAGTTTGGTTTGGATATGTCTGTTAGATGGAACTCTACTTACTTGATGTTTAAGTCTCTCATACCCTATAAGAGCACATTTTCTGTTTTTATTAACACGCACTACCTTAGCCAGGATAGTTAGCCGCTACTCACAGAGCAACATTGGTATGTTGCCTAATACTTGCTGTCATTTTTGGAACTTTTTTATGATTCCACTGTTGCTTTATCTGGAGTTTATTACTCAATCTCTCATTTAATTGTGCATCATATTCTAAAAATTGCTACCCACTTAAGGAACTACAAAAATGATAATATTTTGTGTGCATCTGTTTATGCTATGAAAACTAAAATTTTGAAATATTGGCAAGAAATTCCTTTGTTATATGCATTTGCATTTATTTTAGATTCTAGAGCTAAAGTTCGAGGATTTTCTAATGTTCTCTCACTTCTAAATGATGCGGTGTGTATTGATTATTCTAGTTATTTTTTAAATATCCGTGCTAACTTATCTCGAGTTTATACTAAGTACGATCAAAAGTTTGCTGGAGTTCACATGCAGCGACCTCCATCAGCACCCACAATAGGTAAGAAGAAAACTGTGTGGAGAAAAATATGGGGTGCAGGTGGCTCTTCCTCAAGGAGTTCGACTACAACAACGTCAAGTGCGAATACAACAAGTGATGGGGAGCTAGCTGACTATCTCAACAGTGACACTGTCAACTACTAAGAGCAGCAAGAGGAGAACTTCAATATTTTGCAGTGGTGGCACGAGCACAAGATAACATATCCGGTGCTTTCCATATTAGCATGTGATGTATTAACAGTTCTTGTTTCCATGGTCTCTTCGGAATTTGCTTTCAGTCTATCAGGAAGAATAATAGATGAGAGAAGAACAAATCTGACAAGTGAGATGATGAAAATACTTCTTACTGTGAAAGATTGGGAACAAGCTGATCAACGAGCTCAATACACTACAGAAAATGTTGAGTTAACAGAGACGTTTGAAATTTTTTATCTAGATAATTAGGAAGAATAATTGTAATCTTCACATTTTTCCTGTATCACTGAGCTATAGGCTGTATTTTTTTTCTTTGCTAAGGTTTTCTCGTGTTGAGTTTTTACTTGGCAAAGTTTTTAACGAGGCAGCCAAACATCAATAAAGCTAATTATTTAATTCCAATTATTTGTCTTATTTTAGAATTTATTTCATATTTTTAGCTTTTTCTTAATTTACATATATTTTTAAAAAGTTTTTCTACATCCTTTGAGTTTTTCAATTATTCTAACTTTTTCCCAATTTTATTTAAAAATTGTATTTTTTCATACTTTTTTATTTTCTAATTTTCTAACATTTTTTCTGAATTTTTTGAATTTTTTTGTCGCTAACGGGTCAGCCCAGCCCATTTCGGCCCGTCGGTCCGCGAGGACATTTGCCGACACGGCATAGCCCATGAGGCTAACGAGCCGTGTTTGAGCCGGCAGCTCGGCACGTGGACCAGCATAGCATGGCCCGTTTATTTGCTGGGCCTAAATGGGCCGTGCCGCTCGGTAAACGGGTCGGATCGTGCCAGGCCGGTTCGCCCGTTTGGACACCTCTAGAGGAAGGAATGGGATCTTATTTTTTAGCCGATTCAGTAATGTCTCACCATGGTACAAAAAGCACCGCAAAAAATATAAGATCAAATTAATGGGAGATACAGATTTTACATGAAAAATCTTTTTGAAAAAAAATCCATCAACGTACAAAAGCAATTTCACTATACGAGGAGATGTTTACAATAAGATCTTGCTTTTCCTATAAACTACAAGAACATAACTCTGTATATGAATAGACCTGAGATGGAGTAGGAAACGAATTTGTATCACCCTCAAACTCAGTAATATCCACCTTGAGACGAATTCCTCTTATAGCCAAAATATAGCACAAAACTCCTCAAAATAAATCATCATCAACACCTTGTGCCTTGATAGTCCCATGGACTAATTTGAATAAGAAAGATTGGAATATTCTAATTCAAATGCTTCTTGTAAGCTAAAAATATCACATATGTTGTTTGATAGATAGCGAAGAACTCATATCATCAATATTTCATATGATCTACCTGGAATACAAAATTCGGCAAACAATGCTTATTGAAAGAGCTAGCAACTTGCACATGTAGCCATCACGTACGTCAAGTTGCCTAATTAAATTATATGATATGTTTGAGACTGCTCTTGCAAAACTGTTAAGATTAAAGGAATTCTCATGCTATCAATGGAGTATAAATTACAGTAGACTCCTCATATTAAACTATGACAACTAGACAACATCGTAGTATTCATGCAGAAGCAAACTCCTTGTACTTCAATCATTCATCTCAAACTGATATTAGAGAAAACCTTCACTTTTAAAATAATATAATTTCAGAGAGTATAATGCTAGCTACTATCAATATGCTATTAGATTCTTGAGAATTAATATTGTCAAAGCCTTCACAATGATCGCGTAAAGCGATCCAAAATTACAACATATTCAAGCGGTGATTGAACACCTAATTCAATTGTCTCAACTGACATTGATTTTTTTCTTAAAGTCTTCTCGATCAAGCATAATCTAAATTAACTTATTGTGTTGAAATACCTGTAACTCTATCTTAGACTCTATATGTGTGAATCTTACAGTAATAACCTGTAGAAAACGATGAATCGTCGAATATGGTAGAAGATTATCGATGGAGATGACATTGATTGATGCCTAGGCACGTTGTAGACGATAATATTGATGAACTTTTAATGCTAAAATAGTTGTCGAGTTAGAGCGTATGTCAATGCTCAATGTAGAACCAAATCGTGAAATACGGTCGAGACGAATTAAAATCTTCGAGCTAAGACTTGTGAATCTCCGCATATATTTATCTTTTTTTTTTCTTCTGGCTATTTTTTCCTCTCCTCTTTTCTGCACTCGCCGCTTCCCGCTGAAGTACCGTGGCGCTCGAATTCTGTGTGTTGCGCGTCGCTATGTCACTGCAGTGCCTACTACTGTAGCTACATTAGCGAACTGTTTGCTGCAGGATTGCAGCTCTAATTTTGCTCTATGGCCTTCTTTCGCTGCGCAGGGGTCCTTCGCGTTGCGGCAAGCGAGCGATGCGTAGTGCGTGGTACTGGTGCTTTCGTTTTCCTCCGCGCTGTTGCTCTTGGGACATAGCATGGTTTGGGTCTAGTGCTTTTGTTTTTATTGACGAAATGGAGAGAATTGATCACTGCTTTTGCTCTTCTCCTTTTTTTTTAATTGACATCTTCTTGAATTTTTTTAAACTAACCCCCTTTCTCACCGCGGAAGGACCAAGAGCGGTACCTGGCACTTTCCGCGTTAGGAAACCGAAGATGCCAAGCTATGGCACAGTGGGAGGCCGGTGGCGTAGGACCTTGCGGAGAGTGTGGCAGTAGGTTGTTACCGCGCTCTGGAGGCGCGGAATGAGGGGCAACCGTGCAGTCCGAGCGCAGGAGCAACGGTGGCGTGCGCGGGAGCTAGCACACGACGCATGGGATGGCTAGTGGCATGGAGAGGAACGCAGAAGGTGTCTTTCACGGTGATAGGGACTAGTTTTGTAAAAAAATTAAAAGAACGCTATTTAAAAAAAGAGAGGTGAGGGCTAAAACAGTGATCATTTTGAGCACAGGTTTGGAGCAGTATCTGGGGCATGGGCAATCAAGGCGTCCCATTGCGCCGCGCTAGACTTGGCCTCCACAGATTCTTTGGCGCCTGCTGTACAGCGCCGCTCCCCCACGCAGGGTTCACAATGTCATAGGTATTCGAGTGAAAACTATGAAAACCGAGGGTTTCGAGTCGGTTCGAAAAATAAAACCGGTCGGCAAACCGGTGAGATTCAAATTTGAATTCAAAAAATTCAAAAAATTTAGAAAAATTTATCCTGAAGGTACCTAAAATCATTATTAATACTTTTATATCATCTGGGATGAAAATTGGTTGAAAAATAGAAATTTTGAACCGTTTTTTTTGCAACGAATGAAGAAAAATGAAAATACAGAAAAAAATAACTAAACAGTTCTGGGCCAGCCTACAGTTCCTAAGCTCATTTAACCAGCCGGCCCACGAACTTTTTTCACTCGGCTTATGACCTTACCAATCGGATTCCGATCGTATTATTGCGCTTCACCTTTCTCCACCTCGCCAACTCGCAACTCATGGGCGCTCCTCTGAGATCCGGTCGTCGCCGCGGCGAAACTGACGAAGTTTAGTGGAAAACCGAACGGCTAGCCATGAAAATCGACAAATCAGCATCGAAATTTGACAGCCTGAAGTTCTTCAGCAACCTGTGTCGATTTTTTGCAGAAGCCGAGCGAATTTCGAGAGGAATCGAGCGATTTTTGGTGAGTTGTTTTTGATTTTCGTTGCTGTGCTCAAACTATGTAGTGTGCCTGATGTTTGGTTACTTCGGTAGTTTTTCATGCATATGTTGATAGGATGCAGTAGACAGATTAGTGAAGTATAATAGCCTGAGCTACTGAAGCTCCACTAGGTTGTATAGTAGAGAGATTAGTCATGTATAATAGTCCTAGCTATGGAAGCACCACTTGGATGTATAGTAGAGAGATTAATCATGTATGATTTAATTATGCTAAGTAGGTGAGGTAAGTAGCTAACAACCTAGGAAAACCTTATTTTGCTGCACTGCACTACATTAGTTATCATATTCATAAAAGGTGACCGCATGAGAAATATCTGGGAAGCTACCATTCAGCTAACATTGTTAGTCGCTTTTTGTCAAAGTGATTCTGCATGTATGTTATGAGCTATAGCATGCATGATCTTTGTGAGTGTATTCATCAAAACGTGTGGCCTGTTTTTTGCGGGAATGACTGACCTATTGTTGTTTTGCATTAGCAGATGGCAGACCAGGGCGATGTTGTTTGGGAGCACGGCGAGAAGATGGGTGGTGGATTTCAATGCAAGTACTGTCACAAAGAGAAGAAGGGAGGCGGTGCAACCCGATTTAAGCATCAATTGGCAGGATGCGATACAAATGTTGTCCATTGCAATCAAGTCTCTAAGAAGGTTCGCGAGTACTTTCAGCGCGACCTGGACATGATGAAGGATAAGAAGAAGGGACAGAGGGAGGAGAGGTTCAGAAAGGAAGCAGCAGATGCACATTTCCCGACGACAAGAAGTATGTATGAAGCGTACACGGGTGATGCTGATGAGGAGGAACAACTACAGCACACCATGAAGACCTCTAGGGTTGAGGCAGAATTTATTAGCCGGGCAGGTGGTAGGTATGAACACGGTGCTGGCAGTGGCACCTCTACAAGGGATAGAGGAGGGGGCGGCGGTCAATTGCCAAGGATGGGACGGAGTTCATCGCAATGGGACAAACCGGCCGTGGGGGATTACCACATTGGTATAGCCTGTGGCCCTATGCAACCAAGGATTGACACTGGGAGCTGGACACAGAAGGGAAGGAATGCGCTTGGCTCGGCATGGGCCAAAGTTTTCCACACTACGGTATCGCGGGAGGAAAGGCATAATCCAGTGCCGTTAAGCTGTCGGAAAACTAAAAAATGAGGTAAGTGAGGTTTCAAATTTTCGTCGAGTTTACCTTCAACAATAGTTCACATGGTTATCCTATATTTCACTTACATGCGAGGGTGTCCCGTCTCCCAGTGGGAGAGACATAGACGATAAATATTTAGACGACAACAAAGCGGATATACAGCAAAAGATGAGAAAGTTCAAGTGGGATTTGCCAATGTATAGCGTAACCATCATGTGCGATTCTTGGACTGGATCGATGCATGCATGAGCATTATCAACTTCATGCTGAATTGCAACAGCACCACATTCTTCCACAAATCCGTTGATGCGACGGGTAAAAGCCAGGACTCACCGTACTTGCGCAAGGTACTTGCTCTAATACTACAATAATATCGACGAGGGTCCATATGGGGTGGACCTTTTGAACTACGAACGGAAGGTGATCTGGACTCCGGGTCTGACGGAGATGAGCCTAGGCGATCTTTGTAGGTATGTGTGCAGAGCATTTGATGGGGAGATCGCCCGAAAGAAGCTTGTAATCGAGGCCGTACATGCTAGAGCTATGGGAGGTTTGACAGACTGTTTGTGGGCGCTGTGCAAGATTGAGGAAAGCGCACAATGGGGGGAATACATGCAAATTGTGATGAACCCTCAGGCGCAGATACACCGTCACCCGATGGTTTATGTGCGATTCCTGGACAAAGGAGAAACCTCAAGTCCTCGTGGTGGCGGTGGTGGTGGCACCGCCGTTGAAGCATCATCTGGGGGTATCTGAGGGACACTGCTGCGGATGAATTTCAGCCAAACGATGACATTGGGCGATGGTGGTCCGCTCGCATTGACTGCGTGTCGGGACCCGAATCTGCAAATCCGGACCCTCTGTGTATTCTGTGCGACCAGATCACGCTTAGCACACACAATCATACTGAGGTTGCACATCACGCATATTCACAAGGATATAAGAATAAATAGTGCAAACATGTATATAAAACGAGTTGTACAACCTTATGGTCTCCTTACAGATAAGTCACCACGCAGGCTTACATTATTCAAAACAAAGAAATAGCAATGAACATAAAAGTCGTAAGCATCCATCTTGCCACAGCAACCGATCGGGCTTGCCTCTAGTTGCTCGTGTCCTCGACGTACTCCTCCTCCCATCTTGGTGTAATCTCCTCCACCGATGTTGGGGTTGATAAGGTGGGGTGAGTACACAAGGCACTCAACAAGTAATGCATGTAATGCAAAGACTATTACTATATGCAAAGCTTATTCCAATGGATTGGCTTAATTGATCCTTTTGCATCAAGCAAGATTTTTAAACTAGTATCTCGTTTAGATTAAAGCAAAGGAAATGTATATAAGTAATACTAATTTCCAAATGGTTTTTCTTCAAGATTCTCATGACACATGCCTTTATTAGTTCATTTCCAACACCGCACACACCACCCTTCCATGTTTTGTTTATGAAAACTACCCTTGACTGTAATCCCCGAGCAATGCTCAATACCGTGAGCACGGCTATTCAATAGTTTTGACACTCGCAGAGGTTGTACACTTTACCCACAAGATACAACCGCCACCACACAGTGATTGTCCGCAACAAAGCTTTTCAGAACTTCTACCTTAACTAAAGAACCTCTCCAGATTGCCTTCACTATCACTTCCTCACACAGAGCCAAGTATAGGACCGCCAATCACCGTTGGATGGGCACCAAGCCGTAGCACGTACGCCCCCATACAGATACACCCCATGTAATGTCACCCCGAGGTATCGAGGAAAGATATCGTAACCCTAGTCAACTAGGTCCATCCCATGTCGACATGTGGTTGTACGGTGACTCAGATCAAAGGCTTGCAAGGTGAAGTCCTTAATCGACCAAGGCAAGACTTTCAACACTCAACAAGTGGCACACACCCAATGTGGCACATGACTCACATCACTCAACAACCCAATGCCACACAGCCCACTCGCACACACCTCTTGCCACTTGCCCCAGCCTAAATCATTTTCCACCAGCTTGATTATTGTGCAACACATGCCGCCAATAACTCAATATCGATGCACGGAACCACACAAAGTTGTCAGACTCAATCTCAACATGTGGCATCATCACACCACTTTTCAAAATACATTCAATATGTCTTTAATCAATATTGTAACATTTTTCCGAAAGATCATTCATGATTCGTTGTAAGGTCGAGCATCTACTCACGGCCTAGCCTCCCGTGTTGGCACAATATTCACATCCAACTAATATAATCAAAACTTAGGGTGACAATGATCTAGGCATACAATTAATAATTCAAGGTGGTATAACAAAATGGGTTGATTAACTACATTATCCCAAATTAATTTAAATTCATTTTAAATAATTAGCATGCATAGTTTCAAAGCATAAATTACATTTTAAAATCTGGGATCAAAATGATCAAAGCATCACTTGCCTTCAAAGAGTTGCTGGTCGTGTTCAAGCTTGGTCTTGAGCGACTAATTCTTCCTCAAACTTCCCGGCAAATTTACGCTCACGCTGCATAAACAAAGTATACAATAAATAGCCAATACAGAAGACTATATGTCCTCAAAATTCAAATAAAATTCACCAATAAATAGCTCACAATTTTATGAATTTTTAGAAATTTGAATCACCCAAACCGAGTTAAAATGCAAAAGTTATAGTCATTTGAAGTTTGAATAAAATCAAAATACGTAAATTAAGAAAATCCGATTTTTCTGAATTATTTTTATACTTGAAATTACACTTATGACGTCAGATGCCTCATGATGACGTCAGCACCGAAATGAATTTCCGCCAAAATATTTTTATATATGAAAATATTTATGACGTCGCCGATGACGCCAAGACGACACGCGGCACGCCCGCAGGCCGCCACGCCGCTCGGGTCTATGGACCGAGTCCCACGGTTGGCTCGTCTACCGTGGGCTTGGTTCACGTAATGCTGCAGCCACGCTGCAAAATCCGCATCGCTCGCTAAAACCGACGGCCGATCCTCACGCCGCACCGCAGCAAGACCGAGATGCGCGGCGACACGCGTCCGCGATCCAATGGCCACCTAAATCCAACGGTTGATTCCGCGACCGACGCGGCGACGCCGATTCCCGCAGACGCCACGCTGTCGGCAAGATCGAACGGTGCCCTCGGATCTAACGGCCAAAGACCACACCGCCATCGCGACGCCGGTTTACTCGTAGCCACGCGACGACGATCGCAGCGCGCGCCCAAAGCAACGGCCGGATCCGGTCTTCGCTCGTCAAACGCCCACGCCACAAGACGCGATTTGGCGAGGGTACGGTGCATCTCCGCCGCTGCTCAAATCTGAACGGCGCAGATCCTTAGGGCAAAACCAGATCCAATCTCTACCGCTCGATCTAATCCAACGGCCCACTGCATCGCAGTCACATCGCTCATGGTGCGACGTGGTTCAATCCTACGCCGCCCACTATCGATCCAACGGTTAAGACAAAACATATCGCAGACATTAGATCTAATCCAAGCCGCTCGCTCTAGATCTAACTTACGATTCAATCTAAACATCTACAGAGATGGAGGCTACGTGGACTCACCGTAACCGAACGATGCAATCGGACGGCCGGCGCGGTTCGACGAGGTTGACGGCGCGAAGAAGCTAAGGTTGCCGAGCCGGGAAGATGACCTCGCGACGGCCACTGCGGGCTTCTCCGGCGAGAAGAAGTGGTCCACTCGACGCGCCTTGCTTCGTGAACTCGAACGGGCCGAGCACGCGAAAGCGACGGACGGCGACGAGAGGAAGCAAAACAACGGCGGCACAAGGACGCAACCACGGCGAGCTCGCCAGCGCTAGAGAGGGTCTCGACGCGGCGCGGCGAGGAGTCAAAAGACGCAGCGAAAGGAGCTCACGGACGCGCTACCGGGCACTTAAAGGGCCTCGACGCGGCGCGCTACAAAGCGCGAACGAGCGGAACGGCCGGCGCATTAGCTCCGTGATCTCGCCAAGACGACCGACGTGGCGCAATCCCGCAGCGTCCGCGCGGCGACGATCCGAAGGCTCACGCGCGGGCGACGTGGCACACGACAAAGCGCGCGATCCGGATCGAACGGCTTATTGGGCGCTAGGGTTTCGGCATGATGGGTTTGGCGACGCAGCACAAAGAATGGGCTCGCCCATTACTGCTCATAGCCACTTTTAAAACCTTTTCAATAAAAATAATTCTAGAAATTCACTTAAATCATTTGGGGCTTTTAAAATAGCGAAAAATTCTAGAAAATTCCGTAAAATACTTTGAGATATTTGGAACTCAAATAAAATATTTTCAATAAAACTTTGCTAGAACTTTTCCATTATTTAATTGTTTTCAAGGAAGGCTAGTTTTGAGTAATTCCAAATAAATTTCAATAAATTCCCAAAAATTCACAAAAATCAAAAATACTCTCAAAATTTAAATTAGAGCAAAAATTAGGGTGTTACAAACCTCCCCTTAATGTAATCTCGCCCCGAGATTGTGGTCGTTTATAGAAACAGTTAGGAACTCCTTCTTCAGATCTTCTTCACGCTCCCACGCTGCTTCACTTTCCGAATGGTTGCTCCATCAACTCGCAGAAACGCGCTGACTTGTTCCTTGTCTCTCCGCCCATTACGCCCGTAATCTTCATGGATGTTCTTTGTAAGTCGATCTTCTTGCACCAATTGCCTCCAAAGGTGTTTGCTCTTCCGCATCAAGACACTTCTTCGCTTGAGACACATGGAATACGCCATGCACTCCCGCCAAAGACTGCAGTAATCTCAATTGATACGCAACTTCACCTCTACGGCTCAAGATTTTGAATGGTCCGACATATCCAGGTGCGAGCTTCCTTTGCATGGAACCTTCGACTCCTTTGAGTGGTGTTACTCTAAGATACACAAAATCTTGGGTTCAAAGCTTAGTTCCTCGCGACGGTTGTCAAGATAACTCTTTTGCCTCGGATTGTGCAATCTTCAATCTTTCCCCGACTGTGGTGATCTGTGCTTCCGCTCTCAAGAATGTCCGTCCGAAACATGTCGTCACTTTGTCTCATTCCAATTCAATGGTGTTCGACAGACCTACCATACAGAGCTTCAAATGGAGACATTTGTAAACTTGCTTGATAATCAGTATTATAGCCGAACTCAAAGATAAGGCAAACACTTGTCCCATGAAGTGGAATATGCTAAGGCACATGCCTCAACATATCTTCCAATATCCGATTGACTCTCTCGCTTGTCCATCCGTCTCATGGATGGTATGTCAGATCAAGTTCAAACGAGTCCCCATTGCTTCATGAAGCTTACCCTAACTGAGGTAAATTGGGTACCTCGTCCGACACTATCTTTTCGCACTCCATGTAAAATGCATACCCGACATATAAAGTTTCGCTAACCGGTCTCCTAATAAGTGGTCTTTATGGTATGAAATGTGCCACCTTAGTTAAACGATCCACTATGACCCATATGGAATCATATCCACTTTATGCTCGGGCAATCCGTTATAAAATCCATACCAATTTCCTCCCATTTCCATTCGTATCTTTAAGGGTTGTAATAGCCTCACTGGCCTTTGGTGCATAGCTTTGACCTTTGGCATATGTCACATAATGCAACGATTCGCGACTTCTCGTTTCATGCTTGGCCACCAAAATTTTTCCTTCAAATCTTGATACATTTTCGCACTTCTGGATGAATTGAGTACTTGAGTCATGGGCCTCTCCCAAAATTAATCGCTTAACTCCTTTTGTTCGGCACACAAATGCGCCTTTGAACCACATAGTACCTTGTTCATCCAGCTTTAAAATCTTTTGCTTTGCCTCCATCCATTTTGCCCTTAATTCTTTTGATCTTATCATCATCTTTCCGCCCTTCCCCGATCCGATCTTCCAGGTAGGTCTTACTTCCAAAGTTACTAGGAATCCTTTTGGTACCATTTCCAATTCTAGTTTTCGAAATCCCTACACAATCTCGCTCGACTTGTTTCCAACAAAGATATTTACACTGTGGTTCTTTCTCGCTCAAGGCCCCGCCACCACGCTGGCTTTCCCTGTGGTAGTGAATTTCACATTATAATCCTTGATTAACTCTAACCATCTTCTTTGCCTCATATTTAGGTCACTTGTGTGAAAATATACTTAAGGCTTTTATGATCAAGATATACTTCACATCTATTTCGATGAGATGATGACGCCATATTTTTAGTGCATGCACGACGGCTAATTCTAAATCATGAGTCGGATAGTTCTCCTCATGTGGTCTCAATTGCCTCGATGCATAGGCAATTACCTTCCTATTTTGCATCAACACGCATCCCAATCCCTGACGCGATGCATCACAATAAATGTCAAAGTCTTGGTGAACGTCCTGTAAAACTAATACAAAGCCGATGTTAACCTCCTTTTCAATTCTCGAAACTCTTCTCACACTCAGGTGTCCATAAAAATTTCTTTTCTTTTTTCAACAATTGCGTGAGAGGTCTCGCAATCGTAGAGAATCCTTCAATGAATCGACGGTAATACCCCGCCATTCCAAGGAAACTACGGATTTGGGTTACCGTCTTCGGCTGTTCCCAATGTAAAACCGTTTCCACTTTCTTTGGATCTACAAAGAACTCCTTCATTGCCATTATGTGTCCAAGAAATTCCACCTTATCTTTCCGTAAATCACATTTGCTAAATTTCGCAAACAACCGTTGTTCCTCAACTTTTCAAGGACTAGCCTCAAGTGCTCGGCGTGCTTTTCTCTCGCCTTGAATAGATAAGGATGTCATCTATGAATACGACGACTAACTTATCCAAGTTTTCCATAAAACCTTATTCATTAGGTTCATGAAATATGCCGTGCATTTGTCGCACCAAAAGACATCATCAGAACTCAGAGTGTCCATATCTTGACGAAAATGCGCTTTCTAATATCCTCCGATCGGATCTTCACCGATGGTATCCCGATCAAGATCAATTTTGGAGAATACTCTCGCTCCTCTCAATCGGTCAAACAAATCATCGATCCCGGTAGCGGATACTTATTCTTTATCGCCACATCATTGAGTGCACGATAGTCTATACACATCCTGAAACTTCCGCCCTTCTTCTTAACGAATAAGACAGTGCTCCCCATGGCGATGAACTAGGTCTTATAAATCCTTTTCCAATAGCTTCTTCAATTTGCTTCTTCATTTCCACCAATTCCTCCGTGGACATCCTGTAAGGTCTCTTAGCTATTGAGCTGTCCTCGAACTAGTTCTATCACGAACTCGATATCTCTATCCGCGGCATTCCGTAAATCTTCCGGGAAAACATCCGGATATTCATTGACTATGGAGACTTCCTCTGTCGATGCCTTCATGCCGTTGACCATCAATTGTCCTTCTCGCATCGGTTTCGCTTCAAACTCAATTTTCTTTCCATCCGGCTCTCGACCGATATGACTCTTTTTCCGCAATCCAATATCGCCTTGTGATCGTTAACCAATCCATTCCTGTGATAACATCCAAGGTTTGGGTATTAAGGACGATTAAGTTCGCTAGGAACTCAACTCCATTAATTATTATTCCTACCCCGTAACATCCTACTTTAGATCGGAGTTCGATCCAGGATTGACTATGAGCACACATTTAAGATTCACTATTTCCATATCATTTTGAACAGCAAAATCTCGGAAATAAAAGAATGCTAAGCTTCGAATCAAATAAAACAAGAGTGGTATCGAGTTTACTAGAACTTACCAAAGATAACGCCCGAGGCGCTCGACTTCATCCGTGTGATGTGGTTGACTCGCCGCGCGTTCCTTGGGATGGAGTCGCCGTTGATGCCCCGCGTTCATGATTGGTGCGGAGTCCCGGTGTGTTCCCTGTGTTAAAGCGAACCGGGTGACACCTCCTTCTTAGGGCGCTTGTTGGCAAATGCCCCATTTCATTGCAATGATAGCAACGCCTTCCCACGGCCCGAGAGGTTCCTCCACTGTGCTATAGTTTCGGCCGAGTCGAACATTTTGACCCATCGGGCGATTTGCGGCAAAGTGGTGCTCGCTATTGCCTCTAGGCCGGTACCGAATGAGCTGTTGGGGTGCCGCCCCTTCGCCTCTCGCCCCGACGACCTCCTTGTTGCGCCATTCTCGCGCTTCTGTTGTCATCCAACTCTGGCGCTTGTCCTCTAAGATCGTGGCTTTGTTAACTAACTCTTGAAAGTCGTGGAATGTGGGTGATCGGCCCCACTGCACCTCGCATTCAATCCTTCATGAAGCGGGATTGTCGGCCTTATCCGTAGCCACGCCCTCCGTGCGTAGCGTGCCGCTTGGGTGAACTTGTTCGTAATCGCCATCGATCGCCGCCTTGCTTGAGGCTTCTAACTCCTCCTTTTAAGATCCATGATACCCTGCACATGGTACCGACGGAAGGCCGAGGTGAATTCTCCCATGTGATACTCGCTGGTCCTCATGAGTCGCGCAGGTTTTCCCACCATTCTGCGCAAGCCCTTCGAGTTGATGAGAGGCATAGAGTACCTCTCATGTCCTACACATTGTAATGTGCGGCTTCCTTTCGATTGTCCTTAGCCAATCGTCCGCCTCCAGTGGATTGGCGTTGCTCGAGAAGGTAGGTGGACGGGTTCTCATAAACTCCGACAACCGTGAGTAGGGTGTGGTCCATGGTTGCCCCTGTGTTGAACATTCGCAGCAGCCTTGATTGATATCCGCCGCATGGTTTGAACCATCGTGGTCATGAGTTGAGTCTGGCCGCCAAAAGGCTCCTGTGTTCTCGATATCGACTGCGTGGTTGAGGAATCGCTCTTCATTCTCGTTGTCCGTCTGTTAGCTCCACTCACTGGCTCCAACATTTCCACGAGTCCTCACCATCTGCTGCAAGCTTCCATGGTTAAGAAAAGAAGAAAGCATAGACGAGTAAAAGAACTTATGTGGGGAAACAGTGTAACTTAAATTATTTAGCCACTTTATTGATATAATATAAAGCAAGATGGTTGCTCACAAGTGCCTAAGGGCAATGCAACACATACGTGACACTCACAACCAAAAGTAAGTAAGCAAACATAGGAATCCATGACAACTCACACCTAAGGGTGACTCGACGCAAAGACGCGACTCGATATTCGAGTCTCGACACTACACTCTACTACACTCGATCACTCATCGAGCCAACCGGCCGCGGCTTCCCGAGCGCATAATCGGCGGTGTCGCGCATTGAGGCGAATCGTCTCGTGACTCATCGCGCGGGTGCAAAAGACCCCATCGACTCTGCCGTCCCGGCCGCTCGCTCTCGTGATCGGCGCCTCGCCCGGCCTCCGGATCTCGATCATGTAACTCAGGATCGGTTCGGCTCGGGTCCATATAGAGCCATCTCCAACTCCCGGATCTTCTCAGATGGCATGAGCTAAGTTCTCCTGTTGGGTTCTTGCCTCTATAACCTCGCCGCTGGTCCTCTCGCAGCTCGGACTGCCTCGCCCAAGCGCCCTCCCGGGCGATGACGATCTCGCCAGTGGGTGATCGTAGCGCCCTCCTCCACGAGCTCCATCTCGTTGTATCGACTGCCGCGACGCGGATGGTGGCGAAGACGGTGCCTCTAACTCGCGGAGAGGCGCGCAATTTGCCGCATCGCTCGACGCGACGCCTCCGAATCCCGCCTCGAAGAAGACCTCCGGCAAAGTGATGTAGATAGGACGACTCGCCTCGCCCTCTCCCGAGCATACACCGTGATCTTGACGCCCCGAGCGATGTCAAGTCCCGCCTGCACTCATCAAGTCCTCAGACATGCTGGTCGGTCAAAACCTCCAAGCAATCGCATCATACGCCATAACTCCATGGCAGATCCTCCGGCGCCTCCATAGGTATGGATCATCCTCATCCGCCAAAACAAACCTTGTTTAAATTAAATAGAGAATAATAAAAATTCAAAGATAGGTATGAATAAGGAGAAGAGATAAGTCGAGATTTCTTTGACATTCTTGCTCAAGTTGATTAGGTCTTTAGAAAATAGTTTTCACCCTCCTAGGCACAACCAAACTAAGGTCAAGGCCTACACCAACTCTGCTCGATACCACCTCTGCGGGACCCGAACCGCAAATCCGACCTTTGTGTATTCTCTGTGCTACCCAGATCACGCTTAGCACACACAATGCACAGGTTGCACATCACGCATATTCACAAGGATATAAGAATAAATAGTGCAAACATGTATATAAAACGAGTTGTACAACCTTATGGTCTCCTTACAGATAAGTCACCACGCAGGCTTACATTATTCAAAACAAAGAAATAGCAATGAACATAAAAAGTCGTAAGCATCCATCTTGCCACAGCAACCGACTGGGCTTGCCCCTAGTTGCTCGTGTCCTCGACGCATCCTCCTCCCATACCGTGTAATCTCTCCACCGATGTTGGGGTTGATAAGGTGGGGTGAGTACACAAGGCACTCAACAAGTAATGCATGAATGCAAAGACTATTACTATATGCAAAGCTTATTCCAATGGATTGGCTTAATTGATCCTTTTGCATCAAGCAAAGATTTTTAAACTAGTATCTTGTTTAGATTAAAGCAAAGAAATGATATAAGTAATACTAATTTCAAATGGTTTTTCTTCAAGATTCTCAGCACACACCTTTATTAGTTCATTTCCAACACCGCACACACCACCCTTCCATGTTTTGTTTATGAAA
Source organism: Otatea glauca (assembly GCA_036346275.1). Classification (NCBI taxonomy): domain Eukaryota; kingdom Viridiplantae; phylum Streptophyta; class Magnoliopsida; order Poales; family Poaceae; genus Otatea; species Otatea glauca. The sequence continues at coordinate 52,804,453 of CM070711.1, forward strand.
ACTACCCTTGACTGTAATCCCCGAGCAATGCTCAATACCGTGAGCACGGCTATTCGAATAGTTTTGACACTGCAGAGGTTGTACACTTTACCCACAAGATACAAACCGCCACCACATGTGATTGTCCGCAACAAAGCTTTTCGAACTTCTACCTTAACTAAAGAACCTCTCCAGATTGCCTTCACTATCACTTCCTCACACAGAGCCAAGTATAGGACCTGCCAATCACCGCTGGATGGGCACCAAGCCGTAGTACGTGCACGCCCCATACAGATACACCCCGTGCATCACCCCGAGGTATCAGAGGAAAGATATCGTAACCCTAGTCAACTAGGTCTGCCCCATGTCGACATGTGGTTGTACGGTGACTCGGATCAAAGGCTTGCAAGGTGAAGTCCTTAATCGACCAAGGCAAGACTTTCAACACTCAACAAAGGGCACATGCCCAATGTGGCACATGACTCACATCACTCAACAACCCAATGCCACACAGCCCACTGCACACAGCCTCTTGCCACTTGCCCCAGCCTAAATCATTTTCCACCTGGGCTTGATTATTGTGCAACACATGCCAAGAATAACTCAATATCGTGACGGAACCACACAAGTTGTCAGACTCAATCTCAACATGTGGCATCATCACACCACTTTTCAAAATACATTCAATATGTCTTTAATCAATATTGTAACATTTTTCCGAAAGATCATTCATGATTCGCTGTAAGGCTAAGCATCTACTCACTGCCTAGCCTCCCGTGTTGGCACAATATTAACATCCAACTAATATAATCAAAACTTAGGGTGACAATGATCTAGGCATACAATTAATAATTCAAGGTGGCATAACAAAATGGGTTGATTAACTACATTATCCCAAATTAATTTAAATTCATTTTAAATAATTAGCATGCATAGTTTCAAAGCATAAATTACATTTTAAAATCTGGGATCAAAATGATCAAAGCATCACTTGCCTTCAAAGAGTTGCTGGTCGTGTTCAAGCTTGGTCTTGAGCGACTAATTCTTCCTCAAACTTCCCAAGAAATTTACGCCTACGCTGCATAAACAAAGTATACAATAAATAGCCAATACAGAAGACTATATGTCCTCAAAATTCAAATAAAATTCACCAATAAATAGCTCACAATTTTATGAATTTTTAGAAATTTGAATCACCCAAACCGAGTTAAAATGCAAAAGTTATAGTCATTTGAAGTTTGAATAAAATCAAAATACGTAAATTAAGAAAATCCGATTTTTCTGAATTATTTTATACTTGAAATTACATTTATGACGTCAGCATGCCTCATGATGACGCCAGCACCGAAATGAATTTCCGCCAAAATATTTTTATATATGAAAATATTTATGACGCCGATGACGCCAAGACGACACGCGGCACGCCTGCAGGCCGCCACGCCGCCCGGGTCTATGGACCGAGTCTACGGGTTGGCTCGTCTACCGTGGGCTTGGTTCACGTAACGCTGCAGCCACGCTGCAAAATCCGCATCGCTCGCTAAAACCGACGGCCGATCCTCACGCGCAGCCGCAATAAGACCGAGATGCGCGCGACACGCGTCGCAAGATCCAATGGCCACCTAAATCCAACGGTTGATTCGCGACCGACGCGGCGACGCCGATTCTCAGACGCCACGCTGTCGCGATCGAACGGTGCCCTCGGATCTAACGGCCAAGACCACACCGCCATCGCGACGCTCGGTTTACTCGTAGCCACGCGGCACGATCGCAGCGGGCGCTACCAAAGCAACACGGATTCGTCTCGCTCGTCAAACGCCACGCCACAAGACGCGATTTGGCGAGGGTACGGTGCCATCTCCGCCGCTCGCTCAAATCGAACGGCGCAGATCCTTAGGGCAAAACCAGATCCAATCTCTACCGCTCGATCTAATCCAACGGTCCACGGCACGAGTCAGCATCGCTCATGGTGCGACGTGGTTCAATCCTACGCGCCCACTATCGATCCAACTAAGACAAAACATATCGCAGACATTAGATCTAATCCAAGCCGCTCGCTCTAGATCTAACGGTTACGATTCAATCTAAACATCTACAGAGATGGAGGCTACGTGGACTCACCGTAACCGAACGATGCAAATCGGACGGCCGGCGCGGTTCGACGAGGTTGACGGCGCGAAGAAGCTTAAGGTTGCCTTGAGCCGGGAAGATGACCTCGGCGACGGCGCTGCGGGCTTCTCCCGGCGAGAAGAAGTGGTCCACTGATGCGCCTTGCTTCGTGAACTTCGAACGGGCCGAGCACGCGGAAAGCGACGACGGCGATTTAGAGGAAGCAAAAACAACGGCGCACAAGGACGCAACTACGGCGAGCTCGCCAGCGCTAGAGAGGGTCTCGGACGTGCGGCGAGGAGTCAAAAGACGCAGCGAAGGAGCTCACGGACGCGCTACTCGTGCACTTAAAGGGCCTCGACGCGCGCGCGCACAGCGGCGAACGAAAGGAACGGCCGGCGGCATTAGCTCCGGTGATCTCGCGAAGACGACCGACGTGGCGCAATCCGCGCGTCCGTCGGCGACGATCCAAGGCTCACGCTGCGGGGCGACGTGGCACACGACAGCGCGCGATCCGGATCGAACGGCTTGGTGGGCGGCGCTAGGGTTTCGCCGCGGATGGGTCGGCGACGCGACAAGAATGGGCTCGCCCATTATCGCTCATAGCCACTTTTAAAACCTTTTCAATAAAAATAATTCTAGAAATTCACTTAAATCATTTGGGGCTTTTAAAATAGCGTAAAATTCTAGAAAAATTCCGTAAAATACTTTGAGATATTTGGAACTCAAATAAAATATTTTCAATAAAACTTTGCTAGAACTTTTCCATTATTTAATTGTTTTCAAGGAAGGCTAGTTTTGAGTAATTCCAAATAAATTTCAATAAATTCCCAAAAATTCACAAAAATCAAAAATACTCTCAAAATTTAAATTAGAGCAAAAATTAGGGTGTTACACTGCGATGAGCACCTGGAAGTCCTGAAGGATGTAGCATCATCCGATGATGATGAGGACGTCGGCACAGATAGCAGTAGAGATGACAATGCAGCTCCCATCGGTGGCATTGTGTCCACTGATGTGGAGTATGTGTCTTCACGCCTCGATGATCTGGCGATGTCTTCCCTCATGTTGCTGGACGAAGGTAGCCATGGTTGGGCCTTCAATCAGGACACTCTACTGGTAGGGCCATGCTTCCCTACAAAGAGTACCGCCCAGCAGGTAATTGCGAGATATGCAATGAACATCAGTCGCACGTACTGGGTGTACAGGTCCAACCCGGATACGTTCATTGTGAAGTGCTTGGATCCTGAGTGTCCGGGCAAGATTCGTGCCTAGAAATTCAAGGGCATGAGTTCGGGCTTCAAGATAACCGTCCTGACGGATCACACTTGTGTGCTTGCTGAGCCACTGCAGAAGCACAGAAATATGACGTCCTCATATGTAGCCAGCCTGATTTCTCACCTAGTCACGGCGGACATGACCGTTTCATTGAAGTTACTGATAGTCGACGTGGTTAACATGGTGGGATATCCTGTTAGCTATGGCAAAGTGTGGCGAGCGAAGAATAAAGTAATAGAGATGATGTACGGCTCGTACGAAGAGGCATACAACCTTATTCCATAGTTGTTTCACCAGATTGCTGAAGCCAATCAGGGGACCTACATCAATAAGATGGACAGACTGCACCCCACAAAGCGTCTGAACTGTTTCATCCTAGAGCGTGTGTTCTGGGCATTCGGACCAGCCATTCAGGGGTTCAAGTACTACAGATCTATGCTGACCATGGACGGCACTTTTCTATCTGGCAAGTACAAGGGTACCATACTGATGGCGGTCGTCGCCGACTCCAACGACCAGCTACTCCCGGTGGCCTATGCGATCGTGGAAAGTGAGAATACGGAGAGCTGATTGTGGTTTCTAGCAAATGTCAAGTAGGTAGTTGTCTAGGACCGTTTGAACGTGTGCCTCATCACAGACAGGCATGCTGGGTTAATGTCCGCCGTCAGCATCATGCAAGGAGGTACACAGCCACCGTACTAATGAAATGACATCATCAATCGATAGTACATAAGGTATCTTGCCGCGAACTTGCATAGGCGGTTCTGCAGCAAGGAAGTCATGAAGACATTCAAGAGGTTCTACATGCAAAACTAGAGGTGGAAGTTCGAAGCAATTTGGAGAGTACTGGACGAGGAGACCTCAAAGCACACGACGGAGCTAGCAGAGGCCCATATCAACAATTTCTCACAGTGAGTGCAATTTCATGCTCCAGAGTTGGAGAAGTGGTCCCTGCTCCATGACACCAACGACGCAAGGTACGGCATAATGACAACCAACATGTCAGAGGTTTACAACGGTATTCTGAAGGGGGTTCGGTCCCTCCCAATCAGTGCCATCATGGAGGAGACCTAGAACAGAACCGTTGGATACTTCGTGAACAGGGGAATGAATGCTTGGAGGCACCTGGATGAGGGGAAGCAGTTCTCCTAACGTATGCATGCATACATGGAGAAGAAAATAGAGAATGATCGGTCGCACGTTGCGCACTCCATGGATGGAGTTAGGCGAAAGTTCGAAATATGTCTACGAGAGAGAAGTTTGTCGATGGCCATTGCAGGGGCTATCGTAAACAAATATGCACAATACGCGATGTAGCGACATGCACATGCAATAAAGCCGAAACTACTGCACAAACCATGCTCCCATGTATATGCAGCGTGCGCGGTTCTCCGTGAGTCGTCCGCACCCTACATCTCTAAGTACTTTAGCGCGGACCATCTGTTCAGGACATGGAGTTCGGAGTTCAACTCCTATGGATTGGACATGCATTACAGGAAGCTGTGGCTAGGCCAAGTGACTTAGTGCGAGAATGATAGTTTGAAGAGGAGTGGGCATGGACGCTGGCAGTCATGACGAATCTGTAATGACATGGACACTAGTCAGTGCGGAGATGCACCTGCTCCACAGAGGTGCCGGTTGTGTAGGACAATGGGTCATACAGTGAAGAACTACCCTAATAGGGATGGCTCGTCGAACTGTCCATAGGAACCTCCGACAATGTATTTTGGCATGTGATTGCAGTACTAGCATGTCATGTAATGGAATGTTATGTAATATCATGTACCTTCATGTTATGTACTGTCCTGTTATGTGGCTTGTTGTTATTTGATGTCATGACATTTAATGCTATACATCGCTACTCGTACTCTTCATTTCATGTCGTTTATTGTCTTCTTGTAGGATATGTCTGGACACGCGCAGAACCGCTTGACCCATCATATGATGGCAAACATCGTAGCGGTGCCTAGCTTACAGTGGACAGTCCATGATCGTTCGTTCTCACAGGTCTGTTGCCGTTGGCACGGATGATGGACATCGGGCATACTTTCTCTTTGAATGGGGCTCTATTGTCCACCCTCGTCGATTGTTGGAGGCCGGAGACCCACACGTTCCACTTCCACTGGGGGGAGATGATCGTGACCCTGCAGGACATTGCCGTTATTACCGGTTTGCCTATCATGGGCAGGCCGATAGTTCTACCACCGAAGTGCCCTGATTGGAGGGTTAGGTTGCAGCACCGGTTTGGTCATCCAATCCCAGAGAACAGTAGAGGGGTTCCACAGTCCTGGCTTCGCCACTACATGTGATGTCCCGCTGATGCGCCGGAGTATGTAATAAGGAGTCACCTTGTGGCTTACCTGCTGTTCTTGTTCGACTGGGTGTTGTTCCCTTCTACACAGGGAGACAGCGTGTACCCGAGCTTCATCCACATCGCCAAGGTGTTGGCTGACGCCTAGCTGGAAGACGTGCCACAGTTTAGCTTTGGATTGAGTGTACTTTGTGTGACATATAAGGGATTGTGCGTAGCATGCCTGAAGACAACGGGAGATGAGCCCATGCTTACAGTGTGTTACTTTCTGCTTCAGATATGGTCGTGGGAGCAGTTTCTTGTAGGGCGGTCGTACTTCAAAGAGCCCATGCACCCTTATCCATTGGAGGCTCCATTCTACAATGAGGGTGGGACCCGGTTGACGAGCCCACCATGGGTACGCGGTGGACGGCCATCCGGTTGGGATGGGCAAGGGAGAAGCCTCGTCGAGTCTACCCAGAGTATCATAACTACTTTGAGACCCTGCACGAGGACGACATCATATAGCAGCCGTGGACTACGCATTTCTTGCTCACTACGGTGATGCATGGATTGTTAGAGCAGTGCGGCTAGGATGTTCACTACTGGCTGACGACATGCCATCTGGTGTTTTGTCACATGGTCGAGCCGCATTGCCCAGCCCGAGTGATACGCTAGTTTGGACTTCATTAGCAAATCCCCCCTCCAGTTGGCCCATCTCTGCCACAAAAAGTACATAGGTAAGTGCAATACGCAATATTCAATTCTACGCTTTTCTACTAGCCTACCGGATGTAATTCGAATTATAGGCAATCTCGGAGGCGCCCAACCTCCATCTCCTAGGTCGTCGCGATCGAGCGCGGACGGAAGACGATTGAGCTTCACTCGCTCGTCTTCAGCTCGGCCTGGCCTTAAGGATACACAGGTATGACATATACATTTCACTCAACAACTTCGTAATACTTACGCAATGTAATTTTCTTGGCCATGCTATGTTCTTTTACATCGTGCATGCAGGGATCGCTCTCTCCTGCCATCGTTGTCTGGGCGGCACCATGAATCACCTACTCCGTCGCCCGCATGTACAGCTACCGAGGTCAACAAAGACTCGAACCCAGACTCGCCCGATTGGGACTTGCCTCCTGCAAGTTCTAGGCGGGGTACATCCACTCCTGTACGTTTACCGTAGGATTTCAGCTTCGGGCAGACCTACACCTCCCATGGTATGTATGGTTTTGGTGCAGGCACGTCATCTACGCAGGTGCCACGTCGGGTACATTCTTTTCTGTTGAAGTTATTACCTGCTATTGAACATACCTTTGTCTGAGGTACCTAACATTTTTGTTCATATCATGTTCTTTTGCAGGACGTGCGGCGGGATCGAACTCTCCTTCCACCGCTGATAAGTACAATTGCTGAGGTCGACACACACACCGACGTGGACACCCCCGATCAGGACTTGCCACTAGGAAGATCGTCTTGGGGTACGTTCGCGTCGACACGCTTACCGCAGCACCAACCTCTATAGACTTGGTTCGGCCAGACCTACACCCCGCACTCCACACATGATTATGGTGTAGGGTCATCATCTGTACTTGCACCAGGGCAGGTATGTTTGTCCAGTTGAAGTGATTCCCAACGTGGAGCCGTGCTAACACTACGTGGTCGCAGGTTTCTAGTGACGAGTTCTCCCAGTGGGCATAGGACTCCATGACCCCGCGACCGGTATCGGTAAGTGTTTCGCGTAATGTAAGTTACTGGTTGCACTCACTTTTGGCCACGGCACTAACAGTATATACCAATGCAGCTTCCTGGGTGGGTGGCAGACATGTTGGTCGCCCAACACCTAGGACCTAGCCAGCTTGACGACGCCCCTCACGCGACATAGGACACACAGTACAACTTGCGGACCACGATGCACGCACCTGACCGGTTCACGTACCCAGAAGACCAAGTCCGCCGTACGCGAAAGCGGCGACCAGATCAGAGTTGAGGTTTCGAGGAAGCGACCGGTTCTATTGCTGTAATGCAGTTCGTACGTGTAATTGATGTATTCCTTCAGCCTATTCGTAGTGATTTAAGAATGATCCTCCTTATGTACTATTTCAATATGGTATGTTGCTTTGTTGGCAGCGAGTTCTCACGTCGGCTTTCTCAGGGCGCTTGGACAACACGATGCCACTAAAAACTTACTATAAATACGACGTCATGTCCAGCCCATACATTTCACACTACACCGAGCCAACCCTCACACTGAACACCACATCCCTACCGGCACCACAGCCCCTTCATCGGCGAGTTCAAGATGGCCGACTTCATAGCGATTCTTCGTAGGTGCAAGCTGCTTGCTGAGAAGGGGAAAGGCTACTCAAATGTGTCTTGCAAGGATGTACCTGTGCCACTGGAGTTTTCCCGCACAAACCGCGACTGTGTTGAAGTTGCGTGGATAAAGCAGTCTAGACATCCCGACACCACTGCCCGGGCGTACTACCCATGCCGTTGGGAAATATGCGTAAGTTAATGCCATTTATGTATATTTTGTGATGCGTTTATCAGACTTTTAACTTAGTCCACACATAACACCAGGGAGAAGATAGCTGCCACTTCTTCCAATGGATCGATGGCCTGAACAGGTACGATAAGGCGTAGTTGGCATACGAAGAGTACCTGCACCTCGCGGATCCCCCAGCTATTCGAACGTTGGAAGCCTGAACCTTAGACCGCGCAACACAGACCGAAGCGATCGCACCGAGGGGACAACAATTACCAACAGGCACATCGCAAGAAGATGAAGGAAATAGCCAACGAGCGGGACAAACGTGAGCGTGAGGAGGAGAAGATCCCCCTAGAATACCGCTGTTGGTTCGATTGGTACGAGCCTAATTGAAAGGAGGTCAAGGCCCTATGTCGCGCGCAATCAAAGGGGAAGACACAGATGGATCTTTCCACATAGAATCTACAATAATACGTACGATATTTTCCCATTTTCAAAAGGCGCGCATGTACCTTAGCAGTAGTTTCCGTTCATGGTTTGTCCATGTCGTCGCGCCATGTCTCTTTCATCATTTCCTATACAATGTTATGTCCACGATGTCGTGATATGTATTCTAAAATTTCTATGTCAAGCTACGTGCCCTAGCCGTTTCGTAAAACATGCTATGTCAACTTCTTCAATATGAGCTATCAAACATTACTTTTTCACATCGTCACCCATGTAGTGCCCATTAGCTGGACCTATCTGACAAAATGTTGGTGCCATTTTTTTCGCCGAATCTTTGCACTAACTCCATAAATAGGTTTCCATGCCACCTCCGCTCTCTCATATCCTCTTCCTCATCCAATTCCTTGCCTCCTTCAGGCCAAGTGAAGGCCATGTCTGAAACGTCGAGCTCGGGGAATCAAAGGGCCCGTGCGCTTGCCACTGCAAGGCGGGTCGATTGTCCTAACTGCCATGTGCAAGTTAATGTGTTCTACGCCAACATTGAGGGAAATAACAGCCGGGTGTTCTACAAATGCTTTTTTTCTCTGTAAGTGAAAAGTTAGTTCGATTTCTTCCCTTTTTGATGTTTTCTTTCCTATTCGAGTTGTCTATTTTTCAGGGATCTTTTTTCTTTCCACGGCCTCAACGCATGTTCACATCGTCATGTAGTTTGCAGGATGCCAATATTTTCAGTGGGCAGACACCATGGATACCTCGATGGAGCATACTGTAAGCACAGTACCGTAGAGGATGCAGCCTGCGATGGAGCAGAGATGGACCCCATGTTCAAGCAGAGGCTGAACATGCTGATGTTTAAGATAGAGCGCATTTTAGATCATGTCAAGTGGTTGGAGAAGATTGTGTGTTTGGCTATCCTAGTTGTACTGTACACTATACTTGCGAAGTAGTTCATTTCATACGTACGACACTAAGTTGGTCATGGATGCGGTTCGAAGTGGTTTAAGAATTGTGTACATTATGTATCATTTCAATATGGTATTTTCCTTTGTTAACTTATCCGCTATTCGGATTTGATCTTTTGCTTTGTTAACTTATGTATTACGTAATTATCACCTCGTAATGATGATAGTTGTTAAAAATCGAAACCATCCATCACCTTTCGCAATCACAAGTCGCAACACTCTGCCCACTGCTTTTAGCTTTTTTAAGCCAATTTGACAACCTTCTGCCAGCAGCTTTGTCAGGCCGATTTGACAACACGCTGCCAGCATCTTCGTCAAGCCTATAAGACAACTCGCGAGCAGTAGCTTTGTCAAGCCGATTAGACAACTCAAGGACGTCTACCTTTGTCAGGCCGATTAGACAACTCTCGAGCAGCAGCTTTGTCAGGCCAACATTAGACAACTCACGGACGTCTAGCTTTGTCAGGCCGATTTGATAACACGCTGCTAGCATCTTCATCAGGCCTATTAGACAACTCGCGGGCAGCAGCTTTGTCAGGCCGATTAGACAACTCACAAACATCTAGCTTTGTCAGGCCGATTAGACAACTCCTGGGCAGCAGCATTGCCAGATCGATTTAACAAGTCGTTAAAATCACTTTGAAATCTATGTACCATTCATTGGTTCTGATAAACAAAATTCGATTATATAATCTTTGTGTCATTCATTGATTCTGACAAACAAAATTTGATTATGAAAATAACACCCAACTTAGTACTAATAAAGGGAAAAAATAAATCGAAGTAGCCAAATATATGACAACACACTACCTATTGCTTTGTCAGCCAGATTTGACAACATGCGCCCCCGCTTTCTTAGAACGACGGACAACACATTGCCTACCTCAACGAAGTGACACCACACTACCCACAGCTTTCTCAGACCGATTTAACAATACGCTACAGCTCGCTTTGTCAGACCAAACTGTGGTATAAAACCACCCTCCACCCACGCAGCACTTCTTCACTGCCCCAACCTACACTCCATTGTAAGGACAGACAGAGGAGCCACCTTAAGCCGTGGAAGGGGTAGGCAGGGAAGACTGGGTCGGACATCACCTTGAGGCCCTAACCATTCATGGTTTCGAGGTCGCGACCCTTACCTCATGGATACTACATTCTACGGTCCGCTAGACCCCGATCCCCCACCCTAGATTTTCCCATTCGAACAAGGGACTCATACAGCCTCCAAGATCCAATCCACGAAGGCCAACCACTCCGCTCCCTGAACTGGTCAAAATGCAAGCACGACCTCGACGCTGTTATGCAAGTTTCTGATGGGTTAGATCCCAATCCAGGACGTCGTTTCTACCGATGTCCTCTATTCATGGTAACCGCTATAGCTCTTACTTACAATTTGGCTCATGTCTCGCTATATGACACAGACTCTTGCTTGTAGACCGCGTATTGTAAATTCACTAAATGGGTGGACCCACCGTATCCCATACATGCCCAATACTACTTCCATACATTATTGTATCACCTCGATGAAATGGAAGAGGACCTCATGGAAGTCAACAAGGAGAACGAATAGCTCCGCAGGCAGAACTTGGTGCACCCGACCCAGAATGATGACCTACGTCGTCAGAGACTTAGGGAGAGGAACAATGAGGAGGTCGTTCACCTCGGCAGCGACTAACACACTTACTGTTGCTGCGGCAATACCAGCTGGAGTAGTGCTTCTCACTACCGTGACAACCAGCTCTGTCCACGCCATTCTAACGATCAATACTCCATGTGGCTGCCTTATGGTTACCCATTCGAGCCTTATTATCCTCCGCCATTAAAGCGTAGTCCATCCCGCCCTTTCACAATTCCAAAAGGTGCACTAGTATCGTACTTTTGTCCATATTTGTGGCTGCTCTGTGCCGCCATTTGTACCGTTCAAACTATAAGCGCCATCTAATCCCCATTTATTATGAAATGCTATGTTTCATTCAGTCCGTTGTTTTCGAACTTTAAACACGCAATGACTGTACCGATTGCAAGAACAACATCAACGGATGTGACAACACTTACCACATAGAATATACAACATGCAAATAGCTGTGCACGGCACATGCGGTGAAGCAGCTATTTTCCTAGAAAAACCGCGCTGGGATAAATGTGCAAACAACAATTTTTTCAAAATTCACATTTGCGATTGGCGACAGAGAGCCCCTCTGAACTAGCGACATACTCTCCGTCGGTATTTGAAATGGCAATATTTCAAACAGCGATAGATAGTCTATTTGTAGTTTTTAAATCAACATATTATTTCCGTAATTTTACATTAACATAACGTATTACAAATCAATTACTACAATTTGGAACAAATAAAAAAACCGACACAGCAAAAAAAATATCGAGCGCGGGTGAGGCCGGTGCAGTGGCCTTGGGGCGCTGCAAGGGCAAAGCAGCGCTCCGGGAGCGTAGCATGGCAGGCCCCACGACCTGCGCTGCATGCAGCACCGTGGGGGAGCGGCCTGCGGCAGGAGCAGCACCTCGTGGTCGCGGCAAGGTGGGCCTGGGTCACAAAAAAATTCCGACAAATTTTGCAGCACCCCGGGAGCGCGGCACACACGCACGAGGGGGCTATTTTCGCAATTTCTGCTTGACGGGAGCTTATTTTCAGAAATAACAAAATTCAGAAGGCTAATACAGTAAAGCTTTCTCCGGAGGTAGCTCTCCAAATGGAAACTCAGCTTTCATAAACAAGAGGCGAATGTCAAATAAGTTTATGAACTACTACGGAAAAAGCATAAATATTGTCCCGGGCCTTCACAGCAGCAGCAACCAGTTGCAACATCCACCCCATTCTCGTGAATTTTTTATTGTTCTAGCCCGGTTTGTTTATTTTTTTTCGTAAATAGCTGTTGATCCGACAAAATAACAAAATTAGCCCCTGAAAAGTGAATTTCAGCGGACGTGGAGAGCTGGAAAATATTTTAATTAGTTTCCCGCGGACCGGATCTGCAGATTTTTTTTATTATTTATTTTCCACGGTCCATATCCGCTGAATATTAAATTAAAATTTTTGGCATAGGAAAAATATTTTTTTTAAAAGCTGCGGACATGGTGCACTGGTTACGGCGATTTCCAACGGTCTGGAACCGCTGGAAATCTGCTCTGTCGGGAAACGTAGTGAATTCCAGTTGTTTCAGACCGCTAGAAATGATCGATTTTTTTTGCTTAGAAAATCTAGAAAAATTTAAAAAATATTTTGCCGTAGATGTCCTAGACTGCGAAATTTTTAGTGTAGTAGCCCTCTGCGCATAATTTTTATCGGAAATAGATATGGTCGCGGTAAAATTTTGGAAATTAAGCAGACTTAGCGCACAATATTATTTAAAGTGGTTGGGGCTGGTGGGATTCTTGTTTTGCGCGATCGCGGTGCACTGGCATTTTTTGTGTGGTGAAAAATTTTATGAATAGAAAATCAATAGGTAATTTTGTTTTATTCATTCAAGAATTGTTTTCCAATTATTTTGAAGCGGTGTGCAATTTTATTTCTGACGGTTGGGACCGGTGCGATTCTTGGTTTGCACGCTCGCGATGCGTGAATTTTTTAGTGTTTTAGCCCTTTTGATAATTTTTTTGGAACCAGCTGTTCTAGCGACAAAATTGCGGATTTTGCCCCAGCCACCGAATGGAGACCGTTGGAATTTGTGCGGCATTTTTTTTTGCTTTTCGTTTTTCTTTTTACAGTGCGGAGATCGCGGAAAATTCAAATTACCTGAAAAATTTTAAGCACATCGATTCCGCTAGAGAGAAGTTAAAAAATATTTTGTCATGGTTGAAATCTGCACTGACTGTCTGTTGGTCCCGAAATGGTTGTTTTTGCGAGGCGCTGCAAATTTGTTTATGTTTTGCAACGTATAGCGATTTTTTATTTTTTTAATGGAAAATTGCATAAATACTTGCAGAATTTAGTATATGTTTTTCCGCTCTGCTAGAAATTCGTTGTATAATTTGCAGTAACCAGAGCCCGCTGAAATGTTTTTATGCCATTTCTAGCCTTGATTATTATTTGCGTTTGTTTTTTATCTGGAAATTATCCAGGGGGTTTGGAAATCGGCTTTTATTTTTGCCGTTTTTTAGTTTAGCCGCCATAATTTTTTGTGCAAAATAGCTGGTAATTTGTCACTTACTTTTTTTTGGAAAAAAATTCAAATTCCATTGTTCCTCATGCTATTTTGGTGTGCAACAAATTTGATGACAAATCATAGTAAAATATTGAATAAAACCCGACATTGAAATTACAAATTGCAGTAATTACAACAACTATAATAGCATGGCATGTGAACTACGTACATACCTTAGGGAATTCATAAAACTAGAATACAACATAGGTATATGCCTCTGGTGAAGGACTAAGTCACAAAACCATACATTCTATAGCCATGGTTGTCGGAACAGGCTATAGTCAAAATAACAATAGTTACCTATTGGTTCCTGATGGGGTACTATGTTTGGATACCGAATGGGCTTAATGTAATATCATCATCAGGATTCAGAGGACTCCGAGGACGCAAATTTCATGGCATAGGTGGCATGAAATCATCATCATCATCGTCATTTGTATGGTTAGGAGTTAGCCCTTCTTCGGTGCGGGTTGAACGTCCTCTTGCATTGTTGGTTAAACGGCCTGTTGTAGTAGTGCTTGAACAGCGCGCTGTGATAGTGCTGGAACGTAGAAGTCTAGGTGACACGAAATCATCATCATCATCGTCATCCTCATTTGAATAGTTAGGAGCAAGCCCTCCTTCGGTGGCGGTTGAACGTCCTCTTGAATTTTCTGCTGCAACAGTTTTGGGTGGACCTCTACCTCTCTAGTTAGATCTTCTGCATCTTCTGCATGAACATCACACCCCCTCCGAAGAGCATACACATCACTACGAATTCTAGGATATCTTTTTTCAGCAACTCATTATCCTCCAGAAATGACGAACACACAAGATGAGCATACGAATTAATGAACTTATGGAAAATGATAAAAAGATTAGTAGGCTGAACAAATAGGAAATAACTAACCTTAATATATGCTCTGCATAATGATCTGGCAGCATCATTACCCTATAAGATCTCATAGAGAAACCTGTAACAGAAGAGTGGTCGGCTAGTTTGCACACCCTGAAATACCTTTGACGCCACCCTTGCAAGTGCGTCTTGAGGTCGTCGGAGGTCACAAGGTTAAGGCCAGAGGTTGTCACCTTATGCCTCGATAATGTCGGACGCCACTCTTGCAATTTGAACACCACTTCACTCAGGTTCTCCTCCTTGAATGGATTATCCTTCCCATCACGCGTAACCTTCAATGTGTAATGAAGGGCTACGCTGCTCATATCAAGTGTCCACGAGAATTCTCTACTTGATGATCCAGCCATCCTAAATTGTGAGTGGGAGTTGTGTTTGTGTGCCTGCGGTTTGGCCTTTTATAGTCTCGAAGGGGTGGTGTATGGACTAAGTGTTGGAAGGTAAGATTCAAGCGTGCAGACAAACAGCAAAACGCTGGAGTGTGTAGTCAAGTCGGGCTGAAAAGGCAGTCATGCATGCAAAGTGTTAGTACTGATAAAATTACTATGCAATAAGTGGTCACTTCAGAGTTAAAAGTAGGCAATGAGTGGCCACTTCGGACTATGCAATCCAACTAAATTATTTGTCCTAAAACTATATATGTACGTAAATGTATTTGTACGAACCAACTAAATTACTTAAAATATACTAAATCTGTCTGTAACATCTAAATTTGACTACATCTATTATTTTTGCTATCCTACTATTGAAATGAGGCGTGATCATCAAACTAGTAATGTTTTTGAAGTGCTTGATGGTTTGATGTTGAAGGATGGTTTCCTGTATAAAAGGGTTGCTCTTAGTTCTTTGATTTACCGGGGGATACAACCAACGGAGAATGAGTTTCTCAAGTTCTCTTCTAATCCAAGCAATAGAAATTCTGCTGTTGACTTGGATTGGGCTCTAGCATCTATGGTCCTAAGAAGAGGAATGGGATATGAAGGCATCGTCTTCTAAAGAGAAATGCTCCAACTCCAAGGAATCAAATCTTAAAGCTTCCACTTGTACTGGAAATTTTGGTGTGGTCATTGCTGTTGAGAAAGATGGTTTTAAGGTAAAATTCTTTCAATGCACACTTTATTTGCACATTCCTGTTTTGGCCTAAGAAGAAGTAATTTTCTCGTAGTGCTACAATGAAGGTTAGAAAGCAGGATATTAAGAAAGGCGGTGTATCAGGCCAATGTGAGGAAGCAAAAGATTATATGTTATGAAAGCAACATACCATATCGATATAGTAATGAGGATTATCATTCTTAAACCACCACGAATGGGCCGAAGGCATACAAGAATTACACAGACGAACTTCATTATAGCAATATGACCGGTAGCTTCCTCGAAACCTCAACTCTGATCCGGTCGTCGCCTTTGCGGACGGTGGAGTTGGTCTTCTGCGTACGTGAACCGGTCAGGCTTGTGCGTCGTGCTGCGCAAGTTGTACTGTGTGGCTTGTGTCACACGAGGGGCGTCATCAAGCTGGCTGGGACCCAGGTTTTCCGCACTCAACATGTCTTCCACCCATCGTGGAGGCTGCATTGGAATGCACTGTTAGTGCCGTAGTGAAAAGGGAGTGTAATTAAATTACGCGAAACACTTACCGATGACAGTCGCGGGGTCGTATACTGCGGTGCCCATTGGTAGAACTCATCCCTAGAAACCTGCGCACACGTACTGTTAGCACAGCATTGCGTTGGGAATAACTTGAGCCGCACAAACATACCTACCCTGGCGCCAACAAAGTCTGCTGAGGTAGGTGCTACGGTAAGCGTGCCAGCGCAAACGCACCCCAACCATAACTTGCCAGTGGCAAGTCCTGATTGGGGGTGTCCACGTAAGTCGGTGTATGTACCTCAGCAGAATTGTCGATGATTGAAGGAGAGTTTGATCCCTGCGCGTGTCCTGCAAAAGAACGTGATAAGAACGAAAATATTAGCTACCTCCGAAAAGATATGCTCATTAGCAGGTAATAACTTCAATCAAAGGTAATGTACCTGATGTGGCGCCTACGTGGATGACGTGCCTGCATCGAAACTGCGAAAGGCGTGTGGGGTATAGGCCTGGTCGTAGTCGAAATCTTGTGGTAAACGTACCCGCGTGGACTCAGGCAAGTATAGATCAGGCCTGGATGATGAAGGCCTAGACGACGAATGAAGGAGAGATTGATCCCTGTGCTCTCGCTGTAGAAGGATATGGCATTACCAAATAGGTTACTTTGGGTGAGTAGTTCAAAGTATGATAACTAAATGTACGTGTCGTACCTGCGAATCTTGAAGGCCATGCTGAGAGGAAGGCGATCGTGCAAAGCTCGATCGTCTTTCGGCCATGCTCAGGTGTGACAACCTAGGAGATGGAGGATGAGCGCCTCACTCAACACCCTGTACGGCAACGTCACTGTGACGGCCATATGTCAATGCCTTCATCATGCCCTTGGCATCGTCCATGACACAACGCAAAACCCCGATTAGGCCAGACACTGTGTTGTGCTTCCCATGCTGTATTGCAGTGGAACTCTCCTCGAAGATACGATTCGCATGATCGAACTGCACGAAAACATGATTAGTAAAAGAAATGTGAATTGAAATATAATGTATATTTGTGCTGCATCATCCTGGTGTGCTGCGCGGTGCACAGGGTGGCCGAGGGCCAACCGCTCGACGTTCGTGACCTCCTCGAGCCTTGAGGGAGGTGTCCCAATAAGTCATGCGCGTGAACGAGGCACATACCACTCCAAGTACGCGATGTACGACTCAAGGTCGTATGGTCGATCCTCAACTATTACTTGCTCCATGGCGGACTGCTCCCATGCAGTCGTCCATGGTAACTGTGTCTCACGCCAGTCGTCGCTCCTTTGGCCCTTCCGAGTTTGCCTGCGGGAATGAAAGTTGTAAGTTACAAATTATAATTACAAATTACTGTTTGTATTTACAAATTAAATGTACATATGCACTTTTAGTGGCAAAGGCGGGCCAACTGGAGGGGGGATTTGCTGATAAAATCCAAATTGGCACATCACTCGAGCTGGGCAATACGCCTCCACCATATGACAGAACACGAGGTGGCACATCATTAACCAGTAAGCAACAGCCTTCCCGCACTGCTGGGACAATCCATATGGCATCGTAGTGACCAACAAATAAGAAATCCAGGGTTTCCATATTATGTCATCCTCATGCAGGGTCTCAAAGTAGTACTGAAACTCAGGGTAGACTCTCTGAGTTCTATCCCTTACCCATCCCAAGTAGGAAGCCGTCCACCGAGTACCCATGGTGGGACCATCAATTGGGTGTCCACCATAGAATTGAGCCTCCAACAGATACAAGTGAACGGGCTCCTGAAAGTACGGGCACCCAGCAGGAAAGTGCTCCCAAGACCAGATCTGCAGCAACGAGTAGCACACTGCAAGAACGGGCTCCTCCCCCGTTGTTTTCACGCAAGCCACGCACAATCCCCTGTACGTGGAGCAGAACACCGCTGACCCAAACTGAAATGAGGGACATCATCGAGGTGGGCGTCAGCCAAAGCCTCTTCGATGTGGATGTAGCTCGGGTAGATAACATCTCCCTGTGCTGTAGAGAACAACACCCAGCCAAAAAGGAAGAGCAGGTAAGCGACAAGGTGAGTCCTCAACATGTACTGAGATGCATCATCGGGGCAATGGATGTAGTGGCGAAGCCACGATAGCGAAAACCCCAGGCTCTGCTCAGGGACTGCATGACCAAACCTGTCATGCAACCTTATTTTCCAGTTAGGCCTCTTCGGTAGCAGAACTATCGGCCTACCCCTGATAGGCAAGCCGGTAATGTAGGAAACTTTCTGAAGGATGACGGTCATCTCCCCTAGTGGAAGTGGAAAGTGTGGGTCTTCGGCCTCCAACGATCGACTAGCGCGGAGAAGAGAGTCCTATCGAAAGTGAAAGATGCCTCCTTGTATTCATCCCCCTGTTAACGAAGTATCCAACGGTCATGTTCCAGGTCTCCTCCATGATGGTACTGATTGGGAGGGACCGAACAACCTTCAGAACACCGTTGTAAACCTCCGACATGTTAGTTGTCATTATGTCGTACCTTGCACCATCGGTGTCATGCAACAGGGACCACTTCTCTAGCTCTGGAGCGTGCAACTGCACCCACTGAGAGAAGTTGTTCATTTGGTCCTCTACGAACTGCTTCATATGTTTCGTGGTCTCCTCATTGAGCACTCTCCATATGGCCTCGAACTTCTGCTTCTGATTTTACGTGCAGAGCCTCTTGAATGTCTTCATGACTTCTTTGCTACGGAACGATTGACGACGTCATTCCATTGGTACGGTGGCTGTGTCCTCCTTGTATGGTGCTAATGGCTGACATTAACCCAGTATGCCTGTCCGTGATGAGGCATACGTTCGGGCAGTCTTGGACAACAGCTTGCTTCATATTTGCTAGGAACCACAACCAGCTCTTCGTGTTATCTCTTTCCACGATTGCATAGGCCACCGGGAGTAACTGGTCGTTGGCGTCCGCTGCGACTGCATTAGTATGGTGCCCCTGTACTTGCTGGATAGGAAAGTGCCATCCATGGTCAGCACAGGCCAGCAGTACTTGAAGCCCTGAACAGTTGGTCCGAATGCCCAAAATATACGGTCGAGGATGAAACAGTTGGGACCCTTCGTGGGGTGCGGCCTATCCATCTTGTTGATGTAGGTCCCAGGATTGGCTTCAGTAATCTGGTGAAGCATGCGAGGAACAAGATTGTACCCCCTTCGTACATGTCGTACATCATCTCTATAACTTACTTCTTCACTCGCCACACCTTGCCGTAGCTAACAAGATATCCCACCATGTAAACCACGTCGACCATCAGTATCTTCGGTGAAATGGTCACGTCCGCCGTGACCAAGTGAGAAATCAGGCTGGTCACATATGAGGACGTGACATTTCTGTACTTCTGCAGTGGCTCAGCAAGCACACAAGTGTGGTCTGTCAGGACGGTTATCCTGAACCCCGAACTCGCGCCCTTGAACTTCTGTGCACGGATCTTGCCGGGACACTCAGCACTCATGCACTTCACAATGTAGGTCTCCTGGTTCGACCTGTACACCTAGTATGTGTGGCTGATGTTTACCGCATATCTAGCAATTGCCTGTTGGGCGGCACTCTTCGTAGGGAAGCGTTGCCCGACCAGTAGAGTGTCCTGATCGAAGGCCCACTTAATGCCAGATTCGTCTGGCAGCACGAGAGACATCATCGCCAGATCGTCCAACCGAGAAGATACATACTCCACATCAGTGGACACAATGCCATAGACTAGAGCTGCATCGTCGTCTCCACTGCTATCCGTATCAATTTCCTCGTCTTCATCAGATATTGCTTCGTTTGCTATGCCTTCTAGGTGCTCGTGACAGTCAATGCGAGTGGACCACCACCGCCCGATGTCTTCAATCGTCTGAAAGTCATCCGCGCCAATGTCCTCACCGATGGCCCTAGAGGATGCTTCGACGTCGCCGCCACCGTCACTGAGGGGACTAGAGGTTTGGCCTCTATCCAGAAAGCGCACATACACCATCGGACGACGGTGTATTAGCGCTTCAGAGTTCATCACAATTTGTATGTATTCCCCCCACATTGTGCTTCCCACGATCTTGTATAGGTCCCACAAGTAGTTGGTGGAACCTCCCACGACTCTGGTATGTACCGCCTCGATTACGAGCTTCTTTCGGGCCATCTACCCATCGAATTTGATCCTCACACAACTACGGAGAGCATCCAGACTCATCTCCATTAGACCCGAAGCCTGGATCACCTTCTTTTCGTAGTTCGAAAGGTCCACCCCATATGGACCCTCTTGAACAACACCGTCACCAAAAAACACACACAAATCCTGAATATCTGCCATTAGTACCTACCATAGCAAAATACACAAGCATGCGAATTAAACACTAACATAATTAATAGTTATAAAAGCAAACTCGTAAACATGATTTTCATGCCCTAGTTAGATAATAACATTGTACAAATGTTAAACTATTCATACGGCAGTTTTATTAATTGCCCAACAATTTTCCCGCCTAATACCATAATTTTACATAACACTAATGTTACTAGTACCGTTGAGAATTTTGTACTACTAAATTTTACCAATTTAGTGGTGACAACAGTGTTATTCTACTATCTGTTCTGATGCTACACAAATTTCGTTACACCAAACTAATATTCTATTAATATCGTAGAAATGCTATACTGAATATACTCATACTATATTGTCGTACCAATTATTAAACATGAATATACTATATTTACAACTAATATCGGACCTATTATACCCTTTTCATACACCTACTATTGTCCAATAATATTTACGTCTTACACAATAATTTTACGTTACACTAATGTTACTAGTACCGCTATATTTTGTAATACTCAATTGTATAATTTTTTTTACTAATAGCAATGTAATTGTACTAATTATTCTCATACTACATAAATTTCTTTACACAGAACTAATATTCCATTATTAGCATAGAAATACTATACTGAATATACTCATAATGTCCTAACACCACACTAGTTAATTCAAATTGTAGTAGTAACATTACACTGAATAAAATCCTCCAAAAATACGTTGCATAACATTATAACCGACCATATAACATTACCATACTAATTGTAGTAATACAACAAATTCACATACTACTAATTCTCTCCCATCCTACTTGTACTACAATAATATTACAATATTCATACTAATATTTCACTAACATTATGCCATTATTTTCGTACACCTTGTATTGTTATTTGATGTACTACTCAACACACTTCTACCGTTATTTTATATAATACTCATTACGCAATTATCATTATTTTATGTGCTGCAAATTGTACTAATACCATTGTTTTGTATACTAATAATTAAACTAATGTTGTACTGATTCTTCTACTAATATAGAAAACAAACACTAATCTTCCTCAAGATTTTGAACTAACCTTCATGAAGCTCTCCTAAAGATTACAATATTGCAACCGATGTACGAACAAACCTTCCTGAAGAATACCTGCAAAATACATATCCCGCATCAAACAATCGCAAATATAAACTCAAAACAAATTTCTACAAAATATGAACACCGCAAAAAAATCCTCTGAAATACACTTTCAAATTTCCTTCTCTAGCTCTTTTTCTCACTGTTTTCCCACCTCTCCTCTCTTCGGCCTCTCGGTTACCACCGCTAGCTCAGAAGCCTCTCGTTTCTCTGGTCAAATGCCCAGTGCAAACCATCGCAAGATGTGGGATTTATAGCGTTTCTCTGCCCACATGCATCGAAGAAGCAGTCGTTTGTCTCTGCTTTCGGCGCGCGGATGAGACAGGACGAAACGATAAATGAAGTGAGCCCTTAGCAGTAGCCCAGGGCCCTCTCCACCGTGTGATGCGTGCAGCAGATCGAGCGGGCGTCGCAGTGGGCCGGCCATCGCGCGGCGATCGCGCATCGTCACAGCCAATTCCAACGGTTCTAGACCATTGGAAATCGCTGCCTCTTCGGGCCACCCGATTCCAGCGCTTGGGGAGCACTAGATTCCCCTGCGTCCGGGCCCACTAATTCCAGCGCTTCGGTACTGGATTCCCCACTGATTCCTTGCTGTTTGTTGAAAAATAAAAAATCTATTTTAAACTAATTTTTAGCTGTACACGTCCGCTGAAAATAAAGAAAAAAATATTCCAACGGTGCCAGTCCGCTGAATTTGCGTGGGGGACTAATCCTGCAATTTCGTCGGAAGACCGGCCATTTTCAGGGAAAAAAAAAGCGTCCAGGGAGCTACTAAAGAAAAAGTTTCCATTCTCGTCAACTCTCGCACAAGTCGCAACTCACAACCACAACATGGCGCTGCTTCTTTCCCACATCGCCACCGTCTCCCTCCTCGTCGTTGTCCTGACCACCTCCCCGGCGGTGGCTCAGTTCCCGGCCAGGGCGCGCCCCACGAGATCAGGCTACCTCAACATCACCTCCACCAACTCCCTCTACTTCGCCTTCTACGAGGCCACCAACCCGGTCACCACGCCGGTCGCCTCCGCGCCGCTCCTCGTCTGGCTCCAGGGCGGCCCCGGCTGCTCCTCGCTCATTGGTAACTTCGCCGAGCTCGGCCCCTACCTCCTCCTCGGCTCCAGCTCCACCTCCCTCACCCGCAACCTCAACCGGTGGAACCGCCGCTTCGGCGTGATCTTCCTCGACAATCCGCTCGGGACCGGCTTCAGCGCCCCTGCCTCCGACGGAGACATCCCGACTGACGAGCCGACCATCGCTGCGCACCTCCTCGCCGCGCTCCAGTCGTTCATGGCGCTCGATCCCACCTTCCGCGCGCGCCCGTTGTTCCTCACCGGCGAGAGCTACGCCGGCAAGTACATCCCCGCAGCCGCGTCGCACATCCTCGACGCTAACGACAAATTCCCGGCCGACCAGAGGGTGAACCTGCAAGGAGCCGCCATCGGCAACGGCATGACGCACCCCGTCTCGCAGGTGACCGTGCACGCCGACCAGGCCTACTTCGCCGGGCTGATCAACGCCAAACAGAAGGCCACCATCGGGGCGATGCAGAACAGGACGGTGAACCTCGTAAACGCGAGCAAATGGGTGGAAGCCAGGAGGGAGAGGAATAGGATCATAAGTTTCCTCAGGAACGTCACCGGCGTGGCAACGCTCTTCAACTACGCGCGGGAGCGGCCGTACCCGACAAGCCCGCTCCTCAACTTCCTCAACACCGACGAGGCGAAGGCGGCGCTCGGCGCGAGGGTCGACGTGCCGTGGGTGCGGTGCAGCAAAGCCGTGTCCGCGGCGCTGGCCGAGGATATCATGAAGAGCGTCAAGGGCGACGTGGAGGCCGTCCTGGCGCGGGGCGGCACTCGAGTGCTGCTGTTCCAGGGCGTGTTCGACCTGCACAGCGCGCCGGCGTCCGTGGAGGCATGGGTGAGGGACCTGGCGTGGCCGGGGCTGGGCGCGTTCCTTGCCGCGGAGCGCGCCGTGTGGCGGTTCGATGGCGGGCAGCTCGCCGGGTACGTGCAGAGCTCTGGGGTGCTTGCGAACGCGGTCATCGTCGGGGCGGGGCACATGGCGGCCGGCGACAACAGGCCGGCCGCGCAGGCGATGATCGAGGGATGGGTGCTGCAGACGGGGCTGTTCGCCGGAAGTGGCGGGCCGACGTCCTGACTCCGACTCCGGAGTCGACGGTGACTTTGACTTGGTCGCCGCATGGTAGTATGGTCCTGTAAGTCCTGTTGCTTAGTATGTTATACTATATTGTTATGCAGCTTAATGGTATTTTGTTCTACCTATATGTTCGATAGATTAGTCCGTTGGTGTACACTAGTACTATACTTGACAACGTAAGGAGTTGGTGAATAAAATGGGAAAAAATTTGTGCACGTTTGACAAGCAATATGAGAAGGCGACGACCTTGTTTGTTTTTGCTTTGCTTTCTATGAAAGCACGGGCGTACGGCCTGTGGTTTTAAAATGAGAAGACGACCACAATTTGCTTGTTAATTTTGTTATTTTGCCGGACAACTTGAGTTGATGTACAGGCAACATTTTTCTCGAAGAAGTATTTTAAGCTGTCAAGCATGGTAATCTCTCTTATTACAAATAGATGCCGTCATGGAGAACGAGCATCAAAATCTTCTCTAATTTTGACTACGGACATAAATTTGAAGTCAGCGAAAAAAAGTTAAGTTTCTAGATTTGCCGAGGTAAAACAAATTAGTAGATCAGTCATAAGAAAAGAACTTTTTTACTAGGATAAGAAAAGAACTTCGTAATACAATATATTCGTATAACCTTTACCAACATATTAGTTATGGAAATATTTGCCAAAGTAACATTTTGAAGGCCAAAGTAATTTGTATTTGTTATAGGAGGGGGTATGTAATTACAAGGAAAGAGCACAGGACTGCTCAAGGCTGCATGTGATCATCGTTACTCTTCAAAGAGAAATTAGAATGACCTTGTCCTTGGTTACAACCATGGAATCAACTGCTGATATCATGTTTTAATGGTGACTTGGTTGCTTGGAAGCAATACCAAGACTTGATTAGCCTTTCGCAGATGAGGCTAAGTGCGTCCAATTCATAATATTTTGAGAAACAGACACCTCAACCGAAACAAACGGATATTCGAAGTTTACCGAACGGGTAGTATGACACTGCACCTAATCTCAAGTCAAGATTAATATGCAAGCTATGCCTCTTCACAGTAAGATAGCCCTGGGAACGAATAACACACAGCTACTGAAAACCGAGCAACTGTGTGCTTTATATCTTTTCTGAAGTCATTCTGAAGTTGCACATTGATACGAGAAACGTCTCTATACAACATAAAAAAAAAGGTTAGTGTTCCTTCCTTTCCCGTCTCCTCACTATAGAAAAGTAATTGGCGCCTAAATCGGACTACCCCTTCCAGTGTGCAACACTTCTCACACAGGCAGATACAAGCTGATGGCCTAAACAGAACGAAGAGGTTGATACGCTTCGACACCGATGGTGTTTCCTGATCAGACAGGAAAGATGAGCAGCACGGCACCACTGCAAACATCAAGGCACCATCGTCAACTTTGGACTGCCTGAGATCTAAACTTCACGGCGTCCACCCTAGCTTGATCTGCCACTTCGTTCTCAATGTTTTCCCAGCAGCCAGGAGCAGAGCTCCAGCAAGGCACGTAGGATGTGCCGTGATTTGGCCACTAATACATCCTTGACATGCCGAAGGGGACAACACCGACCTTTCTGTGAGCACTTGCTGCCACTCCTGCTGCAGTTGCAGCAATGCCATTAAGGGATCTTGTGTATAGGTTTGTCTCTGCTGCTAACCTAGCAGAAGAATCACCTTTTGGCCCACCTAGATGGAAAGGGGGTGCTCTCATGTCCAGAGCAACGTTAGGCACAGTTGAACTGTTTGCGCAGGCATAGGCCTGCTGGTGCAGCGTATACCTTTCAGCCTGCGATGACTCAGAGCAAGCTGACTTGCCGGGTGTCTGATAATAACTGTATGTTTGTGGGATTTGTTGTTGGGGAGGATAACCTGAGTTCATTTCCAATCTTCGTGGGTCATATGGATCCTTGATGCTACCATTTTCATAAGGCAATACTGGACCAACAACCCTTCCTGGTCTTGCTGTAAAATTGAGAAGCATTATATGATTAGATTAGACTAATATCAGCCAAACATGTAGTATAATGCATGAATCAAAAAGCACCTGTTGGCACTCTCTGTGGAGCTTGAGAGGTCCTCGGGACATTGCCAGAAAATTTTTCTGATGCCCGAGGATTTTTATAAGGCTCATCAGATGAAGGTTTATCCCTTGATGGGCCAATATGGGGCTGTTCCTTGGCAGCAATTGGAGCTGAGTGAACAATAGTAGACCTGCAAAAACAGTTATAAGATGATTCATGATTTTATGTAACTTAATCACAAGAACAAAATGCCCGGCCATGTAGACTGGAAGAAAGTATAAAAGGATGATTCAGGTATGGTTATTCAGAATGAATGTGTACTAGTCAACTATCAGGATGTGAGGATCCGAATATGAGTTTTTGTCCCCCATATCGTGCTCTCTCCTCCAAATTCTACTGACGATATGAAGTGCAATGGGTAATTGTGCCTAGCGCTTCTCAGCTCCTGACACCTCAATTTGGGCTAACCTGACAAGCAGTGTAAGGAAAATTGACCTCAATGCTCTACCATCCAAATTCAAATGCATGGAGCCAACTCCAACACTGACCAAAACTTTATGTTCCAAGAAATAACTTGATGGTTGTTTGGATCTCAGATTTTAATAATAGTTTTGCTAAAATACATTTTTATATTGGTTCTATCCTATCTAACCAAACAAGTTTTAGGTTGCTAGGCTCTAAATCTACAAATCTGGTTTTAAAAAACATATGGTCCAAACAACCCCTAAAGGCATTTCAGCTTGATCTAGGTGTTACTCCTGGTTTAATACTATGCTTAACTTTCAGGTACTTCAGGAGCTTGGCAACAGGCAAATTCATTTTGACACCCTAGCTATAGTCACTTTAAGTCCAAAGTTTCCTTTATTTCGCCACGTCAATACAGGCCCACAACACCTTGTGAAAGCTATATTGAGACAACCTTGTCATTAGGCACGTCTAAGTTTGGCCAATGTTGGTGTATCAAAGTGCGGCCTTTCCTTAAAAAAGATTCTCAAGATGGTTCTTTCACCATTTGAACAAAGGCCACAGGAAGGGACTCCAACACTTCTACTAAGCTCTGCTACGTGCTTCAAGGTGTTTTTAACTCCTGGAATTAATACAATAAAAGATTGAGAAAATGAACAGCATGGAGCATATGATCAAAGGTTACCTAGGAAGGGAGGTGTGCTTTCTGTCCATTGGAATTACAGGGCCATTTCCACTATTTTCTTCTAGATGAGCAAATTGCTTCCTAAATTGATCAACAGCACTGCATAAACACAGGCGGAAAAGTGATGCTGTCAGTAGGAGTTGATACAATTAAAAACAAAAGTGCATGTATGTGCAAAAAAAAATACAACAAAAAACAAAGGTTAGTACAGGCATGTCCTAAAGTATCATATATGTCCAAAGATACGATTGTTAAAACCTTGGGTATAGAAAGGTTGCCCTCTCAGTGCCATTTATATAGTCTTTGAGCAACTGCGGATGGTATTCCAATATCTCACGGAATATCAGCTCCCTTATATCTTCCTTTGTCACTCTTCTACGCTCAAACTCAAACTCCATTTTTGTGATTGGTTGACAGGATGGTTCTCTCTCAACCTTGGCAAGCCCTTTGAAGTATGGATGAGCCAATGCCTGACAAATCACAAGTTTCCAAAGAAATATCACAGTTTGCCCCACAATAAACTGAATATACAAGACCTGGCACTGCTGAGATAAACAGGACTGTACAACATTAAAACTATAGTTACCTCTTCAGCGGTTGGGCGGTCCTTTGGATCAAACGCTAAAAGCCTTTGCAAAAGGTCCAAGGCCAAAGGATCCGCATTAGGAAACTTCTGCGAAAATGGGATTGGTTCTTTCTTTCTCATGCTGCTCAGGTACCTCCTTGCTTTCTCATTCCGGACCTGGAAAGAAAGAAACTATCAATATCTAACCTTCAATTACTTAGATGATGCACAACAAAAGGCCTCCCCAAAAGAACCAGTACCATACCCGAGAAATTGTATCCATGGATGGTGTGCCCAGAAGATCAGTCATCAAATCTAACTGATGGACAACATTTTTACCAGGAAATAAAGGCTTTCCTGTTAGCACCTCAGCAAAGATGCATCCGATGCTCCAAATGTCAATGGCTGGTGTGTACTGCAATTTTGTTGGGAATAATAGGTCGTTTGAGTTAACTACAACCCCAGACATGGAAACATTGAAAACATACACCACAGTAACAAAGTCGTTTACTGTTTATCATTATCAGTATAATGATAAAGTTATTTAACAATAATCATTTTGATGCCTGAAATGCTTTTGACAATTCTTAACACAAATGCAACTCAAATTATTATTAACAGGCACAGCTGCTACTGAAAATGATACAAAAGTCAGAATTCTATGGAGCATAGATCAGCAGAAAATCAGGCAACTTTTAAGTCTGGATATATATCAGATGATCAACAATGTGATAAGGACAAGAGTAAACAAACATAGCAATATTTGCCTGAGAAAAGAAAAGGATGATGCAAAAGTTTACAAATTAAACTATAGCTTTTCGCATGAAAACTTTTATACATATGCTCTCTGCTCCTACAAGGTTGATTAAATAAAAAAGTGTTCCGTTACCAGTAATATAAGATCTCCACGGGGGAATTATGGTTATTGCCATAATTGATTATTTGCCACAAAGTTGATGTGAATTGATGATTTGCCATGCCCTGTCTCACTGACATTGAGCCCCAACTTAGGTGTGGCAAATAATCAAATGTCCCTAAGTTATTTTGCCTGAGCGTAAATAAGCTTGGACCAAAACAAATAAACTAATGGACCAATCACCAAAGAACAATGGAGTCATATTAATAGGTTGATTAATCATAATCAAAGATGCATGACATAGCAGTATAGCACCATTGACCTTTCCTTGTCTCAGCCCAATGCTTGAATCAAAATTCAACAAATGGAATGCTATAACTTACCTTTGAAAAGAAGGATCCACAGAGCTCTGGAGCTCTGTACCATCTTGTTGCAACATAATCCTGCAGGACATATGAACAACGAGACATCATTATGATCAGCTCACATGCAACAAGTCAGATGATAGAAAAGAAGTTAAAGATGGGTATTCCCCTAAACATACTGTCCAAAAGATTGTTGTTGGGGTATCGTTGAATGCAACTCGCGCCAGTCCAAAATCACAAATTTTCAGTTTGCAGTTAGAATTTGCTAATATATTCTTTGGCTTCAAGTCCCGGTGATAAACGTTAGCTGCATTTACATGGAATTTAATATCAGCTAAGACTGCAGGCAGCAGCAAAAGTAGCACACATGCACAGAACATTTATGCAGATTCTGTTGATGAAAGGACTGTCACAATAGTTAACAGTTGTTGAGAAGATTACAGCACACCGGAATACCATTTGAACCAACCAATACTCGAGGTCATTGGCAAATTATTGAGTACAGTAACTCTAAAATAGCGAGGAAATAGCACATTCTCTATTAAGGAAACCCGATCTCTTCTTCATTCCCTACCATAAAGATTAAAAAAGATCTGTTCTAGAGTGCATTTTGAATTCAAGAGGGGGCATATATTTCTCGCCTCCCTTCCCCTACCCACCCAGTATGGCACTAGTTGGTACCAGTTTTTTTGCTATAAATCTGAGAATCATAGCAAATTAGCAACCCCATAAATGATATACGGAAAACGAATGAATATCGTACCGACATCTTACAGATTACACCAACTATAAATAGAGGGCTACACAGTTAACATATCTAATTGGAACATATTGACTCAATGCGTTCACTACAAAGCACACATATAGTACGATATGTGTAACCTATGATCTTCAAAGCAAAACAATGATCTGAAAGAGACATTTCCCTACCAGTGTGAATGTATTTTAGAGCCCGGAGTAATTGATAAAGAAAGAACTGGTAATGCTCCTTCGTCAAGTCATCATTAGCTTTTATAACTTGGTGAAGATCAGACTCCATAAGCTCAAAAACAACAAAAATATCTTTGAAGTCCCTTCTCGATGGAGGCAACATAATATGCTTAATCTCAACTATGTCAGGATGCCTTAGGAGCCTCAGAAGTTTGATCTCACGGAGAATCCGTGCAGCATCAGATATGTGCTCAAAGATATCATGTATCTTCTTGATCGCCACTTTCTCTCCAGTGTGGACATCTATTGCGGAGCACACCACCCCATAGCTTCCCTTACCAATGACTTCCTGAATCTTGTAACGACTTGCGTCGCCATACTCAGTGAAAAAATCCGCCTCCGCGGAACCCTGAAAACCATTAAAATAATTCACAGTCAGAAGCTCCCAACAACAAAGAAGCTTCAATGATCAATGAACCATCAGTTCTCGCAATCAAATGCAAACAATCAATGCCAAACGGTCCATGCAGCATTGCAGCATAAGGCCGAAAACTTGAAATTGTACAATAATTGGTGGGTCACAAAAATCATGGCAGATCTCCAGATACTTTTTAATGAACCAAAAGTAAAACAACCAACTATTCGGAAGCTACAACCAGCATTAACGAATAGATGCAAAATTCAACTGTTTTGCAGGCAGATCAACACAATATCTTTACGAGGAAGATCTTGAAGCATTCGCTGCCAAAACTGAAATCCTCGCGCACAACACTTGTGAAGTCAAATGCCCGTGCACAGATCGGGAGAACCACATAAGAAAAGACAACAGCTTTGGCCATCGACAGGAAAAAGCAACGCCCCTATGTCCTTGCGCGGGCGGCGTCTCGAGGCTACAGGATGTGGACAACTTTTGCATGTGAATTACGAGCTGTTATAGTAAGCACGCACCAAAATTCATCTTCTTTTTCTTGCCAAATATAGACAGAAGATTTCAGAACGCAACGTGATGCAACAGGAATGCAGAAAGTACATGGATCAACAAGAAGAACTCCAATCTATAAGCACACAAAGAAAGTGAGAAGGACGACAAAACCATATCAAAGATTCAAAGTTAGAGGAAAAAGATCGGCAACGGCTAACCAACAACAGAACCAGGCTGAAACAACCGACTTTTCTAGAAAACAGCAACAAAAATTCAACTTTCGAATTGACACGCAACTGAAATGGGAAAAATAACATAAGGAACCTCCAAATCTATCACAATGACCCGATAATTTCAACGGCAACAAAATTTTGTACCAAACAGAAGGGAAAAAATCGAACTTTGGACGGACAGAGACCCAAATCAACGCAAAGCAAGCGCACGAGCAGCTAAACCCCACGAAACACAGGAGCAAAGCTCAACCGCGGCAAGGAATTCACACTCGAAACAAGCAGGGATCTCCCGAGCCGAGCCAACCTTCTTGCGCTGATCCTGCTGCATCTCGCCGCTCACCGGATCTCGCACCAAATCTCCTCAAAATGGCCGCGCCTCTCCCGCACCGGCGGCAACAGCACAAGGTCCACCTCCAAATCGACCCGCCAAACCAACGGTCAGACACACGGCATTGGCTCAGCGCCGCGCCACCGAGGCCGAAAGCGCACACGCCGCAGGGCGCCCCCGCGCGGCGGCGGGCGGATCGGGTGACGAGACGACGAAGGGAAGGGCGGCAGGCGGGGAGGGGACCCTAACCCTAGTGATGCGCTGCGGGGCGGGGTTAGGGCTCCCTCTCTCTCTCCTCTTCCTCCTCTCGTGGTCTGCGCGAGCGCCCGGGTAAGGGAATAAGGACGGGAGGAGAGAGAGAAGGCGGGTGGAGAGGGGAGGTGCGCTGGGCTGTGCTTTCTTTTGTTTGCCATGAATCTAGGGGGGTGCTTTAATATTCACGCGTGGACGGGATTGCCCTCCTCCTCCCGGTTGGCCGCCTGTCGTGGGTCGCGTGTGGTGGGCGGGGGAAAGTTGGACGCCGTCCGATCCGCATCTACCATCCCGCTTCAAGCCTCCTCCCTCATCTGACTGCATTTAATGCAGATGGATGCACAGTTATTTAACGATTGTTTTTTCAGCCACTTTTTTTTTACAAGTTTGATGTTCAAATCTATCACCTTCTGTTCGCTGAACGATCGGAAGGCGGTGTGAGAACACGGTAGATCCCTCTATCACGGTATGATAGCATAGTAGGTGGTTGTTGTGGTCAGAAAGAAGTCAAATTTGCAATTTCGTTTAGATGAAGGCCAAACTAGAAAAAAATTGAGCTATGGGTTAGGAAAAATTAGCTTCCATCAGTGATGTTGGGAAAATGTGGATTTCAGACGCCATTCCTTCAGGTTTTTCTCCTTTTGTTCATTCATGAATGACAATTTTTGCTTAATCCTTTTATACCATGTTGATCTGATATATTTTGTTTTTGGAATTGCTAATTTGAGGCGATATCATAAATTCTTTGGTGAGAATGCCCTCTCGTTGTGACAAATGGCTGCACCTCCTTATTTTCCCCATTTTCCTTTCCCGTC
The DNA here is from genome assembly GCA_036346275.1 of Otatea glauca. Lineage (NCBI taxonomy): Eukaryota > Viridiplantae > Streptophyta > Magnoliopsida > Poales > Poaceae > Otatea > Otatea glauca. The sequence continues at coordinate 52,836,705 of CM070711.1, forward strand.
AAAGGCTCCATCATCGCGACACTTGGTGACACGCTCTTCATCCCACTTTCCTCCCCTATTCCCTTCCTTTCAAACTCAAAATAGTTTTTGTTTTCAATTCCCCCTAGTTTTTAATAATAAGTATTTTTTAACAACTTTTGAAAGTTTTTAAATCAAAAACTTTTTGAACCAAAAGTTTTTTGAATGGAAACTTTTCGAACCGAATTTTTTTTTCAATCGAAAGTTTTAGGAGTTGAAACTTCGATTTAAATGTTTTGAGTTGAACTTTCTAATTTGAGAATTTTTGAATTAAAATTTTTTGAGTTGAAACTTTCTAATTTGAAATTTCCTTATTTAAAATTTTTTGGGTTGAAACTTTCCGAGTTGAAACTTTCTAATTCGAAGCTTTTCGATTTGAAATTTTTTGAGTGGAAACTTTTCGAGTTGAAATTTTCTGATTTGAATTTTCCATATTTAAAATTTTTCAAGTTGAAACTTTCCGAGTTGGAATATTTTGAGTTGATTTTTTTTCGAGTTGAAACTTCCTTGTTAAAATTTTCTAATTTTAATTTTTTGTGTCAGTGAGGAAGGAAGGGATATGAGGGAAGTGAGTAGGCAAGAGGGAAGGGGGAAAGATGGAGGTGGATGGAGAAAATAATACCTTGCATGCATCCTAAGAAAATGTCCTTATATTTTTTAAGTTTGAGGATAACCTCAAACTAGTCATACATTTTTGTCTTTGCTAAAATTGTGAGACGTCTCTATCTTTAGGCTTCCATTCGGATTTTTGCTGTGATAAATGATATTATTATGATAAAAAAAATAGAGTGTCCTATCAAACATACATGAAGATAAAATATAAGAGTACGATCAAATAGGGACTTTATTATCGTTAAAAGAATATTACAAGAATGAGTTTGTAATCAGATTGTTGAGGTTGTCCCGATTCTCCTTTTAGGGCGCATAGACCACCATATTTATGCCCACCTAAGGAGTGATAGGTAATTCTACTATAGACATATCTTGTCTTTGTACACAAGTCTTTGTTAGGTTTTGAACCATCACGTTCTTTGGTTAACCGTTGTAAGTTGCCACATACGCCAATAACCGCTCTCATGATAATCACATGGGCAAATATCATGTCTTCTGACTAGTTTACCTAGTCGGGGCTTATAGAACCATATGACTGGTTGTCATGAGCTTCCAAACAGTTTGCTACTAAAGGGGATAAAGACTTCTTTGAATCGTGATCGCAAACATAACTTTTATGTTATGTGGCCCCCAAATGTGGGCCGATATTTTTAGAGAGACTTTGATGTAGAATATTGACCTGGTCAATAACCCTCATCAGATAGCCCTCAAGGTTTAAGAAAATAAAATATTTACTTAAAGCTTTCTTATCTCGAATCGGGCTTTAAGAAGATTTTCTCCTTTGTAATCATTCTGATTATTAATGAGAATGTGTGACAAAGGAAAGATTCCAATTTCTTGGTAACCATACTCGAAATGTGCGGTAGATGGGTGAATAGTTTACTATGAAAAAGTATATAAAAAGGCTCCTTTCTTTTTACCTTCACTTTTACCGTATCTTTATCATAGTTTTCATCTACAAGCCTTTCGTCTTCAAGCTCTTCATATCCAACTCTCTTTTGAAGCTTCTTTCAATCTTGAGCAAAATCCACGATCTAGAGAATCAAGGCCTTCCTTCACCTAGGCCTTTTCATTAGATGGATTACTTGCAGTGATGAAGTAACTCCCATACCACAAGAAGGTCAGATTATTATTTTCACCTTCTTCGTGAAATTAGGTTTTTGTTTGCTCGAGAGTGAATTCTTAGCAAATGTTTTATACCACTTTGGGATAGAACTTTTCCAACTTGGGTCAAATTCTATCTTGATCCTTAGTGCCTTTTTGCATCTTTGTGATACTTTCCTTGGCATCTCTCCTTCCGTTCATCTATTCTGCCATTTCTATCAATTCACCCGCAGCAATAGAATTACGGGGAGTTGTAGCGGTAATTTTCAAAAAGTTTTAATATGGAGTGAAAAACAGTTCTAAAAATGTATTTTCCCCATCTTATTATGAACATATTTGTGTGCAAATGAGTTCAAAATCTTGTTGAAGTACATAAAAGGTTGAGAAAAGACACCGTACTTTTGCAATGTTCAAACTATTTTCCCTTCTTGGCAAGGCATTAAAAATTTAGAATATAGTACACCCTCCGTCCAAAAATATAAGGCGTATTTTGACTTTGTATAAGGATTAAGGTTGCATTGAAATTGAGAAAGGTATGAGAGAAAATAACTTAGATGCCCCAACTTAATTGTCTTGGAAGATGAGAGACACACTTTGTGTTGGTAGTAATGAATAAATGTATATGTGACGAGGATTAAAACCCTATTTTAATTAGGCCCTCTAGAATAATTCGTGGCTATGCGCTGGTAATGGGCCTGCAAAACTCAAAGCCCAAAATACTTTAAACAAAGCCCATCCTTATCTGAATGGTTAGATCTTCAACCTGTTTAGCCAAAGATATGGTCAACACCTAGCTTCACACTGGTCATCTCCGACTAGCGAATTGGCCGCCCTAACCAGCAAACTGGTCGGGGACAAGCAGTTCTCCCCGCACATGTCTCCGTACGGACAGTTATCTGACAGGTACACGTAACTACCTGGAAGTTATCACCAGAAAAGGCACCCTTTGGCGAGAAAACACCATTTGGCGGGAAGGCGTCTCCCGGTTACACGACACCCCTTCTGGAAGTCAACTACCGCCTCTTCATCAAGGGTAAATAGGGGGCCAATCCACGCTGTTGAAGACATCTAATCTCGATCCTGATCTGGCATCACACATCTCGCAATTGCAACCAACATCTTGTAACCTGTGATTAGCACTATGCAATCACCTAGATCATCATGTAATTCGTGTACTCTGTCACAAACCGTTTGGCTAATTAAGAAGCAATCCCCATTGTCTCCATTTTGATATCTAGGGACCCACAATTTATTTTTTCTGTAAGTTCGATTAAGGGACCCAAGGTCTTGGACATCGACAGCTAGCGCTAGAAGGAGGCCTCTGGACATTAAAATCAAGAAATTCTCTACAATGGATGAAGAGAATTGGTTTGACCTCGCCGATTACACATATATTACTGCTGATGATGAGCCAACAGAGGAGCCGTGTAAGTGTGATTTCTACTCTGAATATGTTTCAGAGGCGGAGTTGGCAATGATCGAGGCAGAGGTTGAGGCAGAAGAACAATCATCTAACGCGCCAAAACATAAAGTTCTCATTACTCTAGTAAATTTAGAGGAAGATACCCATGAGGCATGTTCCATGAAAATTGACAAAGAAAATGTGTCAAAAGGTAGTAATAACCTTCCAAATAATTCAGCCTCGGAAGATCGTCTCCAAGGTTTAGACTACACACCTTCATTAGATGAAGATAGATGATTAACACCCTCTGTTTACTCGGGTTTCTACGCCTGCACTATTACCAGTGAAATAGATGGGTAGCAGGCAGAATGTGAAGCTTAAGAAATTGCCAAAAAAACCACTTAAGGTAAATACGAGCGGCGTATGGTAGAGAAACAAAAGTCTATCAATGAGGTTAAACGCTTATATTTCCAGAATCAACCAACCTCCTCACGAAGATTTCAAGTCTCTAGAGGGCAACCTCATCGAGATACATTCGTTACGCCACCACCTTCACAGGCGGTGGTAAGAAACCCCAACTTTGCTCAAAGTAGATCGCAGCAAATAGCCCCTGTTGAGAAAATTCGCATTTTATCAAATGCAATTCTTAATCATCCAATGGAGGGGGAATATGTACTGAATGCAATTGTCATTCGATCTATTGCTGCTGATCTGCAAGAAGCTACCAACGATGTCTATGTCTACCAGATCTCAAACCGAATCCCGTGTGGAGGGATCCTCGTCTGGTCGGCGCCAGCAAGGCGTTAGTCACCAGCGAAGAGGAGGTCCACAATGGAGAAGCATCTTTGAATGCCTAACCCTAGGTGAAATTCCTAACCGTGGTCGTCGACGACCTCGTTCTCCTGACGTAAAGCTTTCTCCCCTGGGCTCAGAAATGTAACCTGGCCTGAAAAATTCAAGCTGAGATCTCTAGAGAGTTTTGATGGAACTCAGAATTTGTTAGAATTCTTGCAAGTCTATACTACTACCATCCAGGCTGCTGGAGGTGGCGAAAAGGTAATGGCCAACTACATTCCTACTGTCTTAAAAGGATCAGCGCGAACTTGGCTGTTTAATCAGCTAGAAGGTTCCATTTTCAGTTGGGAAAATTTGTGCCATGCTATTTTAAACAATTTTAAAAGTTGTTATGCCAAGCCTGGTAAAGAAGATGATTTGCATCGCCTTCGCCAAACTTCTGGCGAAAATTTGCGACAATTTATTAAAAGGTTTGTAGAGGTGCGCAACACCATTCCTAATATCTCTGACAGCTCTGTAATTCATGCGTTTAAGAAGGCTATCCGCTATAAGAGGTTTACTGAAGATCTCAACATTCATCCACCATCTACCATACTAGAGCTTTTCGATATGGAAGACCGATATTCAGATGCTCATGAAGCAATTGAGTGGAACCGTATGGTTGATAAAGGCCATGCTCCACCACAACCTGGTCTCTTAATATCGGAAGACCAGAAGATGAAAAATGTTTCTAAATCTGAAGATTGCAAAGGGATGAATAAGAAAAAGAAGAATAAATAGAACGCCCAGCGTGAAGTTGCAGAAATTGCAGAATGACCAACATACTCCAAGCGAAAAGCACCTTGGAAGAAGTCAGCTGGTCGCCAGGATGATCAGTCTGGTTCCAAAAATCCTTGTGCGACCAGTGGCAATGGTCGCTGGTGTCCATTGCATAGTGTATCAGGACACGACCTATGGAACTGCCATACATGGCAGAAGCATATGGAAGATTTGTACTCCGGCAAGGGTCCTATGCCAACTTTATCGGAAGATTCAGGTAATAAAGACGAGGATGGTGATGAAGAAATGGGCTATCAGAAGCCTGATAACCACGTTAATGTCTTATTCGGAGGATCACCTGTGTACACCTTAAAAAGGCAATTCAAAACTGCATGGAGGGTGGTCAACAGCATCGACAATCAGACCGGAAAGCCAGAGTACCCCAAGTGGTCGGATGTCGACCTCACCTTCAACTGGCAAGATTGCTCAAAAGGTATGTTAGTCCCTAGAAAACTTCCACTAGTAGTTTCTCCCACTATTAGTAATTGCAAAGTTGGAAGGGTTTTAATTGAAGGAGGTAGTTCTTTGGACTTATTTTTTATTCATACCTTGGATGAGATGTAAATCCCTCGTTCTAAGATAAGACCTGTTACGAACCCATATTTTGGGATTGTACCTGGTCCGTCAATAACTCCAATGGGACAGATAGTATTACATGTCACCTTTGGAAATGCTGACAATTTTAGAATGGAGTTGATTTCATTTGAAATTGTTGATTTTGAGTCAGCATATAATGCCATTCTGGGTAGACCTTCACTAACCAAGTTTATGGCAGCAACTCATCACGCCTACCAGAGCTTAAAGATTCATGGTCCAAAAGGTGTGATTAATGTGCAAGGTAACCAACTTACTGCACTTAATTGTGATCGCAAATCACTCGAAATTGTTGATCAATTACCATTAAGTAATGGTAATGATGCAGAAAAGACTGGTAAGTCTAACAAAATAGAGAAGTTGAAGACAACTCCTCAGCCCAATGAGCAAATAAGGGAAGTTCCCATTGATTCTATTGACCACTTAAAAACTGTTCGGATAGGATCATCAATGGATGCCAAATAGGAAGACGCACTCGTTGCTTTCCTTCAGGCTAACACAGATGTGTTTGCGTGAAAATCATCCGACATGCCTGGGGTCCCAAGGGAAGTGATAGAGCACATACTAGCCATATGATCTGACATATGACCAGTGAAGCTGAAGCTATGGCGATTCGCTTCTGATCGGCAAGAAGCCATCCGATAAGAGTTGGACAAACTCCTGGAGCCCAGCTTCATTCGTGAAGTTGATCATCCTGATTGGCTCTCGAATCCTATCATGGTCAAGAAAGCAAACGATAAGTGGCTCATGTGCGTTGATTTCTACAGTTTAAATAAAGCTTATCCAAAAGATGATTTTCCTTTGCCCCGAATCGACCAATTAATAAATTTGATAGCGGGCTGTGAATTGATGAGTTTCCTGGATGTGTACTCAGGTTATCATCAAATAAGCATGGCAAGTGAAGATGAAGAGAATACTTCTTTGATAACCCCGTTCGGTGTCTACTGCTACAGGAAGATGCCTTTTAGGCTGAAAATGCTGGAGCCACGTTCCAGTGACTTATGCAGAAGACTTTTCATAGTCAAATAGGGCATAATACCTAGGCTTATATTGATGATCTCGTTGTAAAGAGCAAAATTGGCTCTAATCATTTGTTATACTTGGCTGAAACCTTCAATCATTTGAATAAACACAAAATTTAGCTTAATCAAGAAAAGTGTGTCTTTGGTGTTTCTTTTGAAAAGTTGCTTGGTTTTCTTGTCTATTCATGAGGTATTGATATAAATACTGAGAAGATTCAGGCCATTGAATCGTTAAGACCACCTTCTACATTAAAGGAAGTTTAGGGTTTAACTGGTCGGATGGCTGCTCTCAGTCATTTTATTTCAAGATTAGGAGAGCGTGGTTTTCCTTTCTTTAAGGTAATTCGAAAACATGACAAATTCCACTGTTGGGTTGAAGCGGATAAAGTCTTTAATAACATAACAACTTATTTGCAAAGCCCGCCCACCCTGGTCTCACCCAACCCTGGAGAACTGGAGAACCTTTGTTGGTATATCTAGCGGCTTCAAACAATTTGGTCAGTGCTGTACTGATCGTTGAACGAGATCAAATTCAAAAACCCGTTTGTTACATAAGCTAAGTCTTACATGAACCTAAGGAGTGATACCCTCAGGTTCAAAAATTACTTTATGCTCTATTAATGGCTTCTATAAAATTGAGATATTATTTCCAATCATACCGGATTACAATACCGTCATCTTTTGCCTTGGGAAGTATTTTATATAACCAAGACGCAACTGGTCGGATTGTTAAGTGGGCAGTCGAACTTGGGTCATTTGATATCCATTTCGTAGCCCAAAAAGCAATTAAGTCTAAAATTTTGGCAGATTTTATCGCTAAATGGATAAACAGTGGACTCTCTGTACAAGAGGATAAGACTGATAACGATCACTAGAACTGTACTTTGATGGTTCTCGAGAGATAAAAGGCTTGGGGGCTGGCATCGTATTGGTTACACCTCAAGGCGACTAGTTAAAATATGTAATCTAGATACACTTCCCTGCTTCTAACAATGTGGCAGAGTATGAAAGTCTTCTAGCTGGGCTCCGAGCAGCAAAATCCCTTAGAGTTTGTCGACTTCTTGCGGTGGGCGATTCACAATTGGTCGTAAACCAGGTTAGTAAGGAATACAGGACGTCTGATGAGGTAATAGCTCACTACTTGGATGAAGTGAGAAGTTGGAAAAACACTTTAGTTATTTCGAAGTCCAATATATACCACAAAATGATAATATCTTAGCGGACCAATTATCAAAACTGGGTTCCTCACGATCACCTGTTCCAACAGGTGTGTTTCTTGAATATTTGTCTAAACCTTCTATAGAGACATTCATAGAACAATCCCCAACCAGTGAAGAGGTCGAAGTCCTTGAGCAAAATTTGGATTGAGCTAAACCATTTAAAGCCTATCTAGAAAATAGGACACTGCTTGAGGATATTCACAAAAAAGATAGATTAATTCGAAAGGAGCGAATGTACAAAATTCTTAACACTATCCTATATAGGAAGGGCACACATGGTATTCTCATGCGACGTATAACCCAGGAACAGGGAAAAACATTGCTTAATGAGATACATGAGGTTTGTGTGGAGCACATGCTTCATACAGAGCGCTGGTCGATAAAGCTTTTCGACAAAGATTTTATTGGCCAACTGCTTTGCAGGATGCCATGCATCTTGTGAAAACTTGCGAGCAATGTCAATTTCATGCTTGACAAGTACATTTACCTGCTAATCTGCTTCAAGTCATACCTTTGTCATGGCCATTTTCGATATGGGGAATTGATATAGTAGGTACTTTACCAAGAGCAACTAACAGATTTAAATTCTTATTTGGTACAACTGATACATTCACAAAATGGATCGAAGCTGAACTCGTAATCTCCATTATGGCTCAAGCTGCAAAAAAATTCTTTGTGAAGAATATAGTCACTAGATTTGGTGTACCTAGTAGACTAATTATTGACAATAGATCACAATTCATTAGTGGTATGTTTTAAGAATATTGTGATGAAATAGACACAAAAATTTGTTACATTTCAGTCGCTCATCCTCAGAGTAACGAAGCAGTTGAAAGAGCTAATGGCCAGATTATGCAAGGCATAAAGAAAAGAGTGTTTGATCGTCTTACCAAACGCTAGGGGGCTTGGGTAGACGACCTCTACTCTGAGCTCTGGGTCATCATAATGACAACCAGTAGAGCAATAGGAGAAACTTCTTTCCAACTGTTCTATGGAGCAGAAGCTGTGTTGACAAATGAAGTTCATTTAGGGTCTACACGGACCTCTCTCTATGAATAGGTCAATCAAGAAGACCAGCGCGAAGATGACATCAATCTTTTAGAAGAAAAGTGAAACCGAGCATTAATCAGTTCAGCGGCCTATCTGCAAGGCCTAAGAAAATATTACAATAAAAGAGTACAACCACGAACATTAAACATGGGAGACTTGGTTCTAAGGCGTATCCAGAAGCAGTCTAACTTGAATAAATTATCTCCCAAATGGGAAGGTCCCTTTACTGTAATATCAATTGCACGATTAGGTTCTATTCGGCTTGCTATGGAAGATGGAAGAATTATGTCCAACACTTGGAATATCAAGCAACTTCGCATGTTTTATGTGTAAATAAGTTTCTTTTTTTGTTTACATATGTCATCTCTTTAGTTGTTATGTTTCTAAAATGTGTCTATTCTGATAATCCTCTGGGAACTCACAAAAGTCATCATTTGACCGACCTCTCTAAACACAACATATAAGATTGCTGGTCGGATTGTGAGATAACATCTAATAGAGACTTTTCTTGTAAGCCAGTTCTTATTGCATTGAAACTCGTTAGCATGACCTTATCTCTAATTTGCTGCCGATTAATACTAGGTACTATGTGAATAGAGCTGGTCGTCACTCATAAAACTATTTGTGTTCCGAACACCTAGCTGTTCAGTACACAAACAGTTGGAGGCTACTGATATACTCAGAAAAATATGCACAGAATAAACACAAGGAAGAATATGACACAAATGAGATTCTTTTTCATTCATTTCAATAAGATCATGTATTCTATTTATATGTAATCTTTACATTGATCATGTATATCTTAATGGCAGAAGCTACTTCTGCACGTTTTCTATTGATCTCTTCTTGAGTAGTAAGCTTCAAGTCAGGTGTAAGTCTCCCCAGTTCAACCACGTCCTTGAAGAAATGCCTCAACTTTACAAAGAGAGTACCTACTTGGGAAGCAATTGAAGCTCAGAGCGCTACTTTGATGGTTTGCGCCATGATGGGGATCTACTTTTCAATGATCTTCAGCTGATCGTTTACCCCCTCAACCAATTCATCAACCGACGGATTTGTAAGTTCTACCTTTTTTTCCTTTTAAATCCGTGGCGATCTTTTGAAGCTGTTCAAGAATGAAGTTCAGAGTAGATTTTCTACCTCTCTAAACTATGGCCAAATCTTTTGTAAAAATCTTCAGCTAGTCGATTAGTCTGTCGATTTCATTCTTCATGATCGACCTTTACCACTTTGTTTTCTCTTCCCACTCGGAAAATTGTTTTTTGTTTTCAGTTTTCCAAACAAAATTGAGTTCAAAATAAGTAGATCACAATCTTATTCTTACCTGCTATCTCAGACTCCTTTGCCTGAAGAATACTTTTATACTCCTCGGAAAGCCTTTGGACCTTATCCTCATTTCTTTTGAAGGCTTCATAGAGCCTAGCAGTTTTATCCTCGTAATAATTTTTTGCAGCAATAAGATCAAATTTGTATCCCTTGGCGGTATTTTGAGCCACCAAGAGTTGTTTCTCTAATTATTTTATTTGTTTTTTTTGTCTATATCAGAATAGCTATGTTAGAACAGAAAGGATAAGAGAAAAAAAGAAAAAAATAATAGTAAAGCTTATACTTACCTTTTTTGTTTTTTCTATTTCGGCTTTTGCCAAAGTCCTTGCCTGCTAGCTTAGTAGGTCTATCATTTATTGCAAATGCTGAAAAATAGCACAAAGGCAAATGAGTTAAGGGTTATTTTCCTCAAAAAAAAAAGAACAATAGAGAAAAAGATAAATACCTTCGCTTGCAAGTTATAAAAAACTTGCTTGAGATCTCTTTGGTCGGACTGACCAAAAGAAGAAGCTATTGGTAAAATCATTGGTGGAATGATCGCCTTTTCGGGCGCTACCTCCTCATTGGTCGGAGCTACAAGTATCTCTTTCTCTGTATTAGGGATGTCTTTAATCTCCCTGGTGGCAAAAGGCTCCCCAGCGACGGTGGTCATCTCGACCACCTTGGTTGTTGTCACCGGAGGAGGCTCAAACTCCTCCGTGGTCGACGGATTTTGATCGACCAGCGGTTCATCACCAACAGCCGAAAGGTTTTTACCCTCAGTGTTGGGTGGGTTTACTTGCCCATTGGTCGGAGCAGCCTCTTCAGTTGGAACCAAGGCATGTCCTGTGCAGCCATACCCTGATCCTCAAAAGGACTAGGAGTAGTTGCCTGGGGACTAAGAGCAAATAACCCAAAATTAAAAAAAATTGAAGACAAATGCTTGGAACAAAGGTGTAAAATTATATACATGCATTAGAGACCTGAGTTTATTTCTCAGGATAATATAAGTGAAGACGCCTCTATATCCACCTTGGATGTCTTCCATTGTCTCCTTTTGATGAGAGGAACATCATCCTCTGAATCGTCACTCTCACCCTGGACAAAGGGGAATGTCAGAAGATGTCGAAATGGATGATCTCAATTACGGTTGAACCATTTTTTGAGGCGCACCTGGGATGAGGTCCTCGTCTGCGTCCCCGTAGTGAATGAAACCCTCCTGCCTTGTGTCGGGTCATGTGCATGCTTAGAGTGTACAGTAATAATCGGCACCAAAGCTTGACTAGTGCTGGTCGGATCAGCACTAGTCTCGGCGGTGGCAGAATCCACCACCTTCAGGGCACCCCTGGTCTTCATTTTCTTGACCAGAGGGGCTAAGGCTAAGACCTCAGGTTGCTCGGCAGGTCTCTTTTGACCATGCATCTAAGAAAATTTGATTGTCAATTACAAAGGGCAATTAGATAAAAAAAATTGGTACTTACCATGATGCGTTCATTTATGAACTCATCAGTCTGCCCGATTAGGCTGGATGGCTACTTATCCATGGCCATTTGATTTGAAAAGAAGAAGAAGGATTGAAGATGAAAGCTAGAGGCCACAAAAGGGCTTAAGAAAATTCTGTGCTTAAAAACACTAAAGGCGTGAGAAATCCAAATGGATTTACCCCCCTTTATATAGCCTAATGGTAATAGTTTCAGACACCATTTCGGTTTACAAGAAAAAGTAAACTGCTTTTCAATAAATGGTAACTGACAGTAAGTCTAATATCTTCGAACTTCCTTTTAGACCTTCGGACTTTTCACCTCCTTTCCTTAATCATACTTTCCATCATGTCCGACGAGTGAAGAAAAAATGATGAAAGATGAAAAGCCTAAAGAACTAAAAGAAGGCTTGAAATCAAAAGATTTTCAAGTAATTTTCCCTAAAAATGTGGTTAATGTTCTTAAACTTCCTTTCAGATCTTCAAGCTTTTCCTCCTTTCCTTAATCATACTCTCCCTCACGTCTGACGAGAGAAGAAAAGAGGATGGAAGATGAAAAGCTTGCAGAACTAAGAGAAGACTTAAAGTTTGAAAGTGTAAAGGAATCAAATTCTGAAAACTCCTTTAGATACTTCAACTTCTCATCATCTCCTCTTGATCATACCCTCGTCATATTTAACGAAGGAGAAACAGAGGAAGATGATGGAGAAGATGAAACAACTAAAGAGTTTTTTGAAAAACAATCTGTTTTTGATTCAAAAGGAGTCTTTCATCCCCTTTAAATATCATACGCGTTAAAAATGACCGGGCATCGATCCAGTTATCAAGAGAATCACAAGGATCTCCTCTTTATCAGTGCTCAAACCAGTCAAATAATAGGCGTATAACCCCATGAATGTTACAGACGACGAAAAGCCTTGAGTAATAAACTCTTATTTCTCAAGACTTGGGGGCTAGTTGACGAGGATTAAAATCCTGTTTTTAATTAGAACCTCTAGAATAATTCGTGGCTATGCGCTGGTAATGGGTCTGTAAAACTCAAAGCCCATAATACTTTAAACAAAGCCCATCCTTATCCGAACGGTTAGATCTTCGACTAGTTCAGTCAAAGATGGTCAACACCTAGCTTTACACTAGTCGTCTCCGACTAGCAAAATGGCCACTCCGACCAGCAAACTGGTTAGGAACAAGCGGTTGTCCCCGCATATATCTCTGTACGGACAGTTATCTAACAGGTACACGTAACTACACAAAAGTTATCATAAAAAAGGCACCCTTTGACGAGAAGACACCGTTTGGCAGGAAGGCGTCTCCCGGTTACACAACACCACTTCTGGAAGCTAACTGCCGCCTCTTCATTAAGAATAAACAGGGGGCTAATCCATGCTGTTGAAGACATCTGATCTCGATCCTGATCTGGCAACACACATCTTACAATTGCAACCAACATCTTGTAACCTGTTATTAGCACTCTGCAATCACCTAGATCATCCTGTAATTCGTGTATTCTGTCACAAACCGTTGACTAATAAAGAAGCAACCCCTATCGTCTCCATTTTGATATCTTGGGACCCACAATTTATTTTTTCCGTCAGTTCGATTAAGGGACGCAAGGTCTTGATCATCGACAATATGGTTGAGAGAGAATAAATAGAGGTATAGAAGAAAATACCTCATTAAATCTATATACAAGGCTTATATTTACAAACAAAAACATTAAAAAAATAAACCTTATAAGATTGGACAGAGGGATTATGTTATACTAAAATCCGTGCGTTCTTAAACCTTAATATTCTCGCATTTCACCATTCACAGTTCAGACCGATCAAATTTATTTGTGTAAATATCTGCAATAGCAACAACGAAAGGCAGTTTAAATTTCAGGTTTTGGATAACGCGAATACACGTAGATCATTTCCGGATAAGTTACAGTTTGATACATGTTTAATCGTTGGCCCCTCCGCAATCTGCATGGGTTCAAATTTACTATCCTTAGCAGATGCTTATCGGTGCTAGATAAAGCTAACACCTCGAGGGTATGATTGGTTTGATTATAAATTTGTCTCATAATACTTTACTAAAATTTAGTATTATTAAAATTTAGTCACTAAATTGGCTACTAATTTTTGGTCAAAGATTAGAAAGAAAATGAACTAAAGAATTAAGAGAAGAAAATCTTATCAAAATTTAGTAACAAACTACATATTTAACAAATTTAGCCAATACTATCAAAATTTAGAAATATGAGCATTGTAACCATCAGAAGCAAACAAAAAAAACCTCAATCCACAAAGAAATAAACGGAATGGCTTGGGTTCGGACGTACGTTTTTTTGGACGCTTATAACATTTTTTTTCTACGCGTGCAATATTTTTCTTCGATATCAGTAGAAATGTTGTAAACGTTGAAAAAAAATATTGCACTGACGCGTCTAAGAAATGAACGGTGATGGAACGTTTAATTGCTAGTTATTCCCAGTAATAAAAGGAAGTTTCTAACGGCGCATTCACCCGTTGGTCCGTTGGATAAAGCCAACACGACACCTTTCGCGCGCGTGTTTCTCGCCGAGCCGAGCAGTGGCAAGCGCGGGTAAATAGCCGGCCGAACGGGGGGCCGCGTCGGCACGGCGCGGGTGGGGTAGGCGGAGGAGGTGGACGGGCGGACGTCCGACGTCGTGTCTGTTCTGAGGCTCTGCTCGGGTCGGATCCGGTGGACGGGCCGCTTTGCGTGCCTGCCAGACTTCTTCACTCCCACCGCGCCGTGCGGGCTGCGGATGCCCCCCGATGTTCCTCTTTACCGTTGCAAACCCAAAATTGAAATTTTTCCAACTTTCTTTCCCTCTCTAGTCCCTTTTTTCTTCGTGCCCTTTTCTTTCTCTTCCTTCTGCTGCAACTTTCTTTCCCTTCTGGTTTTGGTTCTTAGCTTCCTGCGCACTTTTTATCATTAGCCTAGCCTCCATTTTGTAAAAGAATGGTAGAGAAGCAATGCGCTGCCGTATTTGCAATTGTCCATGTCTTCTTTGAGGATGTACTACGTATGTATGTGTCATCAGTCCATGACATATGCATTGGCGCTATAGGTTGGGGCTGTGTCGTTTAGCTTGGGTGGGGACTGTGGGCATTTCTGATGGAATTGAGATTTCAACTAATTAGTATGACCTTTAAGCTGCATCCTGAAGGTTCATGCTGTGTTGCTTTTTCTTAAAGAAAATCTTCAATTGTACGACCATTTTTTGTGTGTGTGTGCGCCGGTGATGGGCATCGTTTTGAAATTATTAAAAAGTGGCTTTGGTAAATTAAGGACCAACCAAACATGTGGCTAATTTTCCTAGATTGCTTTATAAGTTGAAGTTCTACTTCCACTTGAAGCTACTAAATAAGTAGCGGCATATCCGGTGAAAATATGGATTTGGTGCAAAATTTATTTAACTTAGAAAATTGTAAATATCTCTACTACTTCTAATTACGACTTGGTGGCAGCGGTCCGTTCTCCATACCCTCTCTTTCCTTCTATTCGCTCAGCCCGCCCCACCCCTCTTTCCTTCTGTTCGCTCAGCCTTTCTTTCTCGCTCAGCCTTTCCTTCTGTTCGCTCAGCTCGCCTCTCACCCGATCCGAATTCCCTCTATTTTATGAAAATATTACTGATCACATCTCCTTAAAATTGAAGAATTTTATTCATATTTCTTATAAATGAAAGAGTTTCCTCATCATATCCTGCTTGGATGGAATGACATACTCACCATATCCCATAACATAAAAATCCTATTTCATTGTATCTCATTCGGATGGAAATGCAGAAATTAAAAGGCAAGAATTGCATAATCAAATCACGTGCTAATTCCGGAGATCACTCTTAAGTAGCTAACAAGTCGCTTCATACATGTCTTTCTCATCAACCAATTTAACTGTTGCTTTGAAAAACTTTTCTTAATAAGGTTGTGTTTGAGAATTTTCGTAGCAACGCACGGGCACTTAACTAGTATTAGATATATAGGGGAGGGTATGTCCTACATTTGTGCGATAAAAACAGACACTTTCTGAAAATAATGTTTTTCAATTTTTTTTCCTTTTGCGAACAATGATTTTAGTGTTTGAGCACATGATATTTGGCTAGATAATAAGAAAGCTAAAGGGAAGGCATATGTTATTCGTTAATTGTTCCAAGGTAATGAATAAGTGCATCTTCTACCTTAACATTGGTTACTGTGTTTTTTACGCCAAAAGAGCTTTCACATTCGATCAACAAGTACTACACATACATTGGCATTGGCAGGACTACTAAACAGGAGTATAATTCTAGAAACTCTTTCTTGATTGTCCTTTTCTCTGCAAAAACACCACCTAAGCTCGAAAGACTTGAATTTTGTTTTGACTTAACTGATTCTATCTTCCGGTGATGTATTGAGCTTGGATCCCTATTGTTGCCTGGCGCATCTTGCGGTAGTATATATATCATCAATTTATCGTTATTTATTCACAGACGACCGATGATAAACTGCTTAATCAGTGTAATTTGCATGGCCTGGAGCACCCGGCTGGCTGCTCACCTGCACAACAGTTATGCCCCCCTTTTACGTTTTTTTTTATCTTAAAATTTCAATCAAAGATCTGACATTCATTATAAAAAAAAGAACAACAGTCCAGTTACAAAATCACACACACTAACACACGCACTCACACACACGACACATACATGTGCTACACCTAACCCTCCTGCGCACGAGCGTCGGTCGAAGCCTCAAACACGGGCGGACAGGGACACACGTCGGCGTCCCCACCAGCTGAGCTAGGCTCAGTTCGCCCCCTTTTACACCTTTCAAATGGAGGTTTTTTGAAGCGCTGACTGCGATGCGTCGTTCGGTACACCTGACCCGCCGGCAGCGCGCTGGCCCCGGCCCGTGAGTGTCGGTGATGGATAGTTGGCGCGCGCACGGCGTTCTCGTCGATCGACTCCGGGTTCACCGCTCACCACATGAACGGCGTCGCCAACTCCATTGGCTGCACCGCGTGACGTGTCGCGAGCCCTGTGGCTAGCGCGAGTTGACTGTCACTACTTCAGATAAAATCGTCCCATCGGTGGCAGCTGGAGATGGTTTCGTACGCACGGGTCCTTTCCCTCTTTTTATTCAGAGATGATGGCGTTTTTTCTTCCTTTCTTTCTGGAAGACCATGAAGCGATGTGTTGCGTTGCATGACGACTACTAGATTAGATATAGTAGATCCAATCACCGATCACGGTCACGTACTTCCTCGGCTAGCTCCTCCTCGTTGTTACTGCACCTACCTACATACTGTTCCGTTTATTCTTTACGCGACGGCAACCAACGCTAACCTAGATGTCTTGCCTGCCTATCGGTCTGTAACTCTGTATCACGTGAAAAACATAGATGCAACCAACGCTACGTTGCTAAACGCTGGGATTCCCGTCTACGTTGCCTGTGGACGTCTGGTAGCCTACATTGTACTGGAGTACGTACTACAATCTTACCGGAAAAAAAAAGTCTTAAGAGTATTTTCTCCAATGTTACAAATTAACTCTCGGCGAACTTTCCAGGGTGATGCAATTAGGGTACGTAAGCGATGATTTTGGAAATAAAAATTAGACTTCAGGTCATATCGGCGACAAGGGGCTACCTATGTCGTATGCTATATTGGTTTGACAGTACGCACCATAGTTGAAAGGCATAGACAGCACAAATTCCTCGTCGATCTTTGCAAATTTTCATGATAATTTTGGTTGTCTCCTTTGGGGAGCTCTTTCGTCTTCTATGTTTTTGAAAGCCAACTCTTTCGTCTCCTAGACATTCTGCAACTAAAAGACCTGTTGCTGAACAACCAATTAATCCTCAAAGAAAACCGGTTCAACAATAATAAACACCGAAACAACCCAAAGGGAAAGGTAATAAAACAACACACGAGAAACATGCACGTAAAATAATCCCAAACTGCAGAAAGGGTTGGCTCATGGCGGCCTGCGAGCTGCCGTCTCACGTCACAAAAAAAGCTGTTGCTGCCCATTTTCCTCTGAGCTTGCCTGGCTTGACTTCACAAGAACCACACTGCCACGCATATCTTAAAGAAACGTTAGAGACGACCACTCATTGGCATATAACGGCATGCATTATCTACTGCGTTCTTCGCTGACTCGGCTCTATAACTCACATTTTAGTTGGTCGATTAAAAAGGTCCCAACGTGTTGTTCAGTACACATAAGATCCAATTGCAAGCTAAAGAAAAGAATCATACATGTGGTGTAACTGACCACTATATATATATATATATATATATATATATATCCACTTTGATCACCCGACGGCGGGCCCCATGATGTGGCTGAGTGACCAACCAAAATCTTTTGGTTTTGGTCTTTTAGAACTCAACTGTGAAATGGCCCTATGGATCATTTTTTTTTGCAAATCTAGCCCCTATATAATAAAAATTACAAAAATAATCTCCTCATTGAGCGTTAATGAACCGGTAGAGGACACATATCCCCTGCCATGTTATGGAACTGCGGTAGGGCGCCTACGGCCTGAACCGTGGCATCGCACGGTCGGTTTGGGAGGAGGAGACCTGCCGCGACAGGGTAGAGCGGCACGTAAGCCTGCCGCAGCAGGCTCCTGCCGTGCGCGGAAGTAAACTTCAGTGCTCCCTGGCGTCTTTCCACGCTACCAGACTCGCCGCAGAGGGCTAGTTTTGGGAAAAAAATTGCGGGAGAAGCTACTACAGTAAAAAAATCTTGCTCAGAATCAAGGATCAAAATTTTGTTGAAAACCGGCGAAATTTCACCAAAATCTTGGATTTAGGACCACCACGAAATCCAAATTACCGGCCAAATTAAAAAGTTTGAAATTGCTACAGTATTTCATTTTTTCAGCGGAATTTTGCCCAAACCGGCCAAAATTTCTGGATATGAAACTAGATTTTGCTGTTTTCTGGCTGGATTTGACCAGATTTGGTCCAATAACCCCTAAGAAAGTCATCTTCTATGAAACTTTGTTGAAAAACTGAATTTTTTAGATATTTTAAAATTTCAGCAGAAATACTGTCAATTTTTTTATAAAATTGTACAAGCTTTATAATGATCTAAAAAATTTATGGTACTATCTTTAGTAGTGTATTATCATACATAATTTTTTTAAATAATTTAAATTCATTTTTTATCTTGAAAAAATCAACAACAGAATGAACATAATTGGGGGAGTAACCTCGTCAGAATTTTATAAATTTTATCGTGTGTGATCGTGATCCAAAATTTTTTTGAGAGCTTAAGAATTGCCTTAGTACAATTATATAAAATGTTAAAAAATAATTTTTTTTGTTTGCTCAATAAAATCTATGTAAGCATTGAACTTCATTTGTTATATTTCAAAAATCAAAAAGAGAAAGAACATAAAGGTACAATGCTTTGTAAGAATTTTATAAATTCATTAGAGTGTGATCATGATTCAAAAATTTTATGAGATCTTAAGAATTTCCTTAGCACCCTTCTGTAGAATTTTAAAAAAATTCTAAACATTTTTTTATTGCTAAAGCAAATCTATGTATTGATCATTAGGTTTTTATCACGACGTAGCACTGTCAGAATTTTTGAACATTTTTGAATCTTGATCATCATCTAAAAAATTTATTAAAATATTAATGATACATTAGGACCATCCAATTGTTTTTTAAAAAAATTTCTAACGTGGTTTGAATCATTTTCATTTTGTTTAAGTTTGCCGGTAAGACTTTTAACAGGACAGTAGCACTGACAAAATGTTTGATCATCATCTGAAAATTTTATTAATATACTATGGATGTGTCAGGACCATCCACAAAAAAATTAAAAATTTTCTAACATCGTTTGTTCTAATTTTCATTCGGTTCAAACTTGCCGGTCAGCGTTTTATCAGGACAGTAGCAATGTTTAAATTTTAAAAATTCTTCAGATTTGATAATCATTTGAAATTTTTATTAGAACATCTCTGATGTGTCAGGACTCTCCAGAAAAAATTTTAAAATTTTTCGTTATCGTTTAACCCACTTTTTAACCAGTGCAAAACCGTCAAATTTCGCCAATTTCGCCCGAAATTTTGGGTCACGGCGGAAATTCGGTTTTTTCGATTGCAAATGGACTGGATTTGAATTTTGGTTTTTGAATTTCGGCTGAAATTTGTTTGAAATACCAAGATTTCAGCGAAATTTTGGATTCCGATCCCAAACGAGATTTTGTCCGAAATCGAAATTTGAATCCTTGCTGGGAAGACTTTGCTAAACGCTAAAATGGACTTGTTTACTGTCGGTCCATGGAACCATGCATGGGACCATGCATATATGGTAGGTACCCTTTATTAGGCCGTTTACGAAAGGGAATCAGCAAACAGGGTTGCGAGTATATATCATCCGTCTCTCTCCCATCTCTAGATATATTCATTTCACATGCATGCATGAGTCCCCATGATATTGAGAGGGCTTTTCACACACATAAAAAAAAAGATATATATTGAGGGTAAACATGGTACACAGTAACACATGTTCCAGTCTTGCCCGCGAACTAGTCCATCACAAATATTCACATAACGACTAGAAGTGGCGAGGCAAATATTGCATATCATAGATATACCTCATTGGTTAATTTACAGATAAATTCAAATAATGTGAAATTATACACTTTTTGTGAATGAAAGCGAAATCAGCTACCCGTCTCTTGAGCACATAGATAGTGCCAATTCTCAGTCGTTGAATCTTCAAGGAAAAAAAAAGTGAGAGCGTCAAAGCACAACGTTTTAGTTCTGACAAACATGCAAATGAAACCAAAGTAGCCATATCAGTTTGGGAGCGTTCCTATAGAAGCAAATAGCTAGCTGGTCAGTAGATCTAGCTGTGCCACGGCCCACGGCAGATCACACAGAAGGATCTCCCAACTAACTACCAAATATTCCCTGTGACCGACAGGAGAGAAATGATCACTTATCTTGCCTCTTTCTTCATTTTTTTTTACAAAAATAGTACCCTTTCAAAAACTTTTTTGCAAAAATAGTCTCATTTTGCGCTACAGGAACACGGAAATTGCTGTGGCACAACACGTGGCATATTCTGCGGTACCAGAGTGCGAAAACTCGTCATGGCGTGGAACACGAGTGCGGGAAATCGCCTCCTGAAAAACCCGAGAACACTGCATTTCCGTGGCATAGGGGTGTGGAAAACTCTGAAACAGTGCATTTCTGCGTCTTGGGGTTGCGGAAATCTGGAACAGTGGCACAATGCCTCGGAAATACACTGTTCTAGAGCTATTTTTTGTAAAAAAAAATTAAAAGGATATCAGTTTTACAAATAAAATGAAGGAAGGACCTGATGAGTAAATTCTTCAATAGAAGCGGTGAGGTACGCACGTCATGGACAGCGCTCTCCTACTGCAGGCTTTTGTTTTTGGATATAGTTGGTAGTCCAGTCAAATTGGTTGGCTTGTCGCTAGCTGCACTGACGTACGCGTGAAAACCCATTAAAATAGCATATGGGAGCAGGGTGGATAATTTTTAACCTAAATCGAAAAATCGAACCGAATTAACTGAAAAAATCGGTTTTTTCGATATTCGGTTTACGGTTCAGTTTTTATTTGGATGCATTTGTTTTTCAGTATTTGGTTCGGTTCTGTACTTCAGGAAACCGATGAAACCGATCTTTATGAGCCAGTTCACTACCCGGCCTAGACTGGTTGCCCACAGCCCACAGCCAACCGCCCACCGAATCCATAGATCTATGGGTTCCTCTGCCAAATCAAATCCCCATTCCCCTCCCTGTTTCCCTTCGTTCAGTTGTGAAGGCGAAGCAGCGGTGCCGCCAGCCCACCACCTATTGGTGTGGCCCCAATCGGCAGTCACGACTCGCCGGCATCGCCGCCACCGTTCCCCAAGACCCGAACCAGCGAGCCGTCCGATTCGCCGCCAGCAGTCGCCAGCCCTCCTTTCCCGACTCCCGAGCCATCGCCGCCGCCCTCCCATCCGGCCATCACCCAAACGCTCGCCGCCCTCCCATCCGCCATCATCCGAGCCATTGCCGACGTCCCATCCCCCGAGCGGTCACCGGTTCACCGTCGTCCCATCCTCCGATCTGTAAGTACGTGTTCCCAAATCCCGATCTATTTCAGTATGTACCTCTATTCTATACTCTTGTCTGGTGTTTCGCTCAGATGATTGCCAACATAGCCTTTCGAATCATCCTTAAATTGCTTGCCAATGAACTGATATCAACAAAATAAGTTGCAAGGTTAACTTTGTTCTGTTCTGTGCTGATCTTATGCTGGGCTCCTTGCCTCCTTTTGCTACCCTAACATTTTAGTTAATTAGCTGAATTCTATATTGGTTGAGGAGTAAGCTAGTTGGGATATTTGTTTCGGTATTGTGCTAGTACTGTTCTAGGTAATCCCTGTGTTTCGGCATTCTGAAATCTGAATTTCGGTTTACCGAAAAATTGAATTTGTTCGGTTAATTTGGTTCAGTTGCCAATTTCCAAAAATCAAAATAATTTAAAACCAAACCGACAAAACCGAACAAACCGAATACCCACCACTATATGGGAGCTAGTATGTTGCTTTGCTACGTACGTAGTAACCGACCGTTGCAACCGAGCAGATTTTGATAGCTAGGTTTAATCTAACTATTTAACGTTTTAGGATAAAAAATTGT
The DNA here is from genome assembly GCA_036346275.1 of Otatea glauca. Taxonomy (NCBI): domain Eukaryota; kingdom Viridiplantae; phylum Streptophyta; class Magnoliopsida; order Poales; family Poaceae; genus Otatea; species Otatea glauca. The sequence goes on from CM070711.1 coordinate 52,858,793, forward strand.
TTTAAAAACTTTGTTTTACAGTGTTTTTTTGAAAGATCGGTATTAGGTCTGCCATTTATACAATAGGGAGAGTAACAGAAGTTTTAACAACAATGCCGTGGAAGATTCGCGGCAGAAAACATCAACCTAATATATATATATATAAATAGGGCCATGGAAGACTTAGACCTATTAAAACTTTAGAAAACCTCTTTAAAAGAAGCTTAGCAGCACAAAGAATAGATACACAAAAAACTGAATTGATGCTGATATTCCAGCCTCCATGATTGTTGTTTCTTGTGAAGCGAGGAGGAGTTGTGTCCTTGAACGCTGGGGAAGCCAGATTGGGATGTCCTGTTGATATTTGTTGGTGTTGTATGTATTTGCTAGAGCTGGTCAAATCGGCAGTCCATATGCATCTCGCAACCTGCTTGTCGATTTCTGATACGTTGATCGTTCCCCTGTTATCTGTGTTCAATCCAGTCATCATTCTGGAATCTTCGAGGATTGGAAAGTGATGTACGCGCAGCAGCTTGTTCCTTTGCGACGATGTTAATGTCGTAAGAACTGATGTTGATGTGGTCTTGTAACTGTTGTAGCCTGTATTCATGCATCCCCTGTCAGAACGCTATGCAGGCGTATTGACCACCCGCTGTGCTAATGCTGTTAGAACAAGCCTTCGATTTCGGACATCCTGAGTAATGAGATCAAAAACCGATTGCACATTGTGATACATATTGTTGAAAATTTTATTGCTTCTTTCCTTTCACAAATTCCAGAAGGCGTAGATTAGCACTCTATCCATCTCTTTCTGACATTGCTTGGTGGTGTAGCGAGCGCGGACATTTTCCCACCACAACCCGGCTGACCACTCAAGCCTTCACCAGATCGTGTCCATTTGCAGCCACCCAAAGATCTTAGCCCAGATTTGTCTTGCAAATGGGCAAAACAGAATGAGGTGTGTTGCTAATTCCGGGTTTGATCCACACATTGGACACAGGCTGTTAGGCCATCCTCTGATGACTAGTCTGTCTGTTATGAGGATTCTTTCTTGGATGAATAACCAAGCAAAGAATTTACACCTGTTTTCCGCTCTGGTGCCCCAAATAGTGCTGTAATCATCATCCGCCATCGCTCCATTGAACTGCGCCCTGTAAGCTGATTTCACAGTGAAATCTCCATGAGCTATCCATTTTCAAGCAATGTTGTCTTCTATGTTCGGCTGCAGCGTAATACTCTGAATAGCCTGCCAAAGAATGACGAACTCATCTAGCTGTGTCCGATTTGAAATTCTTCTCAATGGCATAAGCCATCTTCTGGACCTTAGTTTGTCGTGCATACAATTTCCTTTTCTACGAACCAAGGAGTAGCAATGTGGAGCCAAATCTTTTGGACACTTTCTGTGGAGCCAACCGGAAGTCCAGAATAAAGCCTTCTTACCATTACCAAGACTGATGTTGGTACTGGCATTGAAGAGACATCTATCGGTTTTGTCGCAAGGTAGCTTCTAACTGACCTAAGGCCTATCCTGATTTTTCCACTCGTATCACAGCCATCAAACACGTAGTGCTCGTCCGAACCTGTCGAAGTGCTTAATCCATAGCCCTCCTAACTTCTTCGACCTGCATACCCTATACCAATTTATGAGACAGTGGCCACCTTTGCATTCCTGGTCTCCACGCCAAATGAAGTTTCTTCTCAATCTGTCGAGTTTTTTTGCCGCCCATTTTAATAGAGGGAAGACCGTTAGGTGATAGATTGCCAGGGAAGTAAGCACTATATCTGCCAAAATCAACTTAGCTGCTCTCGAAAGCATCTTTCCTTTCCAATTTGCCAACCTCGCTCCCGCTTTGTCAATAATCGATTGTACATCCGATCGCGATATTTTCGTGGGACGTAATGGAGTCCTAAGTACTTACAGGGGAATGACATCTTTCGGGCCGGGAATCCCTGTAGAATGGAAATAAGATCAAGGTCGTTGCACCTGATTGGATAAATCTCGCTCTTTTGAATGTTCGTATGCAATCCTGTTGCACCTCCGAAGGCCACTAGAATCACCTTAATTGTTTGTAACTCAGCCAAGTCTGTGTTGGCAAATATGGTCACGTCATCCGCATATAGCGAGATATGGTGCTTAGCCATTGGAGTTTGCATAGGCTTGAGCAATCTCTGTTCCTCCGCTAGGTGAAACAAGAGCAGTATGGGGTCAATGGTTACGATGAAGAGCATCGGCAACAGGGGATCCCTTTGTGGAAGTCCACGTCTATGAGAGAAGGAACAACCTGATGTACTATTGAGGAGTATCCTGGAAGAGGACGATGCAAGAATCATGGAAACCCAGTCTCTCCAACATTGTCCAAACCCCATTTTCTCAAGGAGCTCTAACAAGTACTCCCAACTGACGGAATCAAAAATCTCCAGCTTGATGAAGAGTGATGGGATTCGTTTCCTATGCAACTCTTTAGTTAGGTTCTAGGTGTATAGGAAGTTGTCAGGGATCGATCTCCGTTTGACGAAGGCCGTCTGGTTGTGGGATATAATGTCTTGCAAAAAGGGTGATATTCTGTTTGCCAGGAGCTTGGAGAATATTTTCCTAACACTGTGAATGAGACTGATGGGTCTATAATCTGTAATCCTGATGGCGTCTGGGTTTTTGGGAGCAGCAGGATGTTGGCCGAATTTAGGAGGTGGAGATTTGCGCCGCTGCTGTTGTAAAATTGATTGGTTGCTGTCACGAGATCATCTTGTATGATATGCCAACAAGACCTGTAAAATTAGCTAATGTATCCATCTGGCCTGGAGGCTTTTCTGCAGGTAAGTTTTACTGTGTTTATGACGATGAAGCTGTACTGTAACTAAATTTGTTTTTAAAACTCTGTTTTATAGTGTTTATGATGATGAAGACGTACCGTAACTCTATGGCTCATCATCGTAGTCAGGCAATCGCCTGTTCTGCCTAGTAGATGGATCTGTCGAATGGATGCATCGCTAGCTCGATCTCGCGTGCGATGGAGCTGGCGAAAGGGTCGAGACGAGGCAACCTTGACGCGTCGCAACGGAACGGCGATTGGAGTGGAGAGGGCGCATGCCGGGATTGCGTGTGGTGATTTGATAGGAGGACAGCGGTGCATCAGCACAGGACAAGGACTCACTTTGGAAATTTGAAGTCTGATACGTGTGTCGGCATGATCGTGACCAGATGTAGGATGGTAGTACGGTACATATGTCGGTTAAACTGTTAATACTCCTCAATGTAAATTTGCCTTACTATTGTTAAAGAACTTCACTATCGAATAGTCCGGGTTCCCGAACAGATCTGAATTAGAGAACAGAGAGACAAGAGAGACACATGTTTAGAGAGAGCGACGACAGAATTCTTTATTGCTTTGTGGTTTCTTGTACATTAAGGAGACCCCCTCTCCTTCTTATATAGTAGTCGCCTAAGGTTTCGGCTAAGGGACCAACATGGGCCTTCAATGGGCCATGTGGTTTCCCAACACTCCCCCTTGGACTCTTTGCGGCGAGATGCATATGCCTCATTAAAACTCCAAAAAAACCCAGTAGGAAAAATATTTGGAGAAAGAGTACATAGCATACGCTTATTGTATTGCACGAATTGCCTCATTAAAACCTTATGCAAGAAAACTTCACGAAAAACTTGCTAAGGAAAAAGAGTACAATTCACCCAAACTTCAATTGCTAATCTTCGAGATTCATGTTGGGTACTCAAAAATTCATATTCGAGATTTATGTGGGAGTATGTGAAATATCTCCCCCTGAAATATGCACTTCTCTAAGTCTCATCATCCCAATCCCTTTTACGCACCTTTCAAAGGTAGATGCTGGGAGTGATTTAGTGAACAAATCTGCAAGATTTTCACATGACTTAGTATGCAATATCTTGATCTCGTTCATCTTATGCAATTCGTGAGCATAGAAGAACTTGGGGTTGATATGCTTCGTGAGATTGCTCTTCACATAACCCATCTGTGCTTGAGCAACACAAGCTGCATTATCTTCATAGATGATCGTGGGAGTTTGCTCAATATTCAAGCCACATGACTTCTGGATGTGATGAACCATTCTTCTGAGCCATGCACATTCACGAGGGGCTTCATACAAAGCAATAATTTTCGAGTGGTTTGTCAACGTCGAGACTAGGGTCTGCTTAGACAACTTCTAGGAAACCGCCGTTCCTCCACATAGGAAAACATAGTCAGTTTGGGACTTCCCAGTATGCGGGTCTGATAAGTACCCAGCATCGGCGTAGCCAACCAAATTTAGTTCATTGTTTCTTCTGAAGAACAAACCGACATCTCTGCTTCCTTGGAGGTAACGGAAGATGTCCTTGATCCCTTTCCAATGCCTTTTGGTGGGTTTTGCACTGTACCGGGCTAGCAAATTCACAGCGAACGCAATGTTCGGCCTGGTGCTATTCGCAAGGTACATGAGTGCTCCAACTGCACTCAGATATGGTAATTCTGCTCTCAGGACTTCCTCCCCCTCTTCTCTAGGTCTGTATGGGTCTAGGTCTGCTTGGAGTGACCTTTCGACCATTGGAGTCTTTGCAGGATATGCCTTTTCAAAGCCAAATCTTTCCAACACTTTCTGCGTGTAGGTTGATTAATGTACCAAGATTCCTCCTTGGACATGCTCAAGCTGCAAGCCTAAACAAAACTTGGTTTTACCCAAATCCTTCATTTCAAACTCAGACTTCAAGTATGAGCATGCTTCTTCAATTTCTTCATCCGTCCCAATGATGTTCAAGACATCTACATAGACGGAGATTATACAGAATCCATTCGGGGATCGCTGTATAAATACGCATGGACAATCTTCGCTGTTTGTGTAGCCTTTCTTGCAGAGAAAATCACACAAGCGATTGTACCACATTCTTCCTGACTATTTCAGCCCATACAGTGATTTGTCCAATTTCACACTGTACAGGTTTCTATTTGCTTCGTCTTGGTTCGGGATAGGAATACCTTCCGGTACTTTCATGTATATCTCCGAATCCAAGTTTGCATACAAATATGCTGTAACAACATCCATTAGCTTCATTCTCAACTTCAAGTTGACTGCCATTGAGATCAAATATCTAAAGGTAATTCCTCCTATGACCGGAGAATAGGTTTCTTCATAATCAACTTGAAAGTGCATCTAGGCACTTATGTTATTTTGGTGATTAATGACAAACGCATATAATGATAATCTATGAAATTGAGTAAATGATTAACTTAGTGCTTAACAAACGACAAACCTCTAATATGATTATATTGGTATGAGACTAACTTGTTATTGCCTAGTTGAGTATCAGTCTCATCTATTTAGAGGAAAATCAAGTGGGATGGTTAAGCAAAGATAAGGTATGCAATTTTGGTATCTATTCTATATTTGTTATTGCATTCCTTTTGTGCAAATGCATAGTGAACTCCAAGTAGCATGTTGATTATATATATGAACATTGGTTCATGTCATATTTATTTGTGCATATATATTCATTTGAGTTCATTATGTGCTTTGCTTTTAGTATGCATGTATTAACTAGAGTTAAACTTCATATTGCTATAGATTGACTTGGTGCATGCATATTTTAGTTGTATATCTTCTCATGCAATTCTCTTAGTGAAGTTTAATCTAGTGTTGGATCACATATTTACTCTTATTCCAAATATTATTTGCACATGTACAATTCGTGTACATTATATCATGTGCTTCGTTTAAGTAAAGACTGTGATCCTTGCCATGATTTAATTGATTCATCATATTGGCAATTATCTCTCTAGTGCATATAGATCAATTACATATTCATCATGATCTACTTAGTAGAGAACATTTCTTATATCAAGTGTTTCCATTTATGTTGTGCTTCCTTATATGAAACACTTGTTGTAACAATTGTTCACAAATATCAACTTGTTTATATCTATTGAGCTTTTGGGACTAATGTCTATCATGAGTGGATTGGAAAGACTTAGGTCCCGTATGTGTATGATGACTAAGGTATCTTGGAGGATGATCGTTAAGCTGAGGTCAACAAGACGGCGGTGTCACCAAGAGTTGAGGACTAAGTCAAGATCGACTTGGCGTGGAGATCGTCAGAGAGGATGATCAAGTTAAGGTTGATAGGACGAGAGTCTCATGAGGTGAATCGAGTCGAGTTGGACAAGGCGAAGATGTCATCAATTATATGGTGAAAGTCTTCATGCATCGACATTAAGAAAGAAGACGGCAAGTGACTATTTCTAGACTTATATTATCTTTGATTTAATTTGAGTCTAAGGATTGCCGTACTATTAAGAGGGATGCGATGTCGAATGACTTTTAGATGTGTCAAGTGCTCAAGTGATCCATCCTTGTGAAACTTAGAAAGAGAGTGGTGTTGGTGGTGCCGGAAAGTAAGGGTTGTAGGTCTCCCTTGGATTCTTTGTGAAATCTATGTTTATCCTTTGAGTTTTGGGTAGTGAGACCTTGTTGGTTGTGTAGCCCTCGTTCTTAGCTTTCGGTAGAGTCCAAGATCTCTGAAATCGGAGTCCGTAGTCAAAAGTTATGCTCGTTTTCGTCGGGCTGCTCAGTGCTGTTCGGACAATCCGGAGTATCCGGTGTTAAGTCCGGACACTCCGGGTTGAATTAGTCCGGAGTGTCCGGGGTATTTATCCGGAGTCTCCGGGTTGTGCGCAGTTGTCTCCAATGGCTAGTTTTTGGGGGGGCTCTATTTATAGCCCCATCCTCCCTCATTTTGGGAGGGCTTTTACCCTGTTGATTAGAGGTGCTATACCCTTGTTCTTGAGCCCCCAAAACACCTCTTTACCCTTAGTTCTAAGTGATCCTCTTTGTGAGAAGGGTTGGGAAGAGTTTGAGGAGTGAGGTGCTAGGTTGAGTGAGTTTTGAGTTGATTGAGCACTTGATTTCATCTCCAAGCTTGTTCTTCATGAGCATTTGTTACTCTTGGAGGTTGATGATTCCTAGATGGCTAGAGGTCGCCTACGAGCCACCGGAGCTTTGTGTGGTTGGCCGTGGGAAGTTTGTGAAGGCCGGTTCCGCCTCTGTAAGGGAAGGAATCAAAGGAGTGAAAACCGGCGAGTGCATTTGTGCAACACCGGGAGGAAGAGGGTTGAAAGAGACCCTAGCTCAAGTGTAACCGAGCCGCCTCAACGGAGACGTAGGATCCCCTCAAGGATCCGAACTTCGAGTGAAAAATCATCGTCTCCAAGTTTGCTTCTTACTCTTGCTTTAGTATTTGATTTTGAATCCTGAAATTGCCCGATCTACTCTATTGTTGTGTTTGGCTCTAGATCTACATCATCCCCAGGTACCTGATAGCATTTAGATCTTTTGTATTCAAGTAGATTGTTGAAAAATTGCAGGGATTTAAAATCTCATTTCGAGGTCTTAAATCCGGAGTATCCGGACTCCTGAACACGGATAATCCGGACATTTCGGAGTATCCGGAGATAAGTCCTGGACACTCCGGTCTCAGTCCCTCGGGTCCAATCCGGAGTATCCGGACTCTTGACCCCAGACGGTCCGGACATATCGAGTATCCGGATAAAAGTCCGGACACTCGGGACTTAGACCCTCGGGAGATTTTATTTAGCTGCAAATTTTTTATTTCGCTGCAATTTAGTTTTAAATATTTTAATTCGCCTATTCACCCCCCCAGGCGACATCCCCTGTCCTTTAAATTAGTATCAGAGCAAGGTCTCTCCTTTATTAGACTTAACCGTCTAGTAAAGGATGTCGACTAGCGGATTAGTGCACTCACATGATCCACTTGTGCTAGATGGCACAAATTATGCTTCATGAAAATTAATTATGACTTCTCATTTTAAATCCATGAGTCCCCAAATATGGTGGATCGTAGATGTCGGCTTTTCCTCTCCATTGAATGAAGTTGCTCCAACTGAAGGAGAGAGGAAATGCTTACATCTCGACGCTCAAGCTACTAATGTTTTATTTTGTGTTGTGAGCGATGAAATTTTTGATAGACTATGCAATCTCAAGAGCGCTCATGAAATGTGGATAAAGCTTTAAGAACTATTTGAATCATCCACTTCTATTGAGGATTGCACTAAGGAAGAGATGTCGGGAGATGAAACATCAAGCTCCACCTCAAGCTCAAGTGATGAAGAACCGACATCTCCATCAACCTCAACCTCCGCCTCAAGTGACGATGAAGATGCTCTTCCATCACAAATCCGTTGCTTCATGACGAAAGGTAAGAATGAGGTAAGTGAAGATGATGATGATGATGATGAGCTCACTTATAATGAACTTATGAATTTGCTAGAGGAGCTCAATAAATGTCTTGGAAAGGAGAAAAAGAAATATAAAATTTTGAAGCTTGAACATGAATCACATCAAAATGATTATAATATGCTTCAAGAAAATCATGAATCCCTCCTTCTCAAAGAAACTCATAAGCCTAAGGTGGACATAGGAATCTCATGTGATTTAATTGATGAAATGTTTTACTTAAATGTTAATCCTAATATTTCATCAAAATTTGACATATCCACCTCTTGCAATGATTTACCTTGTTGCTCAAATTCAAATGTTTCTACTTCCTCTATGCATATGGAGACTAATCTTGTAGAGGAAAACAATGAGCTCAAGGCCAAAGTCATTAGATTAGAAAATGACTTGAGGAAGTGCGTAAAGGGAAAAGCCATCCTCGACGAGATCTTGAGCAAGCTAAGGGCGCCTCAAGATAAGCGAGGACTCGGCTACATCTCCAAGAGGGAGACTAGCAAGACAAGGCACAACGAAAGACATTCGAAGATCATCAAGTGCTTTGCTTGCAACAAGAAGGGACACTTCGCCTCCGTGTGCCCTAATAAAGTGGAGATCAAGCCACAACCATCAACAATGAGGCAAACCGGCAAAGAGCAAGTCAAGAAAAAGAGACGCTCAAAGCCTACTTGCTACAATTATCGGAAAAAGGGACACATCGGTAAGGATTGTCCCAAAGGTATTACTCCTAAGCCTATTATTGTCAATGATCATTATTTACTTAGGAAGGACAAAATGGCAATGTGTTTGCCAAGTTTGTCGATTCTCCCAAGTATTTGCAAAATTATGATATTCAATTGCTTAGAGAAATGAATCTAGAAATGTGTTTGCTCAAAATGCTAGACTTCCTAAGACCAAGAAAAATCATGTTGATCATGTGCTTAGGAAAAATAACAATAGCAAACCATTTGCTAGATTTGCTAGATCCTCTAAGCGTTCTCATTATAATGATCATCATATGCTTAGAAAGGATCAAACTAGAAATGGGTTTGAGAATTTTACTAGACCTCCTAAGCCTTCTCTTTACAATGCAAATAATTCGCTTAGGAGGAATACTAATCTCAAACCCATTGCTAGTCATCTTAGTTCACCTAAGACTATAAATGTTAGGGCTATATGGGTTCCTAAATCACTTGTGACTAACATTCTTGGATCCAACAAAAGTTGGGTACCAAAAAGTGCCTAAAAGAATTGTAGGTGCTTGGAGATGCATTGGAAGTTTTGGCTCGATCAAGAGAATGATTTCATCATGTGCAAAAAGGAGCCAAGCTTGAAGACATTCACTTCAATCATGAACCAATGCCATCTCGGGTAACAAGTATTTAAATTGATTCTTATAGCTTCTAGCCTTGTGTAGGTTAAGCTACGTTATTAATGAAAATTAATTTAAATTGCTTGCTTATGATTCTTGCTGATGCTTGATTAATTGTTTTGATTGAAATCTTGAGCAAGTTTGGGGTAGTGGCACATTAAGGGGGAGCGCTAAATCATAACCATGTATATTACATCCCTACATGTGCCCATATTTATATAAGTGCTAATATATATTTTCAAAATCAAGCCATTTAGCCAAAAGTCAAAATTTTGTATACCATTAGTATTCTTGTGAAAAACTAGTTGCAAAATGTATACAAATATATTTGAAACATTTTTCAAAGGTTTTGGCTTCGCAAAATCTATTTTGAAAAGAAAATGAGTTTCATGATCAAAATCTAGATAGTAGTATCTTGTTTTGGATGTAAACTTATAATTTTCATAGGATTAAATGTAAAATGAATTTGAAAGTAATTCCAAAACAAAAATCCTAGAGTTGGTTATTCTTAACAATTCTTGTATTCAAAAGACTTTCAAAAGACCAACCTACCGAAAGTTATTCGATTTTGAAACTCGCCGAAAAACTATATTTGACCCATAATAGTCATATTATTGCACTTAGTGAGTTTCTCCGTTTGGACCGGATCTTGTGTAGTATCTTGGTTCAAAATGGTATCTTAGACTCATACACAAAATTCAAATCTCTATATCTTATCCCTTGCTTCATTTGAGTTTTTGTATTGTTGGATTTTGGGTTTGCCTCTCTTTTGTTTCTTCAAAAGGACTATTTAGGTCAAAAGTCAAAATTCATATTTAAAATGCCCAAATTTGTGAAGAGATTTATAAAAGTATTCTATTATGTATCTCAATGTTTTACAAGCTCTTAAAATAAAAATATATTGAAATCAATTTTAGCCCGAAAAGTTTTTGGTTTGAACTAAAATAGCTTATTTAAGCATATTGCTCAAATCTTAGCATTCAAGTTGGATTTCATTATAAATGTTGGCTAGAAACCATCTTGATAATCAATTCTAAGCCATGGAAATTGAAATTGCATGAAATCCAAATTGAGTTGTATTTTGAGGCTTTTTATGAAAAACTATTTCCTATTTAACTTGCTTCAAAAAGGGATAAAAGCAAAATATTTGTTTGAAATGCAAAATCTTATGAAAATAGTCTTATAAAATGTTTTCAAATGCATTTCAAATGTTTTCAAGTATCTAACTCTTGGCTAGAAGCTAAAAGTCAAACTTTGGCCTCAAATGGATCTTATATGATCTTGTTTTTAAAATAAATGAAATATTTTTATAAGTTAAAATCTATTGAGTTTTTAAAAAAGTGGTCAATACAAAACTCATAGGGTTGGTCATTTTAAGCATTTTTTTAGTTCAAAGTTTTTCGAAACGACCAACCGTTCAAAAGTTATAGCCATTTGAATTTGGCCAAAATCATCCATTTGACCCAAAATGACCCGTTGTTGCATTTTGTGGATTTCGCTATTTGAATTGGATTTATTTGTATATCTTGGATTTAAATAGTATTTCTAACTCATACAAAACTATGAAAGTTCAAATCTCCATAAATTTCAATCCGGAATGCATTTTGAGCATTTAGTGAAAATTCAATTTCTTTTCAAACTTACAAAGCGCATTTTCCCATATCTTTTGAACGAAAATTCCTTTTAATGAAATTCTTTTTGGAAAACCGTCTAAATAGTCCAATGTTTATTTCTGGAAAGTTTCAAACCATTTGGACTAAATTTGAAAAAGTTTTGACTTTTCTCCTCTTTGAGTAAAAATCATGCCTACAAAGCAAAATTTGGCATATCTTTTGATTGGAGACTACTTTTTGGAAAATTGTTTTTGGAAAAGTTTCTTGGGAGTCTAAAGAATGTGTCTGAAAAATTTAAAATAATTTAAACTTAATTTGAAATAGTTATGGCTTTCTCTCTCTTTTGATCTTATTTGGCATACTCTCGCATTAAGTTGGATTTTACGATTTGAATGGATTTGATTATGCAAATAGGCTTATAAACATCTCTCTAACTCATATGAAGCCACATAAGTGCACATTTTCATTCAAAACTCATTTGGTTGCCCTTTTGAGGAATTGATGAAGATTTGTATCCTTTATGTGTTTCAAATGCAAATTTCACCACATTTCTCAAAGTAAAATTGATTTATTGAAAATTTTTGTTGGAAAACCATCTCTTGAATATGGAGTTCATATCTAAAAATTTTCAAATTTATTTGAACTCATTTGCAAGAATGTTGACTTCTTTTGACTTAGTGTCAAAATCAAAACTCAAATGCCCATTTTGATCTAATTTTTGATTGGAGGGTGATATTTGAGAAATTCTTTTTGGAGAAGTCTCTTGGATGTCCATGGAACATTTATGCAAAATCTAATGGCTATTGGACTTCATTTGATCAAGATTTGACCCAAATTCAAAATATTCAGTTTGCTGAAATTTCAGGTTTAGGCTGATTTTGGGGCTGATTTGTGATTTTTGTATCTCCAAATGGGTTCATAATCGGAGGAGAGTATTATAACATATTTTGATCCTCTATATTTGAAATTCATTGTCTAATTTTTTTAGAATTTAGGAACCTTGTTTGAACCTTTTTTCTGCCCTATCAAAAAGCTTAAATGGAATGTCAAAACTGAATTTTTCAGCGTATTACACTTTTGAAATCTTGCATACCTTTAAGATGATTTGAGTATTTCCTTGTGATGAAAACTAAGGTAACTCAATTTATTGCTCCATGATTCATCTAAAATTATTTGGGAGCTCATTTGCTGTTGTTTTCATCCTCAGGATCATTTCAAAGTGAGATTTCTTTTCCCGAAACCTTCGGTTCAGCATTCACTATTTTCAAGCTTTCGAGGTTTTCCTTCGCTCAAATGAATTTTCGGTCTTCATAACCCTCGAAGAGAATTTCGAGATGGATCTGTTCCGCGTTGATGATTTTTGCATTTGAGCAATGGTTTAAAAGCTATAATCGATTTTGTGCTGCTATTTGCATCTTTTGGGGATTTTAAGAGTTTTAAATTGGAATCTTGGCAAGCCTTTCAAGATGAAAACCAAGTGAACTTATTAATTGCTCCAGGCTTCAAAATGGAGTATATCTATTTAAGTTTTCATTCCAATGAAAGTGTATCTTTTGGCTAAGTTATTCTGGAAATTGGATTTAATTGTAACTTAGCCTCAAAATGTTTCCTCTCTTGCATAACTCGGAGTTTATTATGGAAAAGAGAAAATTTCCCTTGTAAGCTCAAGAGTGAGGTTGAATGTGTTTCACCCATTGTCTCTCTTACAAGTGGATGTCAAGATCAAATTTGAATGAGTTTCAAATATTTTCATTGTAAAGTGGTGTAATAAAATCTTTAATTGATATCTTGAATTTCTTTGCAAGCAAAGAGTATTGTCTTGTATATCATATATATCATGCATGTTGTACTTAAACATTATCAAACTAACTTGGGTCAAATTAAAAGATATTTGTTCCCAGAAATCGTGTGCTTGTCTATTGATGTTCAAGGTATTGGAAAAGGGGTCATCTTCGACGGTGGGATGAAGGAAATGGAGAGGAGCTCCATAGTCCGAGGGATCTAAGGCCGGGCGCGGTGATCATGACCGATTCGAACATGCGGTGGACAAGAATCGACAAAGGGACGTGTTTCTTTTTTGACCATATTCAATAATGTCTGCAGCACCATTATGCTAAATTGTGTCATTCTAAATGGTGTTGTATCTTTCAATTGGTATCATTAATTGGCATCCTTCGAGAGGTATCCTCTAATCCTAAATTGTTTTGAAGTGTCATCTGACTTGCATTTGGCATTATCAAGAAGTAAAAGGTACATATGGGTGACACATTGCAAAGAGGTATATGAAATTCTTGATCATGAAAGTGCATCTTACTTATACAATTTTGATTCATGATCTTGTATACATCTTGTGATCATATAAGCAATTCCTTCTTGTGTAATCTTCGTTATATGATCTCTATTGTTAGAATTTAATTTGATCATGAGCATGTGCTTAAATTATATAAATTTGCTATATGATCTTGATGTTTAAAGAATAAATCTTCTTCATGTGAAATCATATTCGTGTGTCATGTTTAAGCATCACTTATATCCTGTGAATCATGACTACTTTAAATTTGTATAATTAGAAAAATCTATTACGTAAATCTTGGAAATAATTGGTATCATATCTTGCCTAGATTTAGGGGGAGCTTAATATTTTTGTCCTATTACTAGCTCCTTATTTTTTTTTCTCCCTAATCTTTTTGTTGGGTGTGCAATCAAAGGGGAGAACAGATAAGCACCTTTTTGGGATTAATGACAAAAGGAGGAGAATTTATGGATTTATCATTTGTCCCCTAATCGATTGACAAAAAGGGATGATTTGTAAGTATGATCTCTTATTGTTTCTTCATGCTTGTTTTAATGCTAAATATCTTAATATTGTCATTTGGTGCAATTGATAATAGGTTTGTCATAAATCACCAAAAAGGGGGAGATTGAAAGTGCATCTAGGCACTTATGTTATTTTGGTGATTAATGACAAATGCATATAATGATAATCTATGAAATTGAGTAAATGATTAACTTAGTGCTTAACAAATGACAAACCTCTAATATGATTATATTGGTATGAGACTAACTTGTTATTGCCTAGTTGAGTATCAGTCTCATCTATTTAGAGAAAAATCAAGTGGGATGGTTAAGCAAAGATAAGGTATGCAATTTTGGTATCTATTCTATATTTGTTATTGCATTCCTTTCGTGCAAATGCATAGTGAACTCCAAGTAGCATGTTGATTATATATATGAATATTGGTTCATGTCATATTTATTTGTGCATATATATTCATTTGAGTTCATTATGTGCTTTGTTTTTAGTATGCATGTATTAACTAGAGTTAAACTTCATATTGCTATAGATTGACTTGGTGCATGCATGTTTTAGTTGTATATCTTCTCATGCAATTCTCTTAGTGAAGTTTAATCTAGTGTTGGATCACATATTTACTCTTATTCCAAATATTATTTGCACATGTACAATTCGTGTACATTATATCATGTGCTTCGTTTAAGTAAAGACTGTGATCCTTGCCATGATTTAATTGATTCATCATATTGGCAATTATCTCTCTAGTGCATATAGATCAATTACATATTCATCATGATCTACTTAGTAGAGAACATTTCTTATATCAAGTGTTTCCATTTATGTTGTGCTTCCTTATATGAAACACTTGTTGTAATCAATTGTTCACAAATATCAACTTGTTTATATCTATTGAGCTTTTGGGACTAATGTCTATCATGAGTGGATTGGAAAGACTTAGGTCCCGTATGTGTATGATGACCAAGGTATCTTGGAGGATGATCGTTAAGCTGAGGTCAACAAGACGGCGGTGTCACCAAGAGTTGAGGACTAAGTCAAGATCGACTTGGCGTGGAGATCGTCAGAGAGGATGATCAAGTCAAGGTTGATAGGACGAGAGTCTCATGAGGTGAATCGAGTCGAGTTGGACAAGGCGAAGATGTCATCAATTATATGGTGAAAGTCTTCATGCATCGACATTAAGAAAGAAGACGGCAAGTGACTATTTCTAGACTTATATTATCTTTGATTTAATTTGAGTCTAAGGATTGCTGTACTATTAAGAGGGATACGATGTCGAATGACTTTTAGATGTGTCAAGTGCTCAAGTGATCCATCCTTGTGAAACTTAGAAAGAGAGTGGTGTTGGTGGTGCCGGAAAGTAAGGGTTGTAGGTCTCCCTTGGATTCTTTATGAAATCTGTGTTTATCCTTTGATTTTTGGGTAGTGAGACCTTGTTGGTTGTGTAGCCCTCGTTCTTAGCTTTCGGTAGAGTCCAAGATCTCTGAAATCGGAGTCCGGAGTCAAAAGTTATGCTCGTTTTCGTCGGGCTGCTCAGTGCTGTTCGGACAATCCGGAGTATCCGGTGTTAAGTCCCGACACTCCGGGTTGAATTAGTCCGGAGTGTCCGGGGTATTTATCCGGAGTCTCCGGGTTGTGCGCAGCTGTCTCTAACGGCTAGTTTTTGGTGGTGCTCTATTTATAGCCCCATCCTCCCTCATTTTGGGGGGGCTTTTACCCTGTTGATTAGAGGTGCTATACCCTTGTTCTTGAGCCCCCAAAACACTTCTTTACCCTTAGATCTAAGTGATCCCCTTTGTGAGAAGGGTTGGGAAGAGTTTGAGGAGTGAGGTGCTTAGTTGAGCGAGTTTTGAGTTGATTGAGCACTTGATTTCATCTCCAATCTTGTCCTTCGTGAGCATTTGTTACTCTTGGAGGTTGAGGACTCCTAGACGGCTAGGAGGTCGCCTACGAGCCACCGGAGCTTTGTGTGGTTGGCCGTGGGAAGTTTGTGAAGGCCGGTTCCGCCTCCGTAATGGAAGGAATCAAAGGAGTGAAGACCGGCGAGTGCATTTGTGCAACACCGGGAGGAAGAGGGTTGAAAGAGACCCCAACTCAAGTGTGACCGAGCCACCTCAACGGAGATCCGAACTTCGAGTGAAAAATCATCGTCTCCAAGTTTGCTTCTTACTCTTGCTTTAGTATTTGATTTTGAATCTTGAAATTGCTCGATCTACTCTATTGTTGTGTTTGGCTCTAGATCTGCATCATCCCCAGGTACCTGATAGCATTTAGATCTTTTGTATTCAAGTAGATTGTTGAAAAATTGCAGGGATTTAAAACCTCATTTCGAGGTCTTAAATCCGCAGATATCCTGACTCTGAACCGGATAGTCGGACATTTTGAGTATCCGGAGATAAGTCCCGACACTCGGTCTCGATCCCTCGGGTCCAATCCGAGTATCCGGACTCGACCCAGACAGTCCGGACATATCGGAGTATCCGGATAAAAGTCCCAGACACTCCGGACTTAGACCCTCGGGAGATTTTATTTAGCTGCAAATTTTTTATTCCACTGCAATTTAGTTTTAAATATTTTAATTCGCCTATTCACCCCCCTCTAGGCGACATCTCCTGTCCTTTCACAACTCCAGGACGTTGAGTGAAACCTTGAGCTACAAGCCTTGCCTTGTACCTTACAACTTCGTTGTTTTCATTCCTCTTCCGAACAAAGACCCATTTGTGACTTACAGGGTTTATATGGGGAGGTATGCGGCATACGGGCCCAAACACCTCTCTCTTGTTCAGAGAGACTAACTCTGCAGTGATTGCCTTCTTCCATTCTTCCCAATGTAGCCTTTTCTTGCACTCTGCGAGAGATGCAGGCTCTGGATCATGATCAATGATCGATGCAATCTTCTTTGCAAAGTATGCATTGACATTGGCTGTTGCTCTATTCAGGGATTCTCCTGTTATTACAAAGTTTATGGCCATTTCATCATGGGGTGCTTCATACACTTCTACTTCCTCTTCGCTGCTATTTCCCATCGCAGGAGCAAGTTCCTTTAGCTTTTCATCGCCTATGTGTGCGCACACATTATTTCCGGCGGCTTCCTGCAGTGGAAGATTCAAGTCTGGAATTACCTTTTCCGTCGGCTTCTTTCCAGTGCCAGGTCTCAACTGGCTCCCTTTCTTTCCTTGGGGTATTTTCGTGATTGGTTGTGGTAAGTCCTCTCGCTTGATTTTCCGGACGTCTCCGGTACTTTGGGTTTGAGGTGCGATTTCTGTTCTTTTGCTTTGAGGCCTCGAGCAGGATGAGGATACCTTCTATTTTCTTTGGTATTTCCACCCTCTCGGTGCATTTCTTGCGGTACATGTTCTTAACCACGCCCTTGGATCACAAAATGATCAGTAGTTCATTTGCTAAATTCGCAATCGCTTATCTTCTGGACTTCTTGATTTGCTTCATTAGTGCGGGGGTGATGTGCGGGGATCCCAGTGGAATGCTATATGATTTCCCGGCATTTTCATCCAAAGGTTGATTTCCTCCCCCTAATGATGGGAAACGATCCTTGTCAAAAATGCAATCAGCGAATCGGGCTGTATGCAAGTCTCCAGTCATGGGTTCCAAATACCTGATTATGGATGCACTCTCATAACCAACGTATATACCAGACTTGCGGAGAGGGCCCATTGCAGTCCGCTGAGGGGGTGGTATAGGAACATATACCATATACCCAAATTTCCTGAGATGGGAGATTTTCGGGATGGTCCCGTGCACAAGCTACATAGGAGAATGGATGTTGTAGGCCGAAGGTCTGAAATTGATGAGAGCTGCTGTGTGTAGGACTGCGTGTCCCCAACAAGTGTTGGGCAAGTTACAACTCTGCAAAAGTGGTCTGGCAATGAACTTAATCCTCTTTATTAGTGCTTCAGCTAGTCTATTCTGCGTATGGACGTGCGGTACGGAGTGCTCAACTGCTATCCCTGTTGTTGTGCAATAATCATCAAATGCCTTTGAAGTAAATTCTCCGGCATTGTCCATTCTAATGGACTTCACGCGATGATCAGGGAAAGCATTCTTAATTCTTATGATCTGCGAGATCAGCTTTGCAAAAGCGTGGTTTCTAGTTGACAATAAGCATACATGCGACCATTTCGAGGAAGCATCGATGAGCACCATAAAGTACCGAAACGGCCCTGACAAGGGCTGAATCGGGCCGCAAATATCCCCTGGATGCGTTCCAGGAATGCAGGGATTTCACTTTGCACTTTCATAACAGAGGGTCTAGTTATTAATTTCCCGGTGGCACATGCAGGGCACACAAAATCTTCATGGTTCGGGAAATTTTTAACATTAATGCCATGACCTTGTGAGTTTTTCACTATATTCCTTATCATTCTAAGACCAGGATGACCTAATCTACCATGCCATAAAGAAAATAACTCAGAGCTTCTAAAGACAGTTTTCAAGGAAGTATACACTTCGGGTGCATGAATATTCGTGTAGTACAACCCAGATTCATATGAGGGACATTTTTCTAATACCATTTTTCCACATACCGCGTGCTTCACAATGCACAAGAATTCTTTGCTGTTTTCTTCATTGGTTTCTACGTGAAAACCATTGGCGTGGATGTCTTTGAAACTTAAGAGAGTGCACGTTGATTCGGGGTACAAAAGGGCTTCTTCAATTACCAAAGTTGTTCCCATAGGTAATATAATTGTGGTTCTTCCGGAGCCTATTATATATGAATCGCTTCCTGCGATCGTAGTAATGTTTCCAGCGTTCTTCATGATCGACTGAAAGTATTTGGACTCTCTTAAGATGGTATTTGTTGTGCCACTATCAACAATGCATATCTCTTTCATTTGGGCGCTACACGATTTCTAAAAAGGAAAAATAATCCCAATCAAATAGTGGCAAAATAATTCAAATATTGCTTGTAAATGAAAGAATACTAGAATAAAGAATAAATTGCGTATTTATTCATGAGAGAAGTATGCTCTTCTAGAGATTACAATTCATTATTCAAAGGAAAATGCTAACAACCATAATCTAAACAAAACCATGCATTAAACAGAATTTGTAAAATATGCATTAATTTCTGCTTCTATGTCATCGACAGAAGTTTTCTCTTCATTTGCCATAATATTGGTGCGCAGATCGATGTCCGTGCTATTACGTGAGGATGAGACAATTGGGGTATCTTCATCCATGGCATCATCGTCACTAATCTTGGCGAAGTGCGTCTCTGCTGGGGTGTTTTCTTTTGCCTTCCTCTTAGCCTGATATGCGTTGATCACTTCCTTGGATTCCCGACATATCTTCGACCAGTGTCCCCAAGTGCCACACCTGAAGCACGTTTGGTTCTGCTGTCCATACGTCTTGGCGTGCGCCTTTTCCTTGTCATCCTTCTTCACTGGGGCTTTGGACTTTCCTTTGGCCTGAGACCTCTCTTTTTCACCCTGCTTGCCCTTCTTTCTATGGGTGGGTTTTTTTCACCTTGTAGCTATTGGCATTGACTTCTGTGCCAGTGCCCCTTCCTGGTGGCTGCGAGACATAGTTCTTGTGTAGAACATCGTCTTGCGATGCCGCAACTTGCATTACATCAATCAGTTCGCTATACTCCTTGTATGCGTCCTGACGATAGCTACGTGCACTCTGGATAGCATTTGGGTGGAAATAAAGAGAGTTTTCTCAATCTTCTCCTCATCAATGATCTTCTTGCCACATAAGGAGAGATTAGTACAGATTCTGTGCAAGACAGAATTGTATTCGGCCACTGTTCTGTAGTCTGCAAACCTCAAGCGGACCCAATCTTGCTGTGCTTGGGGCAAGATGGTGTACTTGAGCTTCTCGAACCGCTTCTGAAGTGCAGTCCAAAGCTCAAGTGCACTCTCCTCAGCCATATATTCATTCTTCAGAGTAGCTGAGAGGTGGTGCCTGAGGAAGTGCAAGGCTTGATCGTTCTGCTCGGTGGTAGGTTTCGCGTCCTGCGAGGACCCTAGACCAATCGCGGCACGGAGCTTCTTGCCCCCAAGATCGATCTTCATGTCCGATGCCCAAGCGAGGTAGTTCTGACCGTGCGAGGCCAGTTCTTCAAACTCACGATTCACGATGCCGAACATCTGCATGATTTCAAAATTCCGACATTAGATTACTGCGTGTAATCTAATAGAAAATGATTGCAAAACATAAAGTGCAGAAATAAATTGCCAGAATACTAAATAAAGCAATGAATTCAAAATTCATAACGAATATTCATAATGCAGAAATAATACTGAAAATAAAATAGAGCCGAAAAATTTACTGGATTTTCTGGCAATTTTTTGTATTTTTTGCTGTTTTTCCAAAATTTTCTAGCAATTTTTTTCTTGGCCAAACGGCCTTTGGGCCGCCCTTTTTTTTTCCGCCTGGCCTCTTGGGCCTTTAGCCCATTGCGCTGCCCACAAAACCCCGGCGGCTAGGGTTGGAAACCCTAGCTGCCATTCATCTCGTGACGTGCGGAGCGCGCGGCGGCGAGAGGCGGCGCGGCGGCGGCGCCGAGCGGACGACCCTTCGGCCACGCTTCACGCGGTGCTCAAGGTCGAGGTGTGGCGCCGGCGCGACAGGTGGGCCGCGGCGGCGCGCGAGGTCGAAGGACGTGGCGGCGGACGGCCGAGCCGACCGGCGGCGGACGCAAGATCAGCGGAGACCAGAGTGGGGCGGCGCGCGACGCTTAGCCGAGGCCGGAGGCGCGGCTTCAGCCGGCGATGGCGCTGGTTCGGCCGAAGCCGGAATGGCGTGGCGTGGCGGTGCCGAGCACAGCACGGCGAAGGCGCCTGCGCGCATACCAAGGTGGCGATGGCGGTGTGATGACGACGCGTTGCTTGCACGAGGCGGCGCCGACCAAGGTGGCGACGGCGGCGGCGATGGCGCGCATGGCGCGGTGCCGAGGAGTACGGCACGAGGCAGCGGCGGCAACTTGCGCGCGCTGCGGGGCTTCAAGCCGGGGCAACGACGGCGGTTCGGGCACGCGAGCTGAGGCTACGACGGTGAGCTGCGGGTCGCGCTAGCCGAGGTAACGGCGGCATTTTTTTTCTCTTTTCTGGAAATACTGAAGCTTCGTGCCGAGTAGCTTCGTGTCGATTAGCTTCGAGCGATTGCCGTGTAGCTTCGTGCCACGTGACGAATACAGTACAAGATGCGTAAGATAGATGCATGCAAAGAAACGACAAGCTTTTAGATTCAGTTGCCGAAAACCCACCTTTCTCACCTTTCAACCCGTTCACTGGTAGAGCTTCGTGCTGATAACGTGTTAAAGAACCTCGCTATCGAATAGTCCGGGGTTCTCGAACAGATCTGAATTGGAGAACAGAGAGACACAAGTTTAGGGAGAGCGAAGACAGAATTCTTTATTGCTTTGTGGTTTCTTGTACATTGGGGGTACTCCCTCTCCTCCTTATATAGTAGTCGCCTAGGGTTTCGACTAAGGGGCCAACATGGACCTTCAATGGGCCATGTGGTTTCCCAACAACTATCTCAAGAGATTGCAATTAACTCTGACTGTGATGCCCTGGGAGTCAGCCAGGAAAAATGTACTGTTTGGAACAAACATCAACTAGCGCACAAACGCAATTACATGACGTACGACCATTGTTCGTAAAAATTGTTGATTAGGAAAATGAATTAAGTGTTTGTGAATTTCTTTGTCTACCGGAGGTTCTTTTCCCTTCTCATTTTGGGATTGAGGGGAGCTTGATACTTTGGACCGAAGCTAGTGTCGACCTCGTCATCATCCCTAGTTACACTATGATACACCTTTTTCACGCACATCAGCACTCGAATGGAATCAAAATTCTGTATGGTACGATATGAGCGTATACGGTGTCAAGAACGAAGAATTAATCTCATAGAGAATCAAAATAACGATGTTGAATCAATCATAACAAAAGAGAAAAATTTGGCGAAGCCGACCGCAAATTTTTTAGCACAACTTTAAAAGAGTACAAGGGATTGTTGCTATCTCACAGCCTCTCGAACCTCTTAAGATTCTTGGATCCTTACTCTATACAAGAGTCTAGTGCTAAAGAATAATCTAGCATCTAAAAGAGTACAAGGGACTGTTGCTATCTCACAGCCTCTCGAACCTCTTAAGATTCTCGGATCCTTGCTCTATACAAGAGTCTAGTGCTAAAGAATAATTTAGCATCTAATCCTCTCATGCACCTCTTGCTTTGAATTTGTTGGTTTGTGGCTCCTTGGTAGCTCGGGTTATCCATTACCACCCCTTAGGTTTATATAGATTCCATAGTTCTTCTCCAAAGCAAATAAGAATCCTGCTCCTATTAGGATTCATCTAGCACACATTTCTAAATCCTAAATGGCTACATATGAGTCATCATATTTAACAATCTTTATCTTGACTCTTATCCATTGAAGTCATCTTACTTCTCAAAAAACTCGCTCCAAGTTGGCTATATATATATTTTATTTTTTCTCCCACCTTTCGGAGTGCCCCCATCATAGGTGCTCGTGTACATCATCGTAATATGCATGTTGGTGTGCGAGCTTGGCCGTCCAAACCCTCCACTTGAGAGACTGTAGTTGAGTTAACCACACATCCTGTTCCAATAGCCCTCCATGCCATAGGTTTGTACCGTCTCTAAACTCCACCTACTCATTGGTATCGAATGGTTTGTTCCACCACGTCTTTCTTCTTCCAACAGTTTGCACCTTTGTGTCTACTAGATTTTAAAACTTATTTGCAATTCCGCACATAACTGTAGTTGAGATATGATAACCTACCATTGACAACACGATTTTCTTCTCTTAATCAAGATTTTATCAGACCTCCCATTAATTGCCCTTCCTTTATATATATACATCAATCGCTATCCTCTATTACTCCAGATACTTTTTATGATCACCTGCCCTTTGCAAGCAACTCGCATGACTTCACCTTGAAGTTATACCTCACAACCTTCGAGTTCAAGTGACCTCATGTAACATCCCAAGATTCAAAGAAAATGAGAAATGGAAAATTATGAATTTGAATGTGCTTGATTTTGAATTTTCTGGTATTATTTGGTTTTCTTGGATTTTTCCCTAAAGGAAAAATCCCTTTTTCCTTTGAAATAGTGAAAGATAATAAATAGAAATAAAAATATATAGTAATAAAATTGACAAAAATTATATTTAAATACATGAAATTCTCTGAACTCTATTGCTACAGTCCAAAGACATATAAACACATTTATTAATGAAAAGATGTATGAATTAATGAAGTTGGACTATGAATAGTGAGCTTGTCAGAATAAAATAAACATTTACCCACGATATCTCGAGTTGAAATTTTTATCTTATCCTTTCCAGGGATAATAAAATCTCCAGTAAAAATGTTAAAAATAAATAATCAAATTTGATGCCTCTAAACTGTCCAAAACCGAAAACTAGAAAATGTAGAATTGACAATGTGAGAATTAATACAAAATAAATATAAATATATTAATCTAAATTTTTTACAGTGGAATAATTTGGCCATAAGAAACCTTAATAAAAAGTTTCAAAAATTACAACTATAATTTAATCTTCAAATAAATTAAAAATAGAAAAAGATAAAATGAGCAGTTTAGATTTTCAGAATTACTGTAATTTTTTCACACAATATTTTAACTTGAAATTTTCCTGGATAACAAAACTTATCTCAGGAACTCATTCAAAAATTATCAAAAAGTTTCTTACTGAATTGACTCCTCAATTAATGCTTGAAATCATTACCAATCCAGGTAGAAGATAAGTCGGTTTCCTTTCACTTCTCTGACCAGTGAGACCATTCCTGTGCCTGGCCCCACAAGGCATCACCTGGCTTTCCTCAGCCTTCCTCCCTTCTCAGCTTGCAGACTTACCAGAGCATTGCCACGACAGAGGCATCGCCCTATTTTCCCTGCCACGGCGAGCGAGTGCCTCGGCGCTAACTCAGGCCATCCGTAGTACTGCTCTGCTGCGACTGGATGACCGCCATACCGTGCCATTGCTGCACCTTAGACATGCCCTGGCACTGAAGAATAGAATGCCGCCCGCAAAAACCCGAAACCCCATTTTCGCGTTTAAATCTATGTCATCTCCTCACCGTGGCTATTTAAGCCATTCAAGGGCGTATACTAGCCACTGCATCCCCTCCCATCTCCCATTACACTGAGTATACCTCTAATCGCCATTGGAGTCACCCGATTCCGCCATTGCCCAAGAGCTTCGCAAGAAAGGGGTAAAACCCGATTAAGGTGAACCGCCGGCCGGTCGCCATCTTGGCCGTAGCCTCGTCTCCTGTGAGCCCTAAGGCCTCCTCTGTTATCGGTAGCTGATGGCTGGGGTCACCCTGTCAGTCGACGTGAAGGGCTTAGGACGATTCAAATAGACAAATACGTTTTCTCCTGTGAAAGCCTATTTTGTCAATTTATGTGAATTTCCAAACCGAGCTGAGTTCAAACTTCTATAACTATTGAAATATAGCTCCAAATTGAGTGAAGTAAATTTCTAAATTCATCTAAAATAATTTAATTTCATAATATATGAAAATATTTAATTTTTAAAGTACAGTGGAATTATTTGAATTAAAACATGTATAAACCCTAATGTGGATGTTAATAGAAATACATAAACCATAAAACATAAAACATAAAATAATAAAATAATTTATACATGCTTCTTAGATCGCTAGAAATTCTTTTTTTCTAAAATATTTAAGATCAAGCTTGGCTTGCAAATATTTTGTAAATAGATCATATTTTAGTGCACTAAAAGATTTAAGTAACAAATTTTTTTATGCACATAAGTTCGAATTCTGGTGAAACCAGTTTCTAAACTTTAATAAGGCTATGACATCCCTGGATGAACAAGAATATTTCACTTTTTGTGTAGGGTTAAGCTAAATCTATAAGAGGCCATATATTCATTTCATATAGGAGTATATACAAATAACTTATGAAAATGAATGCATATTCATGATAAGCTAATCACTAAAAACCATGAAGACCAGACTACCTATAAGATAAAAATAACCTTAATATAGCATGCTTTGCATCTGAATCCTATTAAAAAAGACTGACCCTTATATTGCAAACTCTAAAATCTCTGTGTTATTTGATTTCTTTTTGCCTCTTATTGTTATTTTGGTAGTTTACGCCATATACATGTAGACATCGACGCTCCCGAGAATACACCTGCCGACGTCGATCTTAAGGCAGATCCTGAATCAACAGAGCAAGCCAAGCACCCCCTTGATCACATTGATCCTACTATTTCAATTAGTTTATATTGTTTTGTCAAACTATTTTGCATGCGCGTATTTTTTTTGTAAATTTTGCGATATTGTGGTTTTGATAGTTATACTTGTTATCTCATGGAACTTTCTTACTAAATATTGAATTGTTAACCTTAATAACCTTAGAACAAGGTTAGACAATACATAATATCAACATGGGTATATACGATTACTTAATAATCATGCTTAGCCATGCTTTAGTAAAGGTACATGTTGCTTTTTATAATTTAGAAAGGTTAGCTATGATTAAAAAGGTTGGATATGACATTAAAGACTGTTGATATTTTGATAAAAATGAAAATAAAACTATGGTTTTGACGCGGCGATTAGTGGCAATAGCCGGATGTGCATGGGACTTGCATGTAGTGTAGGAGGAGATTATCGCCCAAGTTATATTAAGGACCGAACGAAGTGTTCGTCGAATCCAAGAATATCCATACATCCACAAGTACTGGTATGGTACAGCCTTAACTTATTAAGTTACCTAGGTTTAATTTTGCACATTGGAAGGCTGAAGTAGTACGGACCCTTCGGATAGGTTTGCTTGTAGGGGATTCCACACAGAGGTGTGGGTAATGCTTACCAATACGACATTGTACGCATTGCTATAGGGAGAAACAGTTTTGGCAGGGATGGACTGCTAGAGTTACTATGTGAATGAAAAGAATGAACTGTTATGTCTTTGATGTGTGTTTCTACTGCTATAGCAAGGGTTTGATGTCATCGGGCTGGTGTGAAGTTAAGTCTATGTAATGTAATGGTTATATTATGATCTCCTTGCCGACACACCAAAGGAAGTGTGTTATTGGCTTGGCAAAAGGGGTTGCACATAGCCCACAGTTATGGGAGACTTGGTGCATCAACACTAGTTAGAGTATTGGTATTTTCAAAAATATAATTGATTTGAAAATGTATTGGAAAATTTATACATCACACCATGGAATGGTAATAAATTGATACGTTACAGTCATGGAGGACTGTGGAATGAGACATGTTACTCTGCTATTATTTTAATACCGTCTTTACTACTTTTTACAACTTCTGTTTGCAATCTATTATATATATGATTATGATTCTTTTTCGCCAATGCAAATTAACTGTAGAAACCCCTTTATTGACTCAGTCTGCATTTTATTATATCTGCATTTGCGAAACACTATAAGTCTTACTGAGTAAACAAGTACTCAAACTTGTTTAATTTGTTGGTTTAGTAGGTGTAATTCCAGATGACTCATACTTCTACGCAGGCTTCGGGGATTTCGATAATGAACCTTTATCGAGTTTCAACTTATCAATTTCATGCGGGTTATGGATGGGCAAACCACAAGGTTTATGGTTTTTCACTACTATTTACTTTGGTTTGTAAGAACATTGTATAATTGAACTTTTAACGTCGCATGTAATATAATTTGTGTATGGATATGTTATCGATGTTGTAAACATGTGCATATTGGCCACTAATCATGGGAATAGTACTATGTGCACATGGAGGCCCACCTAGCCATAAAGGCGAGTCCTCACACCTCAAAGATATTAGATTTTTCTTTAACCCAGGAACGTACTGAACTGCCATCAATGTGCGATGTGCTCCATCATATATATCCGATGCAACTATTTTCACCTCAATAATTACATACTCCTTACAATCAATCAAGTGAACAGTTTCATGCGTCGAGCGTAGAAATCCTTCATTAAATATCTCCCTCGCTGAACATATATAAAAGCGACAAGCTGAATCTAATATTCATCCATGAGAAGTGCCAGATTGACTGGCGACAACTATGTCTAAATCATTTTTTGCTACCGCCATTTAGTATGCACCCTTCATTTGCTTCAAACTCTGATAGTGTAATATTCTGGCCCGTTAATATGAAGGCCCATATGGCCCATGTGGAGCGGTGGTGGGATTAGTCCCACATTACTTGCACAAAGTGAGTTGTAGTAGTATATAATGCCTATTAGGTCCAAACATAGCACCTTCGGATTAACCCTTTTACACGAAGCGAGGATGAAAGTGTAAGTGGGGTGTTATGCATGTGTGGGCCCGCCCCACGGTGGGCTGGGCTGTGAGTGAAATTTGGGCCAGAGTGTTACAGATGGTATCAGAGCATCAACCTACGCTTCACGGGCGCGTGTGGGACAGGGGCGCGGGCATATGATGCATGGCACGTGTGGGCCTAGAGTGGCCACACGGCATGGTATATGTGCGAAGATCGACACACTACCAGATACCGAGGGGTGGTTACGGTATCATCGTGTATACTGATGTCTTCCGAGGGTGTCAGCCCTCAAGAGGGGTGAGTGTAATACCCCGGCCCGTTAATGTGAAGGTCCATGTGGAGCGGTGGTGGGATTAGTCCCATATTTCTTGCACAAAGTGAGTTGTAGTAGTATATAATGTCTATTGTGTCCAAACATAGCACCTCCAGGTTAACCCTTTTACACGAAGCGAGGACGAAAGTATAAGTGAGATGTTATGCATGCGTGGGCCTGTCCCACGGTGGGCTGGGCCATGAGCGAAATTTGGGCCAAGGTGTTACAGACAGTCCTTCATCATATGAAATTTCTCGTCACATAGATAGCATACACGTGTGCCTTGCTCTCGCCCTTTTTCTTCCTATAACTCTTGTTTTTACCTGCAACACTTATTGCAGCTAATATTTGATCACCCGATGATGAAGATTCTCATGGCTTTTTCAAGGACTTTGCATCCGATAGATATGCAACTGCCTTGTTAAAGTTGAGAGTGATTTTTTTCGACAAGAATATTTATGACTAATTGCTCCCATGATGGTGGTAGAGATGATATTAGTATGATGACTTTATCGTTCTCCTCTCAATATTCAATATGCACTAATCAGCTGTGTGACAAGCTTGTTGAAGATATTGAGATAGTCAACGAACTGCCTTCCTGATGAGAACGATAGTCCGATCTTCCGACAGGTAGTAATGAATTGATTGGTGTAGAACTCGACGTTGACGATCCGGCTTCCAATCAGAACTGATTCGAACCCTACAATCGCTACACCATGGCTCTGTTGGTTATCAACCACACATAAACACGGTTAACCTCGCCAAGAAGGCTTATCCCTGTATGCTGAAGGACCATGTGGAGGTCCATCCATGTTTGTGATGAGTATTTGACTTTATATGATCTAGGATAGCTTAGATTTGAGTTTGTATTTAAATTTGATTTCAAGTTGGACTTGCATTTGTGACGGATCAAATTTCTGAGAGTCTCACGTGTATGCCGGACCAAATCACAGTGGGTTTCACGTGTATGCTGGACCAAATTTCTGTGAGTTTCACGTGTATGCCGGACCAAATTTCTGTGAGTTTCACGTGTATGATGGACCAAATTTCTGTGAGTTTCACGTGTATGACGGACCAAATCTCAGAGAGCTTCATGTGTATGACAGACCAAATGTCGCGTGAGTTTCACGTGTATGACGGACCAATTTTACCCTTGTGCAGTAATATGCATTTTTGAAGTTCTTACTGTGCTCAAAAAATTATTTGGTATACATGAAAGTTATAGATAATTTCAAGACACATCTTTTTCATGTTGACAAGTTTTTCATTTGAGCAACATAGAAAATCATATAAAATCGGGAAGGTTAACAGAGAATCTCACGTGTATGTCGGACCAATTCTGACATCATTCAGTAATATGCCTTTTTGAAGGTCCTTCCGTGCTCAAAAAATTATGTGTTCTACATAAAAGTTGTAGAGAATTTTGAAACACAACTTTTTTATGTTGACAACTTTTTCATCCGAGCAATATAAAAAAATCAAAAAATATTGAGAAGATTACTGCTGTATTGAAAACATGATGTTTGCACTTGGTTGAAGTGTTTTGGTCCGTTTTGGTCTGTACTAACCCAAATTCGTGATAAAATTGATGCGCTGGGTTCATGGTGGAACCAAGAAGGGTCTTCTTGTCTTTGTGGATGTAGGACTTCATTTGGTGGTCACGGTGAGGCGAAGGGAGGCTGGAACTAGGCATGGGATGGCCGGAGGTTCAAGTTGGACGGATGTTCGCCGGAAGATGGCCGGAGATGAAGTCGGTGTAGTTCCAAGATACAAGAGATTAGTGGAGAGGCTAGCTTATCACTACTTGGACCATAGAGAGCTGTTGGGTTGCAGTTCTGGAAGATAGAGTAGTGGATAAGTGTAGTTTGCTTTGAAAACCATGAAAGAAAACTCATGTGTGTGATGGGTTCTGGGTTAGCCCTTGCATGGCTGGTTGAGTGGGTTAATCCTAGCCCTTGATGGATGCTCTAGGGTTTAGAGGCTCATCCGAGGGTGGTAGGTGGCCCGAGAGTTGTATAAATAGGGGTGGAGGGGCAGCCTCCTCCCGGTGAAGGTTTTTGAGGTTTTTGATGCTCCTTTGAGCTTTGCCCACATGATTGTGAGGCTTTGTAACCTCTCCTTCCAGAAATGAAATGTTCTTCATTTATGTTCATGTTTCATTTCCTTTACGCATTTAAATTACGCAAGTTAAATTCCGCATTTACTTTCTTGCAATTTACATATACGCAATTTGGATTTGCCTCCTCTCCTTCTACATGCTTACGAATCTTTGTTAAGGTTGATGTTTGATGAATGATTCTACTTCTGAATTCTTGTTCTCAATCATCTAAGAAATCCATGCGTTCTTCTTGCAAGAAGTTGTTCTTTGCGTTCTTGAATTTGTGATTTTATAGAGTGCGTTTCCTTGAACTTCTTTGTGTTCTCTTGCTTGCTGGGACGTGTGGGAAGTCTTTCAAGATCACTTTGATCATCAAAACCACACGAGCAAGCCTTGATCGAAGTTCTTTCGATTTTTGTCAAAACTTGGTATGTTCTTCGTTCTCGGGCATAAAGGTCGGAACTTTGACATCAATCCTTGTGATTGAAGGTTGGAATAAGTTCCTGACATCCCAAGGACCTTATCTACAAAGTTTGGTTGAGTTTGGATCCAACGGATCAAAAGATACATCAATTCTCCCATTTGATCCCATGCTGAAATCGCTGTTCATTTGCCTGATTTTACTGTAGCTACAGTATCCCGGTAGCACCTGCCTCAGGCTGATTTTCCTAGAAATTGACTCTTTCGCTTTCATTTGATTATCTAGTGGTTTGGCTTGGTTTCTTTGGGTGAAAATCTGCAATTGTGATCCTCCTAAGGGATATACTTTTATTTTGGGATCATTCACTCCCCCTTTGATCGCCATCTCGGTCTTTCAATTGGTATCAGAGCCGGTTTTGCTCTTCCATAGATCTTGACCGGTCTCAAGTGCCATGGCGTTGGACAAGTATTCCACCAAGCCTCCTATTTTTGTTGGGGTCGATTTTCCATTTTAGAAATCTCGAATGGAGTCGTACATCACTACCCAGGGCTTCCTGATATGGCAGAAGGTGAAGCTCCCGTATGAGGTTCCTGTCGATGAGAACGTCACGGCCGAGAATATGGCTAACGTTGAGGCAAATTCTAAGGCAAGGAACATCCTCATACAGGGCCTTAACCGCAGTGAGTATGATAGGATTTCTCTCCTCCGTTCCGCTCACGAGATTTGGGTGACCCTCAATGCTTACCATGAGGGCACTACCCAAATCAAGACGATTCGACAGGACCAATTCAAGCGTGAGTTCAACAAGTTTGAACAACAAGCTGGTGAGAGTCTTGACGAGTGCTTTGGTCGGTTTACAAAGATCTTGAGCAACCTCCGAGCAGTCGGTTGCATATACCCTTACTCGAATAATGCTTAATATTTCTTGACCGCACTCGATTTGCGCGTTTGGGAGATGAAGGTGACCACCATCAAGGACACCACTGACTTGTCGACCTTGACTCTTGACGGGCTTTATTCCTGCCTCAAGACTCATGAGATCGACGTCGTCTCGCGGAAGATGAAGTCTCAGTCGATGGCTTTGGTCACTGATCCCATTGGATCCTCTCTTTGTGATTCTTCTATTGGTTTCTCTCTCTCTCTGTCCTTTGCGAGCTAAGCGATGAC
Organism: Otatea glauca; assembly: GCA_036346275.1. Lineage (NCBI taxonomy): Eukaryota > Viridiplantae > Streptophyta > Magnoliopsida > Poales > Poaceae > Otatea > Otatea glauca. The sequence continues at coordinate 52,890,084 of CM070711.1, forward strand.
CAACTGAAAAATTTCCAGAAAATGAGCTTGCTCTTCTTGCTCGCAAATTTTCATATGCATACAAGAGGGTAAGAGAGAGGAAGAGAGGTGGGATGATCACCTGTTTCGAGTGTGGTGGCCCCAACCACATTCGAGCAAATTGTCCCAAGCTGGAGAAGGGCAAAAACGAACAAAGCGGTTCGGGCAAGAACGACTACACCGACAAGAACCGCAACAAGAAGGCCCCAGCTCGTGAGTCGACAAAGAAGAAGTATCGCAACTTTGCCAAGAACAAGAAGCTCTTTCACCGGGTCCTCGCCGCACTGGACGACATTGAGCTCTCTGACACGGAGAATTGGAGCGATGCAAGCGAGGACGATCCGCAAGAGAAGGTGAAGGGCAGCGACGACTTCTCCGGCATGTGCTTCATGGTAGGCGCCATTGAAGTAAGCGATTCCGAGCTGTACAACGACACGGATGAGGTACCCACCTACGACGAGTTAAATGATGCCTTCTGTAAATTAGGCAAGTTTCATGCTAAGGCTAGGTCGAGGTGTTCTGAGTTAGAGAAGGAGGTAGATAGCCTGTCTCGGGAGTTAGCTTCACTTAAATCATGTTCCTCCCGAGACTCTGATAGTTGTACACTCTGTGATGCTTTGCTTGTGGAGTTGAAGAATCTAAGGACTATGCATGATAGTGTGTTGTCTGAACTAGATAGTCTTAGGTTGAAGAATGCTAGCAAAGAGTTTGTTGATGTTAGTTTTCTTCATGCTCACTCCACTCCTTCATGTCAAAATTGACCTAAGTTGCTTGCTGAAATCAATGCTATGAGCAAACACCTTAGGAAGCTCTTTGCTAGAAACGATGAACTTGAAATGCATGCTTCTAAGGACCCAGTCAGCTCATGTGAGGGATGTAGGCAACTAAAACTTGACAATGATGCTTTGAATGTCAAGTGTGATCAACTTACTAAGGACTTACTAGTTAAGTCACAAACTGGTTGCCTGCTGTGTGTTGGGGTTAAGGATGATATGGATAAAATCCATGTCGAACTAAGGAAGAAGTTAGAAGACCAAGTCCATAGGATTAGAAATGCGTCTTGCGTTTCGTGTGAGGCCCTCAAGATTGAGGCAGCCGTGCTAAGGGAGAAAAATGCACGTGCTGAGAGAGCTTCTCTTTCTGGTTCTTCTTCCTCCTCTTTTCCCTGTTCTTCATGTGCCTCTTTCTTCCGGGAGTGTGAGTATCTCATGAGCACTCTCGAGAAGTTTGTAGGAGGCAAGAAGAAGCTCAATCTTATTCTAGACCAATCCAAGATTAGTAGATTTAATAAAGGTCTAGGATTTGATCCCTTGGAGCACACTCGGGCGCATCCTCCCACCATTGTGCGCGGCTCCAAGAGTGGTGAGATTGTGGTAGCTCCCAGAGTGAGCACCACTGTGTTTAGGTCTGCTGGTGCTGTCCATGGGACATCTAACTAGAAAGGTATTACTCATGTTGCTTTTGCCTCTAGCAAGGTGAAGTACACTTGCACCTTCTGTAAGAAGGATGGTCACCTAGCAGATTTTTGCTTCAGGCGCACCAAGATCACTCGCCGTGAGCGTGTAGCTGCTCTTAGGGGTATTCAGAGTCATCCCCAGACTCTGAGTGCTCCCAAGGCACGCACTGCTTCTAGACAGGTTAGAGAGTCGCCTGTTTTTGGGCAGCGTCCACGACTCGGTTTTCAGGCTGTTCATTCGAGTTTTAGTCCTGGAGCTGTTCGTGGTCAGTCTTTCTGCTGTCCTCTTGATATTCCTCATTTTTCCCATCGAGGTAGATATCAGCGGCGTGAGGTGTGTACTGGTAGGAGATCCAGGCAGCCTTACTGGGATGGTCCAGTTTTTGCACCACGACGGACCAACCCAGTTCCAGCTCCTAGATCATCTACTAGAGTTGCTTCTGGTCGAGTGAGAGTAGAGCATCATGTAGATGCCAGAGTCCAGTCTTTTTCTTCTGTGGTTGGCACCTCTAGGCGTCGTGTGATTCAGTATTGGGTTCCTAGATCTTCTCTTTGTCCAGTACTGAATCATCTTTCTCTCGTGTGCATTGACCAGGTTCGTCGGATGGGGAAGGGAGATGTTTGGATTGTCGACTCCGGTTGTTCTCGTCATATGACCGGAGATTCTCGTTGGTTCTCTTCCCTAGTCCGAGCCCCTGGTGATGAGTTGATCATTTTCGGGGATGCTTCTTCAGGTAGAGTCATTGCTAATGGTACCATCTGCATTAATGAAAATTTCATTCTTAAAGATGTTGCCTTAGTGAGTAAGCTGCAATACAACTTGCTTTCTGTTTCTCAGCTTATTGATGACTCCTTCGAGGTAAGTTTCAAGAGTAGTTCCTGTAGAATCCTCGATTCTTCAGGAGGGTTATTTTGCGGGATTTCTAGATATGAGAGAGTCTTTCGTGCTGATTTTTCTGCTTCTTCTGGATACTCTCTCCGTTGTTTGATTGCTTCAGAGTCCCGTGATCTCTCCTTCTGGCATAGGAGACTTGGTCACATTGGATTTGATCATTTGACCCGAGTTAGCAGTCATGATCTCATTCGTGGTTTGCCCAAACTCAAAATGGTCAAAGATTTAGTTTGCTCTCCTTGCCGACATGGTAAGATGGTTGCTGCTTCTCATCCCCCAGTCACTGTTGTGATGACTGATGCACTAGGACAGCTTTTACATATGGACCTTTGTTGGTCGGCTAGAGTAGAGATCGATGGGTGGGAAGTGGTATGTTCTTGTCATTGTTGATGATTTTTCGAGGTACTCTTGGGTATTTTTCATGTCCTCGAAGGATGAGACTTTTACCTATTTTAGGGGTTTGGTTCATAGGTTGTCTTTTGAGCTCCCTAGTGCCCTACGAGCTATACGCAGTGAAAATGGCACGGAGTTCAAGAACTCCTATTTTGAGAGTTTTTGTGTGGAGTCTGGTTTAGAGCATCAGTTCTCCTCTCCCTACATCCCTCAGCAGAATGACGTAGTGGAAAGGAAGAATAGGAACCTGGTAGAGATGGCCAGGACGATGCTAGGCAGTCTGATACTCCTAGGAAGTTTTGGGCTGAGGTTATAGCTACTGCTTGCCATGTTTCTAATCATGTATTCTTGAGAGCACATTTGCACCGCACTTCTTACGAGTTGAGGTATGGGCGAAAGCCCAGTGTTTCTCATTTTCGTGTGTTTGGTTGCAAGTGTTTTATTTTGAAGTCTGGTAACCTGGATAAGTTTGAGTCTCGTTCTTCTGATGGTATCTTTCTGGGTTACTCGACTTCTTCTCGTAGCTATAGGGTCTGGAGTTGCGATGCGCATAGGATCATAGAGACCTATGAAATAACCTTTGATGAGGCTAGCCCAGAAGCTAGACCTGACATTTCAGGTTCTTCTTCTTCTTTTGAGACCATCTTTGTAGAGGATGAGGATGATGGAGATGATGGTGTTCCACCTGATCTAGTCCCCTCTACACCTGAGGTGCCTGCTGTTTCCATTTCTGCACCTCAGGAAGGCCAGCCTTTGCCTTCTGACTATCAAGCAGCTAGTGGCTCCGCTCCTACCTCTTCTGTGCACGAGGTAGAGGCCACTTCTGCTTCTGGACCTCCCCTTCATATTCAACATTCTCATCCACCTAATCAGATCATTGGCGATCTGTTTGAGCGAGTCACTCGCTCAAAATCAGGTCTGTCTAGTTTCTGCCTTCACTCTACCTTTGTTGCCTCGTTTGAGTCGAAGGATGTGACTCATGCATTATCTGACGAATCTTGGACTAATGGTATGCATGAGGAACTTGAAAACTTCGAGAGGAACAAAGTCTGGCAGCTTGTAGATCGTCCATCTGGTCATAATGTCATTGGGACCAAGTGGGTGTTAAAAAACAAGCAGAGTGAGGATAGGGTTGTCATTCGCAACAAGGCTAGGCTAGTTGCAAAGGGCTTTTCTCAGGTTGAGGGTCTTGACTTTGAGGAGACCTTTGCCCCTGTAGCTAGACTAGAGGCTATTACGATACTGCTTGCATTCTTCGCATCCTGGAGCTTCAAGCTCTATCAAATGGATGTCAAGAGTGCATTCCTCAATGACTATATTGAGGAAGAGGTTTATGTCAAACAACCTCCAGGATTTGGGAACCCCAAGTTTCCGAGTCATGTATACAAGCTTTCCAAGGCTCTGTATGGACTCAAGTAGGCCCCCAGAGCATGGTATGAGAGGCTCAAGACTTATCTTCTCAGCCATGACTTCAAAATGGGCGTAGTAGACAAGACTCTATTCATCAGACACCATGAGTCGCATTTTCTTCTCGTCCAGATTTATGTGGACGATATCATTTTTGGTGGCTCATCTCATTCGCTTGTGTCTCAGTTTTCTGAGGTGATGAGCACAGAGTTTGAGATGAGTATTGAAAGATCGAAATAGCGATCAGAGGGGGGGTGAATGATCCCAAATAAAATTTCCCCCACTCAAAGTACTCCAAATACTCTTGCAATAAAAATCTAAAGCACCCAAATATTTTCGTTCAAACTAGTGCTTCTCATATTCGCACACCCTACAAAACCCAGAACAATTAGACAACTATGTGTACCCCTAGCTTGCATGGATAAGAACCATGAATCATATGATGGGTTTTTTTAATCACAATCCTGGTTGTCAAGTGTCCAAACAAAAGAGGAATCAATTCAAAAGACTTCTTTTCTAAAAGAGATAAAGCTAAAATACCAAAGTCTCTTTTAAGAAAAGTTAAAGCAGATTTTCAGAAGTTGTCCTCAGTTGGAACAGGTGGTTGGTGAGTTTCTGTTGCTCTAAAATTTTTGGGAATTTTTGTCCCTTTGAGCAGTAGAGTCGTGAAACACTCCACCAAAAATCACCTCGGAAAGCTTTGTAGAATAAGAATGAAAAATCAATAAATACAGAAGGTCAGGAACTTCGACCAGAAAGTTTGAGGCTCGGTTTTCACTTCATAGCTCTCAAACGGTGCAACCAGTGGACTCAATAAATTTTATACAGATTTATATATGAGTCCTTCACCTTCTCCAAAAAGAATCACTTAAAAATGATTTTTATATATGTTTAGAAAAATCAAATACTGACTGCTGCGTGAAGAACAAGTTCTGGACAGATTTGCAAATTGATAAAAACTTGATCTCTAGTCTATCCAAGGGTGTAAGAAAGATGTAAAACCAAATGAACACCCTTAATACATTCTAGAAGAACAGCATTTAGAAGGAGGGGAGGCAAATCCAAATTGCATAAAAGTAAATTGCAAGAATGTAAGTGCTGAAGTTAATTGCGGAATTTAAGTGCATAATGTAAATTGCGTAATTTAAATGCGTAATGTAAATGCACAAAGAAAAGAAATGATTTGAGGAAACATTTCATTTCTGGAAGGAGAGGTTACAAAGCCTCACATTCAATTGGGCAAAGCTCAAAGGAGCATCAAAAACCTCAAAACCTTCAAGGGAAGGAGGCTACCCCTCCACCCCTATTTATACTACTCTTGGGCCACCTACCACCCTTGGATGAGTCCCTCAACCCTAGAGCACTCATCTAAGGGCTAGGATTAACCCACACACACAGCTATGCAAGGGCTAACCCAAAACCCACACACATACCGGGTTTTCTTGCACGGTTTTCAAAGCATACTACTTAGACCCGCTAACCTATCAACTAGACCTCAATCCGACGGCCCTCATTGATCCACGCGGCATCTAGCTAGCATCATCTCCTTTCCTTGTCTTCTTGACTTGCCCGGACTCCATCTCCGATCATCTTCCGGCGATCTCTCAACCGTCTGGACCTCCGACGCTCCTCGCCTAGTCCCGGTCATCCTCCGCCTCACCATGACCTAGCACCGTCGCCCTGCAACCATCAAAGACAAGGAAACACATCACATAGCAATGCCCACAATGATATGCAATAAACTCATCCAACTCATCACTACCGAGCCCATACGACCGGTACTGCCACTCCTGGCAGGGACAACTCAAATTGCTTCATTTTGAAAATCAATCCAAATCAAACTCAAACTTGAGCACACCTTACTCAAATAAAGTCAAATACTCATCACAAACATGGATGGACCTCCACATGGTCCTTCAATCTCCCCCTTGATGTGTATATTGACGAATAACACAAAAGGCATAAATTTGAGTTTGAATGAGAGAAGAAGAAAGCAATTTGATTGCAAAGCCAAACTTGGTCCAGAGAAAAAGATATAAAATCATGACCAAGTTGGCAGAAAGAATTTAGATCAAGACCATGAAAAGAGCAAGTTTTCCACAAAAGCTCTAAAAACCAATCATAAGTGCCAAATGTGATTATGATCCATAAGAAATAGCAAAGATTTACAAAGATCATAAGAACCAACAAGCTTTCACATTTTTATATCTTTCTTTTAATGATGCCTTTTCTACATTTTCTCCCTCTTTTGGCGATATAGGCATCAAAATGGAATTTTCTCCCTCTTTTTATGTATGCATGAAATGCAACCTAAGGGAGCTTTGAAGATTATCCAATTGATCACAATGACAAGATATGCTACCAAGCTAGTCAATTTTTATATTAGACTAGTTTAAGACATGTCCAAGTGCAAATACAAGCTTAGTTTTGAATATTTCATTTTTTAGCAAGATTTGACAAGTGCAGCACTTAGCTTTAGTTTCAAAAATAGAAGAATAGCCACTCTAAGGATCAAAAGGAAAACCTAGAGTTCAACCTACTCAACACTTTGGGGAATCTAGAAGAGCATACAAGGTCCTTCGGGCTCATTTATCACTTAATGCAAATTTTGATTTATCATCATACAAGACATAGCGGGGTGCAAATGTTTGACATTATTTGCATTCTTTACCCACATATGTCTTTGTTTTTAATTTATTTGCATTTTCTTTTAACAACCAATTGACTCAAGCCGTATGTGATCATCTCAAGATGAACTCTTAAGAGGATGGTCTAGGTCAAACACGATGTATTCCAAGTTCATCCCAAGTGCAATGGGAAGCGGTCTTGTGAATGCAAGGTCTTGAGTCGTATGTGCACAAGAAGAGTCAATTTTGTTTAATTTTCATTTTTAGCACAATGATTTATGAGCAATTGAAGGACTCTAGCATGGATCAAACTAGTTTCACCCAAGTTGCTATAGGGACTCTAGAGAACTCCAAAATTTCTCAAATTATGGCACAAACCTCTAGAGAAGAAACCTAGCAAGTAAAAGCAACAAGTTTCATAAAGTTTTTCATTTAAGACTTTTTTCATTTTAATGCTTAGCAAGTTAAATGAACTTGGACATATCTGAGCTAGTGATTTCCTCTATATGATGCAGCATGGTGTATAGCATGAAGAAGAAATCAATTGCATAATAGACAAAGCTCATTAAACAGGAAATGCAGTCTATATGCAATGCACGAACAGATTCCCAAACTCCCCCTCAACAAATGAATCAATTTTAAGCTCAAATCTGGTTAAAGTTGAGTTATTATCAAGATTAGGCACAAAGAAAAACCGAATGAACTCAATAATAACCAAGAAAAACAGAATGAGGAGAAGAAGTCGAGAAACTGCAAAGCTGGATGGCTATAGAGCATAGAAAGATATAAGAGACTCACTACGGCTTAGACTCGCTCTTATCTTCCCCAGTGATGACATAGGAAGTGACTCTAGATCCCAACTAAGGAGTGCACATGGACCTGTCTACCAGGAGGCCCAATACGCTAGACTTATAAGGCTGTGAGGGAACTCAACCTAGAGAGAAGAGAGAACAGCTAATTACGCATGATAGCAACCTAAAGCACAAGATAAGAGGTCCATGGAAGGCATGCCAGAAGTCTAAGTAAGTGAACTCAACTTAAGAAAACAAGCCCAAAGTCACCCAAAAGAAATACAAAGAAAAGAAAAGCTGAAAGAAAACATATAATACATAATATACAAACCAGCTCCCCCTCACGAAAGGCCGTAAGGGCTCACGACTCCAAGCTCACTCCTCAAGGCAACAAATCTGGAGCTATCCAAAGGCTTGGGAACCCAATACTGAACCACATGACGCCTCAGAGTACCAGCCACAGAAGAAGACTGGACTCGAGTGTCTCTATGTCGTTTAACCTTAACATGATCAGTAACAACTCTAGTAGATGATCTAGGAGCTGGAACTGGGTTAGCCCACCGTGGAGCAAAAGCTAGACCATCCTAGTGAGGCTTCCTAAATCTCCTACCAGAAAACACCTCACACCGCTGATATCTACCTCGATGGGAAAAATGAGGAATATCAAAAGGACGGCGGAAAGACCGACTACGAACAGCTCCAGGACTAAAACTCGAAGAACTAGCATGAAAACCAAGTCCTGGACGCTGCCCAAAAACAGGCGACTCTCTAACCTGTCTAGAAGCAGTGTGTCTTAGGAGCACTCAATGTCTGGGGATGACCCTGAATACCCCTAAGAGCAGCAACACGCTCACGCCGAGTGATCTTGGTGCGCCTGAAGCAGAAACCTACTAGGTGACCATCCTTCTTACGGAAGGTGCATGTGTGCCGTCTTGCTAGAGGCGGAAGCAGCAGAGTAACACCCTTACGGTCAGAAGTCCTATGGACAACCCCAGCAGACCTAAACACGGTGATGCTCACTCTAGGAGCAACCACAATCTCACCACTCTTGGAGCCGCGTACAATGGTGGGAGGATGCGCCCGAGCGTGCTCCAAGGGATCAAATCCTAGACCTTGATTGAATCTACTAATCTTGGATTGGTCTAGAATAAGATTGAGCTTCTTCTTGCCTCCAACAAACTTCTCGAGAGTGCTCATAAGATACTGGCAATCTCGAAAGAAAGAAGCACAAGGAGAACAGGGGGAAGGAGAGGAAGAAGAAGAACCAGAAAGAGAAAGAGAAGATCTCTCAGCACGTACTTTTTGTTCCCCTAGCACGGCTGCCTCAATCTTGAGGGCCTCACAAGAAACGCAAGGAGCATCTCTAATCCTAAGGGTTTGGTCTTTTAACTTTTTACTAAGCTCGATATGGATTTGATCCACATCATCCTTAACCCCAACACACAGTAGGCAACCAGTTTTTGACTTAACTAGTAAGTCCTTAGAAAGTTGATCACACTTGACATTCAAAGCATCATTGTCAAGTTTTAGTTGCCTACACCCCTTACATGAGCTGACTGGGTCCTTAGAAGCATGCAATTAAAGTTCATCATTTCTAGCAGAAAGCTTTCTAAGGTGTTCGCTCATGGCATCAATTTCGGCAAGCAATTTAGGGCAATTAGCACAAGAAGGAGTAGAGTGAGCATTAAGAAAACTAGCATCTAGTGGAATAGCATCAACAGAATTATCGCTAGCATTCTTCAACTTAAGACTATCTAATTCAGTCAACACACTATCATGCATAGTCCTTAAGTTCTCCAATTCCACAAGAATAGCATCACACAAAGAGCAATCATCAGTAACTCAGGAGGGAGAAGATCTAAGTGAAGCTAACTCCCGAGTCAAGGTACCTACTTCCTTGTCAAGCTCCGTACACCTAGCTCTAGCTCTAGCATGAAATTTCCCTAATTTGCAGAAAGCTTCATTGAGCTGGTCATAGGAGGGTACCTCATCCGAGTCGCTGATGTCGTTGGTGTCGACCATGAAGCACATGCCGGAGAAGTCGTCGCTGCCCTTCTTCTCTTGCGGATCATCCTCGCCCTCGTCGCTCCATGTCTCCGTGTCGGAGAGGTTGATGTCGTCAAGCGCGGCGAGGACGCGGTGGAAGAGCTTCTTGTTCTTGGAGAAGTTGTGGTACTTCTTCTCGTGTGCCGGTTCACGAACTGGAGGCTTCTTGTTGTGGTTCTTGTCGGTGTAGTCGTTCTTGCCCGAACTGCCAACGTCGTTCTTGCCCTTCTCCGACTTGGGACAGTTCGCCGAATGTGGTTGGGGCCACCACACTCAAGCGGTGATCATGCCACCTCTTCCTCTCTCTCACCCTCTTGTATGCATGAGAAAACTTGCGAGCGAGAAGAGCAAGCTCATTTTCTGGAAATTTTTCTAGTTGGTCATCGCTTAGCTCGCAAAGTGCGGAAAGAGAGAAACCAATAGAAGGATAAGAAGAAGAAGATCCAATGGGATCGGTGACCAAAGCCATCGACTGAGATTTCGTCTTCCGAGAGACGACATCGATCTCATGAGTCTTGAGACGGGAATAAAACCCGTCAAGAGTCAGAGTCGATAAGTCGGTGGTGTCCTTGATGGTGGTCACCTTCATCTCCCAAACCCGAAGGTCGAGTGCGGTCAAGAAATGCCGAGCATTGTCCGAGTCAGGGTATATGCAACCAACTGCTCGGAGGTCGCTCAAAATCTTTGTAAACCGACCAAAACACTCGTCGAGACTCTCACCAGCGCGTTGATCAAATTTGTTGTACTCGCGCTTGGCTGATCTGCCTCACGTCTTGATTTGAGTAGAGCCCTCATGGTAAGCATCGAGGTTACCCAAATCTCGTGGCGGAGCGAAGGTGAAAATCTATCATACTCACCACGACTAAGACCCTGTATGAGAATGTTCCTTGCCTTAGCATTCGCCTCAACGTCAACCATATTGATGGCCGTGACATTTTCATCAGCAGGAACCTCATACGGGAGTTTCACCTTCTGCCATATCAGGTTACCCTGGGCAATGATGTATGACTCTATCCGGGACTTCCAAAAGGGAAAATCAACTCCATTAAAGATGGGAGGCTTGGTGGAATATTTGTCTGTCGCCATGGCTCTTGAGACCGGTCAAGATCTATGAAAGAGCAAAACCGGCTCTGATACCAATTGAAAGATCGAAATAGCGATCAGAGGGGGGGTGAATGATCCCAAATAAAATTTCCCCCACTCAAAGTACTCCAAATACTCTTGCAATAAAAATCTAAAGCACCCAAATATTTTCGTTCAAACTGGTGCTTCTCATATTCGCACACCCACCAAAACCCAGAACAATTAGACAACTATGTGTACCCTTAGCTTTCATGGATAAGAACCATGAATCAAGAAATTTTAAAAAGATTTATATACGAGTCCTGCACCTTCTCCTAAAATAATCACTTCAAAATGATTTTTATATATGTTTATAAAAATCAAATACTGACTGCTGCGTGAAGAACAAGTTCTGGACAGATTTGCAAATTGATAAAAAACTTGATCTCTAGTCTATCCAAGGGTGTAAGAAAGATGTAAAACCAAATGAACACCCTTAATACATTCTAGAAGAACAGCATTTAGAAGGAGGGGAGGCAAATCCAAATTGCATAAATGTAAATTGCAAGAATGTAAGTGCTGAATTTAATTGTGGAATTTAAGTGCATAATGTAAATTGCGTAATTTAAATGCATAATGTAAATGCACAAAGAAAAGAAATGATTTGAGGAAACACTTCATTTCTGGAAGGAGAGGTTACAAAGCCTCACATTCATGCGGGCAAAGCTCAAAGGAGCATCAAAAACCTCAAAACCTTCAAGGGAAGGAGGCTACCCCTCCACCCCTATTTATACTACTCTCGGGCCAACTACCACCCTTGGATGAGTCCCTCAACCCTAGAGCACTCATCTAAGGGCTAGGATTAACCCACACACACAGCCATGAAAGGGCTAACCCAAAACCCACACACATACCAGGTTTTCTTGCACGGTTTTCAAAGCATACTACCTAGACCCGCTAACCTATCAACTAGACCTCAATCCGACGGCCCTCATTGATCCACGCGGCATCTAGCTAGCATCATCTCCTTTCCTTGTCTTCTTGACTTGCCCGGACTCCGTCTCCGATCATCTTCCGGCGATCTCCAAACCGTCTGGACCTCCGACTCTCCTCGCCTAGTCCCGGTTATCCTCCGCCTCTCCATGACCTAGCACCGTCGCCCTGCAACCATCAAAGACAAGGAAACACATCACATAGCAATGCCCACAATGATATGCAATAAACTCATCCAACTCATCACTACCGAGCCCATACGACCGGTACTGCCACTCCTGGCAGGGACAACTCAAATTGCTTCATTTTGAAAATCAATCCAAATCAAACTCAAACTTGAGCACACCTTACTCAAATAAAGTCAAATACTCATCACAAACATGGATGGACCTCCACATGGTCCTTCAAGTATGATGGGCGAGTTGAGCTACTTTCTTGGCTTCCAAATAAAGCAGACTCGGGAAGGTACTTTCTTGCATCAAGGCAAGTATACCCGTGACCTCCTGAGACGCTTCGATATGACTGATGGAAAACCGGTGATGACTCCTATGGCCACCACTGCTGTCCTCGAGCCTGATGAGGATGGTGAGCCTGCTGATCAAAAGGAATTTTGGAGCATGATCGGCTCCCTCTTGTACCTCACTGCTTCGAGGCTGGACATACATTTCGCTGTGTGTCTATGCGCTCGATTTCAAGCTTCTCCTTGCGCCTCTCTCCACCAGGCAGTCAAGCGCATCTTCAGGTACCTTCGTGCTACCTGTGATTATGGTATTTGGTACTCTTCCTCTTCTTGTCTGTTCTTGAGAGCCTTTTTCGATGCCGACTTTGCTGGCTGTAGGATAGATAGGAAGAGCACTTCTGGCACTTGCCAATTTGTTGGCACTTCTCTTGTTTCTTGGTCATCTAGGAAGCAGTCCGGAGTTGCCTGATCCATCACGAGGCCGAGTATGTTGTTGCTGCCGATTCTTTGTAGCAGTACTCTGGATGAGATCGACCTTGCGGGACTTTGGGTTAGAGATAGAGAGTGTGCCACTTTTTTGTGACAACACTTCTACTATTTGCATTGCTAAGAACCGAGTGCAGCATTCCCCGACCAAGCACATTGACATTAGATATCACTTCCTTAGAGACCATGTGGAGAAGGGTGATATCGCGCTTCAGTTCATAGAGAGTGATCTTCAGTTAGCCGATATCTTTACCAAGCCTTTGGATAGCTCCAGATTTGTTGCTTTGAGGAGTGAGCTTGGAGTCGTGAGCCCTTACGGCCTTTCGTGAGGGGGAGCTAGTCTGTATATTATGTATAATATATTCTCTTCCAGTTTTTCTCTTCTTTGTGTTTCTTCTGGGTGTTTTTGGGCTTGTTTTCTTGAGTTGAGTTCACTCACTTAGACTTCTGGCATGCCTTGCATGGACCTCTTATCTTGTGCTTTAAGTTGCTATCATGCGTGATTAGCTGTTCTCTCTTCTCACTAGGTTGAGTTCCCTCACAGTCTTATAAGTCTAGCAGGTGTTGGGCCTCCTGGGTAGACAGGGTCTGTGTGCACTCCTTACTTGGGATCTAGAGTCAGCTTCTCTATGTCAGTCACTTGGGAAGATAAGAGCGAGTCTGAGCCGTAGTGAGTCTCTTCTATCTTTTCTATGCTCAATAGCCACCTAGTTTGCAGTTTCTCTCGACTTCTTCTCCTCATTCTGTTTCTCTGGTTGTTATTGAGTTTATTCGGGTTTTCTTTATGCCTAAATTTGATAATAACTCAATTTTAACCAGATTTGAGCTTAAAATTGATTCATTTGTTGAGGGGGAGTTTGAGAATCTGTTTATGCATTGCATTTAGACTGCATTTTCTATTTTATGAGCTTTGTCTATTACTAGTATAGTGCCTGTGCTAACGCTACGACGACAGTACACCCGCTTATCAATTAAATGAGAAGATAAGTATGAATACAACACTTAATAATAAAAGAGAAATTTAGAATTTTAAATGAATTTAGAAAGAAAAACGGAACTAAATGGAGGTCGAATAGGCGAAAACGGGCTCCCAAAAGATTTTAAATCAAGAAAGAGAAAGAAAAAAGGATTTTTTGATCTTAGATTATTTTTTTTGCAGCTTCCACAGAGAGCACAGCGTGCTCTCTGGCTTAACGAGCAGCAGGGGAGGAAGGCCGGGGTGGCGGCCGGTCGCAGATGGGTCGGATCAGTGCGGTGAGATCGCCGGCACCGGCGCTGCTGGGGAGGAGTCACGGTTGCGGTGAATTTCAGGAAAGATGACGGTGATGGCTTGGGTTACCTCAAAATCGGCGATCTTTACAAGAGGGAGCACTTGGGGATTTACGCAATGCGATGGGGTGGAGGAGAGCTCATGGCTTTTATAGCATCAAACAAGCATATTTATGGAAACCATAATTTGGGATCAAATCAGTTGGGAGGAAATTTTGGCAATAGAGCACGAAATTTGGGAATTAACACCATAGATGAAAAGAGGAGATTTGGTGCGGGATTGATGGAGCTTTGGAGCTTCTTTCTTGCTTTAATGGAGGGAGGAAGAGAAGAAGCTTCTTCGGTCTAAGCTGCATGACTAAAAGAAGCTACAGGTGAGTTGCCTTCATTTTTTTTAAATATAGAAGGATTTTTGAAAAGATAGCACATTAGGTTAAAAATTTAGAAAAATTCTCAAAAAACTTTCGATTATTTTGTACTTAATAAAATTATTTTCAAAAAATAAATTATAAATTTCTTAGAGCACGACGCCATGAGGTCGTGACAAAGCAACCTCATTGCGTCGGCAAAAGCCACCGATGGCGACCGTGGAGCCATTGCGGATTTGCGTTCTCCCGCCATGCTGCCCCATCTCCCGGTTTCCTTTTCCCAGCACGTAATGTATGGTCCTTTCCTTTTCCAGGACGTTTGTTTCCTTTTCCTTGATTCTAGGATGTTTGTTTCCTTTTCCTTGTTGATGCTGGAGTTGAGGGAAGGTCTGTTGTGGGCCACATGGATGATTTCGGAAAAATATGGAAAAATAAACTGCGCTCGCCGACCGCTGGATCCGCAAGGAAAAAAAGATAAAAATTAAACAGTGCTCGCCGACCACTGGTTCCACGAGAAAAAATTGAAAAAAAAATTAAGTAGCACTCACAGACGGTTGGTTCCTTAGATAGAAAATGAAAACAAAAATTCAGCGCTCTCCGTGCGCTGAAATTAGGCTCTATGGGGCTAGATCCGTAAAAAAGACTCAAGAAGGGTCATATTCGGAAAAAAATACGATCACAATGCTAGGACAATAAAAAATTCAAGTCTTATTTCCTTGCATTCGGATCCTCCCTGTTTATTTCCTTGTTTGATTCACCCTCCTTCCAAATATGTAGTACGTACAATTTTGGCCAACAAAAAATTCAAATCTGGTTTCCTTGCATGCGGATCCTCCTTATTTATTTCCTTGTTTGATTCGCTCTCCTTCCAAATATGTAGGTGGGGAGGTCTGTTGTGGGCCACAGGGATGATTAGACACACTAAATAATGACCATCGGATGTGGGTGAGTAAAACTGAGGAAAGATCTGAGACATTCATTTTGATGAATGCAAGTTTCTCGGGACGTTTTGCTAGGTGCACGAACATTGGGCCATCTCTAATGAGGTGCATTATTTAGGGTGGACGTAGGAAAATTTGCTTAGGTGCATTATAAAGGGGTATAGATGCAATTGACTCAATCTTCATGAAATACATCATGATATATCTTTTGAAGAAAATCACTAGCTTATATATGTTCATGTTCATTTATCAAGCTAAGGATAATTAAAGTCTGAAAAACTTGAAAGCTTTAAATGAAAACTTGATGAAACATGTTGCTTTTACTTACTAAGTTTCTTCTCTAGGGGTTTTTACCATGAATTGTGAAATTTTGGATTTCTCTAGAGTCCCTATAGCAACTTGGGTGAAATTTGGTTGATCCATATTTGAGTCCTTCAGAATTGCTCATATGTGCTAAATTGAAAAATAAAATATTTGACTCTTTTGTGCAAAATTGATCTCAACACTTTATATTCACGAGACTGTTTCCCATTGCATTTGGGATGAACTTGGAATATATTATGTACAACCAAGATCATTCTCTTAAGAGTTACTCTTGAGATGATCGAAAATGGTTTGAGTCAATCAATAAAAAAAAATGCAAATATCAAACACATAAGTGGGTAAAGAATGCAAATACTGTCAAACATTTGCACCCCGCTATGTTTTTCAAAGTCTTAAAATTTTTTGCATAAATTGAAAAATGAGCTAGAAGGACCTTATAAGCACTTCAAAATTCCCCAAAGTGTTGAGTAGGTTGAACTCTAGGTTTTCCATTTGATCCTTGAGTGGTTTTGCCTCTAGCTTTGAAACTTTGCTAAGCTTTGCACTTGTCAAATCTTGCTAAAAAAATGACACATTTTCAAAACTTAACTTATGAGGAAAATTTGTTATTTGCACTTGGACATATCTTAGTTTAGTCATAATCTGAGATTGATAAGCTTGGTGTCATATCTTGTCATTACGATCATTTGGATAATCTTCAAAGCTCCCTTAGGTTGCATTTCATGCATTCATAAAAAAGAGGAGAAAATTCCATTTTGATGCCTATATTGCCAAAAGGGGGAGAAATCGTAGAAAAGGCATCATTAAAAATGTGAAAGCTTATTTGGTTCTTATGATCTTTGTAAAAGTTTTGCTAAATCTCGTGGATCATAATCACATTTGGCACTTATGATTGGATTTTAGAGCTTTTTGTGGAAAACTTGCTCTTTCCTTGATTTAGTTCTAAAATATGTGACTTGGTCAAGTTCTCAGTCTATTCTCTCTGGACCATGTGTGGTTTTGAAATCAAATTGCTTTCTTCTTATCTTACTCAAACTCAAATTTATGCCTTTTGTGTGGTTTGTCAATATACTCATCAAGGGGGAGATTGAAGGACCATGTGGAGGTCCATCCATGTTTGTGATGAGTATTTGACTTTATATGATCTAGGATAGCTTAGATTTGAGTTTTTATTTAAATTTGATTTCAAGTTGGAGTTGCATTTGCGACGGACCAAATTTCTGAGAGTCTCACATGTATGCCGGACAAAATCACAGTGGGTTTCACGTGTATGCCGGACCAAATTTCTGTGAGTTTCACATGTATGACGGACCAAATTTCTGTGAGTTTCACATATATGATGGACCAAATCTCAGTGAGCTTCATGTGTATGACGGACCAATTTTACCCGTGTACAGCAATATGCATTTTTGAAGGTCTTCACTTGCTCAAACAATTATTTGGTCTGCATGAACGTTGTAGAGAATTTCAATACGCATCTTTTTCATGTTGACAAGTTTTTCATTTGAGCAACATACAAAATCATATAAAATCGGGAAGGTTAACAGAGAACTCACGTGTACGACGGACCAATTTTGACAGCGTGCAGTAATATGCCTTTTTGAAGGTTTTCCCGTGCTAAAAAATTATGTGTTCTACATTAAAGTTGTAGAGAATTTTGAAATTCAACTTTTTCATTTTGACAAGTTTTTCATCTGAGCAATATAAAAAAATTAGAAAATATTGAGAAGATTACTGTTGTATTGAAAACAGGATGTTTGCACTTGGTTGAAGTGTTTTGTTCCATTTTGGTCTGTACTAACCCAAATTCGTGATAAAATTGATGCGCTGGGTTCATGGTGGAACCAAGAAGGGTCTTCTTGTCTTTGTGGATGTAGGACTTCATTTGGTGGTCATGGTGAGGCGAAGGGAGGCTGGAACTAGGCATGAGATGGCCGGAGGTTCAAGTTGGCCGAATGTTCGCCGGAAGATGGCCGGAGATGAAGTCGGTGCAGTTCCAAGAGACGAGAGATCAGTGGAGAAGCTAGCTTATCACAACTTGGATCATGGAGAGCTGTTGGGTTGCAGTTCTGGAAGATAGAGTAGTGGATAAGTGTAGTTTGCATTGAAAACCGTGCAAGAAAACCCATGTGTGTGATGGGTTCTGGGTTAGCCCTTGCATGGCTGGTTGAGTGGGTTAATCCTAGCCCTTGATGGATGCTCTAGGCTTTAGAGGCTCATCCAAGGGTGGTAGGTGGCCCAAGAGTTGTATAAATAGGGGTGGAGGGGCAGCCTCCCCCCGGTGAAGGTTTTTGATGCTCCTTTGAGCTTTACCCTCATGATTGTGAGGCTTTGTAACCTCTCCTTCCAGAAATGAAATGTTCTTCATTTATGTTCATGTTTCATTTCCTTTACGCATTTAAATTATGCAAGTTAAATTCCGCATTTACTTTCTTGCAATTTACATATACGCAATTTGGATTTATCTCCTCTCCTTCTACATGCTTACGAATCTTTGTTAAGGTTGATGTTTGATGAATGATTCTACTTCTGAATTCTTGTTCTCAATCATCTAAGAAATCCATGCGTTCTTCTTGCAAAAAGTTGTTCTTTGCGTTCTTGAATGTGTGATTTTATAGAGTGTATTTCCTTGAACTTCTTTGTGTTCTCTTGCTTGCTGGGACGTGTGGGAAGTCTTCCAAGATCACTTTGATCATCAAAACCACACGAGCAAGCCTTGATCGAACTTCTTTCGATTTTTGTCGAAACTTGGTATGTTCTTCGTTCTCGGGCATAAAGGTCGGAACTTTGACATCAATCCTTGTGATTGAAGGTTGGAATAAGTTCCTGACATCCCAAGGACCTTATCTACCAAGTTTGGTTGAGTTTGGATCCAACGGATCAAAAGATACATCAATTCTCCCATTTGATCCCATGCTGAAATCGCTGTTCATTTGCCTGATTTTACTGCACCAACAGTACCCCGTAGCACCGGTCTCAGGCTGATTTTCTTGAAATTGACTCTTTCGCTTTCATTTGATTATCTAGAGGTTTGGCTTGGTTTATTCGGGTGAAAATCTGCAACTGTGATCCTCCTAAGGGATATACTATTGTTTTGGGATCATTCACCCTCCCTCTGATCGCCATCTCGGTCTTTCATATGCGAATCGAGAACACAAGCAAGAACATAAATGATGCAATCTGAAAATTGTGAATAATATTGAGCACACGAGTTGGGGTTCCACAAACCGATGAATGGCGAAAAACTGACAAAGTGTCTAGTTGTAATCTAAGTAAAACCCATTTATTCTAGCGAGGGCTACCGAATATATATGATAAAGAGGGCAAGAGAGGCGGCTAAGGGGGTGGCCGTGAAACCCTAGGTCGTACAAGGCCTTTGGGCCCAAGTGGAGGTGGCGCAACACCTGGCAGATTCTGTTTGTCATATTGATTTGACGATTTCCGTCGATTCAGAAGGAGTTTGGATGTGAAACCACTTCCGTTGGAAAGCTCTCGTCGTGGGCTTCTCCGTAGAAGTTGTTGGGCCCTTGTCTTGGCTTGAGATAGAAGCATGGCTTGCTGGGTTGGCATGATCTCATCATCCTCTCCTTCTTGATTTTGAGTCGTCCTCGACTCAAACTCATTGGCTTGCAAAAGGTTAGTAACAAGATGCGGCAAATAAACCAATATTTTCTTTGGTTGTTGATAGTGTGGCACATTAAAAGAAGATATCAAAATGGTACAAATATAAACTCGATGCACCATGTACTTTCCTTTATCATTATGTTTGCCAATAGCATGAAAACTAATACTGGATGACCTTGAGATATTAGCAAGCATAGAAAATCTCTCCTCTAAATAATTGAGATTGCATATGACATCAAATTCAATATAACCTAAAGTATTCAAGGAAGACAACAGTTTAATCTCATCATTTTCATTAGCAAGGTGAATAACATGTTTATTTTCAGCACACGTGTTTAGATCAGAAATAAAACTGACATGTTCATTCACTAGTTGAGGCATGGATATAAATGAGACATTATCACACAACTCTTTTTTACCACTAGGGACAGCAAGACAATCATATTGTGACAAAAGTGATTCAGTTTGAGTGTCCACTAAACTGTTCTAGCATAGCACCAGTAGTGGCCAAATTTATCAAATCAACAGAATTCTCTCCTCGTGTGAAAATAACACCTATGTCGTTAACTTTGTTTTCTATCTTTGCCGATTTAGGCATATCATGATCTATACATTCTTGAGGCATGCATGGGATATCAAGTATCTCCTGCTCCTCCTTCTCTTGCGTGTTTTCCTTCTTGTTCTCGTTCTCAATGTCCTGTGAAAAGTTAGTAGCAAGTGGAAACTCGACAAGATGCCATTCTTCCAAAGAAAATTCTTCACTTTGGCAATTATAGACATTAATTTCAGCAAGATGTCTTTCATGTTCAATTTGATTTTCAATCTCACAAGCAAGATTAAATAAACTAGAGAGAGAACTGTATTCCTTATCAACAAGAATACCCTGAATTTTCATATCAAGTCCATTTAAGAATTTTATTTCCTTAGCTTCTTCAGATTCATCTAAACCACAACGCAATAACAAAGTTTCTAATTCCTCGTAATATGACTTGATAGTTTTATCACATTATTGTAAACATTGCAATTCATAAAGTAAATTTTTAGAATGATAAGCAGGAACAAATTCATCTCTCATAAGTCGTTTCATATCTTTCCATGTTTGTGGTACTTACTTATAAGCACAAAAATCGTTCCACCAAATTGATGCACAGAGAGTTAAAGCACTAGTGGCAACTTTAATTTTTCGTTTATTACAGATGTTACATTGCGAAAGAATTTTATCTACCTCTATTTCCCAATCAATGTAAGCATCAACACCAAATCCATTATAAGAAGGAAGAACTGGAAAATTCTTACCTTTACCAGCAGAAGGAGATAAATTAAAGTTGGGTTGGTGCTTATGATCTTTTCTGTCAAGTGCATTCTCCATATTTTGAATTTGCTTGTTCATAGTCTCATTCATCTCTCGGAGCTCGTTATGAAGAACACACTGTTCTTATCCGGTCCTCCTGCACTTCAAATTGCTAGTAGAAAACAAAAGATAGCACAAAGTATTATCCCTATCAACTACTACGTACTGGACAGTGGGATCACAAACTCTCACGCGTCTTACACACCCTTACAAATATTCTTACCAAAGTAGCAGGTGGTACAACCGGTGGCTGGTTCGTGATTCCGTGACTGGAGCATGAGTGAGGCGATTGCAAAGGAGAACCTGAACTGATAAGAAGTATGTGGAGCTCGGAAGGCAATATTTAGTAGCAAGGAATAAGCAATATCGAAGTCAGATTAGCAAGCTAAATAAATGTCCAACGTATTTGTCACAGTTGCTAGCCTAAACATGTTCCTAGAACTAGTTCAACCTAGCAAGTGATATATCAAAGCAAATAGGACTCAAAGGATGCAAGCAAATCTGATTATCAGCTTCTCTTTCCCTCTTTTTGCTTCTTATTTTTCTCTGATTGTTTTTTCAGCACGGCTCTTTTTTTTGTACTTGCCTTTTCCTTTCCTTTCTGTTAACTCAAAGGGAAATAAAAAATCTCATGTTTTGGAACAAGAGAAGACGTTAAACAAATGACCGAAACAACGGTAAAAACAGGACAACAAACTTCTAGGGTCCAGAACTCGATCTTAGAGGATGATTTTGAGGCTAAAAAATTGCACAGGTGTACCTGTGGATGTTTCAGATGCTCTTCATCGTCCTCTTCGAAACAAATTTTTTTTGCCCCGATCGAAGTTCGTATGCAAAAGTTATGCCAGTTTTACTGAACACTACACAATTGCCTTTGACTTCACTTCTTTCTTCCGGTTAGGGCTAAAATAGCAATAAGATCGCGGGTGAACAAGGGTGGCCAGCGGTGTAGGGCGATTGGTACAAGGTGGCTCGCAACCTATCTAGGGCTTGCGGAGCAGAAATTATAATGTAGAGCGGCGGCAAGGGCAAATCGAGTGAGACTCAGTTCGGTTCTAGGTGGGATGACTAACGGTGCAAAACAATAACTAGGGCAACGGAAAAGGACCACTAGAAACTAGGATCACGACCTCCAACTAGCAACATGACGACGATGATGGACATAAACTCAACAAGCGAAACTAAAAACAAAAATTGCAAAGGCACAAGGGGTTGTAGGACAGCGAAACCGATGAAGAACTTTTTGTAGGGCAATTTTTTTCTGGACTCTAGGACGATGGCAAAACAAAAGTGGGGATAGAAGAATTACCTATCGGGCAACCGAGGCTCTGATACCACTTGATGAGACCGATGGCCCGATCTTCCGACAGGTAGTAATGAATCGATTGGTGGAGAACTCGACGTTGAATATCCGGCTTCCAATCAGAACAAACTCCGTTGGTTATCAACCACGCACAAACACGGTTGCCTCGCCAAGAAGGCTTATCCCTGTATGCGAATCGAGAACACAAGCAAGAACGTAGAAGATGCAATCTGAAATTACGAATAATATTAAGCATACGAGTTGGGGTTCCACAAACCGATGAACGGCGAAAAACTGACAAAGTGTCTAGTTGTAATCTAAGAAAAACCCATCTATTCTAGCTATGGCTACTGAATATAAATGAGGAAGAGGGCAAGGGAGGCGGCCAAGGGGGTGGCCGTGAAATCCTAGGTTGTACAAGGCCTTTGGGCCCAAGTGGAGGTGGCGCAACACTCGCCAGAAGGAGTTTGGATGTGAAACCACTTCCGTTGGAAACCTCTCATCGTGGGCTTCTCTGTAGAGTCCAAGAACACCTCAAAAGACTTCGTATGACCGAGATATGGTTATTTTTAGTTGGACTGCTCCTGGGGGCCGAACTGGACTCATGAACAAATTGGGCTTGATCTTGGGCTGGGATTGGGGCATCAGAAGTTGTTGGGCCCTTGTCTTGGCTTGAGATAGAAGCATGGCTTGTTGGGCCGGCATGGTCTCATCACTTCCTACATATGCAACCTGTACGGTTGTCACTTCAACACCTACTGGTTTATTAGCGACTTTGCCATATATAATTCTTCTAAGTTCTTCCATAATTTCTTATGTGAATTCTCCTTGAACATCGAGTACTTTACCTCATCAGACAGATATAGATGGATTGTATTGACAACCTTCCGCTCCATTACGTTTTAGTCTTTAGCTAATGTCTTTTTCGGTTTGTCCCGTTCAATAACAACGATTAACTCTTGCTGGAAAAAGACATCCTTCACCACATATTGCCATATGCTGAAATTTACTCTGCAAACATATTTCTTCACTTGATTCCACATTTTCAACATCGATCTTGATTTTATGCCACCCGATGCTTTACCAATCTTTTGATAGATATGATTAATTCGGTCTTCACTCTAATACTACTTCTAAGACTTTGATACTCCTTATGTGCAGCAGCCACCGAATCGGATCAAAGTTTTGTGAGATAAGGCACGAGTGTGCACGGTCTCAAGAACGAAGAAGATCGAATCTCGTAGAGAGAAATAAAATAACAATGTCGAATCAACCACGACGAGAGATAAAGATTTGGTGTAAACAACCACAAATTCTTTAAGCACAACCTCAAAAAACTACAAAGGACTGTTGCTCCGTCAAAACCTCTCGAACCTTTTAGGACTCCTTGATCCTTATCTTATACAAGAATCTAATGCTAAAGGATAACCTAGCCTCTCGTGCACCTCTTGCTTTGGATGAGTTGGTTTGTCGCTTCTTGGTTGCTTTGATTATCTGTGACCACCTCCTAGGTTTATGTGACGACCCTTCTTTTTACTAAAGAAGGTCATATGTGCATACAGTTTAGTACCATGATCAGTGGCTAGTACGCACATTTTCAACGTTGGTAACACATCCATACACAATATTACACATATAATAGCGGAAGTTAATTATACAATAATGTCTTACAAGACAAAATAAATTGCAGCGGAAGTTCAAAAGCCTTGTGGTATGCCCATACAAACCCTCAGGAAACTGATAAGATATAAACCCTTGTAACATCCCAAAATTTTCCTCTTAATATTATCTTATTGTTATTTGTGCATTTTGTGATTTTTTTTGAATTTATTGGATTTTCTGGAATTTATTTTAATTTATTTCAAATTAAGTATATTGGCCTTTTTGAGAAAATTATTTAATTATAGATAAAGTTAATATAAAGTTTGGATAAAAATATTTTATTTGAGTTCAAAATGTCTCAAATTATTTATGAGAATTTTCTTGGATTTTTTTTGATATTTTTATTGTCTAAAACTAATTAAACTAATTTTTGTATTTGTTTTAAAAGGAAATTGCGGGAAAATTGTTTGAACAGTTTTGGGCCAGAGCGTGTTACTATTCTCGCGTGTGGTCCGTTCTCCGTGCGGCCTGTTTGGCCCATCTTCTGGAAAAAGAAGAGGTTATCGTCGATCTAAGATCGAACGGCTATCGTTAAGCCGAGTTTGTTGTTCATTGCCAACCGTTGGATCAAGATCAAGTGATGCTGATTGCGTTGCGTTGAATTAGGATAGTGTAGATCTTATCCGTTGGTTTTGGAAAGGGTGGATCTAATCGTGCCACATGGATTGATCGCATCCGTTGATCGCCGATCGAACGGTGGTCCGTTGTCGTCTTTGTGCAGGACTCGGAGCGTCGTCGCCGTGTCGAAACCAGATTTCGCCATCGTATAGACATATGTTTTCATTTTGTGCGTGTTTGCCGAAGCTATAAAAGGGGAGGCGGGTACCCTGAGGTTCGCTGTGAGCTCGTGCATCTTTTCCCTCTAGAACCGTCGCCAATGAGGTCGCTGTTGGGGCTCGTGAGCTCGCCGAAGTTCAAGACGTGCCGCTGCTCGTTTTCTCACTGTTGTGTCACCATCGAGTCGCGATCCACCGCTTGGGTTCCGGATCCGGACTCACCGCATCAAGACGCATCCGCATCGCCAATTCTTGGTCGCAGAGGTCGCTGTAGCGCCATCGCTTGGGTCGTTGTCTTTGGGTCCAGTGGAAGCTGCGCTGCCGTGCCGCCATCTGCTTCAGGAAGCTCGGGAGCCGTCGGATCTTCCATCGATGATCAAGATTGAGCCACGTCACCACGTTAATAGGAAAACACACCGTTAGCACGAGCCATTGGATCAGAGGTAAACGCTTGGGATATCACCGCGTAGACTTAGATCGGTGGCCGTTAGTTTTACGATGTGTGGATTGGATCGTGCTACTTGGTTCCACCAATGGTGAGCCGATGCGTGGCAGTGAGGTAACTGAAGCATCGTGCGCCGGGTTCATGGTGGATCAGAGGAGGTTTCATGGACCGGGTGCAAGGACTGAAGCCACGCGGCAGCACGGGATTGGTCCAGTAGTTTTGCTGACGTTGTGCTGATGTCATAAATCGAAATTTTCTATTGAAAATTATTTCAACAAGAAAACCGTCGGTGTTAACGTCATCATGAGGTCATGCTGACATCATAAATGAGATTTTTCTTTATAAAAATAATTTGGTTTAATATTTGATTTTCCAATTTTCTGATTTTTAGAATTTTTGAGTTTTCCTCGAGCCCGTTCTCCCTCATACGAGCTCCGATTGAGGTGATTCAGATTTCTAAATTTTTTTAAAATTAAGATGTATTTAATGTGAATTTTATTTGATTTTTGGAGTTCATTTGTTCTCTATTTTGGTATTTATTTGCTTTTCTCTCTTGATTCATGTAGACATTGAGTTGTATGACGCATCGGAGGAGGATCCATCAACTCAAGAGCAAGTTTCAGATCAAGACCAGGAACTTTGCCAAGGCAAGTTGTGCTTTGACCATGTTGAACCCATGTTTATAAAATCGCTATATTGTTTTACCCTATTGCATATTATTTCATGTATACAATTGTTTCAAACTAAATTGGGACTTAGTTAATCTACCAATTTGATCTATACCCTACCTTGTCATTCATATGCCACGATCTATTGTCATCCTAGATTGGTTCACTATAGTTGGTTAATATTAAAATCAACATGAGATGGTTAGACCATGTTAGTTGCTTAGCCATGCCACGTCATCACATGTACTTGAATCATCAATGTTTAATCTTGACTAATGGAATATGGAACAATGTTATGAACTTGTGTGTCATGTGTGGTCACACGATGAGATTGAGTTGTTGTGGCGAGGGATGTCACGCAACGATGTTGAATTGTCAATGGCACGTGGTGCTTGGTAATCACTTAGATTGGGGCAAGTAACAAGGGGCAAGTGTGCCAAGTTGGGCCCGATGGGCAGAGGGTATGTGGAAGTCTTGCTTCGATCATCTTAAGGACTTAACCTTGCAAGCCTTTGACTGAGTCAATCATGCAACCACATGTCTGGTATGGGACAACCTAGCTGATTAATTTGTAATGTCTTAGCTTAGTACTATCATTGGTGGTGTGAGTCCCGAGTTTATGGATCAACTCACATGGCGCAAGAGGGGGCCCTAGATGTGGTAACCAGATTAGCCAGTGTTGAAACCTTAGCGAGTAGTACTGGGTTAAGGCAGTGCATTGTAAAGGCTTTGTTATAATCACTCGCCTTTGTGTTGTATGGTTGTATCATGTGAGGAAAGTTCATAACATCTACAGAGTGTAAATCTATTCAGATAGCCGTGCTCGCGGTATTGAGCATAGCTCGGGAATTACAGTCAAGAGTTAGTTTAATTAAATGGAAACTTGGTTGGGATGGCAGAATTGCCATATGGAAGGTTGGAACTTAACTTAGGATTGGAAACTTGGTACACTTGAGAAATATTGAAATTACTACTTACTGTTATTTGTTTTACTATCTTTACTATCTATTTATTGTACCTATTCATAAATACTGCTTTATTGCAAAATAGCCTTGTTAGCCTTTTCCTTTGGAATAAGCCTTGCATATAGATACATAGAATTGCATTTTGTGCACAACTTCTTGAGTGCTTTCAAGTACTCACCCTTGCCAACAACCACAATCAACAGTTGAGGAGTCTACCCCTATCTTGGAGGAGGAGTATCAGGAGGACACGAGTCATTAGGGTTCGAACCTAGTAAGTTGCTGGTGGTAAACTGATGTGTAGTCTATGTCATCTACTTTTCGCTGCATATGTCTTAGTTTTTATTTCAAGTCCAGCCTAGCATGGCTTAATAATGTAAGTTGGTCATAAGATCATACACTTAATTATAATTAGTAAATGGAGTATTATTACAATTGTCGTTGTGTATGATGTGATATTTACCAATGTTGTGCTGTGTGCACTAGCGTTGATCTAGGGACTAGTGCGGTAAACACAGTGAGTCTGAATTGGTGAATTCGGGTCCCGACAACCCTAGAAAAGCTCATCAATATAATCTCTGTAACCTGCATCAAGATATGCGTCGTTTGGAAATTTGCTATCTTCATCTAAACCAACCAATTAAGCAAGGTTGAGTACTTGTGTACTCGGCAAGGCTTGTGGTGTATCGGAAATATATACTAAATGCAGGCTATGTCAATGGAAAGGCTATGCAGGTTGTTTTGCATAAAGCAAAGTTAAACAAGAATATCAAGTAGAAATTTGCAAACAAAATTTGTAATTTTTTTTTGACTAATATGTAAATAACAAGTAAACATAACATAATTTTAATAAGTCACAGTACTCAATGATTGTGAGAAATTAATGCATCATTTAACTGCCAATCCCTGGCATAAAATATCAACTTTCCTTTGGCAATCCTTGGCATAACATCTTAAATAAAAACTTTGCAGCAAATCTTTCCAAATAATATTCACTTTTGAAAAAAAACAACAAAACTCTAACTAGTGTTAGTGTACCATGTGTCCCATGACTGTGGGAACGACTTTTCGAAAAGTTTTAAATTCTGTAGAGATGTATACCTTTACCCACAAGACATGATCGACTCTTTTTGCAAAGCTATTAGCACACTTCCTTTGGTGTACCAGAGAGGGTCATGACAGAACCATTACATTATTTAGACCTAACATTGCACCAACCTGGTGACGACAAACCCATACTGTGGTGGTAGAAGATATTTGTACAATCATTATACCCTCAACAGTCCATCCCTGTTGAGTCCGCTCTTCTCCTATAGTACGGCGTACACTGTTATATCGGCAGACGTTATTTCCAACACCTCAGTGAGGGCACCCTTTCGAGCGATCCTTCCTGGAAAACCCGTACTACTGCAGCCTTCCAATGTGCAAAGTTAAATCTAAGTAACTTAATAGGTTAATGTCATCCCTTACTAGTACTTGTGGTTGTACTGATAAATCTTGTACTATACATTGTTTGGTCCTTAATACACTACTACAGAATATCTCATCACATACGGTTCAAAATCTTCATCTCAGACAGTTTAATGAACCGTCAGTAATAAGGCGTCAGTGGTAAAGGGCACATCATAGATGGTTTGAGAACCGTCTAGGAAAATTATCATCACAGACGGTTCTAAACAAGAACCGTTTGTGATGTGTAAGTCATCTAAGGCAGTTCTATATATCACAGATGGTTATAAATAAGAACGTCTGTGATGACACAGATATCATAAACGGTTTCAAAGTGGAACTATCTGTGATATCTCATACATCACATATGGTTATAATGTGGAATCGTTTGTGATGTTTGTCTCATCACAGATGGTTCTTACTTAGAACCGTCTGTGATGTTTTGTTTTTACTATTTACACTTTTTTATTTACTGGCTAGCCTCAGGAAATGCTAGCCATGCCCTCTGAAACAAAATAGATTATAGAATTCACATTATAAGCATATTATTATGACGTATATTTCATAAATCAACTCAGATTACATATTACACACTACGTACAGCGTATCCATTTCTGAAATCAACTCATATATATTAACCAATTGAATCCATAACTACAACTCACAAAATCACATCACAAGGTTCACATGTTAACCCAAGTGGTAACTAACAAATTCACAACTCATCAGGTCAGGCTGAGTGGCACTCGCCTTGTAGATTTATGACTTCACGCATCAAGAAAGCACAGAGTTGTCCTCGAATTCGTAGCAAATTAGCCTATTCCAGCACAGATTCAACACATTTCTAAGCTTATCGATGGGAAGAGCAAAGTCTTGCATGTATATAAATTGATAAGTGGAAACAATTATTGCAAGATTGACAAACCTCTAGGTAATTGGTCTTCTTCGCACCAATGAGGATTTGCATGTTGTGGCAAACTGTTGACGCCAAAAACTGTGATGATGGATTAGTCGGCCCAAACACATGAGAACGCCAGGTTCAATTAGGTTTGAGGTGTGCCAGCCGATTTGATCCTGCAATCGACAAGATAGATTGAAAAATACGCTCAAAGCTGATCTAAATATGATAATCGGCAAAAATCTAAACAGCTATGAGAAGCCGATTAAATCTAAGGTAATGATAAGTCTAAACAACCAGTTAAGGCTGATTAGATGTTTCATAAAGATAGATTTTCTCCAAAAAGGAGATACGCAACAAGATCAGAGAAAATCAAACCTAGCGTAATCGATGAGGACCAACAATCGGCGACACGCAACTTTATTGATCAAAATAGGATTACAAGGGAGATTCTAAATTAAAAAGCTACTCCTAGTTGACAGGAAAGTAAATAAAAGTATATGCAAGTTGTTTGATTGATTGTGTTATTTTTTCTGCTCGCTCTTGACTCCCTTTATATAGTGCATTGGCCGATCGTATCCTTTTCTAATCCGTTGCCAATCATGATCCGTATCGGCCTTGTATAGATCAAAATTCTATCTTCAAATCAATATCGGCCACAATTGTAACTTTACATAACTTTCCCTTTTTAAACCGATATCGGCCAGAAGCATCTATTTGTATCCTTAGCTTGACAAATAAACCATGCCTTGCCAAATTTGGGTGCAAACATATGCCCCCCTATTTTTGGGAGATTATCAAATTATCTTCTAAAAAATCTTCTTCATCGGCTTCAACATTGATCGGCTTAGCAAAATATGCGAATCGTCGTCATTGACAATCGCTCTGTTTATGGCGCCACAAAATCTTGAAACGCGTATCTTCTGCATTAACCGCACGCAAACTGCCAAAAAAACCTCCCGCATTTTCACCTTTTTTACCCCCTGTAAATATGACATAGAAGGATGGAGTAAGAGTTTTAGGGCCTAGCCGATAGCATTGAAAGGATGGAGAGCTCTATTGTTTTATGTAGCTCAGCTCTATTGTTTGAGGCCAGATGGAGAGCAAATATCAGCCTTTAGTGCTAAACCTCAACATAAGTTAATTCATGCCAAGGGGGAAGGATGGAGCAACTATATCGAAAATAACAAAGGCATCGGCCTAGCATCAGACAAAGAACACATTGCTTTCCTCAATCTATGGTTTGACCGATTTATCTTTTGTGGAGCTTCTCTTGGACCGACCCAAGTCTATCAAGTATTGGCCGAAAAATTGGTAGAAGGTCATCGGCTAGCATTAGGCAAAATGTTCCTTAGGGCTGTATACCAGATGATGCACATCATACGCAGTCAGCTTTTCACAGGAATGGGGTTAGATATAGTTGGGAATGTAGGCGGCCCTCTTTGGTTTCTTCAAACCTGGCTTTATTGCCTTTTTAGCCGATCTTTCAAGATTGATTCTTCTAAGATGACTCCTTCCCCTTAAAAGAAACCCTATAAGGTCTGGATGCTGAGTACAGGAATAGCCGATCATTTGGGGAAGATTTATCCTCTGTTTTGGTAATGATGCAAAGATAACTCCCATGTGCTCAAGAAAATATCTAGCCTTCTTCCTCCAGCTTGACAGGGAAGACTTCAGCCAACGTGACTTCTTCAACTATAAGGAGGCCAGCGATTATCCATGCCCGTCATTTCTTCATTTCTCGGCTGATAGCAATAGCATGCTCGAGAGCACACTGAACTTATACAAAATCTTCCTATCTCCAAGCACGTTGTCCGTCGGCTTTAACACCAGGAATCACACCTTCCAGCCATCGTATGAGTTCTATCACCCGTCGATGTATGCTAGACAGATCAGATTTGGTCAAGTCTCCCCAACTTTTTAGTTGCTTGATCGGCTTCAACCAAGGGAAGATATCCGCAGCACTTCTATGAGACAACATTGTTCTTCATCTAGCCGACGACCTCTAGCTTGAGACCTTGCCGTACTTTTATCTTCACACTCGAAGGGTAGGGAGTTTCTCTACTTGGTGGTCGGCTATTTCTACAGCCATGTATTCTGCAAAAAGAACTACATCAGCTGTCATTATCAAATTATTCCCAAATCTTCTTGATGAGATGACAGAAATGGCCAGTGCTAGTAATAGCTCAAGTTCCAACAACGATACTAATACTCGAGGCTACACTAACACAAGCCTTGTAGATATTACTAGCCAGCTAACGTAGGCTCCCCTTTTTTTAAACCAACTTGAATATCCATGAACTTTACTGATTGGTCATTTCTCTTGTTTCAGGGGCCATTCAGCAAGGAAAAGGCCCGCTGGCGAATCAACAGGTGCTAGTTGCCCTGTCAAGAGACCTTTCATCGGCACGGCAATTACTAGATATTCATCGAGCACTTTGGGAGTTCAATCTCACTCCTTGTCCGATTTAGGAAAACAACAACCCAGTAAGCCCCCAAGCCATCAAGCTTACTTCATACTTCATTGTATTCATTGTCTAACTCTTTAGCCGATCATTCAACAGAAAAGAAACGCGGGGGTGCTACAAAGAAGTTTGTGACCAGCAAAGGTCCTCCTGCTAAAGAACGGTCGACCGATCATTCACCATATGGATTGGCCTCTGATAAGGTAAACTTGTGGCTGAGTCGGTTCATGACTCTTCCTTATTGACAATCTCTAACCAATCCACTTTCGCAGCATGCATCCTCTCCTACTACCCAAGTGACCAATATTTTGGCCGATCTGCCAGCCGCAGGGTCTGAGCTCTCTCCACCGTCATCACAACTGATGTTGCTTGCCCCTACTTCTCCTGTTGTGGAATCCACCAAGCCGACAGACTCTCTTACCGACAAGTTTTACCTTGTCGGATTTGGAGGATCATGAGGAGGTGGCAATAGACAGCTATCCAGAGGAAATTCAGTGGATCCTCTGTGTTTCAAAAGATGCATCGGCTACAGTAGCATCGGCCCAGGCATGAAGGAGAGGCTAGACAAGCTTTTTGACCTTGTGCTCACACCATCGGCTAAACTGCTTGAAAATACCTAGCCACTTCGAGACGCAATGGCTATTGTACAAGCCGATTTGCCCAAAGAAGCGATGGCGGTACTGCTAAATGTGTGCCATCTCGACGACAAGATAGGCACCGTCGATGCGGCTAAAGCCAGACTTGCTCTTTGGGATGTGCAGTGAGAAGACCAAAAAATCCTGGATAAAATGATAGCTGACACCAAGGCCAAGAAAGCCAAATTTGATGAAGACGCTAAGTCCCACAAGCTTAACAAGGAAGCGACTAAAAAATTAGAGTCGACCAACAATTTTCTTCAAGCAGAACTGGCCAAGGTCAACAGGCAAATATTTGAAGGCCAGCAGATGATATCGGACTCTACGTCGGCTATGAAGGCTCAATAGCTTGAACTTGGCCTAGCTGTAGTAGCAGTGAAGAAACAATCGGCCAAGGTCACTCCTATGCTTGGAAACGTCGAAGAGGATGAGAAGATCCTTGAATATGTGGAACTAATAATTGCTAAGGCTGCTACTGCACTATCGGCTCTGGGAGCCAGGCTTAACAACCCAGGGGCATGATCAGCTTATGCAGAAATTACACTCTGAATGCTTGTTAAAGGAAAAACTTGTTTGGAAATAAATAAACTGTAACAAGTTAATTTGGCTTTTCGCGACCGATAGCCACACTTAGCCAATTAGGAGCCAACCCAAATACTTGGGTGACACTTCTTCAATTACTTACCATTAATCTCTTTAGAAAACACCACACCTTCCAGCGTCTCTAAAATGTAAGAATTCCCATCTACAAGCTGATGAACTTTATACGGTCCTTCCCACGTTGGGGACCATTTGCCAAATCGATTATCCCTTGAGCCAGCATGCAAAATAATTTTTCAAACCAAATTAGCTTCACAAAATAACTTAGGCATTACCTTTTTATTGTAAGCCTTTGCAACTCTTTCCTTATTCTTTTTAAACCGATCTAGCGTACGTAAACATAATTCCATCAAGTCGTCCAAATTATCGGTCATCAAATCCTTATAATCTTGAGCC
This sequence comes from Otatea glauca, assembly GCA_036346275.1. Classification (NCBI taxonomy): domain Eukaryota; kingdom Viridiplantae; phylum Streptophyta; class Magnoliopsida; order Poales; family Poaceae; genus Otatea; species Otatea glauca. The sequence continues at coordinate 52,922,851 of CM070711.1, forward strand.
AACAAACCTTTTTATCTAGTCTTTCTTACCGAGTAAATGTTGATCTCTAAAGGCAACATAGCCTCTTGTCCATAAACCAATTGGTAGGGCGATAATTTTGTTGTACTATGGCACGCAATCTGATAGGCCTACAATAACTCTGATAACTTTACGTGCCAATTCCTTAGTATTTCTACAATTTTCCTCTTTATTAACTTGATCAACATTTTGTTGGACGACTCAGCTTGACCATTAGCCTGAGCATAATACAGTGACTAATTCAACAACTTTATACCCAAACCTATGGCAAAACTCTAAAACTCATCAGACATAAATATAGTGCCCTGATCGGTCGTGATAGTGTGTGGAATCCCAAATCGGTGAATAATATGCTCTGTAACAAATCCGATAGCTTCAACACATGTAACATTTTTAAGTGGGATTGCCTCAACCCATTTAAAAAAAATAACCGGTCATGGCCAATATGAATTTATGGCTTTTGCTTGACGTAGGAAATATTTGCCCGATTACATCTATTCCCCATTCTCTGAATGGACAAGGCTTGATAATTAGGTACAAAGCCGATGCTGGAGCTAATTGTACATTGCCAAATTTCTGACAAGTCTGGCATCCTTTGTAATCTTTGAAACAATCTTCCAACACTGTTAGCCAAAAATACCTAGTACACCTTAACAATCATTTCATCTTATAAGCCGATTGATGGGATCCACAAATTCCTTCGTGAACTTCTCCCAGAGTTACTTTTGCTTCTTTGGCTTCAAAACATCTTACTAACAAACCCTCTAAAGTCCAATAATAGAGTACATTATCTAAAAGTACATACTTTAGGGCATGTCGCTTAATTCTCTGATTTGTAGGTTTTGAGGGATATGTCAAATATTCCAATATTTTCGTTCTCCAATCATTGGTGCTAACACACATGATCATTTTTTTCTATCGGCTCGAATTCCTCTAATCGGTCAAAAACTTTATAGCTCGATGCTTGTTGAACTAGCAAGTTTGACTTGTCATTTAACTCACGAGGAATATGACAAATGGAGAAAGAAGTAAATGAGCCGATTACAGCGAGACACTACTCTAAATATTTGATCAAAACTTCATCATATCAGTTATATTCTCCTGTAATATGCTAGACCACCAATAGAGAATCGCCATAAGCCTCAACCGAATCAACTATGATATTATCGAGTAGCTATAGGCCTTTAAGCAATGCTTCGTATTCGGCTTGATTATTAGAACATCTGCAATTCAGCCTTTAAGCGAATTCAAAACTATACCCTTTTGGCGAAATCAATACTATTCCGATACCATCGCCCTCTTGACATATCGATCCATCGAGAAATAGTTGCCAAGGGGCAATGGATATTAGGTCAGCATTTATATCAGTTTCATATCCTGTTATAAAATCGGCAATCACTTGGCCTTTAACAGCTTTAACCGATTCATATGTTAGATTGAACTCGATAAGCGTATACGCCCATTTACCAAGTTGACCTCGCAAAAATTGGAGCTGACAACATATATTTTATAACAACAGTTTTTCAGATAACCTTACAAGCCGATGCTAAAATATAATGCCTTAAACTTGGTGCAAGCAAAATATAATGATAAGCAATGATTTTTTACAAAAGGGTACCTAGTTTCTGCTTCAATTAATTGTCAGCTTAAGTAGAAAGTAACTCGCTCTTTACTGTCAATTTCTTTCACCAAAATAGCTCCAATTGTAGCTTCTTCAGCCGATATATATAATTTAAATGGTATACCTTTTTGAGGCGTGGCTAAAACTAGAGTATTAGATAAATAATCCTTGATACTTTCAAAAGTTTTCTGCTGATCGGTTCCCCAAACAAAGTCTTGATTATCCTTTAACTTCAACAGTGGGGTAAACAAACTAATACGGCTAGGTAAATTTGAAATAAATCACCGTAAATAATTAATCTTGCCAACCAAGTTCTGTAAATCTTTTTTACTGGCCGATGGCTTAGTTTTGGCTATGACTTTGACACTTTCTTGATTAACTTCAATTTCTCTTTCATGAACCATAAAGCCCAAACACTGCCCATCTGATACACCAAAAGCACACTTGTATGGATTCATCTTTAAACTATGTGCCCTTGTGTTTTTAATACTGTTTCCAAAACGGCCAAATGCTGCAAATCCTCCTTGGATTTTACAACAACATCATTGATATAAATTTCCACAACATGGCTGATTAAATCATGAAAGATTAATTTCATAGCACGTTGATATGTTGTTCTAGCGTTTTTCAAGCCAAATGTCATTATCGCTCAATCAAACAGACCTAGGGCACTAGGGCACCTAAAAGCTGTCTTAGGTATATCGGTTTCTACCATGAATATCTGGTTATATCCGCCATTACCATCGAGAAAACTAATTATCTTATTCTCGGATGTAGCGTCGATAAGGATATCAGCTATTGCCTTTGGGTACTCATCTTTTGGTGTGACTTTATTTAAATCCCTAAAATCAATTTTAATCGACCGAAGCTCATTAAATTCTTAATCTCTTTGTTTTTTTAGCTCAGCCTCTCTCATCTCCTGGGTCCTTATCCTTTGAAGCCATCTACGTTGCGATTGGCTAAGTCCTGGAGGACACCACCTGCGTTTAGGTTCAATCAGCTCACGTATTTTTCCAGCCATATCAACCTGGGCCATATAACTTGACCCTTCCTCCACTCGCATTGGCGATTGGATTGGCTTGGAAATTCTTTCATGAACTGATCTTTTATTTATTCCATAATGGCCCTACATCGGCTAAGATATTCTATCTTTAGCCATGCATCGTTGCCAGTCACCTTGGCGTGGATAATGCTCCATCAAACAAGCGTAGTGTGACGGCAGAGCTGACCTTTCTCTGCCAACAAAACTGCTAAAAGGGGCATCGTTGGTGAGCCTTCTCCAGATTGTCGGGCCAATACATGTTATCTGGCCGACGTGCCGGATAACATGGCATGTTCTTCTGCTCTCATACTTTTCTAATAGATGGGAGAAAGTTGGCTTTGGCTTGTGTATCGGTTTTTTCGGTGGCGATGCCCTTTTTGCCTTGTACCACTTGCCGATCTGCAAGTCTTCTGTTGGCTTGATGGTCCTTGAACTTCTCCCTTCATAGTCAGTTTCTATTTGCAGTGAGCCGACCGTAATCATCAGGGTCTCCTTGCTGCTAGAACTCGACTGAATGTCAACATGATGTGTAACTTTTGACCCTGTATCCTATATTGGCTCTTTTCCTTTTCTAGAACATTGAACCATATTAATCGAAAAAGGGTTAGCATCTAACTACATCGTCGTCTCTTCTGCAAACTTGAGTCGACCATCTTCTATAGCCGATTGTATTTACTGTCGAAAAATATTGCAGTCGTTAGTATTATGAAAAAACTAATGATGCCACTTGCAATACCTTCATTTTTTGTTTTCATCAACCGACGGTATAACATGTCCTTCAGGCAACCGTATTATCTTTTGTTGCAGCATTAAATCAAAAATACGGTCACACTTAGAAACATCAAAAGCATATTTTATTTTTGACTTATTCTTAGTCGGCTTAAGTCAAGAACATACTAAGGACTTCTTAGACCTCTTAACCCATTCAGCTATATTTCTTTCAACCTTGTCATCTTCAGATGAATCGCTTGAACCGTACTCAATGAGGTTGACTTTGGCTTTGTCTTTATCTTTATTATTGTTATTATTCTTGAATTTATCCCTAAAGCCTCTATAATCGGTAAAACGGCTTTCTTGAGTTAATACCCTATGTAGCAGGTGACTTAAATCGGTAATTCTTGCCTGCCGAATTTTTCCTTCAGCTGGGGAATTAGCCCTTGGAAGGCTAAATCGGCTAACTGGTTATCAGGTAAAGTAACGCTAAAACACCGATTTCTTATCTCCCTAAATCTTTTAATATAATCACTTACTGATTCCCTAAACTTCTGCTGGACAGAACTCAAGTTAGAAATTCTAAGTTCCAAACTTCCAGAGAAAAAAGTATTCATGGAATCAGCTTTCCAAATCGGTCCATAAATTGACCAAATTCGGAGGTAAGCTTGTGTACCATGTAAAAGCAGCTCCTCACAAAGATAGTGGAAATAACCTAATTTTTAACCCGTCAGACTAAGCAGCTTCACCACACCACGTGCTCTAAAGTAGTAATGTAATCATCCCCTGAGAATTTTGCAAAATCAGGAACTTTAAAATTATTAGGATAAGGCATCTGATCGATGTAATCAGGATACAGCTTCCGATAGCGTGTAAACTTTCCCTTAGATTGTATGCCGAATTGGTCTCGCAATATGGTAGATATCTGATCAGCCTAATTCACCGTATTGGCCGATGTGGTGTTAGGAATTTGCCAATTATGTTCGTAATTGGCATTCTGCCCCCCGAGCGTAAGCTCGGATTGATAGGTATCTTGAGCCATTGGGAATTGATGAGGTTCATAGCCCACGTTGTTTTTCCTAGCAATCGGCTCTAGTATTGGAATGAAGGGTTCTGAGTACATTACAACCTTGTATGGAGCCATATTCCTCTGCGGAATTGGCTCAGTGCATTATGGATGCCTAGGAGGTTCAATCGGCTATGGAACTGATTGGGGAAAGCGTAAAACAAAGTCGATAGTTGTAAGTTGGCTTGTGCATTCAACTTAGCAACATTAGTATATGCTTGATAATGCACAACCCCACTTGCACGATGATCCCGTGGCAGTATTACAGTAGGCTGGGTTGGCATCACAGTTAGAGATGGAGTTGTAGCTGATGGCTTAGGATCGACTATTACTACAGGGCTTTGTGTATTTGGTGCTACCAAATAAACAGGGTAATTTGGCAAAGTCTGCGTTGGATCAAGCAGGCTTCCAGCTGATGCCAATTCTTGAGCTACAGTTTTAACACTATTGGCTATCATCGTCTTAAGAGTTGTAACCAGAGTCGATGGTTGGTTAATTAAAGCATGGTGCACAAATTGATAAATCATGGTAGATAACTCAGCTTGTGCAGGCATATATCGACTTACCGATGCATCAGCTATCCCTACATCACTGAGGGCATTGATCATCAACAATGCGGTCTTTTGAGTGACACCATGTCGAGTTTTTTAATAGCAGCTTAACATCATTCCTCAAGCGTAGCTTTCCGATCCTCGATCTCTCTACGCTGTTCAGGTGTCAAATTGTCCAATGTTGGGATGATTATAACTTTGATATTGAGATTGGACGACGGAATTTATTTTCGAGAAGAAGATATCGGGTCTCACTGGGCGTGCCAAAGTGTGTTGACACCGAAAAATGTGACGATAGATTAGTCGGCCCAAACATACAAGAACGCTAGGTTCAATTAGGTTCGAGGCGTGCTAGCCGATTTGATCCTGCAATCGGCAAGATACATTGAAAAATAAGTTCAAAGCTGATCTAATATGATAATCGACAAAGATCTAAACAGCTATGTGAAGCCGATTAAATCTAAGGTAATGATAAGTCTAAATAACCAGTTAAGACTGATTAGATGTTTGATAAAGGTAGATTTTCCCGAAAAAGGCGATGCGCAACAAGATCGGAGAAAATCAAACTTGGTGTAATCGATGAGGACCAACAGTCGGCGATGCACAACTTTTTTGATCAAAATCGGATTACAAGGGAGATTCTAAATTACAAAGCAACTCCTAGTTGATAGGAAAGTAAATAAAAGTATATACGAGTTGTTTGATTGATTGTCTTTTTTTTGCTCGCTCTCGACTCCCTTTATATAGTACATTAGCCGATCGTATTCTTTTTCAATCTATTGCCAATCACGATCCATATCGGCCTTGTATAGATCAAAATCCATCTTCAAATCAATATTGGTCGTAACTTTAATATAACTTTTCCTTTTTAAACCGATATTGGCCAGAAGCATCTATTTTTATCCTTAGCCTAACAAATAAACCATGCCTCGCCAAATTTGGGTGTAAACACAAACATAGAATGCACATTGGTTAGTGGCCTTTGGCTGCTAGTGGCACTGCCAAAATATAATTGGTTAGTTTCGGACGTATTGTTATGGAGTGTGAAGGATTATTGTGTACTGGCAGATACTGTAAACTTATGAACATGATTCAGCAGCGATGAGCCCTTGTGTGGCCCGCCACAAGCTTTGTAGACATTGAACGATATCTAGAGTAATTTTGCGACAGGCGTCAAGTCGTGGGTGTTGCCCTTTTTCGAATCAAGGTAAAATACCTGGTTCTGTCTTGGTATAATTACAAGTAGAACCCAGTAAAACCTACACAGGTATGTCGCTATGGTCATTCAATATAATTTCGAGCTGCGTGTAAAGTACAAATCAATAAGTATAGCAACTAGTGAAGCACTTACCCCAAGTTGTGGGGTAAAAGTATGAAATTTGTTTCCTGTTGAGCATGCAATGCATTTTCCACATACTTCTGGATGACTTGTAATTTTTTGTCCATGGTTTTCTTGGACACCATGTGTGGGTCGAGGAAATCCACTAGTTATTTCTCTTTTTTTGCTTCAATGATCATGTATCTATATATACAAAGCAAGGATCATATATATATGACATTTATCAGTATGACACGAATGTAGACCATGATTGCACACACTTACAATGTCCAGCATCTGATGAGTGAGGCATCGAGGGCATCGAGGTTGTAGAGATCGAACAAGTTGTTGAAGCGACCACGCAAAAGTCCCCTGAAAACTAGTGCTAGAAATGCTCCTCCTTGAAGCTGGCCGAGATACTCAATACCCATTGTGCCACTGGCTTGTTGGCTTGTTCCATGCACCAAATTTGTAATCTAACACAAGCTATTGTAAGCATCTGCTAGCGCTCTACCGGTACAAACGATTGTCCTAGCTTGAATTGCCATGCTAACGGGTCCAACGGAAAGTCAGGAGCCTTGTAACACCCTGAAATTTACTCTAATTTAATTTTGGAGTATTTTTTATTTTTGGGAATTTCTGAGAATCTATTAGAATTCAATTTGGATTTATTCATTTTTTTACCATTCTTGAATTTAATTAAATTCATGCAAATTTTTATGCAAAGTGTTATTGGAAATATTTTATCTGAGTTCTAAATGTTCCAAAATATTTTTCAGAATTTTTCTAGATTTTTCCAGGTATTTTTGCTATTTATTTTGGCTTTGTTTAATTATCTGAATTATTTTAATTCGAAAATAATTAAAAATCGGATGAATAGTGGCAGGCCGAAACCTCTACCCGGCCCAGCATTGCGCCTCGGCCTAGCCTGCGCGCCGACGGCCGCTTCGGCCGCGCCGCAAACCCTAGCCGCGCGCCGGGACCGTTGGATCAAGATCCAACCGCTGTCGTCGCGCCACGTTGCCCGTGCGCGAGCGCCTTCGGATCATCGCCGCACGGACGGTCAGGATTTCGCCACGTCGCTTCGTCCCCGCGAGATCGCCGGAGGGGCGTGGGCTTTGATGACCGTGATTTCCGCCGCCTGTAGCGCGCACGTCGAGGCAGCCTTTAAGTTTACGTTGAGGGCGTCGTGCAGAGATCTTCACGCCGTGTCTTTTAACACCTCGCACGCACGTCAAGACGCTCTAGAGACCACAGGAGAGCTCACCGTAGTTGCTCGGTTACGCCGCTGTAGCTCTTCGCCTTTTGCTCGCCGTCCGTTGAGTCCCCGCCGTCGCCAAGGCCACTGGAGTAACGCCCGCCCCGAGTCGCGTCGAACACGCCAGTTCTTCACGCCGGAGAAGCCCTGTAGCGCCGTTGGCTGCGTCGTCTTCCCCAGCTCCGGCGACCTTCTCTTTCTGCGCCGTCGTCTACCTCGCCAACCCTCGCTGGCCGTCCGATCTGCATCGCACGTTTCCGGTACGTCCACGTCGCCTTCTCTGTTTTCGTCTAGATTAGATCTATACCGTTAGATCTGTTATGGATGGTGTAGATTAACTCTAAGGTTTACACGTTAGTTGAATCTTGATCGTTGGATTTAGATTGAGCGACTTAGATTATATCTAATTTCTGCGCTATGTTTTAATCTCAACCGCTGGATCGGTAGTGTACGCGTGAGATTGCGCCGCGTAGCCTATGAATAGTAAACAGCTCGGTTACCGTGGGCCGTTGGATTAGATCTAAACGGTAGCAGTGGATTGAGCTGTGGCACGCGGATCTGTGCCGTTCAAATTTGAACGTGCGGTTGAGATGGCGCCGCACCTCCACCGAGTCACGTGCAGACGCGTGCGCACGTTGACCGGGAAACAGACGAAATCCTGACCGCCGATTTTGAACGAGCCGTCGTGTAAAACCGAGGCATCGCAGTGGCGGTGTGGTGCTGGCCGTTGGATCTGAGGGCACCGTTCGATGCGCGACGCGTGGCCGTGCGGGAATCGAGGCGTCGCCAAGCCGCGCAGGCATAAGATCTAACCGTTGGTTTAGCGAACGGTCTAGATTGTGCTGCGTGTCGCGTCGGGATTGGCTGCGCATCGTCGCTGACGCCACGACTTGCGTCAGCAGGTGCAAGGGCACTGTGCCGCCAGTCCACGGTGGACGAGCGATCGTGGACCCATCCATGGACGAGTGGAGTGTGGTCGCACGAGGCGCCACGTGTCATGCTGACGTCAACGTTGACGTCATAAATATTTTTGTATATAAAAATATTTTGGCCGAAATTCTTTTCTGTGCAGACGTCATAAATGCAATTTTTTTCAGAATAAAAATAATTCGGAAAAATCGGATTTTCTAATTTCTGTATTTTCAGATTTTATTCAAACTTCAAATGGCTATAACTTTTGCATTTTAACTCGGATTTGGGTGATTCAAATTTCTAAAAATTCATAAAATTGTGATCTCTTTAATGGTGAATTTTATTCGAATTTTTGAGGTCATTTAGTCCTCTGTATTAGTTATTTATTGTATATATTATTTGTACACGTAGACGCAAATTTGCCGGAAGGTTTCGAGGAAGAGTTCGTCGCTCAAGACCAAGTTTCGGGACACGACCAGCAACTCTTTGAAGGCAAGTGATGCTTTGACCATTTTGATCCCAGTTTTTAAATGTACTTTGCTTTGAAATTATGCATGCTACATTAAGTAAAAATAAATTTGAACTACTTTGGGATAATGTAGATAATCAACCCATTTTGTTATGCCACCTTGAAATTAATGATTGTATGCCCTAAATCATTGTCACCCTAAGTTTGATTGTATTAGTTGGATGTTAATACTGTGCCAACACGGGAGGCTAGACCGTGAATAAATGCTTAGCCTAGCAACGAATCATGAAAGATCTTTCGGAAAAAATGCTACCTTATTGACTAATGGAATATTGAATGTATTTTGAAAGTGGTGTGATGATGTCACATGATGAAATTGAAGTGTGGAGACCTGTGTGGTTCCATACCGATGTTGAGTTATTGCTGGCATGTGTTGCACAATAATCAACTGGGTGGGAAATGATTTAGACTGGGGCAAGTGGCAAGAGGCTGTGTGCCAGGTGGGCCTGTGTGGCAATGGGTTGTTGAGTGAGGTGAGTCTGTGTGCCACAATGGGCTGTGTGCCACTGTTGAGTGTTGGAAGTCTTGCCTTGGTCGGTTAAGGACTTCACCTTGCAAGCCTTTGATCTGAGTCACCCGTACAACCACATGTCCGGTATGGGACGGACCTAGTTGATTAGGGTTCTTTTATCTTTCTTCTGATACCTCAGGGTGACAGTACACATGGGTGTATCTGTACGGGGGAGCGTACTTGTGCTACGGCTTGTTGCCCATCGAACGGTGATTGGCCTGTCCTATACTTCGGATCTGTGTGAGGAAAGTGACAGTGAAGGCAATACCGGAGAGGTTCTTTGGGTAAGGTAGAGGTTCCTAAAAAGCTTTGTTGCGGACAATCACTTGTGTGGTGAGCGGCTGTATCTTGTGGGTAAAGTGTACAACCTCTGCAGAGTGTAAAAACTATTCGAATAGCCGTGCTCGCGGTATTGAGCATTGCTCGGGGATTACAGTCAAGGGTAGATCTTCAAAACAAAATGTGGAAAGGGTGGCTGTGTGCCAGTGTTAAAATGAACTATTAAGGTGTGGTGCCGAGAATCTTCAAAGAAAAACCATTTGAAGAAATTAGTATTAATTATAATTGTTTCACTGCTTTAATCTAAATAAGATACTAGTTTAAAAATGCAGTTTGATGCAAAAGAACCAATTAAGCCAATCCTTTGGAATAAGCTTTGCATATAGTAATAGCGCTGCATTCTACGCATTACTTGTTGAGTGCCTTGTGTACTCACCCCTCCTTGCTTATCAACCCCAACATCAGTGGAGGAGTCTACACCAGCGTGGGAGGAGGAGTACATTGAGGATCCGGACAATTAGGGGACAAGCCCAGTTGGTTGCCTGTGGCAAGATGATGGCTTCCACGACATTTTTTTTTATTCCACTGCTATTTCATTTCCTCTGAATAATGTAAAGCCCAGCGTGGCTGATTTTATGTAAGGAGACCATAAGGTCGTACAACTCAGATATATAAATGTTTGCACTATTTATTCTTATATCATTTGTGATAAATGCGTGATGTGCAACCTCAGAAGACTGTGTGTGCTAGCGTGATCCTGGACTAGCACAGAATACCCAGAGGGTCCGAAATTGCAGATTCGGGCCCCGACAAGCCTCCATGGTCCGCTTCGATTTGACCTTGTCGCCACCTCGCCATCTATCATAGGTTGTCTTCACGGGAGACGACTGGGTCCGAAGTAAAGTACCAGCCTGTGCCCTACAGGGCATAGTAGCCGATTTGGTGATCTACTTCGGTGCAGCGGCTCTGGTTGTGTTGGTAGCTCTGGCGCAGCAGGTGGCTCATGTTGTGAGTGTATCTTTGGTGCTGCAGGACGGTTGTCTAAGGAGATGTCCCTCTTGAGCCACTAGATGAATGTGCCAATGGCATCCCGTAGTGTCACGATCTCATCGTTTGGGGGCATCTCCAGTGTGACAGTCTTGCAAATTTCATGTACACCATCGACATTGATCTTCGCGTAACCCAGAGCTACCGTGCGACCGTGCACAATCGACTCTCAATCGGATGGATAAGCGTGCCCCCAAGCAGCCTGCAGGTTATGTTGCCATTGGCAAGTCTCACTCCGAAATGCTTCCACTGCCTTTGGAGGTGTGGTATGGGCCCCATCCTGCTCTGGGGCCTTTTACTTAGCCCCCTTGGACCGTGCTACAGTTTTCCTATGTTCGGCTCATCAGATCCATTCGGGACGAGAAATGAGGGGACGTCATCTTCTTTTTAACTAGGTTGTGTTAGGTCTTAAAAGATCAAGCAAGTTGATAAATCCACAATTCACAGACTTACGTAGAAGAGAAAATAAAGTAAATTTAAGAGTATTGTTTAGAACATGAAAATCAACAATAAAAAAGGGTTTCTTTGTTCTTTAGAACAAGGAAATATATTAGATCGCTCTGCTCTCTTTGTAAGAAGAGTATTGTTCATAGTTGAATTTCCTTCCTTTCTTAACACATTTTATCGAAGATCAGGTCGGACGGTTATTATTATCAGCACTTTATTCGTGGGATGAGAAATATTTTTGTCTGCTAGGGAGATTATAGTTCTAAAAATATTTTCATCTTCAAAATAAGGAAAGAGAAGAGGTCAATTCGCACTCTTTCGCCACTCCATTTCAGAATTCAACATAACTCAATCTACCTAATCATCTTAGAATAAAAGTCTTAAATACTGAATTAAGAGAAACAATAAAGAAACTTGGTGTCTGAGCAGAAATTAGAGTGCAATGTATTACTTAATAGATAGACATGCAAATTATAAAAAATGAACTAGTGTTGTCACAAGTTGTCTCTCTAGCCCAATCATCATTGAACCACAGCCTCCTCACATGCATGCTCCCAAAGACTATAAAGTCTAACCCAGTTGCACAACAGTATAGAGTTTGGACAGAGTGCTCTCAGGTGTCGAGCTACTAAAGGTCGTTAGACCTTCAGCCTCCTTCCACAAGGTGTAGGGATGCTAGAGATTAATCTCTTACCTCCACTACACTTATGGTCAAATAATCACAATTGAACTTAAACAATTAACTAAGCAAATAAGCCCTTAAACTATTAATTTCCTAAATTATGCTACGAATAGAGCAATCAATATACTTAGCAGTAATCAAAAGTGCATCACAATGAGTACTGAATAAATTAATTAAGCTAAAAGACAGTGAAGCAATACGTTCTAGCACTAACAGGAAGCAATACTTTCTAGCACTATCAGTTCAAGGCCATATTTACAACTTTAATTGTTTTAGTTCATCAAGGGCCCATTGCATCATAGAGCAATCAAAAGGGTAGCAAACAGTGAGATGATTCGATTCCCGCCCAATTTCTTTATTGAACAAATGTCTCTTCACGTGCAAGGTCCCCAAGACAATTAAATTGTCTGGCCCCTATGCAATATAGTAAAGAGTATGAATTAACCAATGTAAAGCTAGAAGATAACAATTGACGTAATGAAGTTTTGCAAGGTGAAAAGAATTAAGAAATGTAGTCACAACCTAGGTGAATATGAATTAACCAATGTAGTCACATGCAACATGATATATAGTTTTAACTACCATTATATATACCTAAAGGTATGTATGTGATGATGAGGTGGAAAATGTTCATTATTGTGCAGACTTACTAAAGACCTACAAAGCAATTACTAATGGGACATTTTAGCTTACAGAAGCAAAACCTCTGGCAGCAACACTAACATTCTATGGAAACCTCCACCGAATTACATGAACCCCTGATTTTATCCCAGTGTCTATTCTAAAAAGCCCCAGCTTAGAAATCTCAAACTCAAGCCCACTGTAGTATCAAATGTGATGAGGATATAATGAACAGAATGCTACAGTTTACATCAAGATTTGTTGAAAAGAAAAGTTTCAATCCATATTCTAGAATTATACCACTAGCAGCTATGACCCAAAATCAGCTCAAGACCATTAAATCAAACTAATCCTAACATACCATTGGATTGGAGTGAAAAATAAATGATATCTGATAGCACTTGGATGGAATAAACAATATTGATTGGAAAATAAGCTCATCACAGCTAAGTACCAACTATCTGATGACAAAGAACACAAAAGGTAAAATTAATAAACAAGGTACACGAAAAAAGATTGCTAGCGATAGAAAAATTATTTTAGTAAACACACTTCAATAGATGTGAGAAGCAAACTTGAATAGAAATCCAACTGAGTTTCCAAGGATGCAAGGTACAAGTACATGGTGAACTGTTAACAACGTAACATCAATCACTACTAAATCCTATCTAAATCTAAAGTGATTATTTATATTCAGCTAGGGAAAGCTACCACATTTTACTCAGAAATGTCGTATTAACAAAATTCACACTCTGTGGTCAGATTAAGATCAGAACACAGAGGTCCACATTAAAATTACATTGTAATCATGATTAAAACATGAAAATATAATCAGGCATGAATTGAAAGAACACATGCATATATATAATGATTAAGATTGAAGTGACATGTTTTTAAATGTTCAGAATATGAGAATCTCAATATGACTTATTTATCGTACATTTTACTATCTATACTTATCTACATATTATAGTTCTAACTACTGAACATCAGAGCTCTCTTAGAACAACTAAACATTAAGATTTGCACATACACAGATCACAGATACTAAACAAAAATCAACATATCACAAGCATACATCACAATTCACATGTCACAATCACAAATTCACATCCAAAGTGCAATAATAGTGTAAATCATAGTTAACAATTAACAGTTAATTTGAGCAATATGTGAAGAACAAAAGAGAGAGAAAGATTTGAGCAATATGTGAAGAACAAAAGAGAGAGAAAGTGTAACATCCCAATTTTTCTCTCATTTGGATTTAATATGGTTTTTGTGGTTTTTTGAATTTTTGAGATTTTTCTGGAATTTATTTGGATTTATTTATTATTATTGAATATGGCCGGTTACGAAAGTATTTAAAAGTTTGGAAAGTTTAAATAAAATTTTGTCCAAAATATTGTATTTGAGTTCCAAATGTCTTAAAATATTTTTTGGAATATTTTAAAATTTTCCATATATTTTTACTATTTTTATTGAGTTATTATAGTTTTTGAAAATACTTTAAATCAGTAACATCCAAATTTTAGATTTATTTGAATTTAATATAGATTTTATGGAATTTATTTTGATATATTAATTATTTTTGAATATGGCTTATTGTGTAAATCATTTCAGTAATAAGAAAATTTAAATAAAGTTTTTTCAAAAATATTTTATTTGAGTTCCTAATGTCTCAAAATATTTTATAGAGTTTTTTTTTTCATTTTTCTAATATTTTTACAACCTCATCCGAATTATTCAATTTATTAGAATTATTTTAAATCGAAAAACCTGAGAAAATCAGATGAATAGTATTAGACCGAAGCCCATAGGATTTGGCCTGCTTCGGCTGGGTTGGCGCGTTTTCTAAAAACCTTAGTCCTGGATCGTTGGATCTTGATCAAAGAGTAGATTGTGTTTATAGAAACCCTAAGCGACCATGGCCGTTGATCTTGTGTGCGGCCTGGATTTGATCGTGCCCGGTTGAATCTTGTCCATTCATGTCGGGACCCGAATATGCAAATCCGGACCCTCTGTGTATACTGCACTAGTCCAGGATCACGCTAGTGCACACAGGCTCAACATAAGTAAATATCACAATCATACATAGCGAAAATATTATGAAAGACATCATATGATACATACCACTAGTTGAATGACCTTATGGTCCACTTACATGACTATGCCTCGCAAGGCTGAACAATATATTAAACGACAGCGGAATGAAAACGTAGACAACCCCTCAGTATACCACAGGCAACTGACAAGGCTTGCGCCCTAAACATTCGTCTCCTCCTGGAATCTTTCCTCCAGCATTGATGTAGACTCTTCAACTGGTGAGGTTATTGTTGGCAAGGGTGAGTACTTAAAGCACTCAACAAGTTGTGCACTGAATGCAATTCTATGTAACTATATGCAAGGCTTATTCCAAAAGATAGGCTATCATGTCTATTTTGCAACAAAGCAAGATTTACTGAACAAATACAATAAATAGATTGTAAAGACGGTAAAACAAATAACAATAATGATAGATTCACTTTTCTCAAGTAAACCAAGTTTCCAATCTTAAGTCAAATTCCATCTTCCATATGGCATTCGCCATCCCAACCAAGTTGTTCATTTTAATTAAGCTAACCCTTAATCTGTAATTCCGAGCATTGCTCAATACCATGAGCACGGCTATCCGAATAGTTTCACACTCTGCAGAGGTTATGCACTTTACCCACATGATACAACCAAACACCACCAAGGCGAGTGATTATAACAAAGCCTTTACAATGCTCTGGCTTAATCCAGTACTACCCGTTAAGGTTTCAACACTGGTGGGTCTGAAAACCACAGCCAGGGCCCCCCTCTTGCGCCATGTGAATTACACCATAACTCGGGAACTCACACCGACCACAATAGTACCAAAATTAAGACATTGCAAATTACTCAGCTAGGCTGGCCCATACCAGACATGTGGTTGCATGATAGACTCAGGTCAAAGGCTTGCAAGGTTAAGTCCTTAGTGTGATCGAGGCAAGACATCCTCAGACCCTCTGCCCATTGGGCCCACCATGGCCTCCTCGCCCCTTGCCACTTGCCCCAATCTAAATGATTGTCACCCAGTTGATTACCATGCACCACGTGCCATCAACAATTCAACATCGTTGTGTGACATGACTCGCCACAACAACTCAATCTCATCGTGTGATCCCACATGACACACAAGTTCATAACATTGTTCCATATTCCATTAATCAAGATTAATTATCAATGATTCTGACACATGTGATGATGTGGCAAGGCTAAGCAACTAATACGGTCTAAACCTCCAATGTTGATCATAATTACTAATCAACTATATTAAACCAATCTAGGGTGACAATGGATCATGGCATACAATGACAAGGTAGGGTATAGATCAATCTGGTATATTAGCTACGCCCAATCTAATTTGAAACCATTGTATATTTGAAATACATGCAATAGGGTAAGACAAATATAGCAATTTTTATAAACATGGGTTCAACATGATCAAAGCACAACTTGCCTTGGAATAGGTCCTGATCTTGATCTGAAGCTTGATCTTGAGTTGTTGAATCTTCCTCCAAGCGTCGCACAATTTAACGTCTACACTGCATCAAGAAGAAAAGCAAATAAATACCAAAACAGAGAGCAATTGAACTCCAAAATCAAATAAAATTCACCATTAAATATATCTCAATTTTACAAATTTTTAGAAATTTGAATCACTCAAATCCGAGTTAAGATGCAAAAGATATAGCCTTTTGAAGTTTGGAATAAATACTGAAATCAGAAAATCAGAAATTCAGAATTAACAGATTTATTTTTATACTGAAAAATCGATTTATGACGTCAGCGTGACCTCATGATGACGTCATCATCACAGAATTTCCAATCGGATTATTTTTCCAATTGAAAAATGCAATTATGACGCAAGCATGACGTCAGCGTGACGTCAGCCCTGGCGCCAGCCAATCAGGGCTTGACACGCGTCTCGGGCATATGGACCCGGTCCATGGCGCAGCACGAGTCCACGATGCACCCGGTCCATGCCGCCTCGGTTGCTGAACTCGACACGCGGCACCCCCTGATTGGTCACATGCACCGCTCAATCTCATCCACAGAGATCCGATCGGAGGGTCAGTGATCACGCACAACGTGGCAGCGCGTCAAGCGTTGGATTCAGATCTCACGGTCTCCGAACGCGGATAGCGTCGGCGTGCTTCACACGGCGGCGCCATTGCCGGACTTGGAGAAGACAACCTTTACGCGGCGAAACTTGACGAAAACCACCGGAACTTCGTCGGATCTGAAAGAGGAGGCTTCGGCGAACCTGGCACTACCTCGGTTCCGGCGGAAGCACAACGACGGCGACGATTTTGACGGCTGAAACGACGACGGTCGTCCACGAAGTCCGGCGAGCTCGTCTTTGGTTTCACGCAGCGTTCTAGCGGCCGAAAGTTGGGGAAAAGGCGGCGAGGGCAGTGATCCTCAAACGGGTCGGGGCCGTCTTTTAAGGACCTAGAGTCCGCTACTGGCACGAACGCCAAGCGCGTCGGAAATCGCCGTCGGATTCGAATCGGACACGGCGGGCTGTCGCCGCCCATCGCGACCGCCCACGTGGCCACATCCGACGGCGCCCGCTCGCTAGGGTTTCCACCCGGCGCTGCTCCTCGGCCGTCCGATCTGTAGGATCGAAATATACTAATCTAGCAATCAGAGGGGGGTGAATGATTGCGCGGAAGCTAAAATCAAATTTTTGATCTACTAAAACTTCACCCCAATTCGGACTCAAATAATTGCTTCGTATTCAACAAAACAGAGTTAGATGCATTCGGTAAATCGCTAATTTCTGGAGATCCAACCGTCGGATTGACCTGCAATTTGAACTGTAGAAACCAGATTCCAATACGAATCTAGTCAAAAAGGAATCAACTCGATCGGACCTACGGATCAAAAGTTATTAACCTCGCAAGTATGCTGTGACAGATTATGACGAGAATTGACCAAACCCTAATTTCGTGATTAATCACAATCTACAAAAGATTAACCAACGAAACTTTCAGGAACTCTAAATTGATACCTAGAAAGGTTTTAGATGGATCAAATCAAGATTAAACTTGTTGAATCAAGAGAGACGAAGAATCAATCTACTAAATCGAAACCGAAAGACCAAACTAAAAATTCGAATCATGTAGCAAACCACGCATACGAACAAACCGAAACCGAAGCGGTCGTATGAACAAGAATAACAGCGCATGAACAAGTAGCAAAAGCGAATCATCAGAGCGTGGATGTTTATCAGTAGCCTCGCGATTTTCCTTCGCTTCGCGTCGCTCGCCGCAAGGAACTCCAGCGCAAGAAGAAATTGATTTTATTTCTTTTGTCTAATTTGGTTGAGTACTCCAAACAAAAGAGTACAAACCCTAAAACCTAGCTCTCTCATCTAAACAGAGACGACCCTCTCCTATTTATAATGAGCAACAGTTCGCATGCATATCCATCCGCCCAACATAGCCCAATACATGCAACCGCCCCAATCAATTATAAGCCGCACGCGGACGGCCCACCGCCGCACTCGCGTGACTAACCAGCCTCTATGTGCACCGTTCTCAGCCCGAACGTCCCGCATGACATCCTTGACCACTAAGACCTCGGTTCCTCCACGAACCTAGTCCCGAACCTCGGTTCCTCCATGAACCTAGTTCCGGTCCGTCATCGACCACGTTAGCCCTCAAGCAACACCGCACATGAGTAAACAAGAAACAACTCCGAGCACAAGTCCACGACTTGACTCAACATCAATCCATGCAACCACTCACACGAGCGCATTGCATAAAGCAAAACCATTACCATGCTATCACAAGCATATCAAGTAAAACATCTGAAATAGCACATGCCAAAGCACCACACATGCCATGAGCACAACCACTTTGCAATGCCAATTTCATCACTAAGCCAATTTTTCAGAGACATGATCTTACAATCTCCCCTTGATGAAAACATTGGCAACACCACTTAGAATTGAACATTGGCATTCACCTCGCAAGAAAAGTTTTTGAAATCAAAAGGTTTCAAAATCAAAAGCCAAAGTGAAAACACAAAATCTCCCCCTTTGACAATCTCCCTAAAAGGAAAAATATGAGTGAATGAATGAATACCACTTAAACAAGAACATGTGCATGTGTAAAGTGCATGTAAAAAGTTCTCCAAAGTGGCAAAGTTCTCCCCCTTTGACAATGGATTCATCAAGAACACAAAAGAGAGAAAACAAAATCTTTTTGTTTTTTTTAAAAATTTGACAATTTTTTTTATATGTAACGAGCATTCTAAGTCATCCATATATGTTGCAAATTCATCACCAAGCCATGCTATCAAAAATACTTGCACCCTCAAATCTACACAAAGACAATGTAGAGTAAGCATAACTAGAAATCAAGTATTATTAACAATTTATTGCATGGCATGATCTCCCTTTCTCAACAATCTCAAAACCTGAAAACATTGAATTTTTGTGCACTTTATTTATACTTGAAAAACTGATTCATTGATTGATTGCAATAATAACAATTGCAAGGAATTATATGCACCATCAGCCTTACTTTTCAACCATGCCAAGCAATCACAAGCTTAAGGTTTCATGGTTTGGTCATACACAACCTCTTCCAAGTTCATATCAAAGTGCAATGATAAGCGGCCTCAGTAAAGAAGAAGTGCGATAGTATATAACCTTGATCTTGCATTTATCAACAATCACTCTTTGAGCTTTAGCACTTAATTTTGATAAATTTCATATTTAGCACTTTTTGAGCAGGATCAAGATAGCCAAGAAAGTTCAACCATGACAAGATTTAATTCAAGTTGTCATTCCAATTAAATAGTCATGACATAAACTACACCATATATGCATAAATATGAAGTTGCAAAGACCTTGTAGCATAAACATGGCTTCAAATGACATATATGTATGAAATATAATGCTCATTACTTTTTCATTGTTTTTCATTTTTTTGTTTTCATTTACTGAAACACACAAAATAAAAGTATGTTAACAAAAATTACAAAGTTTTCACAAACTCCCCTCAAAACAACATCTTAAAACTTTCTTCAAAATTGTCACCCAGTGGGATTAATTTTATAAACAAAAGTCTAAAAGAACAGTCCTCTCACTAGGCAAACGAAATAAATTTTCACCAAAAGTCCATTAACTCCCCCTCAAACAAATAACCAATGAAATCAAAAGAGAGGTGATGATATACATGTGTTTGAGTTATCACGGTATGTTGAGTTAAGCATAAGTATGAATCATGATAAATAAATCGAACATGAAAAGGCATGATTTAAGATATAACATAATTGAACATGCCGGGGATACATATGAGCACATAAGCAAACATCTCATCTCATACCACAATTAGATATCTGTGAATGTAAAAGATATGAGTGTATAAAATAGCTCACAAAGTAGGTGAAGAATTATCGCACATGCCTCTTGAAGGCCATCTCAAGGGTGAGAACCATCCAAGTCTTGATCACATCTTACAAAAGACCAAGATCCACTAAGCTTCGTTCTCCAACCCGCATCCAAAAACCTACATAGCACTAGAAGATGTCGAGGCCTCTGATGGGGTTAGAAATAAAGCATTTAGGAATCCAGATCGAGACACACACACACAAAGAGAGGCACAACACGAGTATTCTTATGCACAAAATCAGATTTGCCCTTTCCGTGTTTCTAGCAACAAAAGGTGTTTGCATCACCCTAGGCACATAATGAGGAGTAAAGCGTGCTTGTCGAAATTAGACCTAGCCTTAGTATTTTCTTTCTTTTGTTGTTTGGCTAGTCCAAAGCAAAAATCTACTAGTGTCCATCTCTACCACAATGAGTGCAAGTGTACTTAACACGATGTCTAGCTTTAGAAATGAAGCAACATTTGCATTCATCATAGTAGAGGATAAAACTCAAGCAGACTTAAAGACAATTTTCTTAGGCTCATTAATACTCTTAATTTTATCATTGCAAAGAGCCTGAACAACAGTGGGTGGTTTGGTTTCATATGAAGCATAAGGATCAAAACCTAAACCTTTCTTGTTTGAGCTAACCTTAGATTGATCCAAAATCATGTTCAAATTTTTCTTGCCATTAGTGAAACGTTCTAAAGAATTTTGCAAGTAATCAACCTTCTTAGCAAGAGTTAAACAATTATTGCATGGAACGTCCACTTTAGCCTTTTGCTTATGACAAGTTTGAGCATGAAAGAACCTCATGAGTGAGCAAATCATTTGTCATTTGAGAAACTCTAGCATTAGCATCATGCAACTTCAATTCAAGAATTGAACATTTAGAACAAGAAGTTGATTCATCTAAAACAGAAGTAGAGAAACTAGCATCTTTAATTTGTTTGCAATTCAAAGCAACAAGTTTCTCATTCTTCTCAATTTCATCTCTAAGCTTATCAAGAGTTGAAGCATGAACATTTCTTAGTGAAGTAAGCTCGGAATAAATTAAGTCACATGATTTGCAAGCATCATCATCGGGAATCAAGGATTTAAGTCTAGCAATTTCAAGATTCAAAGATTCAATCAAAACATCATGTTTCTTAATTTTCTTGTTTCTTTTCTCTAAAAGCGTACCAAGACGAACAACAAAGATCCAAAGCTCATCGTAAGAAGGATTTACCTCGTTCCCTCATCGTCAAGTTCATCTTGGTTGAGCTGTCCATACTTGCCATGAGACACAAGCTCGTCAAGTCTTGTCTCGCCTTACCTTTGGATATTGTATCTTCATCAACGCTTTGAGTCTACATCACTCAAGTTGACTTGTTCAAGTCTTTGAAAGAACTCGATGCACAACTTTGCTATTTAGGAAGCTCCTTTTCTTCTTGTCATTGAATGGACGCTTGTACTTTGTCTCTTTCTCCTCCTTCGATGATTTACCCGCAAGTTTAGGACAATTTGGACGAATGTGGTTGAGATCACCACACCGATAGCATCTTGAGGGCCACCATCAACTCTCTTCCTCATTCTCACATTCTCGCAAAGCTTTATTAAAACGAGAAGAGAGTGATGCCAAGTCTTCTTAGGAAATTCCTCAACTGCTCATCGGTTAGTGAAGATAAGAAAGACAAAGCAAAACTTGAAGAAGCATTATTATGAGACATGCTAGATTGGGAGGTCAAAGCAATTGATTTGTGATCATTCTTCCTAGCAAGAACATCCAATTCATGAGTTTTTAATTTAGAGAAAAGAACATCTAAAGTAAGTGTACTCATGATGCTTGATTCTCTAATGGATGTAACTTTCATCTCCCAAATAGACATGTCTAAAGCACCAAGCAATTGTCTAGCATTAGCAAAGATCGTCATAGCTAACCCTAACAAAGACGTAAATTGCTAAGAATTTTATTAAAGCGTGCAAAGAAGTCATCTACGACTCACCGTGTTTCATCTCAAACGCATATATTCTTTTTGTAAATATCTTGGCGAACCTCTTTGTGATGTTTGATCCTCATGATAGTCACAAAGAGATTTCCATACCTCATATGCGGATCGAAGATGAACTACTCGATCAAGTCGCTACGCCCCAAGCCCTGGATGATCAAGTTGCGCGCCTTTGCCGCTTGCTTCAACATGTGCGCGATTGGCGTCGTTGGCGTTGTCGTTCTCGTGAACTTGCGGCTTGTAAACCTTCTCCCAAATTGCGAAGCCCTGCGCTTGGATGTACGCCTCCATCTTGGCCTTCCAAAACTGAAAATCAACACCATCGAAACACACGGTTTTGTCGAATAACGATCCATTGATCTAATCACCGATTAAGATAAATTAGAAAAACCGTGCTCTGATACCACTTGTAGGATCGAAATATACTAATCTAGCAATCAGAGGGGGGTGAATGATTGCGCGGAAGCTAAAATCAAATTATTTGATCTACTAAAACTTCACCCCAATTCGGACTCAAATAATTGCTTCGTATTCAACAAAACAGAGTTAGATGCATTCGGTAAATCGCTAATTTCTGGAGATCCAACCGTCGGATTGACCTGCAATTTGAACTGTAGAAACCAGATTCCAATACGAATCTAGTCAAAAGGAATCAACTCGATCGGACCTACGGATCAAAAGTTATTAACCTCGCAAGTATGCTGTGACAGATTATGACGAGAATTGACCAAACCCTAATTTCGTGATTAATCACAATCTACAAAAGATTAACCAACGAAACTTTCAGGAACTCTAAATTGATACCCTAGAAAGGTTTTAGATGGATCAAATCAAGATTAAACTTGTTGAATCAAGAGAGACGAAGAATCAATCTACTAAATCGAAACCGAGCAGCCAAACTAAAAATTCAGAATACTGTAGCAAACCACGCACGAACAAACGAAACCGAGCGGTCAGTATGAACGATAACAAGCATGAACAGTAGCAAAAGCGAATCAGCATAGCGTGGATGTTTCATGTAGCCTCGCGATTTTCCTTCGCTTCTCGTCTGCTCGCTGCAAGGAACTCCAGGCGCAAGAAGAAATTGATTTTATTTCTTTTTGTCTAATTTGGTTAGAGTACTCCAAACAAAAGAGTACAAACCCTAAAACCTAGCTCTCTCATCTAAACAGGAGACAGCCCTCTCCTATTTATAATGAGCAACAGTTCGCATGCATATCCATCCGCCCAACATAGCCCAATACATGCAAGCGCCCAATCAATTACAAGCACGCGGACGGCCCACCGCCGCGCTCGCGTGACTAACTGACCTCTATGTGCGTTCTCTGCCCGAGCGCCCCGCATGACATCCTTGACCACTAAGACCTCGGTTCCTCCACGAACCTAGTCCGAACCTCGGTTCCTCCATGAACCTAGTTCGGTCCGTCATCGACCACGTTAGCCCTCAAGCAACACCGCACATGAGTAAACAAGAAACAACTCCGAGCACAAGTCCACGACTTGACTCAACATCAATCCATGCAACCACTCACACGAGCGCATTGCATAAAGCAAAACCATTACCATGCTATCACAAGCATATCAAGTAAAACATCTGAAATAGCACATGCCAAAGCACCACACATGCCATGAGCACAACCACTTTGCAATGCCAATTTCATCACTAAGCCAATTTTTCAGCACATGATCTTACACGATCCCACAGATCGACGATCACGAGCACTCTTCTAGAACCTGGGCCTAACGGGCTGCGATCATGGGCCGGCCTGTGCAGAGGTGGCCACGGCCCAATACTATTCACACTGGTTTTTAAAAGATTTCTTATTTAAAATGATTACAGAAATTCGTGTTATTTATTTTAAGCGACAAAAATATTAGGAAAAATCCAAGAAAAATCTCAAAAATACTTTGAGACATTCTGGACTCAGATAAAATATTTTTGGAAAAACTTTATTTTAACTTTGCACAGATTTAAATAGATTTGAATAAAAGGGCAATAAACTTGAATTAAAATTAATTCAAATGAATCCAGAAAATCCAAATAAATTCCAGAAAATCATAAGTGCACATTTAAGCAATAAAATAATATTTGGGTAAATTTTTGGGATGTTACAAACCTCCCCCCTTAACAGAATCTCGACCCCGAGATTCAGAGCTAGCTAGAGAATAGGTTCGGGGATCCTGACTTTAAATCTTCTTTGCGCTCCCATGTGGCTTCACTTTCAGAATGATTGCCCCACTGAGCTCTGCAAAAGCGAATAGACTTGTTTCTGGTCTTGCGCTCCATAACATCCAAAATTCTGACCGGTTGCTCTTTGTAAGTCAAATCTTCTTGCAGCTCTATTGCATCCAACGGGGTTTGCTCTGTTGGCACTCTGAGACACTTCTTAAGTTGCAACACATGGAATACATCATGCACTCCTACCAAGGACTGAGGCAACTCCAACTGATACGCTACCTCTCCTCAACGGCTCAGGATCTTGAACGGACCAACATATCTTGGCGCAAGCTTCCCCTTAGCGTGAAACCTTTCGACACTTTTCAAAGGAGAACTTTGAGATACACAAAATTATCTGGCTCGAACCTCAAATCTTGACGACGGTCATCAGCGTAACTCTTCTGTCTTGACTGTGCTATCTTCAACCTCTCTCTGATCATTGCAACTTGACTTTCTGCCTCTTTGAGAATATCTGGCCCAAAAACCAAACGTTCTCCTGTTTCGTTCCAATTTAATGGAGTACGACAAGCACGTCCATACAACGCCTCAAATGGTGACATCTGCGGGCTAGCTTGATAACTATTATTGTAACTGAATTCTGCATATGGCAAACTTTTATCCCAAGATGTAGCATAAGCTAAAGCACAAGCTCTCAACATGTCCTCTAAAATCTGATTTACTCTTTCAATCGACCATCCATGCGGGTGATATGTTTGTACTAAAATTGCACAAGTCCCCATTGCTTCATGCAACTTGTCCCAACACCTTGAGGTGAATTGGGTACCTCTGTCCGACACAATCTTCTTGGGTACTCCATACAAGCATACAATCCTTGACATGTACAACTCCGCTAAACGATCTCTCGAGTAAGTGGTCTTTACTGGGATAAAACGGGCGACCTTGGTTAGACGATCCACAATAACCCAAATGGAATCGTAACCTCTCTGAGTCTTAGGTAAACCGGTGATAAAGTCCATTCCGATTTCCTCCCACTTCTATTCGAAATTTTCAACTACTACGCAATAAACCGGTGGTCTTGGATGCATGGCTTTTACTCTCTGACATACGTCGCATAAAGCAACATGATCAGCTACTTCACGCTTCATATTAGGCCACCAAAATCTCTCTTTCAAATCCTGGTACATCTTAGCACTTCCTGGATGAATTGAATACTCAGAATCATGAGCTTCTTCCAAAATCAACTGTTTAATCTCTTTCTTATTCAATACATAGCTTTGACCTTTAAACTGTGTGGTTCCTTGGTTATCCTGGTAAAATCCTCAGCTAAGCCTTCATCCTTCTGACCCACTTCGATCTGATCTTCAAGCATTGGCTTAACTTTCAAAGCGACTATAAATCCTTGTGAAACCACTTCTAATTTCAACTTTTGAAACTCTTTGCACAATTTCTATTGATCACTTGATATTGGTGTATTGGTACTATGGCCTTTACGACTTAAGATATCGGATACCACATTAGCCTTACCAGGATGGTAACAGATCCCAGCCTTCTAATACTTAATCACTCCAACCATCCTCTTCGTTTTATATCAAGGTCTGCACTTCGAACTCTTATGGTCTGTACCTATCCCCAATAATATAGTGACGCAATGACTTCAAAGCCTGCACTACGGTAGCAATTTCCAATTCATGCGTAGTATAGTTCTCTTCATGTGGCCTCAACTGTCCTGACGCATAGGCAACAACTTTACCTTTCTGCATTAACACACATCCAAGATTTTGTCTTGAGGCATCATAGTATATATCACAACTGCGTTTGCACATCTGACAACACTAAGACAGGTGCTATCGTCAAACGTTTCCTCAATCACGGAAAACTCTTTTCGCACTGCGGCGTCCATGCACACTTCTCCTACTTGCCTAAGCGGTCTCAGCTGCTCCCACGTAACATCGCTTTTTGTTGGATCCACGATAACTCCTTTAGCAGACATCTTCTGGCAAGAAATTCGACTTTCTCCTTCCAAAAGTCACATTTGCTAAGCTTAGCATACAGCCATGGGTCTAGCCATCTTTCCAACACTAATCCCAACTGTTCTGCATACTTTCCTTTTGACTTGAAGCAACAAAGACATCCCACCTATACACCATAACAGCTTGACCAATTTCTCATGGAACTCCGTTCGTCATGTCCATAAATTCTGTAATGGCATTGATCATTCTAGCAGACACACTGTAACCTCATATTGTCCATACTGCGTAGAAAACTCTGACCTAAGAACATTCTCTGCACAGGTTCAGAACTGATGATAACTCGATCGAAGATCTATCCTTGAGAACACTCCGGTCCCTTTTTGACTGATCAAACCAATTACGATCCTGGGCAGCGAATACTTACCCTTTTGATCATCGCCTCATTAAACTCTCGACAGTCGATACACATCCCTGAGCTCCCATTTTTAAATAGAACAGGCGCTCCCTATGGTGACAAATTGGTTCTAGCGAACCACCTTTCTAGCAACTCTTCGGTCTGCTTCTTCATCTCAACTAGCTCATCAATAGGCATTCGATGAGGTCTCTTTACTTTTGGCGCTGTACCAGGGACTAACTCCATCACACACTTGATCTCTCGATCTGGTGGGATTCTTCAGAAACACATCTTGATACTCTCTAACAACTGATACCCCTTCAAAGCTGACAACTTCCACACTATTGACCTTCAGCTGGCCAACACGAACCGTAGTCATTTGAAATTCCATTTTCCCGCTTTCAGGGCTTTTAGCTGACCCACTTCTTTGACCAAACTCCAGGACAGCTTTATGTCCGGACGACCAATTCATTTCAGGAGTAGCATCTCGGGTTTGATATCCAATATCGCTCGCTAAAAACTTTTCTCCAACTTAACTCCATCACATTCTAGGTTAGATCAAGCAATAGCATACTTTCTGACCATGATAATTCCTCGAGCTGACAATCTTTACAAACACCCCTGAACTGATCATCGTTGCACACGCAACATCTTCAGGTAAACCGTCAACATAGGGGAATACTCAGAAACATCCTTTATCATTAATGCTTTTATTCCAACACTTCACATATCCACCTCTCAACCATCTTTACTTTATTTATTTAGGCACGAAAATATTTACATGGAATTCACCTCTAGTCACTTTTCTTTTACAAACGAGGGCATGACACTTGCATAGGCTAAAATCATCGCTCTAGATTTCCTCGATTGGCATTGGCGCTGAAGTTTTTGACTGGAACAAAATTGAGATTGGCTTGCACTGGTGCGATCACTTTCTTATGAGGGCAATTGTTAGCAAAATGCCCAGGCTTGTTGCAGGTGTAACAAAGCTTAGGTCCACCTCTCTTCCTTGAGCATTCGTCGACTAAGGCAGTGTCTTCATTCAGACGCCTCTTCTTCAACTGATTCTCCGTACAAACTTCTCTTGCGACTTTACTACTCACTCTTGGCGTTATGAACTTGACCGAGGTAACTTCTGGAACATCAATGGCCGTAGACATTGATTGTCTTCTCTGTGGGCATTGATTAGCATAATGGCCTTCCTTGTGGCAGTTGTAACACACCCGTGTTCGCTGTTGTGCAGTTACAGGTACATTATTGTCTTCTTGCTGCGTCAAAACTGGTTGCTTAATTGGGCATTCACTAGCCCAATGGTCTTCTTCATCGCACAGGAAACATGCTGTTGGTGACTGCCAATTACTACTTTCTTGATGAGGGCCAACAGGATTAAGGTATTGTGTCCTTAGCTCTTCGAGTGGCACCACTTTTGCAACCGACGTTCGCCTCTTCTTGGCGACTCTTGAGCAACTACGGCTCAAGATTCTTTTCTTGATTTTGAATTACAGCGGTAACTATTGGATTCAGAGGACATTGAGCTGGACCATGATCTCGGCCTTCACAAAGGTAACATGCGATGTCACTCATAGGACATTCTCCAAGAGAATGACTTCCTTCACAGCTGGAGCAATTAATCGCATGCTCGTCACGGTATGTCCTATCTCTCCACAATGAATGCACGACGATCTTCCGATTTGTTTGGTTGATAAAGACTTCGAGAGCAACTCTTAGATGTTGAACAAGGTGCAAGAATAGTATTCTGCTCCGTATTTACTGTGACCATACTGTCTCTAGGTGAAGCGAAGAGATTACGAAAAGCAACAACAAATTCATTCCAAGTGATACTCCGCGGGGCTTCATGAACAGCACGATATTTCTTCCACCATTCAGCAGCGATTCCTTGTAACTGATAAGAAGCATACAAGACTTTCTCATCGCCTTCACACTGAACAATGAGCAGCTTCCTCTCAATGGTCTTGAGCCAATCATCTACTTCCGAGGGTAACTCATTTCAAAACGTCGTGGACGAGTCTTTATAAATTCGATAACCTTGAGTACGAACAAAAATCATTGGTAGCGCTTGGGACACTGGTTGACATTGGCTTGGTGGTCATATTCTCGTGATCCGCTTCATCATTGCATGCATCAATCGAGTCCGAGCATCAAGAACTCTCTGAAACTCCGCATATCCATCTCAGATCGACGGTTGAAGAACTAATCCACTATTGAGATTCTCCTTTGATTGATTTTCACGCCACTCGACTATGTTGTTTCCACTAATCAACCTCTCGCTTGATTGCTTCACTTAAAATAGGGAAGAGGGAAATAGCATAGGTAAGAAGAAGGAATCCTAAAGCAGGGG
Organism: Otatea glauca; assembly: GCA_036346275.1. NCBI lineage: Eukaryota > Viridiplantae > Streptophyta > Magnoliopsida > Poales > Poaceae > Otatea > Otatea glauca. The sequence continues at coordinate 52,951,800 of CM070711.1, forward strand.
AGATAGGTTTAACCTAATAACTTAAGCAACCAATATTAATAACTTGGTATGGTTGCTTATATAAGCCTAAAAGCTCTGCAACACATACTGCACACTCAGCAATCAAGGAAGAATCAATTCAACCTATACACACAAAACTACCGCCTGTGGGTAACACTTCTATCTTAAGCGGACGCGACTCCCACACCTGAGTCCCAACTGACTACTCGAAGCATAGATCTTCTAGCTTTTGGAACGCTTCATGGATCTACTCCTTCCTTGAGCTCGATGATCCCTTCCTTCATGATTTCCAGGGTTGACAGCAAGCACTTGATACTTTCTTCTATGATGTGGCACGTCAACTACCAAGACAACTCAGATAAGGTTTTTAACTCGATCCAGCAAGGGAGAGAGAAAGAAATTCAGCAGGGGAAAAGAGAGAAATTTTGACGAGGAAAGGAATAGAAGAATAAGATAAGTCAAGAACATATTATTCTTCCAAGTTAATTCTTTTCTTTAGAAAATAATTTTGAAGTTCCTATAGAGACGACCAGACTATCTAGGGTCAAGGCCTACAGTCAATATGGCTCTGATACCACTTCTGTCGGGACCCGAATATGCAAATCCGGACCATCTGTGTATACTGCACTAGTCCAGGATCACGCTAGTGCACACAGGCTCAACATAAGTAAATATCACAATCATACATAGCGAAAATATTATGAAAGACATCATATGATACATACCACTAGTTGAATGACCTTATGGTCCACTTACATGACTATGCCTCGCAAGGTGAACAATATATTAAACGGCAATGAATGAAAACGTAGACAACCCTCAAGATACCACAGTAATCGACAAGGCTTGCGCCTAAACATTCGTCTCCTCCGGAATCTTTCCTCCAAAGATTGATGTAGACTCTTCAACTGGTGAGGTTATTGTTGGCAAGGGTGAGTACTTAAAGCACTCAACAAGTTGTGCATGTAATGCAATTCTATGTAACTATATGCAAGGCTTATTCCAAAAGATAGGCTATCATGGCTATTTTGCAACAAAGCAAAGATTTCTGAACAAATACAATAAATAGATTGTAAAGACGGTAAAACAAATAACAATAATGATAGATTCAACTTTTCTCAAGTAAACCAAGTTTCCAATCTTAAGTCAAATTCCATCTTCCATATGGCATTGGCCATCCCAACCAAGTTGTTCATTTTAATTAAGCTAACCCTTAATCAGTAATTCCGAGCATTGCTCAATACCATGAGCACGGCTATCCGAATAGTTTCACACTCTGCAGAGGTTATGCACTTTACCCACGTGATACAACCAAACACCACCAAGGCGAGTGATTATAACAAAGCCTTTACAATGCTCGGCTTAATCCAAGATTACTACCGTTAAGGTTTCAACACTGGTGGGTCTGAAAACCACAACCAGGGCCCCCCTCTTGCGCCATGTGAATTACACCATAACTCGGGAACTCACACCGACCACAATAGTACCAAAATTAAGACATTGCAAATTACTCAGCTAGGCTGGCCCATACCAGACATGTGGTTGCATGATAGACTCAGGTCAAAGGCTTGCAAGGTTAAGTCCTTAGTGTGATCGAGGCAAGACATCCTCAGACCCTCTGCCCATTGGGCCCACCTTGGCCTCCTCGCCCCTTGCCACTTGCCCCAATCTAAATGATTGTCACCCAGTTGATTACCAAGCACCACGTGCCATCAACAATTCAACATCGTTGTGTGACATGACTCGCCACAACAACTCAATCTCATCGTGTGATCCCACATGACACACAAGTTCATAACATTGTTCCATATTCCATTAATCAAGATTAATTATCAATGATTCTGACACATGTGATGACGTGGCAAGGCTAAGCAACTAATACGGTCTAAACCTCCAATGTTGATCATAATTACTAATCAACTATATTAAACCAATCTAGGGTGACAATGGATCATGGCATACAATGACAAGGTAGGGTATAGATCAATCTGGTATATTAGCTACGCCCAATCTAATTTGAAACCATTGTATGTTTGAAATACATGCAATAGGGTAAGACAAATATAGCAATTTTTATAAACATGGGTTCAACATGATCAAAGCACAACTTGCCTTGGAATAGGTCCTGATCTTGATCTGAAGCTTGATCTTGAGTTGTTGAATCTTCCTCCGAAGCGTCGCACAATTTAACGTTTACGCGTACCGAAGAAGAAAAGCAAATAAATACCAAAACAGAGAGCAATTGAACTCCAAAAATCAAATAAAATTCACCATTAAATATATCTCAATTTTACAAATTTTTAGAAATTTGAATCACTCAAATCCGAGTTAAGATGCAAAAGATATAGCCTTTTGAAGTTTGGAATAAATATCAAATCGAAAATCGTAAATTGAATTAATGATTTATTTTTATACTTTGAAAATCGATTTATGATGTCAGCGTGACCTCATGATGACGTCATCATCACAGAATTTCCAATCGGATTATTTTTCCAATTGAAAAATGCAATTATGACGCAAGCATGACGCCGTGGCGACGCCACCGCGCCACCAATCGTGGCTTGACACGCGTCTCGGGCGTATGGACCCGGTCCATGGCGCAGCGCGAGTCCACGATGCACCCGGTCCATGCCGCCTCGGTTGCTGAACTCGACACGCGGCACCCCCTGATTGGTCACATGCACCGCTCAATCTCATCCACAGAGATCCGATCGGAGGGTCAGTGATCACGCACAACGTGGCAGCGCGTCAAGCGTTGGATTCAGATCTCACGATCTCCAAACGCGGATAGCGTCGGCGTGCTTCACACGGCGGCGCCATTGCCGGACTTGGAGAAGACAACCTTTACGCGGCGAAACTTGACGGAAACCACCGGAACTTCGTCGGATCTGAAAGAGGAGGCTTCGGCGAACCTGGCACTACCTCGGTTCCGGCGGAAGCACAACGACGACGACGATTTTGACGGCTGAAACGGCGACGGTCGCCCACGGTCCGCGAGCTCGTCTTGGTTTCACGCAGCGCGTTCTAGCGGCCGAAAGTTGGGGAAAAGGCGGCGAGGCGGTGATCCTCAAACGGGTCGGGCCGCTTTTAAGGACCTAGGAGTCCGTGGCTGGCACGAACGTCGGCCGCGCGCCGAAATCGCCGCCGGATTCGAACCGACACGCGGCGCTGTCGCCCCATCGCGATCGCCCACGTGGCCGCATCCGACGGCGCCCGCCGCTAGGGTTTCCACCGGCCGCTCCCTGGCCGTCCGATCCCACGGATCGACGATCACGAGCACTCTTCTAGAACACGGGCCTAACGGGCTGCGATCATGGGCCGGCTCGCATGCAGGTGGCCACGGCCCAATACTATTCACATCGGTTTTTAAAAGATTTCTTATTTAAAATGATTACGTAAATTCGTGTTATTTATTTTAAGCGACAAAATATTAGGAAAAATCCAAGAAAAATCTCAAAATACTTTGAGACATTCGGACTCAGATAAAATATTTTGGAAAAACTTTATTTTAACTTTGCACAGATTTAAATAGATTTGAATAAAAGGGCGATAAACTTGAATTAAAATTAATTCAAATGAATCCAGAAAATCCAAATAAATTCCAGAAAATCATAAGTGCACATTTAAGCAATAAAATAATATTTCGGCAAATTTTTGGGATGTTACAATTCATCATGACACGTGTACGATCCCGGATCATCATCCTCGTCAAGTCTGTCCCGGACTGCACCACCGCGTCCGAGTAGTTCTCCGCCTTGTGCACGCCTTTCTTGGCATTTAAAAGTAGCTTTTTCCTAGCATTCGCCGTCCGTGCCACCGTTGTTTTTGCGTGGTAGCTCGTCGGAGTTGTTCGTGCACGCCGTCGCAGTTTTTGGTGGTTTTCGTCGCCATAGTTGGATCTTGTCGGGACCGGATCTCCAAATCCGAACCCTCTGCGTATAACCTGTGCTAGTCCAGGAAAAGCTAGCACACACAGTGGAAACAGTGATGACAACACATCCATATCACGAATCAAATAATATTAATTAAGCAAAACAGTATTAGCCTTATGGCCAATTATTACAAATAAGCAACACCATAGCATGAGTTCAATAAGAAACAGCGGAAATGAAATAACAGCAGTAAAGTAAGCCCATCCATTTGCCCAACAGGCAATCGACTGGGGTTCGCGTCCTAGCATTCCGGATCACCTTCGTCGTAACCACAAGCGTAGAAATCGCAGTCACCTTCAGCTTCTGCGAACTCTTCTGTGGAAAGTTGGGGATGTTGCAAGGGTGAGCACAAAATGTACTCCGCAAGTCTTGGAAACATAATGCATAATAACTATATGCAAGGCTAAACAATTGAAGGCATAATATGGCTCTTTTTAGCATAAAGCAAAGTTTAACTGTAAATACCAATAGTAATTTCATAAAGCATCATTTGAACAAAAGGTAATAGCATAGTAATTGAATTTGATTTGACAATTAAAGAAGGTTCCATCTACCTGACTGGCTCCATCTGCCAAACCATAACCCGAGAGTTCCATCTGCTCACGGATTCCCAAAACAACCATTTTCCTTTAAAACAAAACCATGAAATCTACAATGTGTAAGCGTACCTCGCCTGCCCTTGACCGTGGGCACGGCAACTTAAGTAGTTTTAACTCTGCAGAGTGTGTACACTTTACCCACAAGACATGATCAACTCTTGTTGCCATGCAATTAACACACTTCATTTGGTGTGTCGGCAGAGAGATCATGACAAGGCCTTTACAATGCACAACCCCACTATTAACCTCGCCGCTAAGGTTTCACATTGTTAGGGTTCTAGCCGCCCGATCTGAAGCCCTCTCGCGCCGCCAATATCCGCACTCACCAATAGCGAAGCAAATAATGAGACGCACAAATTATTTAGCCAGGTCGTACCCATATAGACTTGTGGTTGTACGGTAGTGCTCGGTCCATGGTAACACACGCTTCGGTCCTTAATTGACTAGGGCGGAACATTCACATACGAAGGTCTCGTGCTTTTTGCACCCGCCAAACATCCATCCGCCCCGGTCTAAACCATTTCCACTTTATTTTACTTAAATCACAGCAACAACACCAATTGCCGCAATTTCACAAATAAGTTTAAACAACATTTGAAATGATTCCCATAATGGCACAATACCGAAACGCTTAAGCTGGACTAAGCAATTCTACCGTTCCATGCTAATCTACTGGATATCACCAAATAAAATATCTAGTATTATCTAGGGTGACAAAGGTTTGACATGATCAATACCAATGAGGGTATAACAAATTCTGGTATTTAACTATACTCTAAAACTGTATTTAAAGTACATTGCATAAAAGTAAGCATGCGTAATTTAAAATAACATAAGCATTTTGTAAAATTTGGGATCAATATGTTCAAGGAAGACTTGCCTTCATTGCTTCCTGCTGGATCTACCTCTGACTGTTGATTTGCTTGAGCTTCGACTGCGTCGTCTACACGCGAAACGAGAGCAAATAAATAAAAAAATTAAACAAAATTGAAAAGAATGGTACTGGAAGATAGATCTTGAATTTAGATGAATTTAGAAATTTGAATCACTGGAATCGGAGCTCGAACGAAGGAGAACGGGCTCCTGGAAGATTCCCAGATCAGAAAAATCAGAGAGACTGACACGTGGCGCAATCTGATTGGCTGGAATTTCGGGATTTCTAGAAAATCAGAAAAGGAAAAAGAAATGCCACTGACACGTGGGGCCCACATGTCAGTGGCTCGGTTCACGGTGGACTGCGTCCATCGAGGGGATCTGGGGGCGACGTGGTAGACCACGCTGACGTGGCGTGCCACGCGTCAATGACGTGGCTTCCACGCGGGGCTAGGGCACACGTGGCTGGGCCACGCGTACGCCGACGGGCGGCCGCGTCCGCGCCGACAAAGCGCGAGACGAGGCGACGCGGCCGTCGGGCCCGCCCACGGCGGGCATCCGGCGCCGGCGGATCGGACGGCCACGCACACACGCAAGGGACGATGGCGCGGCGGCTGGCGCAAGAACGCCGAGGCGAGAAGAAGGTCTCGCGGCGCCACGAAAATGCGACGGAACGCCACGGGGCTAGGGGCAAAAGGACGTGGGGAATAAGGGGAGAACGGCGAGACCAAGGAATGCGGCGAAGACTCACCGGAGGCGGCGAAGAAACGCTCGGGGTCGGCGGCGCAAAAGAAAAGCTCGGGGCGGCGCTCAGGCGGCGAATCTCAGGAAACGAGAATGGGGAACGGGCGCGGCGCTTTAAATAGGCGTGGAAGCCGAGAGTTTGGCGCGGATACGGCGCGGCGGGCGCGGAAAACGCGGCGGCGGTTGCGGGCGAAACGGGCGGCGGAGTCTGGCGTGGATACGGCTAGAGTTTCAGCGGCAGTGGCGCAGGGCAACATGGCTGCATCGCAGCCACACGTGTGGCGCGCATCGAACGGCTGCGGCACGCGGGCTGGCTGGGCCGAGAGAAAAAGCGGAGCGGGCCGGACGAACGAGCGAAGCGGGCCGAGCGAAGGGAAAAGAAATGGGCCGTGGAAGGATTCAGCCCGAGGAGGGATTTGGAAAATGAAAACCTTTTTCGAATTAACATAATTCCAGACATTCAAATAAAAGCAAATTAATTCAAATAAATAGCAAATAAATTCAGAAAAATCTCCAAAAATACATAAAATTTCCATGTAGCATAATGAACCCAACTAAAACTGAAAATGTTTTGTTTGATGCATAGATTAGTCAAATTAAATCCTTTCATAAATAGAAAATTCGAATTAAGCTGAAATCAATTCAGGAAAAATGCAAATGGTGAATTTTCAAATTTAAACATTCTAAAAATCCAAAATTTTGGAATGTTACAAACCTCCCCTCCTTAAAAGAAATCTCGACCCGAGATTTGGACAGACTAGGGAAAAAGGTTGGGGTACTCTTCTCTAAGATCTTCTTCTCGCTCTCAGGTTGCTTCCTTTTCTGAATGGTTGCTCCACTGAACCTTGCAAAACTTGATCGTCCTGTTTCTTGTTCTGCGTTCTGCCTCATCCAAAATTCTGATCGGATACTCTGGGTAGGTAAGATCCTCTTGCATTTCAAAGATTCTCAAACCGCATTTGCTCTTACGGTACTGAGACACTTCTTGGTGTGACATGGAACACATTGTGCACATTTGATAACTGCAGTGGCAGCTCCAACTGATAAGCCACTTGTCCACTTCTACCTAGGATTGGAAATGGTCCAATAAACCTTGGTGCTAACTTTCCACGAACTTGAAATCGATGCATTCCCCTGAGCGGTGAGACTTTCAAGTACACATAGTCACCAGGAGCAAAGGTTAACTCTCTCCGACGATTATCAGCGTAGCTCTTTTGCGTAGATTGCGCTGTTCTCAATCTTTCTTGAATCATTGTTACTTGTTCTTCAGCCTTTTGCAGAATATCAGGACCAAAGACTTGGCGATCTCCTGTTTCATCCCAACAGAGAGGTGTTCTGCACTTTCTTCCATACAAGGCTTCAAATGGCGACATCTGCAAACTTGCTTGATAACTATTGTTATATGAGAACTCTGCATAAGGTAAACTTTGATCCCAACTTGCCGCATTGGACAAAGCACAAGACCTTAACATATATTCAAGGATTTGGTTTACTCGCTCAGTTTGTCCATCTGTCTGAGGATGATAAGCTGTGCTGAAATTCAGGTTGGTACCCAATGCTTCTTGCAACTTTTGCCAGAATCTTGAAGTAAATTGAGTGCCTCGATCTGATACAATTCTCTTTGGCACACCATGCGAACACACGATTCGTGACATATACAACTCTGCAAGCTGATCTCCTTGGTAAGTTGTTCTCACAGGAATGAAATGTGTAACTTTTGTCAATCGATCCACTACAGCCCATATTGAATCATAACCTGATCTGGTTCTCGGAAGTCCTGTAATAAAATCCATTCCAATTTCTTCCCACTTCCATTCAGGCACCTTTAATGGTCAGAGTAATCTGTGGGTCTTTGATGTTCACTTTAACTTTTGGCATACATCACACATAGCTATGTACTCTGCGATTTCCTTTCTCATCCTTGGCCACCAATATATACTACGAAGATCTTGATACATCTTAGTATTACCTGGATGAATTGAGTACGCTGACTCATGCGCCTCCTTTAATATTAACTGCTTGATCTCTTTTTGATTCGACACATATATACTTTTTCCAAGCCAAACAGTTCCTTCTTCATCCTCTGAGAATCCTAGGGCTTTACCTTCCTTTATTCTATCCTTGATCTTAGCAGCTTCTTTATCTAACTTTTGCATTTTTTTGATCTGATCCTTCAAGGTTGGTTGAATTTCTAATACAGCAATGAAACCTTCCTCCACTAGTTCCAAATTCAAACATTGAAATTCCTTGTGAAGAGCAGGTTGACCTTCTTGAATCATCAAATTATTGCAATAGCTCTTCCGGCTTAAGGCATCGGCAACTACATTAGCCTTGCTAGGATGGTAATGTATTCCCACATCATAATCCTTTATTAACTCCAACCATCTTCTTTGTCTTAGGTTGAGGTCTGCTTGAGTGAAAATATACTTCAAACTCTTATGATCGGTAAAAATTTCGCATCGATTCCCGATGAGATAATGCCTCCACAACTTTAATGCATGCACAACTGCAGCCATTTCCAAGTCATGGGTTGGATAGTTTTCCTCATGTGGTCGCAATTGCCGTGAGGCGTGTGCAACTACTTTACCTTCTTGCATCAGAACACATCCAAGTCCCTGTCTTGAAGCATCAAAGAAAATCTCAAAGTTCTTCCGAATATCTGGTAAAATGAGCACTGGGGCTGAGGTCAATCTTTTCTTTAATTCCTGAAAACTTTGCTCACAAGCTTCAGACCATTCAAACTTCTTTTCCTTTTTCAGCAACTGGGTAAGCGGTCTTGCAATCTTTGAAAATCCTTCTATGAATCTTCGGTAGTATCCCGCTAAACCAAGAAAACTTGTGATATCAGGCACTGACTTGGGTTGCCTCCAATCAAGTACACCTTTCACTTTTTTAGGGTCTACTGAGACACCTCCACAAGAAATTATATGACCTAAGAAAGCAACTTCTTTTAACCAAAACTCACACATACTAAACTTGGCATACAACTGATGATTTCTGAGCTTTTCTAACACCATCCTCAAATGACCTTCATGTTCTGCTTCATCTTTAGAATAGATAAGAATGTCATCTATGAATACTACCACAAACTTGTCCAGGTATTCCATAAATACTTTATTCATCAAGTTCATAAAATAGGCTGGTGCATTGGTCAGACCAAATGACATAACTGTGAACTCATATAATCCATATCGGGTAGCAAAAGCTGTCTTCGAAATATCTTGCGGCCTTATTTTCAACTGATGGTATCCGGATCGAAGATCGATCTTGGAGAAAATACATGCTCCTTTTAACTGATCAAACAGGTCATCAATCCTAGGCAATGGATACTTGTTCTTGATTGTGACTTCATTCAGGGCTCTATAGTCCACGCACAAACGCAAACTATTATCCTTCTTCTTTACAAAAGAATGGCGCGCCCCAAGGTGACGAACTTGGACGAACGTATCCTTTTCTTGCAACTCCTCAACTGCTTTCTTCATCTCGACGAGTTCATTGGTCGGCATACGGTAGGGTCTCTTAGAAATAGGAGTCGCACGTGGACTAGCTCTTTGACGAACTCTACATCTCGATCAGGCGGCATACCTGGCAAATCTTCAGGAAATACATCTGGATATTCTTGCACCACATGCATACTTTCCAAAGTTGATTCCTTCAAACTGTTCAAAGCACACTTCTTACTTGAAGACTCATCAGGCATATACTCCACTCGAATGCCTTCTGAATTGGTAAGGGTGATGGCTCTACTGGCACAATCTATTTGACCTTTATACTTGGTTAACCAATCCATCCCTAGGATGACATCTATTCCTTTTGAATCCAAAATGATAAGATTCGCTAGGAATTCTACCCCACTGATTTTTATGGTTGCACTTGGGCATACTGAACTAGTTCTCAATTCTTTTCCCGGTGATTGAACTATCATAGGACTCTTAAGGGTAAAAGTTTCCCAACCAAATTGTTCAACAAAATTCTTCGATATAAAAGAATGCGATGCTCTAGAATCAAATAATCTTTGAGGGTGTATTGAGTTAACAAGGAACTTACCCAAAACCACATCCGATGCCTCCCGAGCTTCTTGGCGGTCACATGGTTGACACGCCCTCTTCCAAAGGATTGCGGAGCTCTTGGCGTCGGGTGTTCCACGACCTTGTCCTTGCGTAGGAGCTCCGCGAATTGGATCCCAAGTTGAATGGCACTGTGGTCACTTGTCGACGCTTCGAGGACGATTCTTGGCATAATGTCCCATCCGTGACAATGGAAACACCGAATTCTCGCAGCATTTGAATTCCTTTCATCGTTGACCATCGGGCGTTGTTTTCTTGTCCTTCAATGATTGGGCACGGTCCGTAATTAGAGTACGGGTGCTCCTTGAACAGGTGTCCTATTGGCCTGCTGAGATTGGAAGCGCTGACGAGAACCACTCGCTCCATGCTGAGCCTGGAATGCCATCCTTCTCTTGCGGGACTCCCGCTGTTGGCGTTGAGCATCCTCTTGTACTAGTGCCTTGTTCACCATATGCTGAAAATTTGGAAAATCCAAAGCAACTAGCTGCACCTTAATGTCAGGGTTAAGTCCCTCCATGAACCTCCAGATCTTGGCACTTTCAGTAGCCACATCCTCTGGTGCATACCTTGACAACTGGGTGAACCTATTCAGATACTCAGAAACACTCTGGTTTCCCTGATGCAGCTTGCGAAATTCTCTTTTCTTCATTTCAATAATGCCGGCAGGCACATGAGCAGTACGAAAGGCTTCAGAGAATTCCTCCCAAGTGATAGCTTGAGCATTCTGATGGATAGCACAGAAATTATCCCACCAAGTAGCAGCTACTCCTTTTAACTGATGACTTGCGTAGAGAACCTTTTAACGGTCATCACATTGCGCTAACTGGAGCTTTTTCTCCACATCTCTCAACCAATCATCTGCCTCCAAGGGTTCACCTGCTCCCGTGAAGGTAGGCGGTCTAGTTCTCATGAATTCTCCAAGCTTAGACTGGGGCGGCATCACCGGTATCTGCTACCGTGGTCTTTGGCATGCGGATTGTTCACCATATTTCGAGCAAGGGCTCGCAACAATCAAGCCGCAATGCCATCATCTGCTGGATATCTGCGACTGGGGGTTGGACTGGTGGCGGCAGTGGTGGCACTTGCTGTTCTTGCTGATCTTGAACATCATGCTGATCTTGTGGCTTTGCCTGACCACGACCACGACCTCCAACACGACCAGCTCCACGACCTCTTCCTTGACCTTCCATCTGAAGCAACGGCCAGGGATAGGTTAGCAAAAGATGAGAGGGAAAGAGCAAAAGATGAGAAGACTAGGGAGGTAGCCATTCCAAGACCAAACAAGCTATAAAACTCCAAAAGAAAGATGGCTGCAACACAATGCTAGCGCAAGTGTACAACACACCCAACAAACAAGCAACAAAAATTCGAATACACTCGAACTATACGTTGCTAAATTAAAAAGGGTGATATGTTCCAACACTATTGAGCACTACTAACTTATCCTATATGGGAGTCTTCTCGGATATACTCTTTGACGGCTTGATCATCTTCTTCCTTAATCTGGATTCTTGCAGAAGGCTCGAGGCTTTGAGAAGTTTCAAGAGATAAGATCAAATTAAAATTTTAAAATAATATTTCAGCAAAGGAAAGTAGTAAGAACCTAGGAAGAAGATGAGATGAGATAATCTATTCACAGCAATTCGTTGGTTTGATTTAGAAAATAATTTTGAAGTTCTTGCTAAGAAGACCAGACTAACTAGGGATGCGACCTACAGTCGATATGGCTCTGATACCACCTCTGTCGGGACCGGATCTCCAAATCCGAACTCTCTGTGTATAACCTGTGCTAGTCCAGGAAAAGCTAGCACACACAGTGGAAATAGTCATGACAACACATCCATATCACGAATCAAATAATATTAATTAAGCAAAACAGTATTAGCCTTATGGCCAATTATTACAAACAAGCAGCATCATAGCATGAGTTCAATAAGAAACAGCAGAAACGAAATAACAGCAGCAAAGTAAGCCCATCCATTTGCCCAACAGGCAATCGACTGGGGTTCGCGTCCTAGCATTCCGGATCACCTTCGTCGTAACCACAAGCGTAGAAATCGTAGTCACCTTCAGCTTCTGCGAACTCTACTGTGGAAAGTTGGGGATGTTGCAAGGGTGAGCACAAAATGTACTCCGCAAGTCTTGGAAACATAATGTACGATAACTATATGCAAGGCTAAACAATTGAAGGCATAATATGGCTCTTTTTAGCATAAAGCAAAGTTTAACTGTAAATACCAATAGTAATTTCATAAAGCATCATTTGAACAAAAGGTAATAGCATAGTAATTGAATTTGATTTGACAATTAAAGCGAGTTCCATCTACCGATCGCTCCATCGCCAAACCATAACCCGAGAGTTCCATCCGCTCACTGATTCCCAAAACAACCATTTTCCTTTAAAACAAAACCATGAAATCTACAATGTGCAAGCGCACCTCTTTGCCCTTGACCGTGGGCACGGCTACTTAAGTAGTTTTAACTCTGCAGAGTGTGTACACTTTACTCACAAGACATGATCGACTCTTGTTGCCATGTAATTAACACACTTCCTTTGGTGTGTCGGCAGAGAGATCATGACAAGGCCTTTACAATGCACAACCCCACTATTAACCTCGCCCGCTAAGGTTTCACATCTTAGGGTTCTAGCTACCCGAAGAAAGCCCTCTTGCGCCTGCCAACATCTCGCACTCACCAACTGGCGAAGCTAATAATGAGACGCACAAATTATTTAGCCAGGTTGTACCCATATAGACTTGTGGTTGTACGGTAGTGCTCGGTCCATGGTAACACACGCTTCGGTCCTTAATTGACTAGGGCGGAACATTCACATACCAAGGACTCGTGCTTTCTGCACCCGCCAAACATCCATCCGCCCCGGTCTAAACCATTTCCACATTATTTTACTTAAATCACAGCAGCAACACCAATTGCCGCAATTTCACAAATAAGTTTAAACAACATTTGAAATGATTCCCATAATGGCACAATACCGAAACGCTTAAGCAGGACTAAGCAATTCTACCGTTCCATGCTAATCTACTGGATATCACCAAATAAAATATCTAGTATTATCTAGGGTGACAAAGGTTTGACATGATCAATACCAATGAGGGTATAACAAATTCTGGTATTTAACTATACTCTAAAATCAGATTTAAAGTACATTGCATAAAAGTAAGCATGCATAATTTAAAATAACATAAGCATTTTGTAAAATTTGGGATCAATATGTTCAAGGAAGACTTGCCTTCGTTGCTTCCTGCTGGATCTACCGATCGTTGATTTGCTTGAGCTGATTGCGCTGCCTACACGCCAAACGAGCAAATAAATAAAACAAATTCAAACAAAATTGAAAAATTGAAAAGAATGGTACTGGAAGATAGATCTTGAATTTAGATGAATTTAGAAATTTGAATCACTGGAATCGGAGCTCGAACGAAGTAGAACGGGCTCCTGGAAGATTCTGATCGTAAAAATCGAGAGACTGACACGTGGCGCAATCTGATTGGCTGGAATTTCGGGATTTCTAGAAAATCAGAAAAGGAAAAAGAAATGCCACTGACACGTGGGGCCCACATGTCAATGGCTCGGTTCACAGTGGCCTGCGTCCACCGAGGGGATCTGGGGGTGACGTGGCAGACCACGCTGACGTGGTGTGCCACGTGTCAATGACGTGGCTTCCACGCGGGGCTAGGGCACACGTGGCTGGGCCACGCGGCTACCGACACGGCGGCCGGCGCCGCGCCGACGCGGCGCGAGACGAGGCGACGCTTTCGATCGGGCCCGCCCACGGCGGGCATCCGGCGGCCAGGGTGGATCGGACGGCCACGCACACGGCAAGGGACGATGGCGGCGGCGCTGGCGCGACAACGCCGGAGGCGGAGAAGAAGGTCTCGTTGGCGCACGAAAATGCGACGGAACGCCACGGGGCTAGGGGCAAAAGGATGCGGGGAATAAGGGGAGAACGGCGGGACCAAGCAATGCGGCGGAGACTCAGCGGAGGCGGCGAAGAAACGCTCGGGGTCGGCGGCGCAAAAGAAAAGCTCGAGGCGGCGCTCAGGCGGCGAATCTCGGGAAAAGAGAAAGGGGAACAGGCGCGGCGCTTTAAATAGGCGCGGACGCCGTGAGTTCGGCGCGGATACGGCGCGGCGGGCGCGGAAAACGCGGCTGCGGTTGCGGGCAAAACGGGCGACGGAGTCCGGCGTGGATACGGCTAGGGTTTCAGCGGCGGTGGCACAGGGCGACGTGGCTACATCGCAGCCACACATGTGGCGCACATCGAACGGCTGCGGCGCGCAGGCTGGTTGGGCCGAGAGAAAAAGCGGAGCGGGCCGGACGAACGAGCGAAGCGGGCCGAGCGAAGGGAAAAGAAATGGGCCGCGGAAGGATTCAGCCCGAGGAGGGATTTGGAAAATGAAAACCTTTTTCGAATTAACATAATTCCAGAAATTCAAATAAAAGCAAATTAATTCAAATAAATAGCAAATAAATTCAGAAAAATCTCCGAAAATACATAAAATTTCCTTGTATCATAATGAACCCAACTAAAACTGAAAATTTTTTGTTTGATGCATAGATTAGTCAAATTAAATCCTTTCATAAATAGAAAATTCAAATTAAGCTGAAATTAATTCAGGAAAATGCAAATGGTGAATTTTCAAATTTAAACATTCTAAAAATCCTAAATTTTGGAATGTTAGAGATCTCCGCCGTCATTGGTTGCATAGTCGAGTTCGTCGCATCAAGATCTACTAGTTTTGCCAATTAACATTGCCAAAAGCTTGCCGGAACACTACGCCCGTGGTCTTCTTCTTCGCATTCGGTAAGACCTGTCGTCGCCACCATGTCGCTAGGTCCAAAGCGTGGGCAGTCCGATTTAGTTCATGCCATCCAAATCGTGCCACGTTGTCGTTGCCGAGATGCCTGTCACGTGGCCGAATCACCATTGCCGCCGTGAGCTTGATCGCAACCGTCGAATCTCGCATGGAGATGGCCTAGATCCAACCATATGTCGAGCTATGGTGCCTCTGCGTGGCGGTGCTACGCCCAATCGTGTGTTACTGCATGTCGCACGATAGCCGAAGCGCCTAGTCCACCGTGCACTATGTCTATTCTATGGACCAAGTCCATGCATCATGACATATGTCAGACTGTGATTGGTTCGTTCGGGTGTTGACGTCATAAAAGGATTTTTGTATAGATTTAATTCGGGATATTAATTATTTAATATTTTTTGATTTTCTTATTTAATCAAATATTTCGAGAGCCTATTCTCCGTCATACGAGCTCCAATTGAGGTGATTAAAATTTCTAAAGCTTTTTAAAATTGAGATATATTTAATGGTGAATTTTACTTTATTTTTAGAATTTGTTTGCTCTCTATTTTGGAATTTATTTATTGTTTTCTCTCATTACGCATAGACGTTGAAGTACTCGGAGCGTTTGAGGAGGACTCATTGATACAAGATCAAGGTCTAGAACAGGAACAAGAACTTTTCTAAGGCAAGTTGTGTTTTGATCATGTTGAAACCAGTTTTACAAAATTGCTATATTGATTTAAATTATTGCATGTTATTTCATGTGTACAATTGCTTTCAAATAGTTTGGGATCAGTTAATCTACCCATTTGAATTATACCCTATCTTGTCATTTGTATGCCATGATTAATTGTCACCATAGGATGGTTCATTACTTGTTGGTTAATATTAGAAATCAACATGGGTTGGTTAGAGCGTGTTTAGTATGCTTAGCCTTGCCACGTATAACTCATGTCTTTGGAATATCAACTTAATCTTGATTAATGGAATATGGAACATGCTTATGGAATTGGTGTGTCAGGTGTTGTCACACAATGATGTTGATTTGTAGTGACAGGGTTCTCACGCAACGATGTTGACTTGTTGATAGCACGTGGTGCATGGTAATCAACTGGGGTGGTAAATGATTTAGATTGGGGCAAGTAGCAAGAGGCAGTGTGCCAAGATGGGCCAGAATGGCAGAGGGATTGTGGAAGTCTTGCCTCGGTTAATTAAGGACTTAACCTTGCAAGTCTTTGAACCGAGTTAAACATGCAACCACATATCTAGAGTGGGACGGACCTAGCAGATTAATTTGCAATGTCTTAACTTAGGTACTACCAGTGGTGGTGTGAGTCCCGATTATAGGTTCAACTCACATAGCGCAAGAGGGGGGCCCTATTGTTGTGATTATGACCCTTCAGTGTTAAAACCTTAGCGAGTAGTACTGGGTTAAGACAGGGCATTGCAAAGACTTTGTTATGACCGCTCAATCGCATACTTTTGTATGGTGTGTCACGGCAGACGTGGTGAGTTGATTGTATCTTGTGGGTAAAGTGTATAACCTCTGCAGAGTGTAAAATCTATTCGGATAGCCGTGCTCACAGTATTGAGCAATGCTTGAGAATTAGAGTCAAGCATTAGATTTTGTAAAATGAAAACATGGAAAGGGAGGCTGGATGCCATTAGAAAGTTTGGAATATGTTAGGGCTGGATGTCATGTTTACTTGAGAAATATCTGATAGTTACTTATTACTATTATTTGTTTTACAGCCATTTCAATCTATTTATTGTATTCATTTATAAATGCTGCTTTATTGTAAAATAGTCATATCAGCCATTCATTTTGAATAAGCCTTGCATATAGATATAATAGAAATGCATTCTGTGCACAACTTGTTGAGTGCTTTAAGTACTCACCCTTGCCAACAACAAAATCACCAGTTGAGAAAGAGTCTACACCAACTGTGGAGGAGTACCAGGAGAGACGAATGTTTAGGGTGTGAGCATTGTCAGTTGTCTATGGTATACTGAGGGGTTTATGTACGTTTTCATACCGCTGCAATTTAATTTGTTATGTAAAGTTTAGCCCTGCATGACAAAATCATGTAAAGTCGACCATAAGGTCAGTCAACAGGTTATAATTAATATATGAAGTCTTTTATTATGATTCCGTTGTGTATAATTGTGATATTCATCTATGTTGAGCCTGTGTGCACTAGCGTGATTCTGGACTAGTGTGATATACACAGAGGGTTTAGATTTACATATTCGGGTCCCGATAGAAAGTGAAAGGAATTGGAGATTAACTGAAGAAAGAAGCACCAGCAGAGGAGGCTGAGGTGGAAGACGGGGTTGAGGTAGAAGTCAAGGCCACAGGCGGTGAAGATACAATCGACGGGGTTGGAGAAGAAGAGGGCGATGTCGAGGCGCGGCTCGACTCGATGGTGGTTCTTCGTAGCAGCTGTTGTTGGGGTCATGGCCAGCCTTAGTGGTGGAGCAGAAGGCAGCGCGGGTGGTGAAGAGGAGGAAGACGTCATCGAGCTATGTTGGCGGCAGAAATTTAGGAACAGCGGCACTAAGAGGATGTGGCGGCGGCACCTGGTGGATCTGCATATGGTGGCCCAGTTGTGTTGGTGTGTGGCGCTGTCACAGTGTGGAAGTGGTGGAGAGAGGATAAGCGCAGGGGGGCTATCACCGCCGAGGGGGGAGGGCTCCACGGAGGGGGAGGGCACTGTCGAGGGGGGAGGGGTAGGGTTAGGGCGTTGTGGAAGTGAAATGAACTGGCGGTCGGGTTCATGCTCTAAAGGAAACCGAGACCATCACAGACGGTTCTGGGCTTGAACCATTTGTGATATGGGTTTTCTAATTTTGGCAAGGAGCTCTAGAATTCATTATAGACTATTTATATACTATGCAGGTTGCTAGATGGTCTATTAACTAGATGGGAAGCTACAGATATATCAACAGTTATATGCAGGCACCTACATATTTTCCACTCTCACAAAAAGATTGGTTTCCATATTTATCATGCATATACCGAATGAGAAGATCAAAACACAGAAATGTTTCAACTTTCGAATGTTTCATTAAAATCATTGCTATTATGCTGGAGAGTACACTTAAAATCATAACTCTATTTGCTTATTATTTTTTATAAAAATTAGCCCTTCATGATGATCGACGTGTGTGTAGGTAGCTTCCTTATATTGTTCTTCCTGGACCATTATGGAATATATAGAACCAGATATCTCTATGATCAGCCCAACGTCACCTGAGGAAAAGACAGGCCCAAAGGCTGTGCCCCGCGCCAAGCTCTGCTGCCGTATGGAAGAGGGAGCACATCCTATAGACAGTTATGTATATTTAGATATAAAAAATACAGTTGTAATCCAAGTCGTTGATAGGGTAGACAAAGATGTAAACTCTATCCTGTAACCGATTAGAATCTAGTAACTGATCGGGAATCTCCTAACCGATCAGGACTCTGTAAGCCGCACCACCCCCGGTATATAAGGGAGAGGGCGGGCAACAACAAGGCATCAAGCCATAGAGCATAGCACACCTCATATCGCCCAGAGCACATTGCGCTTTGAGCAATCCTTGATCCAAGAGATCCGTATAATCCCATCACATAGGATTAGGGTATTACCACCATCGCTGAGGGCCTGAACCTGTCTAACCCCTTGTCTTGTGTGACCTTCGAGTTTGAGATCTAGCGTTTGCCCCAAAAATTTATTGCCGACTACAAAAGTCGACAGTTGGCGCGCCAGGTAGGGGAAGTGCTATAATCTTTTCCTACAAACTCGATGGCAGCAATCGACGGATTCATCGCCACCTTCATCTCTGGGCAAGCCTTCCGCTTCGGAAGTTTGGATTTCGTCGCGGATATGCGCGGAGAGCTTGTATGCCTGGTCCAAAGCCAGATCCAATCTGGTGAAGATCAGCCCAGCCCACCTCAGGTATGCCGCTCTGGCTCACTCAGAAAACCAGTCGACATTGTGAAGAATTGCTACGATTTTCGCGGCGTCTTCGTGATCGAGGAGCAGGGGACTGATCTCCATCAAGAAGACCAAGAGGCCACGGAGGAAGATCACCTTCGTAAGGGTAAGGAGGTGCAGGTGCGATCTCTTCGATCGCGCAGCCGCAATGTCCGCGAGGATATCCTACAGTCGAGGTTCGGAGACCAATCCGTCTTCCGCACACCGATGCAGAACGTCGTCGCTTCCAAGACGCTTCTCGACACGCTGGACCCGATGATTGCATTGGATAGCCTAGCGGCCCCGATCGTGGCCAGATCAAGGCCATGGTGACGGCAGCAGCAATCCAGCAGAATCAGGAAAAGCCGGTAGGTGAGGCGCACTCGCGCTCCCACGCGGCTACTCGCCTTGCCAGCAGTCGGACCGCAACCAGTCGGAGTACCGGCAATTGGCGCCATACGCCACCTCTCGGCGATGCACGCCAAATTATCAACCGCGACCTCCGCCAAGACATCACCGCTAGACGGCAGGAGCGGGACAAAGAAGAACGACGCGGGCACCACGACGATTACGAGCGTTTCAGCACTGGCCGTGATCGACGAGGCGATCAGAGGTACGATGACCGTGACGACCATAAGGACTATCATCGCCGGTGTCGGGACTACGACGACCGTCGAGCCATGCGCTTGCCGCGCCGAACTCCGCCCCAGCACGTTGATGACCATCGCCGAGCCAGAGGCTCGCCACGCCGGACTCCCCCTCATCATGATGAGAGATCTATTGACGGGATCCGAGCGTTTACTCCTCGGCTGAGCCGAGTGGTATGGCCCGACGGATTCAACCCCAAGGGCATCGTAAAGTTTGACAGGGAGCGAGATCCTGAAGCCTGGCTACAGGTCTATGCCCTGGCGGTTAAGCCCACCAGGGGCAATCAAAACGTGATGGCAAATTATCTACCGGTCAATCTCACCCCCTAAACTCAAGCTTGGCTCACAGGGTTACCGGCAAACTCGGTGGACTCCTGGAGTGATCACTGCGAGCAATTCATCGCGAACTTTCAGAGAACCTACGAGAGGCCTAACACCCCGTGGGACCTCTACCAGCTTCATCAGAAGAAGGACGAGACGCTGAGGGACTTCATCTGGCGTTTCATGCAGAAGAAGAACACCATCAGGGATGTATCTCAAGCGGTGGTGGTAGCGGCCTTCCGTAGGGGTAAGTGATCCTGATATAATCAAGAAAATTTCCAGGAAACCCCTGACATCTGTGAAGGAGATGTTTGCGCTGGCCGACCGCTACGCCACGGCCTCAAACGCCCTGGCTGAGCACAAAGAGGAACGCCCACATCCGAAGAACAAAGGCGATAAGCCCGAGTCCTCCAAGCACAAGGACAAGAAGCGGAAGGGCGAAGAGCTAGTAGCGGTGGCCGAGCGCAGACGGCCCCGAGCCATGCGGAGAGAAGCGCCCGACTACAGCACCGTCATGGAAGCGATCTGTCCCTTCCACCCTAAAGGAAAGCACGCTGCCAAAGACTGCTTCACCTTGAAGCGCTTTGCGCGGGAAAAGAACAAGCAACCAACTCCAGCAAGGGACAAGGCGGCAAAGAAGAGAGACTTTCTAGACGATGATGATTATCAATAGCCCGAGCACGAGCTAAACTACATTTACGGGGGCTCCACCAGATACGAGTCCAAGCGAAAGCAAAAGCTTACCGCTCGGGAGATCAATGAGGTGGAACCAGCCGTCCCACAATATCTAAGGTGGTCCGAGGTCCCAATCACCTTCGACCGATCGGATCACCCCAACCGGGTTCTACATCCGGGTAAGTTTCCCCTAGTACTCGACCCCGTAATTCGTAATGTGAGGCTCAAGAAGGTCTTAATCGATGGAGGGAGTGGACTCAACGTCTTATTCTCCAAAACTTTCAACGACATGAACATTCCTCACTCTGAGCTGAGGCCTAGCACTCAGCCTTTCCATGGTGTAATCCCTGGAGCGTCATCACTTCCGCTCAGGCAGATTTCTTTGCCCGTCACCTTCGGCACCAAGGACAACTACCGGACCGAGTACATAAATTTTGAGGTAGCAGACTTCGAGACGACGTATCACGCTATCTTGGGAAGACCCGGATTGGCACAGTTCATGGCCGTTCCGCACTACACCTACTTGACGATGAAGATGCCGGGACCAAGGAGCGTCATCACGGTCCGCAGCGACGTCAAGCGGTCCCTGGAATGCGACCGAGAGAACCATGAACTTGCCGAGTTGCAGGAGGCAGCCGACGAAAGAAAGGAAATCCAAGCGGAAGCGGTTACATTGCAGGAAGAAGGCGATGTCCCGTCCAAGAAGAAGGCCACGTCAGGAATGAAGCCTGGCGATGGAACCAAGAGAATCAACCTCGACCCGTCCGACTCGTCCAAGACAACTCTGATCGGGACAGGGCTCGAAGGTAAATAGGAAAGCGCGCTCGTCACCTTTCTTCAAACTAACAAAGACATATTTGCTTGGAAACCATCCGACATGCCGGGTGTTCCTAGGGAGGTGATCGAGCACTCCTTACACGTCGACGAAAAAGCAAAACCCATCAAGAAAAGGATTCGGTGATTCGCTCCAGATCGTCAGAACGCCATCAAGCAAGAGATCACCAAGCTATTAGCTGCAAGTTTCATCAAAGAGGTGTATCACCCCTATTGGTTAGCAAATCCTGTACTAGTTCAAAAGAAGAATAAAACTTGACGTATGTGCGTTGATTATACTGATCTCAACAAGGCATGCCCGAAGGATCCCTTTGGGCTGCCCCGAATCGATCAGGTGGTTGACTCGACCGCCGGGTGCGAAATTTTGAGTTTTCTCGATGCCTACTCAGGTTACCATCAGATTCACCTAAGGGCGGAAGATCATATCAAGACTTCGTTCATCACGCCTTTTGGAGCCTTTTGCTATACCACAATGGCGTTCGGGTTGAAAAACACTGGTGCAACGTACCAGCACGCAATTCAGCGTTGTTTTCACGCCCAACTCGGACGCAACGTGGAAGCATACGTGGACGATGTTGTGGTGAAAACTTGGGAGAAGAAGGACCTTATCACCGACCTAACCGAGACATTCGAGAGTCTAAGGGCCTTCAGCATGAAGCTCAACCCCGAGAAGTGTGTTTTCGGAGTATCTTCAGGAAAACTGCTCGGGTTCATCGTATCGCAACGAGGCATTGAAGCCAACCCGGAGAAGATCAGGGCCATATCAAATATGGAACCGTCGACTTGCCAAAAAGATGTTCAGAAGCTCACAGGATGCATGGCCTCACTCAGCAGGTTTATTTCTCGATTGGGAATGAGAGGTATGCCATTCTTTAAACTCCTTAAGAAGGTGACAAGTTTCATGGACTCGTGAGGCACAACAGTGTTTGAGGATCCAAGACCTTCCCGACGACGCCCCCGGTCTTGGTTTCACCGATGCCAGAAGAACCTCTGCTACTTTACATCGCGGCAACGACTAATGTAGTCAGCGCGGCGGTCATCGTAGAAAGGGAGGAGCCGGACCACATGCAAAAGATCCAACACCCGGTCTACTTCGTCAGCGAGGTCCTGAGCGAATCCAAGGTGCGGTATCCGCAAATTCAAAAATTATTGTATGTTGTGCTCCTGACATCACGCAAACTCAAGCACTACTTCACAATATTTCGGTGGTCACTTCCTTCCCAATAGGAGATATACTTCACAATCAAGAGGCCATTGGGAGAATTGCAAAGTGGGCGGTTGAGCTCGGATCTTTTGATATTCTATTTAAGCCTCGCACTACCATCAAATCTCAAGCGCTCGCCGACTTCACGGCCGAGTGGACAGAGCTTCAAAGCCCAACGATTGCCAAAGAACTCGAGTATTGGACGATGTACTTTGATGGCTCCCTCATGCTCAGCGGCGCAGGGGCTGGAATCGTGCTCATATCACCAAGCGGAGAAAGGTTGAGGTACGTTCTCCAGATACTTTTTCCCGCTTCAAATAATGCCGCCGAGTACGAGGCACTCATCCATGGGCTCCGCATCGCCATATCGCTCGGTATCCGACGTTTGGCGATTCGCGGAGACTCAATGCTCGTGGTCAACCAAGTGCAAAAAGAATGGTCCTGCATTGAAGACAGCATGGCAGCCTATTGCCAGGAGGTACGCAAGCTAGAAGGTAACTTTGACGGCCTGGAACTTATTCATGTGCTCCGTCGTGACAACTAAGCGGCCGACGAGCTAGCAAAAATGGGATCCTGCCGATCTACAGTGCCCATGGGAGTATTCGTCGAGGAAATTCACAAGCCCACGATTAGCACTCGGACGAAGACAAACGCCCCAGCCGAAAAAAGCGTAGAAGCAGAAGTCCTAGTCATTACCCCCGATTGGACAGCCCCGTATCTGGACTATTTGGCGAAGGACGAGTTACCCGAAGATCGCATGCAAGCCAAACGAATAATGCGCCGAAGCAAGAGCTATGTGGTGATCAGGGCGGAACTCTATCGCAAGAGCTCCTCAGGTGTACTACGACGGTGCATATCAGAACAAGAAGGGAGAGATCTTCTCAAGAAAATCCACTCGGGAGTTTGTGGGAACCATGCGGCGTCATCAACACTAGTCGGCCAAGCTTATCGTCAAGGATTTTTCTGGCCGACTGCGGTCACTAACGCAGAGGACATCATCCGAACATGTGAAGGATGTCAGTTCTTTGCACGTCAGATGAACAAACCGGCACAGGAACTGCAGACCATCCCCATAACCTGGCCATTTGCAGTTTGGGGGCTCGATATGTTGGGACCTTTAAAAAGGCTCAAGGTGGTCACACCCATCTTTTCGTGGCCGTTGATAAATTCACCAAATGGGTGGAGGCCAAACAAGTCACGACAATAACAGCAGCAAAAGCCAAAGAGTTCTTTAACGAAATCGTGGTTAGATTTGGAGTTCCAAATCGAATCATCACAGACAATGGCACCCAATTCAGAAGCGGCGTATTTCAAGACTGGAGTGACGAACTCGGAATAAAAATCTGCTTCGCTTGATGAGCGCACTTCGAGCAACGCGGTCGAGCGAGCCAACGGCATGGTATTACAAGGCCTAAAAGCAAGAATTTTCGATCGGATGAAGCCATACGCTACTCGGTGGGTGAAAGAATTGCCTTCGGTACTCTAGGGGCTGCGAACCACCCCCGGTAGAGCAACCGGGCAGTCACCTTTCTTCCTAGTGTACGGCACGGAGCTAGTCCTCCCCACCGAGCTAGAATTCGGATCCCCATGGGTCCGGAGCTATGAAGAAGTCGCCTCGGAAGAAAGCCGGCTAGAAGACCTCGACCAACTGGAAGAAGCCAGAGACGTCGCAACGATTCAATCATCGCAATGTGAGGAGCCGCGCATTCTCCAAGGGAGATCTGGTCCTTAGAAAGAACCAGAAATGCGAGCATAAGCTCTCCCCAAGCTGGGAAGGCCCTTACGTCGTCGATGAAGTGGTACGCCCCGGGACTTACAAGTTCAAGCGAGAAGACGGCACGGCAATTAGCAACACTTGGAACATAGAACAGCTACGTCGTTTTTTCACTTGAACTTTGTAATTCAAATTGTTCCTTTATGAATGGAAAGATCGATATTAAAGTTATGTTTTACATAATCTTCTCGAGATTTATGCGTCCGAAGTGCTTCGCTCCTACGATTTTAAGACTTTGAGACATGCGTCACGAACCATGCCACAGAGCCCGGGGGCTGGACTAGTCGGACACGATATGTCGAAACCACTCGGAAAAATATGCATATTTAAAGAGAAAAATGCAAGAGCAAGGAAATGCCTTTATATACTTTCAATTTACAGATCCAAAGTTTCTACAACAGGCAAAGAGGTGTCTTGGACTTCCTCCCAGAGCTCGGCGGCCCGATCCTCATCTACGTTGCACGCGTAGCCCTCATTGATAGCTTCAAGATCCACTCGAGGGTAAAGTGACTTTGTAACCGCCAGAGCCTGGCTAGCACCATTGGTCGCCGCTTCCTTCGGAAGTCTCTTGAACTCCTTGGGGGCCTCCTCCAACCGATTGATAACTTGGGCTCGGGTGAGCGGCCTCTCGCCTTCGGGATGAAGCGAGCTCAGCAAGGGCCCCGAGGCTTCACAGAGCTTTGAGCAAGACGTCTCAAGGGCGTTAACCTTGTCATTGAAAACAGCGTACTGCGCCCGCGTCTTGATCTTATAATCTGCAAGCAGAGCAGGATTTTAAGGACCATGCAGAGGACGACGAAGATAAGAGAAGGTTGAGCGGCTGAGGATACCTTCCAATTCCTTTCCCGAGACTTCAAGCCGTCCCTCAAGCTTCGCGACCTCGAAATCTCGAGCCGACACGGATATAAGGAAACCAAAAAGCCAGTCGACTGAACGAGAAGTACGGGAAGGTTAAGAGATATTCACCTCGGACGGAGCCGATAACATCCAGCTTCTCCTCCCGCAGCGCCTCGCAACTCGGCCGAGAGCCCGCGGCTGGTGCATGCCCGCCTTGATCCGCTCGCCCGCCTGTATTCTTGGCACATTCGGACCTCCGGGAGCATCTTCTAGAGGTACTCGGCCTTCTTTTCAGAGCGCTCCCCTATTTTCTGCGATCAACACGAGAACAGGTGACTACATACCGACTCGAATAAGCAAGAAAAATGGCGAGCGCAGCAAATTGGTTACCCAAGCCAGGCGTGCGCAGTTCGTGGCATGACTGTAGAAGTCATTTCTCTCTTTCTCCTCCTTTGAGTCGTCCAGGAGCTTCAAGCCGTCCTCCTCATCGATCCACGTGGCTTGCATTACGAGTTGGGGGAGGGTGGGGAACGGCGGAATCCGGGGAATCTCCTCGACTTCGGGGGATGGACGGGAGACGGACTCCTGAGTGGCAGGGCCCGATGCCGACGCGTGAGGTATCGGCGTAGGCGGCTGGGGCTCGGGAGGAGCTTCGGCGTCCTCGGGCTCGGCCTCTACCGGAACCCCGGGCAACTTCTCGACAGGAACATCGACTAAAGGATCCCAACAAAGAAGAATTGTCAGCAAAAAAAGCTGGCGAAACACGCCAATTAAAGAGTCGATATGGTAACAAACCTATCGGACTTCTTCATCCTTATCGATGGCTTCTTTCGGGTGGCAGAACTACTCCCGGAGGGACCACTCGGGGTGCCACCGGTCGGAACCCTGGATCCCTCCTGACTGACCGAGTCCCTCATATCAGGGCTCGGCTGCGCCACGGGCTCAGGAGGAGAGGTGGCCAAAGGCATCGGGGCCCGTGCCGATGATTCCTGTATCTTGGGACCGCCAGTCGGGCGCCGGGGCTTCGTAGATTCTTCGACCATTATTTTCTTCCCCTTCTTGGTGATGGGGCCCCCGGTCGAAGAGCTCGTCGGTCGTTTGGGAAGAGCGCCCTTGTGAACGGGCATCTCCGGGGGAGGCGCGTCGTTAAAGAAGGCCGCCCAATGCTAAAAGGGAGCACTACATCGTCAAAAGAAGTTCAGAGACAAAAGGCAAAAGTTGGTCGGCCAAACTCGCTTACCTCATGTGGAGGGTGTGATGCGGTGAAGGATTTCGGGCATCTGACGGTGGACACGTCGACGCTCGAGATGAAGAATTTGCCCACCCGAGCATATACTTGTTCCCTAGACAGCGCTCTGGGCAGTTCTCGGGTTGGATCATCCTTCCCTTCGAATGCGAATCCCAAGTGGACTCGCTCCTTCAGAGGCTGAATCCGGCGAGCGACAAAATGAAGAGCCAGACCAACCCCCATGAGGCCATCCTCTTTCAATTTCTCAATCAGCGCCAGAAGGTCATGCACCTGATCCATGTCGGCGGCGTTGGAGGCGGACACCCAGGAAAGGGACGCCTTAGGCCAGCATCCAGCAAAGGAGGGAAGAGCAGGCTTCAGATTGGCACAATAGAACCACTCTTGATGCCAGACTTTGTTAGAGGTTTTGAAGGGAATTGCAAAGTAGCTTTTCTTCAGCCCCTCCCACAGCTGAAATCCGGCTCCCCCGACTACCTTGGGGTCGCTTTTCGAGGGATAAGGTTTCAAGAGGTAAAAATGGCGAAAGAGGTCGAAATAGGGGCAGATTCCCAGGAAGGCCTCACAAAGATGGAGAAAAAGGGAGATTTGCAGTATGGAATTGGGATTCAAATTCACTAGTTCGATTTCATAAAAGTAGAGAAGGCCGCGAAGCAAAGCGCAGGTGGGAAGGCCCAGCCCGCATTGGAAAAAAGACTCAAAGACCACGACCTCTTCAAGGCGAGGAGTGGGGGTGGATTCACCTGCTGCCGGACGAGCGGAGATCAGGATCGGGACCGGGAGAACCCCGTCGTCCACTATGGATTGCAATCGCTCCTCCGTCGTAGTCAATGTGGTCCAATCCTAGGGCGAAGGCGACGAGGAGACGTCCTTGGAGGGTGGAGGAGACATCTTCGAAGAAAGGATCAGCGGCGGCGTGAGGATGCGAGCGCAACAGCAGTTTACCCTAATGGCGGAGAAGTCAGAGAGGCAAGGAAGCAGAAGGGCAAGAGTGCGCAAGAAAGAGTGAACCGTCGGGCGACGCATGGACTGGCCTTTAAAAGCGAGAAAAGTTAGGGTTACGCCGATTAGGCGGGAAAAATTGCAAGACACCTGTCTCTACTCTGCGTCTCGAAAAGACTCACTAGTGCGGCGGCCTGACAGACGAAGGCAACCGTGGCTTGACCAAGTCGAGTCCGGGACACGTCGCAACCCACGATGAGATGCCTAGACACTCAATGCACCAAGCGGGTGTGAATATCCTCCAATATGGATTAAAAATATCTTCTTGTGATATGCCCCACGCTGGGTCTCTGTTGGTTACCGCATGACGGATCATATATCACAAGTTGAGCCCGACAAGGCACAAACCAATGGTATGCCCACGAGGGTCTAAAAGTCATGCGTCAGAATAAACGGTACGGATACCATTCGGATAAACTTTGATATGTCCCAAGTCGTACGAGCCGTATCCTACACGATCGGGCACGGTATCACTCGCCAAGAGCCACGTAAATATGATATGTCCCAAGTCGGACGGTCAGATCCTACACCAGTCGGATATGGGTATCACTCGGCCAAGAGCCACGTATGTATGGAACGCTCCAAGTTGAGCCCAAGCTGTATCCTACATCAGTCGGATATGGGTATCATTCATCCATGAGCCAAAGAAATCCCGATACGCTCCAAGTCGAGCCTAATCTCTGTCCTACGGATATAGGTATCATTCGGCCATGAGCCGCGCAAATCCTAACATGTCCCAAGTCGAATCTAAGGTGAATCTCGCGCCAGTCAGATCGGGGTGCCGCACGGCCAAGAGTCGCGTAAGATGTGATGAGCTCCACGTCGAGCCTAAGCTATGCCCTACGGTAGACGGACGCGGACATCATCAGATTCAAGAGCCATGCGAGATTCGAAACGCCCTAATACGGGTCTAAGCCAAGATAAAAAAACGAGAACTTCATTGGCAAAAGGTACTTCTTTATTATATATAAAAATTCCCTAGGCATTATGCCTAGGAAACTATTACATTTACAGGAGAACTACACCTCCCCTCGGCGTGCTCGGCCTAGCACCTCGACAAGAGCTTCCCTAGCCCTGTAAAGGGCAGGGAAGATCTCTAGGAAAGCATCGACGGCGGCGCGGTCGCGATCCACCGCCCTCACCTCGTCCAGCTCCAGAACGCGGTCGAATTCCGCCCACAACTCCGCAAGTTCAGGATCGTCCCTGTCGTCATTGTACTTCCTCTTTGGCATGAAGAAGATAGAAGGTGTGAGGATTAAGCGAAGGAATACATTCTACAAGAGCCGGTTCGCCTTTTATAGCCAAAACAGTGAGGATGAAGTAAATGCATCATAAGCCGAAGAGACTTGAAGTTAATGAAGTTTCAGAAGCCAAAGAGGTTTTCGGAAGTTGGATTGACTCAGAAAACCGAAGCAGCTTTGAAGACCGTCCAGTATTAATCCACGGGCTTTAAAGATATTAAAATTTCATTTCGAGCAGGAAGTTGAGGGTTATATTCGAGTCCTTCATAATCCCCTTGCTGCAAGAGGAAGCTTTTAAATCAAATGGAGATACTATTTGGAGATTTACAGTGGAAATCGGAAATATTGATCCAGAATCAAGGTCTAGATATGAAAATAGCGCAATCGGATCGTGAATCACTCGGGGGCTACTGTGGAATATATAGAACCAGGTATCTCCATAACCGGCCCAACGTCACCTTAGAAAAAGACAGGCCCAAAGGCTATGCCCCGCGCCAAGCTCTGCTGTCGTATGGAAGAGGGAACACATCCTATAGACAGTTATGTATATTTAGATATAAAAGATACAGTTGTAATCCAAGTCTTTGATAGGGTAGACAAAGATGTAAACTCTATCCTGTAACCGATTAGAATCTAGTAACCGATCGGGAATCTCCTAACCGATCAGGACTCTGTAAGCCGCACCACCCCCGGTATATAAGGGAGAGGGCGGGCAACAACAAGGCATCAAGCCATAGAGCATAGCACACCTCATATCGCCCAGAGCACATTGCGCTTTGAGCAATCTTAGATCCAAGAGATCCGTATAATCCCAGCACACAGGATTAGGGTATTACCTCCATCGCTGAGGGCCTGAACCTGTCTAACCCCTTGTCTTGTATGACCTTCGAGTTTGAGATCTAGCGCCTGCCCCATAAATTTATTGCCGACTACAAAAGTCGACAACCATGATGCCATTTCAGATAGGAGACAACTCGTCAAACTGATTGTATTCTTCCTCATCTACTCTATATTCACAACTCCGACAATCCTTCTTTTTTCTTAAAGAACTACGTGGTGCATCTTATTGGACAGGTCGGTTACATAGAAGACTTGAACAACTTGGTTAGCGAGTACAAATGGTTCATCTTGGTATCCGATCTATTTGAGGTCCACAGTAGTGATGTCATACTTGTCATCCTTCACCTGCTGGAGGTGTACCCAATAGCACCGAAAAAGAGGATCTTGAATAGTACATAGTCAATCTCCCAAATCTCCTCTTTGAACCAATAGTATGAGCTCCCGATCGACCCAATGGTACTGAATGCATCTATGCGGACACCGCTATTCTGATTTGTGCTCTTTATATCCTGATCTCTCGTGTAAAATGTGTACCCATTTAAGTCGTATCCTTTCCATGTTACAACTGTAAATATTGGCCATTTTGGCAACCATGTTAGCGTATCACTTGACGAGCTCCTAGTGATGGGTCACGCCTTCAACCATCTGTTGAATTGAGGGTTATATTGTCTCATGATCCAAGACTCTTGTCGCGCCAGATTCTCTTGCCGTAGCCATTTCTTGTGCTCATTGATATACGGGGACACTACAGCCATGTGTTGCAAAATCGTGAAATGGGCTTGAGCACATGCAATTGGATCAGGCGTGATTGCTTTCCTTCTGATGGTTCCGATACCCTAGAGCCTCCCCTCATGGCGAGATCGAGGTACACATATTGGTTTGACCTAAGCCATTTAATCGACACAAAATTCGATGACCTCTTTGGTTGCATTACCTTTGACAATGCTACCCTCCAGTCGAGATCTATTCCGTACATAGAATTTGAGAATTCCAATGTACCTCTCAAACGGGTAAATACTATGTAGGAACACGGGCCCGCACATCTTTATCTCTCTCACAAGGTGAACAATGAGATGGACCATGAGATCGAAACATGATGGAGGAAAATACATCTCAAGATTACATAGTCATTACCATCTTGGTCCGCAGAGCATCTAGTCCTTTGGGATCGATGATCTTCTGAGCAATTGTGTTAAAGAAATAACACAGCCTTATGACTGTCTCCCTTACCTTGATTGATAAAATACTTCTAGTTGCGACAGGGAGCATCTGTGTCATAAGCACATGGCAATCATGACACTTCATTCCAATTATGTTCAAATCTTGCATTGAAACAAGTCTCTTCATGTTAGAGGAGTAACCGGGCGGAACTTTCACACCGTACAAGCACTGGCATAGTTCAGTTCTCTCGGCCTTGGACATAGTGCAACAAGCAGGTTCGCAGTACGTTCGGCCTTTATTGGTCTCTTTCGGTGTTAACTCAGGTTTGATGGCCATATCAACCGAGTCAAGCTGTGCGTTGACGCCATCCTTTATTTTTTCCTTAATGTTTAGTAAGAGACCAATCAAACTATCACAGATATTCTTCTCTACGTGCATGACGTCGATGTAGTGCCGAACTTCTGGTGCTCTCAATACGGTAGGTCCCAAAATATTGATCTGTTCTTCTACATGCTCTTCTCACGAGTCCTCGATTTAGGTCTCTTTCTAAGTTCAACATCCAAGTTCTTAACCATGTCATAAACATATGTCCCTCTTAAAGGTATTGGAGCTGAATCATCTTCGTTCGTTCCGTCGAATTGTTTCTTCTTCTTACGGTATGGGTGATTCCTCCGAAAGAACCTATGGTGACACATATACACGGTTTTGTTCGAGTGATTCAGCCACACACTCTCGGTATCATCTAAGCAGTGAGTACAGGCTTTGGCTCTTTTTGTTCTCTAGCCCAACAGGTTAGCATGGGTAGGATAATCATTTATAGTGCAGAATAACAGGCAATGCAAAGTGAAGTTCTATCGTTTGTGAGCATTCCATACCTATACCCCAGGAACCCACAGTGTTTTAAGATCTTCCACTAATGGTGCTAAGTACACATCAATAATGTTCCCAGGATGCTTCGGGCCTTGGATAAGTATGGACAATAAAATGTACTTCTGCTTCATAGACAACCAAGGAGGAAGGTTGTAAATATAGAGATTCACAGGCCAAGTGCTATGACGACTGCTCATGTTATCGAAATGATTCATTCCGTCTGTACTCAATCCAAACCTTATATTCCTCAGATCCGTAGCAAATTCTTGAAACATCCTGTCGATGTTTCTCCACTGGGTGGAATCAGTAAGGTGCCTTAGCATTCCATCGTTCTTACGCTCATTTGAGTGCCAACGCAGCAGTTTTGCCTCCTTTGGGTTCACAAATAAATGTTTCAAACGGAGAATTACAGGTAAATACCACACCACTTTAGCAGGAGGTCCTTTTTTCACCTCGATGCCCTCGTCGTCGTCATCTGATTGATTTTACGCTTATACCAAGATGTGTTGCACACTAGATATAAATGCAAGTTTGCATACTCTTTGTGGTAGAGGATACAGTCGTTCAGACATGCATGTATTCTTTCTACTTCCATTTCCAAGGGACAAAGAACCTTCTTATCTTTGTAGGTGGTTGTCAATAACTTGTTTCCCTCTAGAAGCATGTCCGCTAATAGACCTAACAGCGTCGTGAAACTCTTGTCGAACCAACTGTTGATTGCCTTCACTTTCAGCAATACAAGCACGGATGACAACCTTTTGTATTTGGACTTGTAGCCCGGAACAAAGGTTTCTCTGAGTCATCCATCAAGCCCTGGAATTTTTCATACTCTCTCTCATCACGGTTCCCTTCTGCATCACGTAGCATCTGATCCAGATTATCATCGCGAAACCTATCCTCATCGAAAGTACAATCGATATCATCCGGTGTATCATTGACTTCATCAATGATGTTAATACTACTTGCTTCCTGTATAATCTACTCTTCACCGTGACTGGTCCAACAAGTATACCCCCTTTTGAAACCCCATAGAATCAAATGTGCTTCGATCTACACTGAGTTTCGAAACATCCTCAGATTCTCGCAGTCAATGCATGGATAAGACATAAATTGCATCCCCTTGTTAAACATATCCTCCTCTATAGCTCTTCTAAAAGCAGAGATGCCATTAATTTACTCGGCACTCGTACAGTTCTCAGCGTACATCCAGCTTCGGTCCATCTACGCTACGTGTATAACAATAAGTGTTAAATAATGAATTAAGTACACTAGAAGTGCACATGCACAGATTCTTAAATTAGAGCATAAATTAACTAGCTAAAACCTTATCCTAAATCACAAACCATGCTAGATCTAAAGAATAAATGAATCTACAATCTACATATAAGCTACATTTAAACTTACCAACCTAGCTTCTTAGATCACAAAGAACAAATAATGGATATATATGTAGATTTAAACTAAGCTACATTTAAACTTATCACAACGAACTATTTATTTTTTTGTAGTAGTGATGAGGGGTCTAATAGTATTAACCACTACTAGTTATCCCTCAACAAAATACTATTTATAAGAGTAGTTCATCACTGTTTGCTAGTTTTTATCCCTCGAAAAACTATCCACAAGTACTATTTATAATGGATATATAAATAGTTTATTTATCATTTTTTAGGCATTACAAATAGTTTATTTATCATTTAAGACTAGTCCTCTACAAAAAAACTATTTATAAGTTCTTGTGGCTAGTTTTTTTGTTCTTTAACCACTACTACCAGGACTATTATTTATCATTTTTTGTGATAAGTTTTTTGGGGCTAGTCAGTGATGAACTACATCACAAAAAAACCATTTATAAGAGTTAGCATTTAAACTTACCCTCATCACAAAGAACAAAAAGGATATAAGCTAGTTTAACCATCGTCAGTGATGTGAACACAGTCATCACTGAAGGTTTTTGGCTAAAACCATCTGTGATGAGACTTACATCACTGACGGTTTTAGCCACAAACCGTTAGTGATGTGCATGGTAGCATCACTGATGATTTTTGGCTAAAATCGTCAGTGATGTGAATCTCATCACTGACGGCATTGATGTCAATGGTAGTCATCACTAACGGTTTTTGAAAACCGTTAGTGTTGAGGGATCTAATATAAGTCTTTTTGTAGTAGTGATATGACCCGGGCGACAAACCTCCCCTATCTACGTGCAAGTCACATGCACATCCTACTATTGCCAAATAGTTTTATTTTCATTTTTAACCAGAATATCGGCAACTTTTTAATCATATCCAACCTTTTTAAATGATAAAAAATAGTATCTCTGACCATCTCCATTACTAAAGCATGGCTAAGCATGTGTGTTAATTAATCACATATACCCATGTTGACATTATGTATTGTCTAACCTTAATCTAGGGTTATCAAGGTTGAAAATTCAATATTTATTGAGGAAGTTCCATGAGATAACAGGTTTATCTACCAATATCACAATATAGTGAATTTATTTGTGAAAGTTATTAATGTTTTAGTTTTTATGAACTTAATTCAAACTTGGTCAAACATTAGATCTTTCTTGCAGATTTGAGATTCTTATAGTTCCAGTGATTTGTTGAAATTTAGCTTTAATTCTCGAGAATATTTGGAAGTCAGGTACAAATTGATTCAGATATTTTGAAAGAATCCTGGTGAGCAAATGGTTAAACACATAGGATGCAAAGCCTTGATTATGGGGACCTCATCGAATCATATGATATTGGAATCATTATGATGGATATTTTCCATACAAATACAACCATCGAGGATGTTTCTAAATCTCGAGGACGAGATTTTTGTAAGGGGGTAGGTTTGTAACATCCCGAAAATTTCAAAAATAGGAAAAATAAAAATTTGAAAATTTAAAATAAAATTGAATAAAAATTTCAAACTGAAACCAAGATTTTCATTCTAATCATCATCTTTTCTTCATTCTCATGTATTAAACTTAAAAGAAAAGAGCAAGACATTGCATTAAAGTTTTCATCCAAAATAAACAAACTTTGAAGTTAAGTTCGAAATGTAAATCTTATTTTGAAATTCCATATTTTCAGAACTTTCTCGAATTATGGGTTTTCAGAAAATGGATTATAAAAATTGTTATCTTTTACTCTATAACACAAAATCCAAAATCACTTAAGAGATAAAATCTGGAAAAATTCACATAAATCCAAAATCATCCCTGGTCATCTCTAGGAATTTTTAAAGACATGTGAACTCAATTAGTGTTGAAGAGAAATCAAAAGCAGAATTAATTTAAAATAATATTATCAAATGTCAAAACTTTATAAAAACAAATAAAGTAGCATGCCATGAATCTTATTGCACATTTGAATTTTTATTTGAGCATATCTTTGGATTTATTCATTTATTCCAAGATTTGAGTTTTGGAACTAAATGGCTTTTAAATACCTAAATCAAACACAACAAAGAAACTCATGAAAGCATTAAACAACATGCTATATAAAATAATTTTGTAAAATACTAGAGCACATAAGATATATACATATAATTTTTACAGAATTTTTGCACCCAATTTATATAGCTCAAAAATTCAAAAATAGTTTCAAATTAGTCAAATTTGAAGAATTACTGTTCTTAAACTGCATGAGAGAATCAAGTGAAACCAAAGAAAATGGAAACTTCATGACTTGTTCTACCATTACAAAAAAATTCAGAATTTTTCGACCAGTCTACCACTGCCATTTAGCTTGATCATCTGCTATACCCGAATCGAGCCCTAAATTATTTTTCAACTGCCAAATCCACCGATGCAGTCAATGAATCCAGCTTCTGTCTCTGACAGTGGGCCCCAAGCCACCCTGGACCCATTGGTCGGCCCCTCTAACCCTCCTTCTCTCTCCCTCCTCCCTTCCTACTCCTACCCGCGCGCTGCCACAGGGCCGAAGCGCTGCATCCACGCGCTACCGTGGCAGAGGCTCTCCTCCACGCGGCTGTCGCGCGCCCGGCATCGCCCGCTCCGCCTCCTGCCCATGCCGTCTCCCATGCCTTGGCTCAACTACCTCCACCACACGCCACATAAGCCGCCAAGACCTCTCCTTGCCCTCTGCTTGCCAGGCCTCGCTGTTTCCGACGAAGCTCGCTGCCGAACTCGAGGAAGCCAGGCAAACCACAAGTCTGCGCGAACAAATACAAGGTCAGCTCGTTGAGGTCATTCTTCCACCTGTGATGATCCCCGTGTCCCTCCTAACTTTTACCCTCACTTGATGCTGCGAGAATTTGCCCTTGGCCGCCGCGCCAAGATGCCCTTCTTCCCGGCGGCAAGACGGTGGCGGCCGTTCCACACCTTCCCGCCACAAACCAACCGGCAAGCCACGTTACTTGAGGTCCCTAGTTGCTTAATCGCCACCGTCCCGAACTGATTCGGCCGTCGTCTTTCTTCTCGGCCGTGCGCCATTTGCGCCGCCACCACCTCCAGGTGGCAGCACATCTCCGGTGGTCGCCGGCTAGAATCGGTAGACGCTCTAGCTTCTCCACGTCGCCCTCCAACTCCTCCACCACCCAGCCAAGCCCGCGCGCTTCTTTTTCCTCCTCTCCGGCCAACACCTCCGCCGAGCTTCACCCCTTTTCGTTCACCGCCGCCGACAAGTCAATTATGTTCGCCGTAACCTCCTCTCTCTCATGGTTCTACCGATTCTGCCGCTACGGCAGTAGGTCGCCGCCGGCGAGCTCGGAGCCGCGTGCCTCTGTTCTCCCTCAATGACAAGCGGGGTCCATCCGTCAGCCTCTCCTCTGAGTACCTCACGCAGTCGCTAACGAGGGGGCCCCGATGTCAGGTGATAAACGGTTTTTAAACGCTTGTCGTTTTGGGAAGGCGCTTTCTCTGAAGAAAAACGTACTTTCCTTATTCGGAAAGTTTTCAATTTCAGTGATTTGTTTGACCCTAACCAATTCAAATGTTCATGTCAATTGCTACGAATGTCCAAATGAAGTGAAATCAGTCTCTAAATTTAAGTTTTTAAATAGGAATTATAATCTGAAATAAAAATTTATATGTTGCTTGCAGATTAAATTTTTAAATAGAGTTCGAATGTTAGGCCCTAAATAGGTGTTATGAAGGAAGTATATTTTATCTTTATCCATAAATCATGAAATAAATACCATAAGTTACTACAACCATATGCACTACATTTCTATAAAAACATTTAAAATTTGAATGTATTTTAATCACATATTGTTGGTCAATACCTTAATAACATTCAAGATTCAAGTGGTTAGAATAATGTTCAAATGAGCTCAACATTTGATGAAACCAATTTAGATACATTTCTGGGATTGCATAGGTCATAAATGATCAAAAACATTTACACTTTGCTTTAGTTTAATCTAATTGCTAGTCGCTCAAACATTCAATCGGCAAAATGATCAAATTTTCATTACTCTCGCAAATAAACCTCAAATTCAACGAAATCAAATGCTATAACCTTAAAATAACATATAATAGCTTGCTGTATAGAAATGACATGGTTCTGAACAATTTTGAGTTAGGCCATATTAAGCCCTAATGATCATATAAGCTTTTCGGCAACCCATAAAATATATTGTATAAATGGGAAATAATGAAAGAATAGCTTAGTAACATCCTATAGTATTTATTCTGCCATAATATGGGAAAATATTTCATTTATAACCTGTGTAGCATATAAAACTCATAGCCGCAAATACCTTCAAAGACAACAAACTGCACTAAAACTATAACACTTAAGCACTTTCAACAGCTTGAAAAACAACTCGGCTAAACCTAAATTTTTGGGGAATCGACCCAGAATCGTAAACCAGTATATGGACAACCAAAATATGGAAAAATATTCTAATTTCAACTTACTTATCATATAAAACTTGCTAGAGCAAACACCCTAAATAATAACGTTGCTAGAGTCATTTGTATGGACAAATGAAATCGAAAGTCTTAAACCAAAACATCGGCAATGCAAGAAATCATCACATAAGCAAGTAGTATCAACCAGTAACCTAAAATTTCAGATCCAACATGTACAAATCATTCCCATGCATGAACACTTAATGCTATGTACCAATCAAACGAAACCTTTTTAACAAATGTTACTTTTATTAATCCAAATAACTTTAACATCTAGAATTTGAAGTTATGTATGCAAAGATACATAATTTTAGCCTCTTGAATTCATAAATAGCCTTAGCTATGATTATAACTTTAGCTTCTTATAATAGAGGGTGAAAGTAACACATTCAAGAAAAGGCCTCACATAATCAATGTGCTAATGAAATCATTATGAAAATGATAAATCAAGAACTCAAAATCACCATGTTCTTCTTGGTAAGTTTTAATTTGGTAGTTAAATCTGATTTATTTTTGCCCCATTTGATACGGTGTTATTTGCTTTTGTCTCGGTTCTTATTATTCGACGCATAGACGATGATAATTCGGATTCGGTTATTAACGACGTCGACTATGACCCTGATTATAATCCAGAAGAAGAGCAACCAAGCAAGCACCCTCCTTTGATCATTTTGATCCCATATTTGCAAATTTATGTTGTTTTATCAAACTATATGCATGCGTGTATGTTTTAAACTTGCTATGTTGTGGGTAATGGTAGCTAAATCCACTTGTATGCATTACCTTTACCTTGTCATTTGAACACTTGCCATTGTAACCTAGTATTGGATTATACAATACTTAATATCACTTGGGTAAAACTTACAAACTTACCATATGTATTGCTTAGACATGCTCATTAGAACAACTTTCAAAATGATGAGAGATGTTTCAACTACTTTGAGCAAACTTTGTTTAAATGGATGGAATCACGGTATGGTGTCCACTTAATTTGATAAAAATCGAACTCAAACTTATGATTTAGACGCGGACGAGTTATTACTTAACTTGAGGCATGAAAAGGACCTCACGCGTAGTTAGGGGGAGATTCTCGCCCGGGTCGGTTAAGGACCGAACTTGATGCTATCACCTAAGTGTTTTGGTGCAACCACATGTGCTAGTATGGGATAGCCTAAACTCACTAGATTAGTTAGAGTTTAGCCTTGCATTTTGGTAGGCCGAAGTAGTATGGACGATCCGATGGACTGGTGTCGTTCTAGGTGCTCCCTTCACCGAGGTGTTAGGGCCCAAGCATTCCAATACAACGGTGTATGCCTTGTCACGCGGAGAGTTCACGATGGGGCACCATCGGTTCAGGATCTCCGGAACTATAGCAAGGGTTTCACATCACTGTCGCTGGTGCAAGGCTAAGCTTTAACTAGTTAAACGGTTTGGTCACAGTCTAGCAAATCGGGTACGGTACGTATCGCGAGGCATGGTTGACATGATTGCTAGAATGTGTCATGTGGGTAAAGTGTACACTCTCTGCAGAGATTAAAATCTAATTAATTAGCCGTTCTCGCGGTCATGAGCAACTTGGGAAAATAATGTCAAGTATAGTCTTATTTTTGCAAAAACTTTTGGAAATGGTTTTGGAATGGATGGATATACTCATGAGCCAAGGGTGGTTGTTTTTTACTCGCTATTCGCAGCCAAGGAGGGCTATGGAATGATGGATATGAACTGTACTTACTGTTATTAGCTTCTTATTAAATGCTCTTTACAATTCCGTTACCGTTTTATTCAACATTCACTTGTTAGACAAAATCTGCTTTATGCCGAAAATGAGACTAGTGTAGAAGCTTGTTATCCTTGTTCTAGCCATGCATTTACAATATTTCCATACACTAAAGTCTTGCGAGTACATACGTGTACTCACAGTTGCTTAATCTAAATAATATAGACGACGGTATGGAAGAACACCTCGACAACACGTACTTTACTTCGGGGTCCGACGAATATGTTAATGGATGAACTTGGGTTTTTACAAGTCGGTTGCCTATGGGTTATGGATGGGCATACCGCTGTCCCCATTTTGGTATATGTTTGTTCTCCGCTGCAATTTACTTTTGGACTTGTAATATTTGGCCGGTGGGCCATTATTTGTAATAGTAAGTAGTTGTAATAGTTGTAGTTTATGTTTATGCTATATCAACTGCTTAGTTTCATGTGTATGTGTTGCGATACATCTCGAATGCGGGATATGTGGGTGCTAGGCGTTGATCTTGAGAACTAGCACTAGACACATATCCGGGTACCTGGAATTGTTTTCAACCATCTAATGCATAAACTCGAGCGGTCGTCGTTCTTTGACTATTGCTCGCGCTCCCCTTGGTGAGTGTGGGCGATACCAAGGTTCTGAGAGGGACGGCGAATACTATACTTGGATGAGTTGCTTTCAATCCCGGTATGGTTGTTCGGAATGGAATCGAAACTCCCTTGGTTGCGTAAGTGTGTACGGTGCAACTAGGTGACTCATATTTGCTTGAGTGAGGGCCATCTGGTTAATACCTCGTGCACAGGATTTTTGGGTGACAGTGATCATACACTTAAGTGGAGTATGGGTGTCACCTCTGAGTCC
Organism: Otatea glauca; assembly: GCA_036346275.1. Taxonomy (NCBI): domain Eukaryota; kingdom Viridiplantae; phylum Streptophyta; class Magnoliopsida; order Poales; family Poaceae; genus Otatea; species Otatea glauca. The sequence continues at coordinate 52,991,938 of CM070711.1, forward strand.
AACGCACGAGCGAGGATCGATTCGTATTTTTGGGTGCCCACAAAATGACAAAATATGTTTTCTATTCATGGAAACACCTTTCACTATTTTCAGGTTTTCTCGGTTGTTTTGATTTTAGCACTGTGGCTGACCGGTTGGTCCCACGTGGCATAGAGCCAGAAAAGGGCATCTTAGGGAGGCAGCCACCGGCAGCAAAAGAGGGGTGGTACTGGCCAGCCGTGAGCTCTGCAAGCAAGAGGGGGCCGAGGGGGCTCCAAGTAGGACTCGGTTGTGGAGCTGCTGCACTGCAGCAAGCTGGCAATGGTGAGGGGCGGTGTGTGGTGGTGGTGGTTGGCTAGAAGGGAGATAGAAGAGTGAAGAGGCTCGACAAATGGGTAGGTAAGCATTAGTGACCTCGGAGAAACCCGTTTTACCTCTCGATTGTGGTGGAGGTCGACCAGAGCGAGTTACCACCGATGGCTGGCTGTGAGGGCGATGGGTGGCATGGTAGCGGTGCTATGGTCGATGAAAACTAAAATTGATTGAGGGGAAAAGGGCGGTTAGGTGCTCTAGTGGCCAAAGTTAGCTCTAATTGGAGTTTACTTCGCTGATTTCACCGATTAGGGTCTCGACCCTAGCGCATGAGGCTTGTTATTAATGGTAGTAGTGGCGAGGCTTGGGGTTCTTGCCAAGGCTAGAGGAGGCAGGGTGGCGCATGCAAGAGGGGTGTGGGAAACTCAGGGTTGCTTCGGTGGCCTTTATAGGCGAGAAGGGCGGGCGGATTAGCATGGCGTTGCAACTTCTACAGAGAGCCAAGTTAATGGTGGTGCGAGAATTTTGGGCATAGGGCAGCGCAGAGCACGATGAAATGATGCTGTGGCAGGGCATGGCTGGAGGCTTGGCAGTGTACGGTGCTGAGATTTGATCTGGGCGTCGAGATCGATCAATTGAATGAGTTAACAGAGAGGCGGCAAGGGTAGTGCTTACTAGAGACGAAAGAGCCAGGGCTTCGACTAAGTTCTAGGGGTTGTGAATCTAGAGTGGCAATAGCAGCACTGGGACTAGTCTGCGTTCACATGACATAGGCGGCTTGGCGCTGAAGTTCTCCGCGCAAATCGTCCTGTGGCAGCGACCTCAGGGTCTTTTGGTTGCCGCGGCAGAGGGGAGGCAAGAGGGTGATGCAGTAGTTCAGCCGAGGAGGGGAGACAGTGAGGTAAGGTAGAGCTACCAAGTGGGTCGGGAAAGAAGGGTAGGCCCCACATGTCGGTGATAGCAAGGAAAAAACCAGAGATCTCTAACTGGGACAGACATGGGTCACTGATTTAATTGAGCTATCAATCCTTATCAAAAGCATTTGAAATTTTTTTCTATATAATCCCGAGGCATTCCTTATCTTCTCATAAATATTCTAGATGATGATCACATTTGAGAAATTTTACGGAATTCTAACAAGCTCTCTGTTCCAGTTATTTGTTTTCTGATTTTTATTTTTATGAGGTTTCAAATTAGGTTCATTTTATTTGAAAATATTTCTGATGATCCTATTGGTTTACAGAGTTTACTATAAGAATTTTAGATGATGATCAAATCTGTGCAATTTTATAAAATTCTGACAATGCTTATGCTGATTAATTAAGGTTTCAATTTTTTGATTTTCTAATTCCATAAAATTACATTATTTATTTCTGAAAAATTTTCTGTATGGTATTTTCGTTCTATAGATGATGTCATAAAAATTTCAAGAGATAATCTTGTTCGTACATTTTTAATTAAATCTTAAAATGTTGTTGTTTATAGTCTTTGTCACTGTTTTTTATTTCTTATCAGCATTAGATGGTTTCAATTTCCTTTGAGGCTTTTTGAGAACAACCTGGTGTTATCCTGAGATTTAAATATAATTTTTCCAGATTTTATTTTTAAGGTTTTTTGGACTTTACATTTTAGAAGAGTAATCAACAATATAAATAGTTTTTCTTAAGGAAAATAATATTAAGAAAATCTTGGAAACAAATGGAAATTCAACATAAAATCATTATTCTAATAAAATTTCACATTTCATTTTATTTGTAATGTTGGTCTTTAAAGATTGAAAATAATTGTTTTGGCATTAAAAGCATTTATCAAAAACCTCAAATCCAAGGTAAGACATAAAAATGGAATTTCGGAAGAAAACCAAAATACCAAATTGCATTTTAATTTTATTTCTTTTTAGGATTTTCTAGGTTGTTACAGTTTATATAGCCTCCCTAGTTTTTCTCCAAAGTAAATAGGAATCCGACTCTTATTAGGATTAGGAATCCTAATCTTATTAGGATTCATCTAGCACACCTTTCTAAATTCTAAAAGACTAGATATGAGTCACCATAATTATCAATCCCCAGTCCCTACTACGGTTTATCATGAGCAAATTGTCATCCGGGGTTGTAAGGTCCACACATTGGAACATATGCTACTGCTACATGCTCGATCAATATGCAGCACAATTGTCAAGATTGGGATCAGGGTAAAATTAATTGGGATTGAAGAAGAGAATATCTCACGATTTTATATAATATAAGATTTGGATAGCTATTTTATATCATTCTACTTTGTTTGTGTCCTATGCGCAATAAGAATCGAAATACTTCCGTTCGATCGCTGGATCCTACAATATGGGTAGAGATCCTGACAACCTTGCATTATAATGCATAGCTTAAGGAGAGTTTGGAATGACACAAATGGCTACGATTGTTGTCATGTAGTGGACAGATGAGTGTGGACTGTGGAGGATCTAGCCATTGATAGGAGTAGGACTAGTGTTGTTTTGCGGTTTTCACGGTTTCGGTTTTTCGCGGTTTCGATTTTGTGAACCTTGGCTACAAGCACTATCCACAGTTCCACACCATCCAATTGTCTTTGAGACTCTCTCTCTCTCTCAGTCATCAACTCCCCTTAGCCAAGACATCGTCCGCCGCCATCCAGCGAGGTTGACACCGGGCTTAGGGATTCAAATTTCGTGTTCGATAAAATTTCGCCGATGACCGAAATCCGAAATTTCGGCCAAATCTCGTTACTTTCGATAAAATCAGGACAAAATTCAAATCCGGATTTATTTCGTGCGAAATTGCCAAAATTTTGGTAAATTTCAACTGAACAAAAAATAGTTCAAACGATATCTAAAAATTTTGAAATTTTTTGGGACGTTCCTTACAAAACATTGATTTTCCCATAAAAATTTTAGATGATTATCAAATCTGAGGAATTTTTAAAAATTTGAACATTGCTACTGTCCTGATAAAACGCTGACAGGCAAGATTGAACCGAATGAAAAATAGTTCAAACCACGTTAGAAAATTTTTTTAAAAAAATTTCATGGTTATGATGTACCACTAATGTTATAAAAAAATTTCAGATGATTATCAAGCATCATGAAGTTTTAAAAATTCAAACAGTGCTACTATCCTGTTAAAAGGCTTACCAGCAAATTTGAACAAAATAAAAAATTGTTCAAACCACATTAGAAAATTTTGAAAGTTTTTTGAATGGTCCTGATGTAACATTAATGTTTCTATAAATTTTTTAGAGGATGATAATGCATAAATAATTTTAAAAACTCTAACAGTGCTACGTCTTGATAAAAACCTCATGATCAATACATAGATTTGCTTTAGCAATCAAAAAAGTTTTAAATTTTTAAAAATTTTACGGAAGGGTGATAAGGAAATTCTTAAGATCTCATAAAAATCTTGAATCATGATCACACTCCAGCGAATTTATAAAATTCTTACAAGGCACAATACCATTTATGTTCTTTCTCTTTTTTATTTTTGAAATATAATATAACAAATGAAGTTCAATACTTACATAGATTTGATTGACCAAAAAAATTTTATTTTTGAAAATTTTATATAATGGTGCTGGGGCAATTCTTAATCTCTCATAAAAATTTTAGATCTTGATCACACTCGAGAAAATATATAAAATTCTGACAAGGTTACTATCCCAATTATGTTTATTCTGTTTTCATTTTTTAAAGATAACAAATGAAGTTAAATTATTTTGAAAAAATTTCTCTATTATCCTACACTACTAAATATAGTATCATAAATTTTTTAGATCATTATCAAGCTTGTACAATTTTATAAAAATCTGACAGTGTTTCTACCAAAATTTTAAAATGTTTCCAAAATTCGGTTTTCCAACAAATTTTCATAGAATATGAGTTTTTAAGGGTTATTGGACCAAATTCAGCCCCAAAAGTTTGAAAATCGGCCGAAATCACAAAATTTCGCCAGATAAATGAAATTTCGATTGTTACTGTAGCAATTTTAAAATTTTGCTATCCAACCAGTAATTTGAATTTTGTGGTCGACCGAAATCCAAAATTTTAGCAAAATTTATATCCCTGACCGAGCTGGTCACGGCCAATGTCTGGCCTTGACCGCAATGAGCTTTGGCCGCCGCACTTTCCGAGTAGACCACAGTCTACCTACCGCAAATGAGTACTAAAAAGTTTTTTCTTTTTTCTAAAAAAATAAAATTCAATATTTGCTAGCCCAGCTCAGCTCAACACGAACAGAACATAACTTGGCTCTGCTCTGAAACGAAAAAGGAAAAGTATAAAACTGTGTACAAGACCAACAAGCACCCACAAAGCCCACGACCCACAAAGCACTTGCTGGGCAAAAGACAACGAGGGCCCAAATAACATAACTAGGGACAAAAGCACTACCTTCTGCCTTCAATTAATTGCCATTTAATCTGCGACGTTTCACAACACGGTTTCGGGTTGCATTGTAGCCGGTGATGAGTGTAGGGGCGGATCTACATCACATCATGATACAATTTCAGCCTGCAGCCAAGAGCCCAAATACTCCTCTAATCGCCTCTAAGCCTTGTTCATCTCGCTGCATCACATCTGTATGCGCCTCATCTGTTGCAAAACGATGATCTCGTCCCCCTCCCAACAGACGCGTCTCACCGTACGGACGCATCGTTTTATTCACACCATTTCCACTTGTATATATACATACAAATTGATCAATAAAGAGGAGAGTTCTTATCATTTTTACTTTTGTTCATTCTTAATCCAAACACGTTATCAGCACGTAGGCTCTTCCACTAACGCCAAAAATCAAGAACAGAAATCAAACAAGAACAAGATCAAAGATGTCTCATGAAGTCAATCTCCTGGAGGAGGAATTATGCCTTGTGGATGGTTATACCACAAACTCTATACTTAGAGAAATCAAATATTTCCAAACTCTTAAGAAAAGAGAAGGAAATATTTTGACCATCGCCGGACGCGATGCATTGATAGTTGGTTCTGGTCAAGCCACTATCTCTCTTCCAATGGGTACGAAGATTATAATCGAGGATGCTTTATTGTATCCTGATTCAACTCGCACCCTACTAAGTTATAGAGATATCCGTAAGAATGGGATTCATGTTGAAACCCATATAGAGAATAAAAGGAATTTCTTCTCTTTACTAAACTTCTGGATCCAAGCAAACACATTTGTGAGAAAATTCCATCACTCGAATCTGGATTGTACTTCACATACATTAAGCCCATTGCAACTGTTGCATATAAAGTAATCTTTCAAAATGTCAATGTATTTCAAACTTGGCATGATCGACTTGGGCACCCTGGTATAGGGATGATGCGAAAGATTATTACCAATTCTATTGGTCATACTTTGAGTACTGCAAAATTCCCACAATCTTCTGATTTTATGTGCACATCTTGTGCTACTGGGAAGTTGATTTTAAGACTATCTCCTCTTAAAATTATTGCAGAACCACTTAAGTTCCTTTAACGTATTCAAGGTGATATTTGTGGACCAATTTCACCACCTTCTGGGCCATTCAAATATTTCATGGTTTTGATTGACGCATCTACTCGATGGTCTCACGTGCATCTTCTATCCACACATAATCATGCATTTGCAAAGATAATGTCCCAACTTATCAAGTTGAAGGCTCATTATCCTGAACATCGAATTCAATCAATTCGCATGGACAACGCTGCAGAATTTACTTCTCAAGCCTTCGATGATTATTGCATGGCTTTGGGAATTCAAGTTCAACACTCTGTACCATATGTCCATACTCAGAATGGTTTGGCTGAATCCTTGATTAAAAGAATCAAACTCATTTCGAGACCCATATTATTGAATAGTAATTTACCCACGTCATGTTGGGGTCATGCAGTCTTACATGCTGCTGACTTAATACAACTACGACCAACTGCATATCATGAATCTTCTCCCATGCAGTTAGTACGTGGAAATCCTCCAAATATTTCCCATTTGCGTAAATTTGGGTGCGCAGTGTACGTACCCATCTCACCACCTCAGCGTACCACTATGGGTGCACACAGGAAACTAGGGATCTACGTGGGATATCATTCTCCGTCGATCATTAAGTATTTAGAACCTCTTACAGGGGATCTATTTACTGCTCGATACGCTGATTCTATATTTAATGAAGATCATTTTCCGGCATTAGGGGGAGACTTTAAGTACCAGAAAGAATGCCGGGAAATTGATTGGAATGCACAAAGCATTTCAAATTCAGATCCACGTACTACTGAATCTGAACAACAAGTTCAGAAAATTATTGATTTGCAAAACATTGCAAATAATATGCCAGATGCATTCACCAATTACAAAGGTGTTACAAAATCTTTGAATCCTGCCATTAATGTACCAGAAAGAGTGGAGGTACCAATCAAAACCACTCATCCCCTGACTAGCAATAAGAGGGGGCGAAGCATGGCCAAGAAACAGGATTCTACTTCTTCCAAACAGAAGAAGAAAACTGTGACTGCATCCCAACCAATGGTTAGAAAACAACAGTTGGAACATTTTGTTCCACAATCTAGCTCTCAAGCACAAGTGCATTTATGCACTGAGGTTGGAACATCTGAATATCCTAGATCCATCATATTGGGAAATAATGATGAATCTTTAAAGATAAATGAAATTGCCATCAATTTTATTGATACTGGAGAATCTTTTGATCGACAAGCTACATATATAGACACTTATTTTTCTGAACAAATTGCTGAAACCTTTGATCCAGATCCTAAATCCATGGTAGAGTGCGACGACGCTCGATTGGATCAAATGGAAAGAAGCAATTGAAATAGAAATAGCCTCACTTTATAAAGAGAAGTTTTCTAAAGTAATGCCTACACCTCCTCGTATCTTCCTGTGGGATACAAGTGGGTTTTCGTCAGGAAACGAAATGAAAACAATGAGGTTGTGAGATATAAAGCAAGGCTAGTAGCACAAGGTTTTTCGCAAAGGCCTGGCATCGATTTCAATGAGACATATTCTCCGGTAATGAGCGGCATAACTTTTCGATATCTTATATCTTTGGCAGTACAAAATCATCTATCTATGCAGTTAATGGACGTAGTGACCGCATATTTATATGGGTCATTAGATTCGGATATATACATGAAGGTTCCAGAAGGAATTGGTATACCAAATTCTCAGGCAAATCGCAACATGTATTGTATAAAATTGCAAAAATCATTATATGGATTAAAGCAATCAGGCCGAATGTGGTATAATCGGTTAATTGAATTCCTTAAACTTAAGGGATACACTAATAATGATGATTGCCTATGTGTTTTCATTAAGAAATCCCCCAAAGGATTCTGTATCATTTCAGTGTACGTTGATGATCTCAACATCATTGGTAATGAAGCGGATATTAATGAAGCACGTCATCATTTAAAAACGGAGTTTGAAATGAAGGATTTGGGTCAAACTAAATATTGCTTAGGTTTACAACTTGAACATTTACCTTCAGGAATTTTTATACATCAAGCCACTTATATCCAGAAAGTATCGGAGAAATTCAATATGGATAAATCTTATCCATCAAAAACTCCTATGATGGTTCGATCTCTAGACATAGAGAAAGATCCATTCAGACCTAAGGACGATGGAGAAGATATTTTGGGTCCTACTATTCCATATCTCAGTGCCATAGGAGCACTTATGTATCTTGCAAACTGCACCCGGCCAGATATTGCTTTTGCAGTCAATCACGGCAAGATACTGATGCGCTCCTACTAAACGTCATTGGACGGATTTAAGAATATTTTTCGATATCTTAATGGCACAAGAGATCTTGGTCTTCATTTCATAAGGAACCCGATCCAATATTATTGGGTTACAACGATCTTTGGTTATCTATCCGATCCCCATAATGCCGGATCACAAACAGCTTTGTATTTTTACAAAATGGTACAACAATTTCTGAAATCTTCAAAACAGACCCTGGTGGCTACATCCACTAATCATTCTGAAATAATTGCATTATATGAGGCATCACGCGAATGCGTATGGTTTCGCAGAATGATTAATCACATCTTACAATCATGTGGTCTTGGTTCTCTAGAATCACCTACTATTATCTATGAAGATAATGCTGCTTGTGTTATTCAAATGGAAACAAAGTTACATTAAGAGCAACATCACTAAACATATTGCTCCTAAATTGTTTTATCCCCACGAATTACAAAAGAATGGGAAGATAAACATCCGCAAACTAAATCTTGTGATAATCTTGCATTTATTCACTAAATCTCTACCTTATTCCCTCTTTCACAAATATGTTGAAAGAATAGGTATGAGAAGATTCAGACATTTGCAGGGATCAGAGGGAGATTCTCTCTGATCAGAAAACTTGTTCCATATCATATTGTACTCTTTTCTTTTATGAGGTTTTTCCTTCAAAAGGATTTTTCCTCATTTAAAAGTTTTTAATGAGGCAATATTACCACAAGTTTTTATATCATATCAAGATGATAAATTGGATATATATATCATGATTTCTCCTTATTTTTCCTATATGGTTTTTGAGGAGTTTTTCTCATGGTGGACTCGATCAAGGGGGAGTGTTGCAAAACGATGATCTCGTCCCCCTCCCAACAGACGCGTCTCACCGTACGGACGCATCGTTTTATTCACACCATTTCCACTTGTATATATACATACAGATTGATCAATAAAGAGGAGAGTTCTTATCATTTTTACTTTTGTTCATTCTTAATCTGTCATGCCCCTATCTTAAATCCTCCTCCCTCGTGATAAATGTGCTTGGCACCCCTGCTTGCACCTGCGATCCGCCATGCCCCTATCTTAAATCCCCAATTCCCACTTCAATTTCACAAATTTCTTCTGATCCTGTTAAGCTGTCGAGCCGGCATGTGTTCATTGAAGTGCTAGCCACTTGATGTCTCAAGATTCAGGAGAAACATTCTTAGTGTTTCCCAATTTGGTTGGACGGCACGAGGAGGCCTTTAATCTTCTGTTCAAGTAAAATGTGAAGGAAGTGAATTAGTGGAATTGATTGTTTGATTAGTGGTATCCAATATTGATAATTTATTTGACAAATTTGGTATCTAATTTAATATTTCATAATTTTCACCAATTTGATAGGTAGTAAAATTATAAAGGAATGATTTTTGAAAAGAAAATTACCACCAACCAATGATACATACGCACTACTGCACAACACTATATCACAGACAGTTTTGTGAACCGTCTATATCAAATTGTCAGTGATGATTATTCCAATCATCAGTGAAAAAAATCATCACAGACGGTCTGTGATGTGGGATCATGCCAGACGGTTCCAAATTGAAACCATCTGTGATGTTGATTTTCCATTTTGTTAGTAATTTTTATTTATTGGCTAGCTTCAGTAAATGCTAGCCATGCTCTTTGAATCAAAAGACAGTACAGAGCATCACCAGCATATTATAATGACATACATTTCAGAAATGAACTCGGATCACATATTACAACGCATCTATTTTAGAAATAAACTATGACCGCACATTACAATGTACAGCGCATCCATTTCAGAAATCAACTCACATATATAAAATCCAATTGAATTCAAAAGTACAACTCACAAATTCGCAGCACAAGGTTCGCAAATTAATCCAATGGTATCTAACAAACTCACAACTCATCAGGCGAGGCTTGAGTGGAATTCGTCTTCTGGATTAATGACCTCACGCATCAAGAAGGCACAGGGTTGTCCTCGAATGCCTGGCAGGTCAGCCTGATCCAACGCAGATTCAGCGCATTGCCAAGCCTGTCGATGGAAAGAGTAAAGTCTTGCGTGTATATAAATTAATAAGTGGAAACAATTGTTGCAAGATTGACAAACATCTACGACATTGGTCTTCTTTGAACCAATGAGGAGTTCCATGTTGTGGGAAACGTAGAATGCACATAGGTTAGTGCTGTTTGGTTGCTGGTAGCACTGTCAAAATATAATAGGTTAGTTCTGAAGGTATTATTATGGAGTGTGAAGGATTATTGCGTACTAGCGGATACCGAAAACTTATAAATATGCTTCAGCTTCGCTGGATCCTTTCTGTGTGGCCCTCCACGAGATTTGTACACACCAAACGACGCGTCGAGTAAATTTTTTATAGACGCCAAGTCGTCTGTGTCACCCTTTTTGGAATCAAGGTAAATTACCTGGTTGTCTCTTGGTATAATTACGAGTAAAACCCAGTGAAATCTACACAGGTATGTCGCCATGGTCATTCAACCTAACTTCGAGCTGCGTTACATAGTACAAATCAACAAGTATAGCAACTGGATGAAGCACTTACCCCGGGGTGTGGGGTAAAAGTATGAATTTTTTGTACCATTGAGCCAGCGATACTTTTCTACGTACTCGTGGACGACATCTAAATTTTCGTCCATGGTTTACTTGGACACCATGTGTGGGTCGAGGAAACCCACCGGTTGTTCCCTTGCGTCCCGCCTTCGTTTGTTCCGTCGAAGTGTTTCTTCATCTTGCGGTATGGATCCATAGATAATTCAATTAAAAAGGAGCAAATGAAATAGAGGAAATTTCCTACAAGTCTGATATGACTGGGTTGAATTCGGTAGCACCAGAATCCGGTATGACCGCATCAAGGGCGATATGACCAGGCTCAAGAACAACAGGAAAAACAGAGCCAAAAACAGAACGAACTCAAAAGCTAATTTGAGGAATCTTTTGATTGGCAGGACAAAAACTCACGAAACTTGGTAGATGTGATCCTAAGGATGTCAAGAACATATTCCAACCTTCAATTGCAAGGATTGATGTCAAAGTTCGACCTTTTTTCCTTTGAAGGAAGAACACACCAAGTTTAAGCAAAACTCGAGAACTTGATCTTGGACTTGCTCGTGGGATTTTGATGATTAAGATGATCTTAGATGATCTTCCACATGTCACAACAAGCAAGAACACAAGTCCAAAACCCCTCAAACACGATCTAGAAGAATGATTCACTCAAGCACACAAGATCGGTTTCTTGTAAGAAAAACTCATGAATTGCCTAGATAATTGAGGTAAGATAGGAAGGAGATTCATCAATCAACATCCTTGGCACAAGAATCAAAAGCATGTAGAAGGAGATGAGGCAAATCCAAAAGCATGTAGAAATTTGCAAGAATGTAAGAGTAGAATTTAAATACGTAAAGTAAACTCAAATATAAGAGAAAATGATTTGCATTTCTGGAAGGGAGGTTTACAAAGCTTTACAACAAGGTGGGCAAAAAGTTAAAAGGAGCCAAAACCTCTAAAACCTTCGAGAGGAGGAAGGCTACCCCTCTCCCTCTATTTATACTACTCTTGAGTTACCCTCTACCCTTGGATGAGTTCTTTCTACCCTAAGGATCACCATCATGGGTAAGGATCACCATCATGGGCTAGGAATGACTCCCACATACAACCATACATAGGCTAACCCGAAACCCAACAAGCATACCGGGTTTTTACGCGCTTTATCAAAGTATACTAACTAGACCCACTACTCTATCACCTATATCGTGATCCGACGGCCCTCTTTGATCCGAGCAGCTCGTAGCTAGCATCTCAATCGTTCCTTATCTTCTAGGTTTGCAACGACTCGGTCTCCGATCATCTTCCAGCGATCCTCGACCGTCTAGACCTCCGGCGCACCTCGCCTAGTGCCGGTCATCCTCCGCCTCACCATGATCTAGCACCGTCGTCCTGCAACCATCAAAAACAAAGAAAACCCATCACATAGCAATGTTCAACAAAGATATGCACTAATCAATTCTCACATCGCTCATGAAGTCGGCACTACCGACCACCATCGAGTTTATCGAGTTGCCTCCATCGAGTAGTGCACTCACTCGAGTAGTAACTCGTCCACCATATCGATCGCATCGAGTCTATCGACCACATGTCCAACTCAATACCAAGTCTATCAACCACTATCCAAGTCTATCGACCACACCACCAAGTCGATAAAATGATATCGAGTAACAATTGGTAAGACTAAGGACTCGAGTTAAGCTGACGACAAGGCGCTCGACCCAGCAACATTTCTACTCGATATTTAGCCACTACCAATCTACTCGAGTCGTTCGACTACAAGTCGGCAGGGTGTTACTCGAGGCCGGTAGAGCTGCTTGACAGACACAACTCAAATTGCTTCATTTTGAAAATCCAATTCAAATTAAACTCAAACTCAAGCACCTCATGATTAAACACAGTCAATAACTCATCACCAACAAGATTAGACCTCCACATGGTCTTTCAATCTCCCCCTTGATGAGTATATTGACAAACACCTCAAAAGACATAAATTTCGAGTTTGAAAGAGAAGAAGAAAGCATTTTGAATGCAAAGCCAAACTTGATACAAGAAAAGAGAAAATAAGTCATGACCAAGTTGGCGAGAAGGATTTTAGAGCAAGCCAATAGAAAGAACAGGTTTTTCATAAAAGCTCTAAAAGTTCCAAGAAAAGCTCAAATATACTTATGATCCTAAACAAATAGTAGAGCAGGACTTTACAAAGATCATAAGAGAATGCAATCACATTTTTATCTTTTTAATGATGCATTTTCTACAATTTCTCCCCCTTTTAGAAATATACGCATCAAGAAGACTTTTTCTCCCCCTTTACACATGTATGCATGAAATGCATCCTAAAAGAGCTTTGAAGATTATCCAAGTGACCATATAGACAAATAATGACACCAAACTACTCAAGTTCAGATTATGCTAAACAAAGACATGTCCAAGTGCAAATGTCAATTTTGCTAGCAAGCACAAAGAAGACTATGTCATTTTTGCATGATTTAACAAGTGCAACACTAAGCATAGTTTCTAAACTAGAAACACAGCCATACAATGGATCAAATGGAGAACCTAGAGTTCAACCTACTCAACACTTTGGGAAAGCTAGAAGTGCATACAAGGTCCTTCAAGCTCAAATATCTTTAATGCAAATTTTTGCTTAAGATTTCAAATGACATAGTGGGGTGCAAATGTTTGACATTATTTGCATTCTTTACCCACTTATATTTTCTTTTAATTTTATTGTATTTTTCAAGTGATTGACTCAACCCATAGTCGACCATCTCAAGAAGAGCTCTTAAGAGGATGGTCTTGGTCATACACAATACATTCCAAGTTCATCCCAAGTGAAATGGGAGGCAGTCTTGTGAATGTAAAGTGTTGAGATCAATTTGCACAAAAAGAGTCAATTTTTGTTTTCATTTTAGCACATAGATTTATGAGCATGTGAAGAACTTGAGTATGGATATACCTAGCTTTACTCAAGTTGCTATAGGGACTCTAGAGAAATCCAAAATTTCACAAATAATGGCATATGCACCTAGAGAGGAAACATAGCAAGTAAAAGCAACATGTTTCATCAAGTTTTCATTTAAAGCTTTAATTTTTAAATTTTAACAAGCTTAACAAGATAATTCAAAATGAACTTTGACATATTTAAGCTAGTATTTTTCTTTATAAAAGTAGCAGGGTGCATAGCATGAATAGAAGTTCATTTGTATAATAGACAAAGCTCATAAACTAGAAAATGAAGTCTATATGCAATGCATGAAGTAGATTCTCAAACTCCCCCTCGACAAGTGAATCAATTTTAAGCACAAATCTGGTTCAAGTTGAGTTATTAGCAAAATTAAGCTCAAAAAGATCCAAATGAACTCAATCGTAACCAGAAACATAGAATGAAGAGAAGAAGTGAAGAAACTGCATGGCCATGCACTTCCTTAATCATATCACATGAGTGGTCTTGTCATATATCTCCGTTTCGTTGGAGTAGTAAATTTCATCTTGACTGCTCACTTCCCTCTGCATGTTTTATAGTAAACATGAAAGCTACCTTTATAACTATCCGGTTAGAAAGTAGTGTTTGATAGCCCCAAGAAAAACTATTACACATGTAGGGAATGTAACAATCTCAAGTCTAAGGATCATACATCTACTATGTATAAGATACACTGATAACACATAAGAATGTAATATTCTCGCAGTATCCCATTGCGGGTCTATCTAACCCATGTTCTTCAGCATGCGTCCGCAATGTATAGATGATATCTCCATATCCCATGATCTATGAAGCATGATCATCGATCACTACATGTGCTGATCTATTCATCGTTGTCCTATACGATGATATCCGATCAGAGATATTTATCGAATTACATTAAGAAGTAAAGAGCTTCATAAGCAAGTCACATACTTGTTGATCAATACAATGATATACATTTATTGGACCAATAATCATATTATTATTCATAAACATTGTCATGTTACAATCATCTAAATGATTGCCTCAAGGGCATAACACTAACAGCAGCGACATACTCGGCCTCAGCGGTGGACTGTGTAACTCTGGACTGCTTTCTAGATGACCAAGAAACAAGAGAAGTGCCAATGAATTGGCAAGTGCTAGAAGTGCTCTTCCTATCTATCATACAGCCAGCAAAGTCTGTATCGGAGAAGGCTCTAAAAGACAGATAAGAAGAAGAAGAGTACCAAATACCATAGTCAAGAGTGGCTCGAAGATACCTGAAGATGCGCTTCACTGCTTGATGGTGAG